>CM057813.1:38972674-40215174 GCA_030067965.1 Latrodectus elegans | reverse complement strand
AAAAATTCATATAAAAACGCTAAAATACCTTGCTTTTATGACCAAATTCAATACTTAGATAAGTAGGTGAATTTTCGTACGATGTACAGTACGAGAAAATTATAACGCTCCTTGTAAAAATTGTGTTAAAACAATATTTGAAGTAAATATTTTCTAAAAAATCGATGTATTTTTTATCAGAATATTCTTAGTGTAGATTATATAAATGAAAACTTTTAACAGTTTTATTCGAAAATAAGAAATCAAAAGTTACTTTATATTTTTCAGTGATGGTATTTAATGCACACTTTTGCATACGTATTAAACAACGTACTCAATATTGGGAAATGTGAAAAAAAATGTTGAAAGAAGAATTTTGTGCAATTTTTTAAAGATAAATTACTTTTAATAGATCTTAATGCATATTAAATATTTTAAGTGATAAATAAAATGATTATTTTTAACAAAGCTTATTAAATTCACTTGTTTTACGCATTTAAACTAGACTTGTAGTACTAGGGTGATATATTTAAACATTTTTGAGGGAGAGAGAGAACAAATTGAAGGGTCTATTTTAACATCCCATCATGTTTCAAATTCCAAATTAAAAATAAATAAATAAGTAAAACAGCTCTCAGGCTGCATTTTGGAAATTTATAAAAATGTCAATAATTTTCTGCTGGCAATGCCATTAGGAAAAATATTTGAACTGGTGATCATTTGGGAAAAAAAATGACTTTTCCTGTTTTTCCCCTAGACCAGAATCATGACCACCCACGACCTTTCCCTGCTAGACGAGATGGATAAAATCTACCTGATGTCTGAGGGGAAGATCTTGGAGTCTGGAAGCTACGAAGAGCTCATGGAACAGAAGGGGGAATTCGCCCGCCTCATAGACGAGCACCGGCAGAGGCAGAGTGAGGAGGAGTCCACCGAGGAGGAAGAAGAAGTGGTGGACAGTGAGGACAGGTAACCGATTTATTTTTAGAAAAAAAAATTAAAAAGATTTTCAAAAAAAAAAAAAAAAAAAAAAAGCTTTTAGAGCATTACATTATTGTCTAGGTTTCTAAAGGGGATTGTTCAGAAAAGAAATTTCTCCTGAATTTTTTTTTTTTAAATTAAAAAAGTATGACGAATTTTTTTCAGCTTTACTTTTTTATATATAAAAAATGTCTATTAAAATATTTTAAAATTAAAAATACTGTTTTTTTTAATTGTAATGTTAAAGGAAATGGAGCTGACAAACTTATTTGTATTTCTACAATAATACGACTTATGGTATGAAACTCCATTGAAATAAAAAATTAACAATTAAAATTTATTATAGTAAAGGTATATTTTGTATGACATTTTTCTGACAAAAATAACATTTCAATTATAAAATTAATTGATAGTTTGATGATCCACTAAAATGTAATTATTCAATAAATAACTATATAGTTAGAATAATACAAAACGTACATTTAAAAAGTACAAAAAATTGTTGATTAAACACAATTAGAGAAAAGTTATACATTCACTAGCTATATAAAGCACTAACAAAAGAATGTTTAATCCTTTTATTTGCCTTTTACGTAATAAATAAAAGTATTTCTATAACCACGGAGGCCTGGATGGAAAAAGCTTTTTTCAAGTGACTGAAAGTGGCGAGTTCTATACCTGATACAATCGAAGATTCATAGAGTTCATTAAAGACGATTTGTTCATTAAAATATATCATGGTTGCAAAGTCTTTTCATTGCTGTTGTGATATAAGGAGTAGACGGTGTCATTTCAGGTGTCGACCTCGTCACTTGAACGTAATTCAAATTAAGGAGATTGATTATGTTTAACGGATTTTCAGTTGGCAGAAATAAATAATTTGTTTATTTGTTTGCAAAACAGGGAGGCGTATTGCATACAAATGAACAAAAGTTTTCTCTAGTGCATTGAGTAAGAGAATAATCATAAGTTTTAAAATTCAACTAGAAGGGGGAAAAATTCTGAAATATTGAGAATTGAACTAACAAACTTTTAAAACAGTAATAAATGCAGAATATAACGTAAATCATTTTAATTCATCCCTAATAACAAATATTTTATCATTAAATTTATAATTAATTAATTATAATATCGTTTATTTTAATTATAAATTATTTTATAATATCGCAGGTGACGTGCTTGTGTTATATACCCAAAAGCAAGTATAATATAAAAATAAATAAACGTGACACTTCTTTTGTTACTTATTAGAGGTACAGAAAATATTACGTAAAATTTAATATCATATTTTCAATTTTGTAAGGATATTTTAACTATAAATATCATCTACAACAATAAAACTCGTTTAATTTTAAAGGATTAACAATTTGAAACGAGAGAGAATTTTTTAATTTTAATAATCATTTATTTGTTTGACTAATATATTTTCTTCCATTTAACACAGCTTCTATAGTTACCCCAAACCTATAAATATTCTAAATATTAAGTATAATTTTTAAATCTTTTTCTTTCTTATTTTTTTAATTGAAATTGTCCATCTTAAATGATTATCATATATATTTTTATTTATATTCGTTGTGGTTGTATAAGCCTATTGAAATTATTTTAATGTGTTTCATAAAAAATATCGATTGATTTTAGTAAGGTTGCTTAATATGTTTTATATTTACGAAATCCCCCATAGAGTTATTAAATGATTATTCACATTATTTCTTTTGTTCTCTGTGAAATAATTTTTTGTTATAAAGCGTTTTGTATAGTTATGTGATCTGAAATATCAAATTCCATATTCTCTAATTATTCATTTTTACACAATATGAAGTTCAAAAAGTAAAAAAATTCAGCAACTTCAAAGCTAAATGCAAAGGTCTGTTTTTTTTAATGATGTATTAATTAAAATTGCTACAAATCGAAATATTATTGTAGCTGACGATAAAAATAAACGCTTTCACATCTATAAAAAATAATTAAAATCTTTATTTCTTTTGCTTTTTATATCTAATGATGAAAAAATGTCATTTTTTTTTAATATTTTGAAAAGCGTGGGCACATTGCTAATAAATAAGGCCTGTTATTCTTACCAACAAAATATTTCCCGATTAATTTCAAGATTATATACACAATCACTGTGAAATATCGTTTACTCAAAAATAAATCTATGTATATCGGTTTCAGTTTTAGTTCTAAGTTTGATTCGAATCTGCTTTGCAGCTACATATGCTACAAGGAAGATGTGAGAAAGATGTCGGCGGAGGAACTGAAAAGCCAAATGCAGAATTTGGGGCGCCGCTTGTCCAAAAGCATCTCCAAGAATTTATCCGTGGAAGAGAAAGAGAAAAGGAACAAGAAGGAAGAGCTCATGATCAATAAAGTGCGCATCATAGAAAAGGAGACAATGGAAGTGGGAAGAGTATGTCGCCTCTATATTTATTGGGAAAGTTATGAAGAGCGAAAGAACATCACATCAGTTATTCAAAATGAATATTTACTTAAGAAACATTTCTAAAATGTTTATTTAGTTATTGTTAAATTATAATTAATTAGATAATATACCTAATAAGTTAAATTCTAACGTTACATCAGTATTTTATATAAAAAAAAATACTTGTACTTTTCGCTTTAGGGAAGTTTTAACGGAATTACACTTTATTGATTAATTTTTTTTTTACAAATTAAAATGTTATTTTAACTTCAATAAATAATCAAAAGGCATAGTCTATGCTTTTTTTTTTTTGAGAGGGCGTGACTTTGAAAACATTAAATCGAATAGCTTGTAATTAATCCCTCAGATTTCAGAGAATGATTACAGTTTATTTACAATCAATAAGATAAGGATTTAGAACATGAAAACAAACGAAAACAATGTAATGTTTTCTTCTGAACTCTTTTAGGAATGTGTGATTGAAAAGATTCTAAGAAATGATATCAAAAAGCAGAGCGTTATGATTATGATAAAATTCACCACATTCTTTAATGTTCAATAACGTGCTCGTAATCTATCTAATATTTATTAATTTGATGAAATTTCAATTCTTGTATGTGTTTTTAAAATTAGTAATTTTATAGTTTTACTTCATTTATAAACATTTTAGTTTATCTCTGAAGTTTTTCATCCAATTTACCTTTTTGAGGATTTTATTCTTTATTACACCTCTAAGAATGCAAATAATATTCTTATATTGGAAAATTAATAGACAAGCATAATTTTGCTTGTTCCTTATAGTTAAAGTGAGTGATAGTGATTAATTCGTTAAAAATAAAAAATATAAAACATTAAAATTTAAGTTAGATTTTTTCTGATTGGGAATTTATTTTAGCTTTAAAATGTTAGCTATATTTTATTGTTTTTCGATCATAAACCAATTATTTCAACAGGAGTTGATAATTTAAAAAAGGGGTTTTTTAAATTTTTACGAAAACTCATTTATGCGTGAGGTAGGCATCGAACTAAAAAAGAACTGAATTATAGTCTGGAGAGTTAATTCAGTAGCTACAAGCTCGGTTTGTTCACCATACTGCTTTAAGCAAACTCTTCAAATGCAGGTGCAGTAAATCAGTCATTAAAAGGAGGGGCGTGTCATAAGAAACGAGCAGCGCACAAAAGCAACTGTTGAATAATATTATCAACAGCATTAATATCGTTGAATGGAGGCAACAGAATAAAGGATAGAGAGTAACAAATTAAAGTTATCAACTATAGAAAAAGGAATATAAGTGGTTGTCTCAATATAATTACACATATTTATATTGTTTCAATTTATAAGTATTTCTTACATTTATAATTTTATTTATTTATATCTCTCATATTAAAACAAAATTTTAGCTTTGTTTATCAACCAAAAATAGGTTAAAATAAGAATCAATGTTAAAAATAAAAAGATTCAATAAATGGATACATTATTAAATGAGATTTTGATAGAGAGAAGACGATAAAACACATTTGAATTTTCTTACATTATAATATCTTTAGTGAAACGTTTTGAAACACACACACGCATTACAGGCCCATTTTCAAGTTTTTTTTACCTCATGAACTTGCCTGTGATATCATTTATTTATTAATGTCCCACTCTTCCCTCCCACGCGAATCTGCATAAAATATTAATATACAAATTCCTTTGGTAGACAAAATCATCCTCTTTCACAAGCATTTGAAGTAACTAAACTGCTTGGAATACATTTTATGAAAGGTTACATTTTTCTTTCTCCCTCAGGTGAAAGCAAGTGTATTTTGGATATATTTCAGACATGCCACTGTGTCATTGTCTGTATTGTTCCTCTTGGGATTTGGCGTTTACAAATGCTTCGAAGTAAGTTATATAGAAAATATATGCACTTTTTTTTTAACAAAAAAATTTTTTTTTTCTTGTGTAGCACAACGTTACCTATAGAATTGACAATTTTCCAGATAGGTTCCAACATTTGGCTGAGTGCCTGGAGCAGCGATCTTCCCTTGCCAGATGGATCCCAAGACACCCCCCTACGAAACCAAAGACTGGCAATATACGGCATCTTGGGACTAGGGCAAGGTACAGAATCGGAAAATGTTTTTACAAGTTCCTTCTCTTCATACATATTTCATACATTTAGGGGTCCTTTTTTGCTGGAATGAGATAAAATTTAAACTCAAAAAACTAGCTCGAATTGTTTTACGATAGGAAACAGTACACTTTAAACATGGTTTAACATTTCTTCGATTTGAAAATTTATTGACTATGAAGGCTTACTGAAGTATACATAATAGTTATATTCCAATATTTTTAATTATCTTTGTTTTAAAGGGCAGGAATAATTAACTTGGAAAGAAATATAAAATAATATTCGAATTTATTAACCGTAGAAATATTGAGACGAAATTTATATACAGTTTCGTATAGAATAAATACTGATTCTACAAATTCAGAAGATAAGCTAATAGATATAATTAAAAAATAATAATAGATTTTCAGTGAAATTATTTCAACATAAAATATCATATTTAAAATTTATCAGAAAAAATATTGATGATTTAGAATTTCTTAAAATATTCCTTTAAAGTATAAAAAGAAATGAAAATATAAGTTTATTTACCATAATAATACATAAAGAGCTATGTGAAATATATCATTAAAATATTTGACATAGAAATAATAATAAATTACCTTAAAATGTACATGCCATTATACTATAAAATTCAAATTTTGCAGTTGTTTCAAAATTTATTCAATGGAAAAGATTGATTCAAATTATGAGATGCAAATCTTATTCTCTAAATTTTATTAAAAAGAAAACAAAAATACATTTTCTTAAAAAAATCAAAAACGCATTTTAGTACATTTTTCTTGGTGTGTTTCGTTGAACTCGAGTAATGGTTATTGATAAAAAAAGCTTTGCTAAAGAGCGAATCAAAATGTAGTATAATCAGAAAACAATATACGACAAAATATCATCAAAGTAGGTTTTTTTAAGTTATCGTTGGCTGCCATTATTAAATGAAGATAATCTGGTTGTTTAAATTAAATAAATATAATAATTTTATACCATTTTGTTCTTTTAATTTAAAAGTTTTAGTTAAAATTCGTACTGTAATAGAAAAAAATGAGATAATGTTTGAATAAAATATTTTTAATTACTAAAGATTGTTACTATTAGAAAATTTTAACATAGTGCTTTTTAATTATTCCTCGTTAAATTATCTATCACCAGCAAAAAATGTTGATTTTTCTAGGAACAAACTTCTTAGTCGTTATTTAATATTAGTTTTTGATCATTTGGAGTTTTTCTCTTTTTATGTTTAAAAATGTAAGTAAAACAAATTTTCTTACCGGCTCAAAAATGAACGAATGCTTAAACTGAGAGAAGAAAATTTTATTGAAATTAGACTTCGTATTGTGAGTCAAATCTATGTCTCAATAGTATATTAATAGTGTAATTTACTAAACATTCTTTATATGGTAAAAAAGAGCAGTTTTCGGATGCCTAAACTTACAAAATAAGTATACATTTTATGATCCGAATAGGAGCTAGAGAGTTTCAGCTTTCATTTCACGAAACTTAAAAATATATCAATTATGTAAGTAATATTCTCTTGTAACTCGTTTCGAAATAATGTGTTAACACTATATCTTGTAATATCACTATTTGTTTCTATCGTAATTAATCCAGTTTAATATTTAAATGAAATTATTATACAATATTTTTTTGTTTTAAACTGCGCAGGAAAGTATGAATGCAGAGGGAATTTCTTTTCTGGAAATAATGACTATATAAAGAACTGATTAATTTTCGGAAAAAATATCGTAGGTGTCGTCCTGTTTCTGTCGTTCCAAAAATAATATTTTTCCAATATTGAAAATAATAAAGTGACTCTATTGTTTTTTTTTTTTTAAAATGATATCTCTACATTCGTAAGTAAAGTGGTTAGTAATTAATTTAGTCTGATGAAAGGTTCTTATAATTTCCTGCTTTCAAATCAGATGATAGAAATATACGCTTGCTAGCAACTAGCAATACAAATTGATGGAATAGGTATCTAATTTTACGTTATAAAACAAATTGAAATTCATAGACAATTTCAAGAGAATTATAATACTTTTAATATAATAATTATTATTTTTTTTCTTCATTGCTTTTATAGATGGTTGCATTTTAACTTTTGCTTAACATGTTTTATCAAAGCTTTCATTAAACTTATTATCACAATAAAAGTTTCAATATACATTGGTGCTTTTGTCCCCTTCCCCCTAAAAATTATGAGCAAGTAACTTTCTTTGTATTTACGACATTAATCAAAATTAACAAAAAGTGCAAAGAAAATAAAAAGAAATACTAAAGACTTTCGATTAGCAACTTACAGAAGATTTCAGACCACTGAAAATATCCCAACTTATGGAGGAAACCGAACCCGTAAATTGATGAATGGAAAGCCAGAATAACGATTATTTTTGTTTAGAGCAGATTTGCTGAGATATTACATACAAAAATCACAAACCATTATTAGAAAATATTAATTATTTCGTTTATAAATATTTTCATAAATCATCTGAAATTTGTTATTAAACTCTGTACTAGGTTTGTCAACATTGGCTGCTACTTGTGTCCTGGCAATAGCATCTACTAGAGCTTCTATTCGATTCCACAGGACAATGTTGTGGAGCATTTTAAGATCCCCAATGTCCTTCTTCGACACGACACCTATGGGTCGAATATTGAACAGGTAAATCCAAAATGAATTTACACATATTTCTCTTAAATCGGAGAAGAACTCAAAAAAACTAAAGTGTTGTAAAAAAAGAAGCTATTACTTGAATTAAATGATAATTTTTAGCAATGATAGTAATTTAAATTTTTGATATGAAATAGGAAAAAAGTGGATGATATTTTTCAACTGTTATTTAAGAATATCATTTCACATTTGTGTAAACCTATCAGTTAAATTTCCCATTTTCGAAATTATACAGACTGAACTCGTGTTCCTTTTTAAAATGCTAACAACTCAGTGATCATAAAGAAACTATTAATCTATGGTTATATCTAACTATATTATGTTGGGGATTAAAAGTTCATATCGTTTTAACCAAAAACTTTTATTTAAATAAAAAACAATAACTATATTAATAAGTTAATCAATTATATATTCACCGTTGCTGTTTACAACCTCTTCCCACCTCTCGATCAATTTCTTGATGCCATTCTGCCTGGTCTGCTGTCAAAGAAGTTGGTGAGCCAGTTTTTAAAAATCCCTTTTTGTTATCGAAGGTAACGCCCTTCATATGGATTGACAAGGAGCGAAAAAGATGGTAATTGATTGGTGAAATTATGGAGAATACGGCGGATGCTAAAGGACCTCCCATTCGAGCTCTTGGAGTGCGGCTTTGACGACTTGTGGAACATGGCGCCTGGCGTTATCGTGAAGGAGTATGGTTTGACCATGTCGATCAGGTCTTTTCAGTGGAATAGCTTCATTCATGCGGTGTAGCTGGGCAATGTAGAGCTCCTTGTTGACTGCTGCATTCTTTTCTAGCATTTCCCAGTGCACCAAGAGGTCCTTAAAAACTGGCTCAACAACTTCTTTGACACCAGACAAGGGGATTTTTGGCGGAACGTCATCAACAAATGGGTCGAGAGGAGGGAAGCGGTTGTAAACAGCAACGACGAATGTATAATTGATTAACTTATTGATATAATTATTGTTTTTTGCTTAAATAAAAGTCTTTGGTAAAAACAATATGAACTTATTCCCCAACCTAATATATATGGAAAATGGTTACACTATATAACACAAGATTGTTTTACTAGTAAAATTCGGAAAAGATAATATTTCGAAAAGAAAGTGAGATACAGAAAGAAGTCATTTATAACACATCAGAATTATAAGAAGAAATCTTTATGTACAACACGAAGAAAGAAAATATATACAACTAGTTGTTATTATAGACATAAAAAAACTCTTAATGGGGTTAGCTCGTTAGCTCAAATAAAATGCCTTATAAAACTCGGAAAAATAAATTTTTGTTATTATAGACATAAATCATTAATGATAATTTAAAGTGCAATTTTATATTTTTGCTTAAATTGAAATTATTTTCTTTTTCATGCACTACACGATGGAACTATAAATTAACGCAAAGCAATCGTACGCTTTCTACTTTTCGGATGTCTGGTATAAGGTGTTATTTGATACTTAATTACTATTAGTATGCAACTTCGTAGCTAATACTTTTCCTAAATCTTGTTCAATTTTTGTCGTCGAATCGCTAATGTTTGAATTTCTAATTTCCCATACTCTTACATTTTGAGCCATTTTTTCCAAAATTATCTTTATTCGAGACATTAAAATAAAATTATATAATCCATAACATTTTTCAATTCTTCTCTTTCTGCTTTCTTACATTTTACTTTAAAAAATTTATTCAATTTTCTAAGAATATCAACACAAAGTTAATATAAAATAATATATATATTTATATAATATAATATAATATTTTTTTCTGTTCAGTTACATTAAGTTCAAATACGATAGTTTTGTGGAAATTGTGCTTCTCATTTCTATGGCAAAAAAAAAAAAAAAAAAACGCTGTAATTTTAAGACTGTATTTCAGGTCGTTACAAATATGCCAGAGTTTAATTTTAAAACTAACAAAAGTATAATTGTATAAAACACATAAAATATTTTCTGATTATATTTTCTAAAGGGTTTTATTTTGGCATTTTAAAAACTAAATTAGGTTGAAAGCAGGATATATTTTTCTTTTTCACATCTAAATATGCAATTATAGTTTTTCAATAAATTCCAAAACATTTGCAAAAAAAAAAAAAAAAAAAAATTAGACTGAAATTTATTATTTTATAAAAAGAGAAACTATTTCAATTCATTCTTGGAAAACAGCAAGTTCTGATGTTCATTATATAGTAAAAGGAAAAATGTTTCGCTTTGTTACTTATAATTTCCTATCTCATCTCAATACAACAGCAACACATTTAGTCTTTCAATTTCTCATTGTTAATAAATATCTCTTGCATTTCGTTTTGTTTGTTGTGTTTGGTTACAGATGCATTTGCCATTTATGCCAACACCCTACTGTTGCTCTGATGATTTTCTTCACTTTTTTTTTCTTAATTTTCTTTACAATGCTCAATATTAAAATGAATTTTTTCTAAAAAAAATATTAAAATCCTATTTTTTATGTTTAAAACCAATATTTAATTGAGTGTTAAATTGTTTTCTCCTATTTATTTTTTAAAAGTTATGACATTATTATCTCTTTTTAGAAATTCTGGAAAAGTACTTAAAAAAGTCAGTTCACCTATGTAGAACATTTGCAGTCGAGAAATAGCAAATGTAGTGAAATGCTGCCATCTCTCGTTATAAAAGTCAATCATAAGTTAAGGTTTGCAACAGCTAAAAGTAAAAATTCCTGTATTAAAATGAAAGAGATTATTTCATTTTTATTGGTAATTAATTCCGATGGAATAAATATAGTAGGGATAAGCTAAGCTCACTTGATAAAAAAGACTTCCTTTGTGGTCCTGAAAGCCTGGATCGATATTCGATTACCAAGGACTTCTTTTAACTGATTGTTTATTGTAGAAATTAAATCATTCATTTTTTGAAATTGCATTGCAATTCAAAGGGTGCTTCACTACTCATGTCAATATGAAAATTAATAAGCAAATAATCTGTTATATTGTTATGTTTTTTTCTAATATTAACATGATATAATTAGATATTGATATTTTATCAGTATTGATACTTGAACGCAATTAGAAGTAACCTAGGAATTCATTTCATTTTTTCTTATTTTTTAAGTGTTCGTATTTGCTTTTGGTTATGACTTTGATGTACTTGCTTTACAATATTTATAATTTTACTTACTTTTTTTGCTTGTTTTAATTTACCTTTCACATTCATATGGTAAAAAAATGGGAATTTAAATATTACATAATTAAAATTATTTTAAAAGAATGTATTCCATATACAATGGATAGAGGGAAATACTTTATTTAATATTTAATACGGCAGTATTTTTTTTACTACTCTTATATCATTATTTTTGTAGACGATGCCAAATAATCGGAATGTTTTTCACTCCATTTTTTGCTACTTTATTTTGAAACAAATATGAGTCTTCACTCACTTTTTTTTTAAGTAATTTGTCTATGTAATGCATTTCAGGTTATGAATTTCGCTCGCTTATAGCATATGAAAGCATATTTACATGCTATGAGATAAAATTGTAAAATTTTAACGTTACAAATTTAAAATATCCTCCGACCTTCATGTAAGTAATATTTAACATTACAAATGAAACATTTTTTTTATTTTCACCACCAATTAGAGGAAAATAAATTTTTCTGTACCTTATTATATTATTTTTCTTGTCACCATTGTGATTTTGAGAATTTAAATTTTGAAACTAAATCTATGGTTGAAGATATGACAATCTTTTTTGTACTCAGTTAAAAATACAAGGTGACAATTATTGTAAATTAATTATTAGATTTTAAATAAATGCATTACATAGTGTTAATTAGTACTACATAATTATAATGAAAATATAGTTAAGAAATGTTGATTTTAAGAATCATTAAAAATGTTCTGTATGCTTTCAGCGAAATATACAAGAAATGTTTCAGTGGTAGTCAAATTCGAACCATATATGTTTATGGAAGTCGATAATTAGCATACCAGTAATGTGATACTTGAGTACAATCAGTGTTGCTGTCAACGTGGTACACAATCATTGTATATTCCAAAAAAAATATATATATATATAAATAAATAAATAAAATAAAATAAATAAAAATTCAAAAAAATTAGGTTAAGAAATCGCAAGGTCAGCTCCGACCCACAATGTCAAGACACAAAATGATTATCGTTCATTTACCACTATTTTGTAAAATTCCACTGATCTTTTTTTCAGGTTGTTAATGCTAACAGAGGGCATTTATATTTGAAACTACGAAGCACCAAAACCGGACGTGTCATTTGTAGTTAATTTATATTTCCGTATATTTATTGCTTTAAACCTGTTGATGGTACGTTGAATCGGAGAAACATAAGAGACAACAAAAACTTTACGATACAATGCAAGCTGATTTGCATTTTACTATTAGAAGTACTTGATTAGAAGTACGTTGATTCGAAAATACATAAGAAACAATGAAAACTTTACGATACAATGCAGGCCGATTTGCATTTTACTATTAGAAGTACTTAATTAGAAGTACGTTGATTTGAAAACACATAAGAAACAATAAAAACTTTACGATACAATGCAGGCAGATTTGCATTTTACTATTAGAAGTACTTAAGATTTTTTTTATAAGATGTTCAAATAATTACATTTTTTTTTTGATTCATTATAGAAGTTTTTAAACTTTTTTAACTGTATAATACTTTTTAACTGTGTTGTTATGATATTTGCAACAATGTATGTGTTTCTCACTAGATTTGGAAAGGACATCAACATAGTAGACATCAACATTCCAGCAAAATTAGAGAATGTGATGGCTGTGCTGGTCGGAGTTATTGGCTCCATCGCTGTCATCGCGGCCAACTTCCCAATATTTCTCATCATCATGATACCTTTAGCAGTTTTTTACCTATTCATTCAAGTATGGTTTGTTAATTGTCAAGTGCAAATAAGTTGACTTTACAATTCTATTATTGTAATTAATTTTTATTGTGAGCGTATTTAGCTTTTCAAGATTGCTTATCTATTATGATAGAAAGTTAAATATGTGGATTTTTCACTTGGTATCTCAATTCAATGTTTCTTTCTATAAACATAATGATTGACATTGAATTAATTATGACAAAGTGTTTCAAAATGTGCCAAAAAATGTAATCTCTTTTCCTTTAAGAAAAGCACTTTTCCCAAGTTAATGAAGAATTAAGATCTTGTGATATGAAAACCAAAAACGGTATTTACTGAACTTATTAGTAGAAACAAACTTTAAATTTTGTTAAGGCTAACAAAAATTCAATCATAAATGAACTGTATTATGTTGGTATCGAAATCACATTAACAATTTTTGGGTTTATCATAATTTTTTTTTGGTCATAATAAAATGGTTCGAACTTACAATTAACTACAATTCCCTATAGGTTTTCTTAAACGGAAAAAAGAGCATTTTATATAGACCTATAGATTGGTAGCAAGACGTATAGAAGTTAAAAATCTTATACACGTTTAATAAAAATTTAAGAATTATCAACTTTTAGCCAACCAAATTAAATTAAAAAATATGGAGTAAATATATTATTTTGATAGATCATAAACAATAGAATTTTTTTAAGTACAGCACAGGAATTTTTTTAAAAATTTTAATACATTATACAAATATATGTGAAAAATGATATTTCAATAAAATTTACCTCAGAAATTAACAAAACTTTGATAAATAAATTATTTAAATGTAAATAAATGATTCAGAAAAAATTTACTTTTAAATTAATTATTTCTTCTATATTAGCAAAAAAATTCAAATTAAAGAAATTCATTAAATTAAAAAAATATTTATAGAGTATTTTTAAGTAATATAATGCTCCTGTACCCATATTTCATTTAAATTTGCAATATCATACAATAATTGCATTTTTTAAATTTCCCAAGAATAAGATATTCATATTATATCAAATACAAATTCTGTATATTAATTTTTTTTAGCAACTTGAAACTGAAAATTTATGGAATTAAATACATTTGAGAATGCCCCTATAGAAATGATTAAAATAAATATTTCTTAAACGTTAAATAATTTTAATAAATGAAAATTTACAAATAACTAAATACAATAGTATGTAACTCAAAAAGTAGTCTAATTCAAAATTAGTTGTTTCCTTAGAACACATATAATTAAAATAAAAAATATATTAAGTTTAAATACAAAGTATAATCCATGAAACTATTCGAAAATGGTCTTCACGTTGATAGACATGTAATGAAATATTATTTCTTACTTTTTAGTGCTTTTACATGGCCTCTTCTCGCCAAATTCGCCGACTTCAATCCGTCACATATTCTCCGATTCTGAGCTTCTTTTCTGAGACCGTTCAAGGAGCAAGCACGATCAGGGCATTTGCAGCTCAATACCAGTTTGTGGACCGGCAAGATCGACAAATAGACACCAACTGTAGGGTATTCTATAATAACACTCTTATGAACAGGTAAGAGCTGTTATGAAGATAATTTTTTTTTAAAGTCATCGAAGAACTTTTTATTAATTTATCAGTGAACTATGTATAGATGGTGGAAGTTGCATCCATGCAAGAATATCAGAATGTAGCATTAAAATATTAGGAAATAAATTCCATCACATTGTCATAACTTTTATCAGTTTAACTTCTCGAAGGATATTTTAACTAAATATATTAAGAAGATAAAATAGAAATAAAAAATGAAAAAGGAAATATATGTCTATCTTAAAGCGCTTACGTTGAATACCAGTACAATATTATATCTTGTGAGATATTGTTATGTGAGTATGATTATCCCTATTATTTTATATGTCAATAAAATACTTCCTTAAGCAAATAAATTCTTATTAAGTATGAGTAGATACCTAGAAGCGTTTTTTCTACATTTTATGAAAAATACGCTTAAAAATAACATTTATTTATGTAACAGTTATTGATCTTACCAATTAGAGAATACAAATATGAAGGTCAACTCTGAAGCTTTTCTAATATAGGTTCTCGCGAGAATGTGTAGAAGTAATTAACAGCTAGATTTGAAAATAAGAATTATTCTATGCTAGGAGACGAATTTTTTATTGACCAGTTGGAAATAGTTTAATAAAAAATAAATTTTGGACAAAGAAAAAAATGTATTTAATAGAATAACATGATTGTGCTTTGATATTAAAATGGGATTAAATAAAGCAGAATGTGTTCAGTATCTGGAATCAACATTTGGAAACAAAAACCAATCACATGTTATTGGATTCAGATTTAAAAATTTTGTAACAGTTGCTATATTTTCTCTGGATGAAGAAGATACAGGAATTTCTTTAACAGTTGTAATCTTAGATAATGCATTTGCTATGCGGAAAACATTAATTGTCTCTAGATATAAAATTATTCATAAGAAATAGCATAAGAAGAAAATTGGGTGCCGTTGGATTTCTTCACAATTTAAATCAAAGCCAAAAATAGAAGCACATCGAATTTAGCAAAAAATCCTTAAATTAATTACAGTTTGGCGGCCTCAGCATTATCTCACAAATTATAATAAACGTACATGTCATTTTTTTTTATCTTTTAACATGACAAGAATGTAAAATATGGATCTTTAAAACTGGATTCACTTCTAAAGTGATAAAAATACAACATGCTATGAAAAATAAATTGCATGCAGTTTTTTCAGTAGTACAAGACTGGTTTAGTAAACCATCCAATCGTTAGAACAGAAGACAGTTACAGCTGACTAATAACTCTGTCACCATTATAACGATGATGTTTATATAAAAGAATGTCCTCAAGACATTCCTTAAAATTGATTATTTTAAGCATTAAAATTGATTATTTTAGAGTGATAGTTGAATTTCTTGAATAAAACACATCAGAAGGATATAGCATCCATATCCATTTGATCCAATTACATGTGACTCTGGCTATTTTTTTATTTTGTAGAACTTAAGTGGTCGACTTCTTCATTCCGAAGCTGAGAGAGAGAGAGAGGGATCATAAAATGCAGTTTTGTATTCCTTCTTAGAAATAAATATGATACGAGGCCTTTAATAATTCGAATATTTATCCAGAAAAGTGTACTAGAGTGGGTAAAAGCAACTTTGAACATTTCTAAAATTTTGTAAATGTAAATTTAAAAATCTATGTTTAGCTTAAAAAAGAATCTTCAGAGTGATTCTTCTATGCTGCTTTTTACTTCAGCATTTGGTGTGCTTATTTATGAAAATAAAGAAATAGTTACCCATAAAATTAATTAAAAAACAATGACTATAAAATTTTATGCAGACGACAGGATATAGAATACATTGAGGAATCAAATGATTCATTATAAATATAGCTGTTCTTGTATAAATTATTTTTTAAGAAAAGGAAACTTTTAGTGCTGAAAATTTATATTTAATAACATTATTAATCTGGTTCAAATTTTACTATATTATTATATTAAGTGTCTCTCTTTCTCGTTTAAAAACCTATATGAATAAATCATCATCTATATATTGCTAAATTAAAATTCCAAAAAATGTTTAAGAATTTGAATACTTCAAAAAGTATTGCTTGAGTGCTTAATTAATTTTATAATTAAACACCCTTTTACAATAACTATTTTTAAAGGTTAGGAAAATCAGTAAGTTCAAAATAATCAATCACTTTTACATTTTACTACTTACGAAAAATTTTATATTAATTTAATCTATCATACATTTAATTAATTAAAATAATAAAATTTAATTCATTACCAATTCAATTAATTATAATAATATTTTAATTAATTAAGCATTCAATGAATGGCTTGTGTCAACATAAAAATAATAAATAGTTTAAGTTTTAATAAATTAAATCTAATCATTTCATTTAAAGTATGCATGTTTAATATCAAATATACAAATGTAGAGATTCAGTTATTACTTGAATTCTTCCAATTACAAGAAATTCAAACATTTCTCTCTTTTAATACATTTTTTCATAACTTCAGGTTTAAAATATTAATAATATAGAGTTTTAATTTGACTTTTTAAAAGAACAGATTTATTAATATTAAGAAACATTATTTATTTAAATTACAATTGCTATTTTTTATTAACATAATTGCAATTGTTATTTTTATTAAATATATTATATTAAAATATATAGCTTCACCTTTCAAGTTAAATTACAGTGATAATGAATATTCTGAAATATTCATTTAAATAAAAGCATTGTCCCTAAAATGATATGGTCTGACGTTTTTGTCATAAATAGATTACATTAGGTAATTCAATTGATTTGATTATAATTCTACGGTCACTTTAGACGCATTGGATAATTATATTGAGACCTGTAATTTAACATGGATTTTGAATTACTACAGACATGCCATTTACGAACTGTTGAAATAAGGAGCAGAGCAATCTATCATTATTTCAACAGCTTGTAAGTTGAATTCAGCAACCAACTGAGCTCCAAATTTGCCTAAGTGACAGTAATTGTTCTCACGCCCTTTTATACAATTTTAAGTGGCATATTTCTTGTAAAATGCGTGAATTTGTTCTTATGAAGCGAAAAATATTTGGGATAATTTTCCAATATCATAAAATCTTCAAGCTAGAACACGACATTTCTGCACAAAGTTCAAATATAACTATTCCGCTTTATTTCGGGCATGCTTTACTTGTTTATGAATTTAGGAATTGTCTCCACTTCGGCAATTATTCAAAAACATTAAATAAATAAGTGTCCCAAAAGTATTTTCTCTGAAAAACCTTCAAAAAGTATTATTGTTGCATGTATGTTGCAATAAAAGTTCTAAAACCCATAAATACATAAAAATCTATTTTCTATTGTTTAATTTTTTTAAAAATGCATTATTATTATTTTTTTAATTAAGGGAAATAAAAGGTACCGAGACTTTTTTATTCAATAAAGTAAATAGTTCTGTAATGCTTTTATCTTCAAAAAGTTTTGTTCGTAGACGAAGAAGTAACGATTCGTAATCTGTTTCAGGTGGTTAGGAATCAGACTCCAGTTTTTGGGAAGCATCGTTGTCTTCATCACTGCTTTGCTAGCTGTAGTGGAAAGAGAAGCATTCAGCGCTGCAATTGTAGGCTTGACTCTATCATACGCTCTCAGTGTAAATATGTCACTTTGAATTCAATTTTTACAAACACATAAACTACTTTACATAATTTTATCAATTTATGGTTAAACTCGAATAATTTTAAACTGCACTAGTCTCTAAGATCTAGCGCGAAGAACAGTACTCTTTAAAGAAAGTTGGGCTGGGTTGGATATCATTCACTTTTGGGTAGAAAGAGATTAATATTAGTCAATTGCAATGGGTTTCAACATCCTTATATTCTATAATTTCCCTTGTGTATGTGTGCTCATGCACCACAAAGTAGGAAATCCAGAAAACATACATGCACCCACTCTCCATAGAAATATATAGAGAAGGTAGGAATTTAACATCCATCTCTCGGTATCCAACATTGGATCGAAGCCTAAATTTAAAAAGAATAAACTTGAACCAAACTTGAAACTTTCTATTCCGAAAAATGCAATACTATTTTCAAACAATGGTAAGCTTGAATGATGGGTGTTACATTTCAGTTTTCTGCATTCGTATCCATCAGACTGGTTGCTTCGTAGTTTTTTGAGTTTCCTCCTTAGAAATATAATTTAGCCTACTATATATAAAATATTCTGACAATAGTGAATATACAACAGATCTTAAAATAGTTTGCACGGATTTCAGTTGTTAAATTATTTTCTATGCAGTGTTAAACACCGATCATCTGTTCTTCGACAGCAGTTGCGGATAGAATTTAGAATCTTTTCCAAAAAGCTTGAATCCACCACTAGAACATGATAAGCCCAGGCTATTATTAGCAAATGAAATTATGTTTCCAGAGCTTTGTGGCAACAGATCATAAATTAAGAAGACCATATGAAGCAAAATACAGAAGTAATTTATTTATAAAACTAGCACTACGATTTCATTCTCTCTACATTTTGATTATGAGACGAGATTAAGTTTATTATGTTACTTTTTAGAAATACTTGCATGAATATCTCGTTATTGCTTAATATTAGCTTAAAATAATTAAGAATCTGAATATATTTAAACAGGGCAATATGTCTCATTGGAATGAGTAATAATGTTTAATAAATGTTTAGAGTTATATACATACAAGTGAAGATTATAGACCTAAAGAGATCAAGTAAATAACATTGTTTTATTATAAAATATGGGTATAATACTATAATTGTAAAATACCGGGTTTATAAAATCTTGAGATAGCTGTGAACAAAAGCGGTTCAAATTTGTAGAATGTCTAAACATGTAGAATACTAATGTAAACCACAGATAATTTCTTAAAGGATCTATTAGGTCTCAATCGGTGGATCATGATGACTATGGCAGGATTTAAAATTTAAAATTTTCTCCGTTTTTTTTTTTTTCGATATTTTTGTTGAGAATTGATGAGCTTTGTGACATTGAAAAATGTCTTCGGAAAACGGGACATGAGTGGTTAAATGTTCTCATATCAGGTCTGTTATATCGCTTATTTTCTGTCGAATCACTATTAAAAAGATCCCGAATGTAAATGATTCTCTAGATCAATACTGCGTCAGAGGAAGTAGTGTTCATTCTCAATGAAGAAAAATTAAAACCTTTATCACGTGAATTTTTAGTATGATTACGAATAAATTTGGCATAAATCTGGATCATTCGCCGGAGGTAGTTGTGTTTTTACTTATGTTCTGTTCCAATAACAATGCCTCTCAAAGTTATTCTTCAACAAGTCGATGTGCTGTCACGTTCAATACAAATGTCACAGTTTTAACATTTACCATGTGCATGCTCCTATTACTTATTCTTAATTCGAATATTTAAACGAATATATTTTTGATGTATTAAATAACTTAAACAATAATTTATAAATCTTAAAATCATGCAGCAAACTGTGGTCAAAAATGCTTCAGAATATTAAAAATACCCTCTTTTCTACCATTATAGTATAAATTAATTTCAATCATACATTATTTGGTTCGAATACATATGTCATTTTACAAACACATTTAAATTTTTGTTTTTGTTCTGAAGAAATCCCGATGTCTTAGTGATAGTGCTTCGCCCTCCTCAGACCCAGATCCGAGACTCGGTTCTCACACTGGGCAGGGTTGATTCAGCTTTTCATACCTTCAGTGGATCGATAAACTGAGTACCAAACATGATTGGAAACTAAACACTGTTCCGGTTAGGCTAACCACCTAACCAGAACATATCCCTCCCATTCCAGAACCATTTATCAAAAAAATAGATATAAGCACTATAGGCTTTGGCCCACATGGGCTGTCGTGTCACATGTTTAGATTTTTTTTACTTTGTCCTAAAAAATTTTCCTTAGTGTTGCACTTTCATTTTCACACAATATATTTCTGAATTCTTATTTAGCAAACCCATCTCCTTCCCTATAAAAGGAAGTAATTGATACGTATACCGTCGCTATCAAATTCATAAAGCCCTTAAAGAAAAGTAATTTTTCAGTCAATTAAATACAATTAGAATTGGAAGCTCTTGCTTATTTTACTGTTTTACCATTCACAAAATATCATTCATGAAGTTTAAATTTATGATTTATCCCTCTCCCTTTTAGGTAACGGAAAATTTAGCTACTTTCGTGAGGATGTTTACGCAAGTTGAAAACAACATGGTTTCCGTTGAGCGTATCAATGAATATTCAGATTTAACTCCCGAGGTAAAAAATTATTATTAATTTAATATCTTTAATTTGCATAATTTATTTCTGCTTTGAAAATCTCCAAATAATTTATTATTTTTATTAATATTTACTAACTTTTATCGGATTCCAGCTGCTACATTTAATTTCATTAACAGTATTACATGATTCGTATATAATCTAAATGAAGTTATTATTAACTGATTAATTTTTCCTAAAAGTTAATAACATAACAGTTATTCCCATTATATTAATTTAAGTTGGAAACGAATTCCCAGCTGTCATGCTCTTTTGCCCTCATTTTCAAAAGTCAAACTCAAAGCAGTGAAATGAGAAAAATCACCAGGCACTCTTTTGATTGACATGAAATCTTGTAAGAAAGTAACAAATAGGTTTTACGCATAGAACAGAACAAATGATACATGCAAGCAGAAAATTGAACAAAGAAGGATTCGTGTGGAAAGATGCAAATAATTAAAAATTCTAATTAGTTTTAATATGCATCGTGTTGCAGTCATTAATATAAAAAATTAAAATCAGAAAAGAACGATTATAAAAGGTACGTAAGCGGCTCACATCTGGGCATAGAGTTTGATTATAACAGCGCTAAAGCATGATTAAATTTATTTTGTATTAACGCACACACACACATAAGATTTACACACACACATACACACAAACACACGGATAAGATTTACACACACACACACGGATAAGATTTACACACACACACACGGATAAGATTTACACACACACACACGGATAAGATGTACACACACACACATACACACACACATACACACACACATACACACACACATACACACACACATACACACATACACACACACATACACACATACACACATACACACACACATACACACACACATACACACATACACACACACATACACACACATACACACACATACACACACACACATACACACACACATACACACACACACATACACACACACACACACACACCTTCTTTTGTAAAAGCTTCATGGTAGCTTAAAATACGAAACGTGTATATAAAGCTGGACATGAGATCACAAATATTTTTAGTGGAACTCACTTAAGATGAATATGATGATCTGAATCCTAATGGAAACTTTCTCATACGATCAATCCTTTGTTCCACCAGCTTTCATTCTACTAGACCCCAACTTTGGGTTTCCAAACTTTTTTTCTAGTGGACCACTCTCAATGTTTCACTATTTTCGGTAGACCCCTTGCTGCTGCATTCCTACTGTGTTTCCAAAAGTCCAAAAAATATCACCCTAAATAGGGGGTGTTAAGAAAAAAAGTAGCATATTTTCTTGTGTCCTATTTATTAAAATAATACTTGTGGCTATACAAAATTATAAACATTTATTATTACAAACAATCAACAATTGACAAAAAATCAACAATGAACTCTGAGTGACTGTTTCTGGTCGTGCTTGTGAGAAACGACCCCGCAATGCTGTGCGGTTAGGAGAGCGGGTGAAAGGGAGGTGAGAGGCCTTCGAGAAATCCTCCCCTTTCCGAAATTGACTGTTTCTGCAGTCCGATGGATTGAGGGACCGTAGGATTGAGCCCCTACGTTGGTCCGATCTCTTGGAAGCCTGTGATTCACAGCATGTTGGAGTAGGGCGGACTACATACTGGAAGCCTTGCGGGTTACCCTTGACTGCAGCGTGGAAAGGGTGGCGGATCCGTGTCGGGGACGGCCCAGGCGGTCAAACTGGAAGAAACCAATTAAGTTTGGTAGCTGAGCCGAACAAAGCTCAAATTTCTTTCTCTTATATGGTTACATCAGTTATTGCATTATTATAAAGCGATTAACATGAACAAAAGCCCTAAAAAGAGTACCAAAATTGTAAAAAAACGCACTTTTCAGTGCGATCTGCTGAAGTTATGTCGGCGCTACAACGTCGACACCAGTGTCGTCGAGGCACTTGTTGAACACCTGGCAATGGCTAGAGGGGAAGCCCCCCCTAAAAAATGCACGGACGCGAAACCAGCAATGGTTTCGATAGAGACTCAGACAGAGCCAGAAAAGGCCTGTAATGAGGAGAAGGGGGTCCAGGCAAAAGAAAGCTGGACCAAGGTTTCTCGCAAGAGAAACAGGCCAAAAAAGGCCGAGACTCAGAAGAGTCTCACTACTACCCAGAAGGCAGGAGTGACCCCTGCAGCAAAACCCACAATGACAGGCAGCATCGGAAAGGGCCAGACCAGGTCCTATGCGGATGCAGCCAAAAGCAAGGGGAAAAAGAGGGCCCCGACGAATGCCCTCTTAGTGTACCCGAAACCGGGTACAGAGTTGACCTCTGACGGGGTAAAGAACGCTTTAAAAACGTCAATTGATCCGAGGAAACTGGGCGTGGCAGTCCAAGGACTTAAACCCCTAAATAATAACGGGGTCGCGATCGAGTTAAAGAACTCAGAAGATCGCGAAAAGATGACCAAAAAAATCATCGAAGTGCTTGGGGAACGAGTGGAAGCTAGGGAGCCTGCACGGAGACTCCCTAGAGTGATGATATACGATCTGCCGGGTGAAGACGGCGAGAAGGAAGTCCTCGAAGGACTAAGGGAACAAAATGAAATCCCTGAAGGCTACATGAAAGTGGTTTTCAAGTTAAAAGGAAAAGGGTCAGAGAAGCATTGGGTGCTGGAAACAGCGCCCGAAGTTTTCAAAGCCTTCATCAAGAAGGGAAAAGTCAGCTGCGGCTGGCAGAAGCACAGGGTCAAGGAATTCCTTGAACCAACGAGGTGCTTCAAATGCTGTAGGTTTGGCCACCTGCAGTCTAAATGCCCAGAGAAGGCCAGCAACAACTAGCCCAATTCTTCACAGGCCACGGCCAATTCCCAACCTTTGTTCACAGGCTGGGTAAGGCCACAACAGGAGACTGCATATGTGGGGAGGAAGGAAACCCACAACACTATGCATTTGATTGCCCGCTAACGTCATCACTTCATTTAAATAGGCCAACAGACGCCAACATACCTGCATGGAGCGCAACAATCTTAAACAATAAAACAGCGCAAAATAAACTAATAGCCATCATTAAAAAACTAGAAATTATCAAACCGGTGGCGGTAGAAAACACAAATGACTGAGATTCCCTGTGCTTCTCAAACACAAATACACTACAAACAACAAGGCAGACCTCACCTTATTGAGGAATACAGTGACTACACATACAAAAAACACGAAAAGGCACACCTCACCTTACTGAGGAGCATGTCCACCAAGCAGTGGACACCAATGACGCACACAAATCACCCTAAAGAGTGAGCTCGATCAAGAATACGCCTGGAAGCAAGCAGTTACTGAGGTAAAGAAAACACAAACTTTAGTGTGGTGAAGCCAAAGTGATTGTGAGTTCCCAGAGACGTTGAACACCATCAATAACATGGACATTGACCGGCCACAATAGTGGTTTCTCAGACGGTCAATGATCAAGTGACATATTAGCTAGTGAGGATGCACCACCATCTGTAATAAACATTCGTTCCAGTAGTTAGTGGCATCACTCGCTGGCACACAAGGTTGGCGAGAATGAAACCTGTCAACGTAGATATGAACTTTACTATCACGATGCAGGATGAATTCAACCGCGACCATCAACCCAAAATACACCAAGGAAGAGGCCACTGATTTGAACTTTTATTCCAGAGGTCAACTCCGTACTACAGTGTATAAAGACAAACGTCGATAGAGCGTGCTGCAGCTCTCCCTGTAACGCAGCAGAGTTGCAAGCCAGCTCGGGATGGATTCTAGAGGTTTTCATGGTTTCCCTCTAGACTAGCGTAAATACGGTCCATCTTCCCACAAAGACCCCCATGAGGGCACACATTCCCCAGCCTGCAACTGTAAAGGTGCCGTCCACTGCGTGGGCCCCACCTCGCGTTCAGGCTAGATGATGTGAAATAATTTAATAAACGTGGACTGGTGGATACACGTTGGGTTGGTGGATAGGCTTGTCTGGTTCATTCCGGAATCGAGCTAAGAGACAATAGATGACAGACCAGAACATCGGTCAGGCAGAGAAATGACCCGTCTGTTTCACTCGGCTACTGGAGCGGCTCTCTTTTCCAGGTCCGGCGGGGGGGGCTTGTTGCCTCTCCGTGATGGGTTCTGAAACGCAGCGGACATTAACAGCCTTACACTCGCTTCGCGAGTAGGCTGTCCGCCTGCGGCGTCGAAATGCCCAGAGAAGGCACAAACCTGCACTATCTGCGCAGGAGAACATGCCTTCAAAGAATGCCCAAAAAAGGAAGTTTGTTGCGCCAACTGCGTAAGGGCCAACAAGCAATTCAAACTGAAATTAAACTGTGGACACAAGGCGGTTGACGTCCGCTGCCCGCAATATAAACGGGAATGTGAGAGATTACGCTCTCGCACAAACTATGGTTGATACAATCAACTGCTTAGAGTATGGCATTTTGCAGATTAATCTCGCAAGATCGAAGGCGGCCACTCTGGAGATTTTAAAGGAGTCGGAAATGGGTTCGTCCGAAATCCTTCTCCTGCAAGAGCCGTATTTGGTGGACGGCGAGATCGCAGTTTTCCCAGACCAGTTCGGTGGCTCACATCGCCGACGGAATGGCTGCGGTTGTCGTTAACAACACCAAACTCAGCGTCTGGACCAGACATGTGGATACTCATATCGTAGCGGTAGAGATCAAAGATCTGCGCCAATCGCTACTGGTGGTATCAGTCTATGTCCCTCCAAGAGCAGACATTGGCGGCTATTTGGAGACCCTCGAAAAGATCATACGGTTCCACACGAGGGTTCTCATAGGAGGTGATTTCAACACGAGGCATCAAATGTGGGATCCCGAGTGTCCGTCTAGAGTGGGGACGAAACGAGGGGAAGCCCTTGTGGAGTTTCTTATTCGAAACGACCTCGTTTTATTAAATGATGCGACCTCCAGGCCGACCTTTGAAACTGTAAATGGGAGGAGCTGGATTGACCTGTCGGTGACGACGGGCGCTCTACAGTCGTCCTTCTCATCGTGGAAAGTAGTTGAAAATTGCTTGAGTGATCACAACTACATCTCCTTCAGGCTAGCACCTAAGCTTATGCAGAACAAAAATAGTGGTAAATTTAAACTAGGAAATATCGCCTTCAGAGATTGGGTGCGGACTTCAATAAAAAAGTACCCGATCTCAACGATAAGATCATACGTGCTAAAGAGGGCAAAGACCTAGATGAGGTAGTGGAAAACATTACCCAGGTGCTACAGGGGATCTGCGAAAGAAGGCTCAGGCCTCGTACTAGCACGACCGCTAGAAAGCAGGTTCTATGGTGGGATGACGAGCTAACAATGCTACGGAGTAAAACACGAGCGTTGAGGAGGCGGTTTCAGAAATGTTCTGACTCCGATGAGCGCAGGGCCAGAAAAACGCTGTATAATAGATCTGCGGCCCAGTACAAACGACTCATTATATCGAAAAAAGAGTCGAACTGGGATAAATTCTGCCAAAAGCAAATGAGATCTAATGTGTGGTCTCTGCCATACAAGATAGCGGTTGGTAAGGCTGTCAAAAGCACACCAATGAGTAGCGTCAAATTGCCTGACGGAACTCTGAGCAACAGCGAAGAGGAAACCGTAAAAACGATTGTAGCTGGTTTATTCCCTGTGGATGAATCGGACCAAGAGAGTGTTGAGCAAAAAGGCATGAGGAGTATAGCGGACTCCTATTGCGGTGGAGGCGATGATCGACCATTTACTAAAGTGGAAATTAAGTCGGTCATTAAATCTATGGCAAAGAAAAAGGCCCCGGGTCTCGACAATGTCCCGGTCGAGGTGGTGCAAACTATTTTCGATTGTAATCCGGGAATGTTTGTACTTCTCTTCAACAAATGCCTATTTCTGAAGCATTTCCCAAGATCTTGGAAACATGCCAAGTTGGTCCTTTTCGTGAAACAAGGGAAGATCGCGTCTGAGGCGCGATCCTACAGGCCGATTTGTCTACTGTCTAGTTTAGGCAAAGTACTGGACAAACTCCTAACCCAAAGAATTTACCATCATCTGGTGAAGTCGCAGGCACTTCACCCTGCCCAACACGGTTTTAGGCCGGGCAGCTCGTGTGACACGGCACACGTGTGTCTTAATGACACAATCAGGTATTTTCAGGAGACAGGAAAGTACGTTAGCCTAATATCGCTAGATGTACAGGGTGCTTTTGATAGCGTGTGGAGACCTGGAGTAATGTTCCTCCTTGGCCAAGCACGATGTCCACATAATGTATATATGCTGGTGAAGTCCTACTTGGAAGACAGAAAGATAATTTATAAAGGCTCGAAAGAAAATTTGATTTTCGATTCTAGCAGAGGTGTACCACCAAGGGTCATGTAGTGGACCACTAGTCTGGAACATTGTTGCAGACAGCGCTTTGCGACTGGACATGCCGAATGATACGAGGTTGATAGCCTTCGCTGACGACATGCTACTGGTCGCAGCTGGTGACTCACGAGCAAAGCTCGAGAAAAATGCGGAAATAGCCCTTAATGCACTCAGCAAATGGGGAAAAACTTTTAAGCTGGTATTCAATCCGAGCAAAATGGGGCCCTCACGGTCTCCAGAAAGCGGAAATTGAAAAGACCGCCAGTCTTCCGGTGGGACGGAACCTCCATAAAGTCCGTGCAGGAGCTAAAATTCCTGGGTGTAACGTACGATAGCGCCCTCACATTCAACTCCCATTTAAAGGAGGTGAGGCAAAATATTGTGAACGTCACAATGGCACTCCAACGAACGGCTAGGGTTCTATTCGGGCGAGAGCCTGAATTACTCAAACGCCTTTATAGGAGTGGAACCGAGAGAATGGCTCTTTTTGGTGTAGGGCATGGGGACACAGATTGGACTGTAAGACCTTCTGTGGCCACCTACAGAGTGTTCAAAGACCGGCACTCATGGCATTCACAAGATGCTACAGGACAGTTTCTACAGCTGCTGTACAAGTGCTAGCGGGCGTCCTACCGCTGGATATTAAAGCAGGCATAGAATATGCAAAGCTGATGGTATTGGTGGAGCGCAGGCCATATGTCTTTTACGAGGTAAATCTGCGGCCAGATGAGATTGAGCAGAGGGTAGACATTCTGTCATGTCACCCAGCGGAGCGTTGTAGTGTGCCTTTCGATAGTGAAAAGCCTACTGGCGAGGGTCTGGAAATTTTTACTGATGGATCAGGCATTGATGGTAAAATTGGTATTGGGTTCACCATCTTGTACTTTGGGCATGAGATTGCAAATTTTGGTGCTCGACTTGGTAACGAGAACTCCGTCTTCCAGGCGGAGATTTCTGCGCTGAGGCTGGCGCTAGACTGGCTCAAAGTACACCCAGGCAACGGCACTTGTCACATATACAGTGATTCGTTGTCTTCCCTTTACTCCCTGGCCGATCCAAATAACCAGAACATCTTGGTTAATAAAGCGAAGGACTCATACCAGGAAGCCATTAGCAAAAGAGAGGTACGCTTGCATTACGTGCGAGCACATGTTGGCACTTTCGGAAACGAAAGAGCCGACTTACTGGCCAAAGAGGCTGCGAATCTTCCAGAGCCAACGCTGGACCTGTCACGTCCAAGGTCGCACCTGTCAAAGGTGCTGCATAAAGAAGCACTGCGTGTATGGCAGCTGAGATGGGATAATGAAGAGGTGGGTCGTCAGACCTACAAATTCTTTGAAACTGTCTCTGACAAAAGAGTCTTCGGTAATGCTATCGTTGCCCAAATAGCGACAGGACACGGACGTGTGCCGGAATACCTTCATAAGCGAGGGTATCCGATTAGCGAGTTATGTCGCTCGTGCAATGTTGTGGGAGATTGTCTCCACTTCATGCTGTCTTGTACCAGGACCTCGGAGGAAAGGAGTAAGCTGGTGTACAAGAGCGAAAGCTTGAGTACCATCCTGGACCGGCGCAACTGGTCTATCTTGAAAAGGATAATGTCCATTGCGTCGGACGACATTCCTATGATGGAATACCAGCGTGCTTCTGACGATGGTCCGGTCGAGAGCTGGGATATTGAGGAATAGTATAGGACTTGACGGTTCGTAAAGGAATTGTTACAAATCTTCTACGAGAATGTTTGCCATAATAAGTGTGTGGGTGCCGGCGAGACTACTCGCCTCATCAAGGTATGGTTCTGTGGCTCGTCTACTGAGGCAGGTGGCGGCTGCTGGAAGGTAGACTTGAGTTCAAAGCTTCGAGTTGCAAGGTATGAAAATTAGTTATAGAAGCCTCAGCTTCTGGCACTAAGCCTCGCAAACTCGATCCCCTTCTGTCCCAATCATCTGCTGGACAGTTTTTAGTTTCAAATTCCGTAAATGCGATGCCAAGTTTCATCTTCAATTACTTACCTATTAACTTTTGTACAGCTTTAAAACAAGAACTAAACAACTTTGGATCCTGAAGCTGATTTCTTTTAATAATTATATTTTGAAATGTTTCACCATCTTTGAGTGCATATGCTATGAATAGAGTTATTGGTAAATCTAGCACTCATTCAAAACATGTTTATTTCTTAAACGAGTATTTCCCTTGTGCACTTCTGTAGTCTCTATGAATAAGTTCATGGAACTATGTATCGCTAAATCAACTCAGTTTCCACTGCAGAGTTCAAAATTCTCTGATAGTTTCAAATGCCAAGTTTTAATAAAATATATATTATTTGCCAAATCTTCTTACAATAAAAGCTGCTGGAAATCTAAAACTTCCAAAAAAATGAAAATCACTACTCAAACTGAAAATCAATAGTTTTCATAAAATAAAAACGAAATCCTGAGAATCGGAAAAAAAAATTGCGTTATTAGGTACAAAGGTATGAGTTTTCCATAAACCACGAATCGAATAGTATTTTATTTCAAATACAAATAACCTGAAAGCCAGATATACGTATCAGCTCCTTAAATTAAAAAAAGAATTTATTCTATGCATTTTAAGTATTTATAATTTAAATAAATAAAACTATTATGTTTAAATTCATAAAAACAATTAAATAACTGAAAGTTGTTAAGAAATTTATTTTGTGACATTCTGTATGCATGTACATTAAACTCAACCATTGTTACATTTTCATGAAAAAACTCATTTGATTGTAAAAAAAAAAAATGTTTTTTTAAAGATTTTTTCTTTAACAATTGATTTACTTTCTTTTCAAAGAGCTATTCTTAAAATTATAAAATTACATCGCTACTACAATAATTCATCCCCAAAAAATGATTTCTTATTTTATGTCAATATATATATGTATATATATATATAATTTGTATATATATATATATATATATATATATATATATATATATATATATATATATATATATATATATATATATATATATATATATATTTCAAATTTACCCTACACCATAAAGTGTTCGTGTGATTTCCAGGCTCCTTGGGAGACGGAGTGTTGCCAGTTTTCCTCCTCATCCTGGCCGAAGTTCGGAGCGATATCTTTTAGGGGATACAAGATGAGATACAGACAGGGGATGGATCTGGTTTTAAAGGGCATCAATTTGGATATTCACCCAGGAGAAAAGGTGATAAGCACACCATCATTCTTTTCAAAGAATCAATTTCCTGAGAGCATAAAAGCAAGGAATCCCTCCACATTTCTTTCTCAATTTGTCATTTTTACAAAAAAAAATTTAAAAATTTTGAAAATTGTATTACATTTATGATTCAAATCATAAAAACAAAGAACCCCTCTTTCTACATTATCTTTGCAATATTTTTTTTGAATGCTTTATGTTGTTAAATTCAAATTGTTATTTCAAACTTTAGATCACAGAGGTGAGGAATCAATTTATAATTCCCGATCAGTGTATTATTTATGAAAAAAATTGAAAGTTCTGGAAAAATTTTAACATTTTTTTTTATTTCAAGGTTTACATTACGAAAGAAGATTTATTTTATATATTCCCTCTCATCTTTTTATTTTTGTAACAGAAACTTTAAATTTATTAAATTTTTTCAAATGTTAATTTTAATTCAGGATAATTATTTTGTACTTATCTGTCACTTCATTAATTTTACAACAAATTTTGCTAATGTTAATATTAATTCAGATTAAAGAGCTTGCTAAGGATTAAGATAATTTACTGTAGTTTTGGATAACTTATCTCATGAACACGCACACGATTAGATCTCGTAACTTTTAATATAATTTAAAATTTTCTCTATCATTTCATTTAATGTGATTTAAGTGAAAATATACCATAGTGTCACAGTTTATATATTAAAGCAGTGTTCAGCTGGAGCTTAAAACATTTGTGGAATTAGGAATTCATGTATTTTTATTACATTATCTCTCTCTCTCTCTCTCTATATATATATATATATCTATATATATATATATATATATATATATATATATATATATATATATATATATATATATATATATATATATATATATATATATATATATATATATATATATATATATATATATATATATATATATATATATATATATATATAGAAATAAACCATATGAAAGCAAAGTTTTTTCTCTCTCTTCTCTGTATGTCTGATTTTATAAATGAACATGTCCAATATTGGTTACGTTAATAATTCTAATTAAATATATTTTATTTTATTATTTTTTTTGAATTGCATAGACAAATAAATTAACTCAAATGCTTTCCTCGATGCATTATTTATATTGATAAGTATATCTAACGATTTTCATATTATTTTTAACTTTAATAAATGAAATTTAAAGTTAGTTTAAAGGTAAAATTTTTCATTCATAAAAACCCTTTTTTGACCAACTGATACAATAATGGCCAAATGCGGTTGCAGTAAACAGTTTAGATGAGAAAGGGCGAAAAATGTGTAAATCTGTTGAATGCATACCTATGGAAATATGAAGTTGTAAACATTTAGCTTTATGATATATTACTTGCAATGGAAACAAAAAAAGTTGCTTTACATTTTTTAAACAGAGCTCCTATATATATACATATATATATATAATGAGACTAATTATGAATATAATTTATTCCAATTTTATATACTTTTTCCATATTGATATTTCTTTTCCTTCTAGAGATTATATTAATTCCTGTTTTTTTTAATCAGAATAGAATTCCTGTTATATCATTTTTGTTAACGTTATTATTTATATTTTTATACTCTAATACTAATTTAACTGAATAGTTTTCTTCTGAAAATTATTTTCTTTCTTGTGTATAATATTTTTTTATTGAATGAGAGCAAAAAGGATTACTTGACAAAAATTATACTATAGAAAAAAAGTGATAAAAATTATTCTCAGTATTTGTTTTCAGATCTCATTAAAAAGAGATTTATTTCTTGTATACATATGAGCAAATTATTTTCGGTTATATGTAGGGAAGATATTTCAGGAGGCAGAATTTTTTAATTAAATAGAGAATAATGGCAGATTATTCTCACTTAAAAAACAATATTAAATGTTGTACGAAGTAATTACTTAGTACTATTAAAATAACTCTTATATTATTTTTCATTAAAAATGATTTTAACAATCAGAATTCATAATTTATTTTAAGATATATGTTAATATTACTATAATTTTTGAAGAGTTCAAACAAAAAATCCTTTCATTGAATTGCCTTACTTATTTTGAAATGGTAAATATTTTCTTAAAATTAGCAATTTTAAAAATGAAGATCTCATCACATATATGATTTACCTGCTTCTCAAATGCATGCATTGATTTCAGAAAATTATTTAATGATGAACATTTCAAATTAAAGTATAAAAAATATTTCATTTATATGTATGAAATATCTGAGCTGTAGATAGAATTTTTGCATATAGAAATCATAGTAAAATGACTTACCCTTATTTTTGGACTCTAAGCCATTACCATAATACCACCATACGCACATGATTTATATTTTATGATGACATAGTAAGACTCATTAAAACACTCATATGCATAACATTTATATTATTGTATCCTATATTGTAAAGAATATTACACTATATAAAAAAGTATTACATTTAATGAAATTATATTTTAATTTTGCTGAAAAAAATTATATCGAATAGCACCTCATGAGAAGCATTTTGTACATTATTTTTCATTATCTGGATTCTAAAAAAAGATTTGGTTAAGCATGATCTAAATTTGATTGTAATCACTCCAAGTCTGTCAAGTGGTCAGATGCATTTTCTTGTACCTCTTTATCTAAGAATATCATTCCCGCATCTTTGAATCTCATTGTTCGTTGATGATATGTTCACCAGTTTCTATTCATTTTAAACCCATTATGCTATCAACAGCAGACTGTTTCTCTTTATTAAGAGCTCATGCAAATCCCTCAGTGTTAAAAATTTAACTTTTAAATTCATAAACGTCGCGGTGTTTCTTCAGGAAATCACAATAATTAAAAATCCACGGAGTACAAGAAACATCTGACTAAAAACTACAAAACGTACGATTTTTTGGAGAGATAATTTTCTCAATAAGTTAAAAAAATGTGACACGACATAATAAGTGTTTTATTATACCAAAGATTTATTAATTTGTCATCCATTCAACAGGTGGGTCTGGTGGGACGAACTGGGGCCGGTAAAAGTTCTCTCGCTCTCGCTTTATTCCGAGTGATCGAGCCAACTGATGGAGCCATCCTAATAGATGGCATCGACATTTCGATTCTTGGTCTTCATGACTTGCGTTCAAAGATCACCATCATCCCTCAGGTAAGAACTGTAAACTCAAAATTAAAAAATATTTTTTTAAATTAGTTTTTTTTTTTTTTTTTTTTTTTTTTTACCTTGTAAAGTTTGATAAGAACTAAATGATATATTTTTGTTCTTAAGATAATGTAAATACTTTTAATATCAATTGAAAGTAGTTATTTATTTCAATCCATGCATAAGAATACATAGGCTTGATACAAGAATACAAGTGAACTTGAAAACAAAGCAGTATATTAATCATTTACGATAATTTTTTTAATCATTCACGATAGTTTTTTTAATCATTCACGATAGAAAATTTAATTTGCAAAGGAGAGAAATGCATGAAATAGATATAATACTGGCTCATATTTTCCAATGGCAAAGGAAATTATTTAACAATGCAGTTGCTATTTATTATGTTATATATTGATAGAAAGTCTATCCTTGAAGATTTCACAGTGAAAGAACCCAAACTCAATCGCAACAGCTATTGAATGACGAGAGATGAATGGTTTGTTCCTGATACATCCACTAGCTTCTCATACAAAGATCACGAAAAATTCGGCAGATGTGCAGGATATGTTACAAAATTAGACATAATGCATGTTGACGAAAATTAAACCTCATAGGTGCCAACTTTAAAAATACAATTTTGCTTAAAATAATGTACTATTTTATTAAAAAATTAGGACCCTATCGTATTCAGTGGCACATTGAAGCTAAATTTGGACCCTTTGAAAATTCACACGGATGAAGAACTTTGGACGGCCATTGAGCATGCGCATTTGAAGAATTTTGTTGAATCGCTGGAGAACAAACTGGACCATCAAATTTCTGAAAATGGGGAAAACCTCAGGTATTTTGTTTAACACTTTTTTTTTTGAAAAAAAAAAAACAAAACATATTAAACCTATTTTAATACAAGCTGAGCGTGACATTCACTTAGTTAAAAATTTAATTCTTTATATTATAATAATTGTATATTTTGATAATTATATTTCCTGCAATAAATACTCATTTAACGATGTTAAAAGAAAATTATAAATTGTTCATTACACATAATGAGAATTACAATCTTAGGTGAAATGTAATTTTCTTTTTTCTGTTAAATTTTTAAATTATATATTTAATAGTATAGAGTTTATTTTATGAGATAAATTTGTCCGACATTTTTACCTTTCTAAAGTGTTTCAAATACTCTTATTTGCTTTACTCAATATAATTTAATATGTAATTTGAAATAATTTGGAAAACCTGTTTGCTTACTTATGAGTTGCCAGGGTTAGATTTTTGTTACCACAACAACTTCTTTTCACCATAGTTAATCTTGTCCTAAGATCGTCTACCAGGCTCCTTTCGAAGATTCTTTTCCGTACGAGATTCTTTTCTATATTAACACAACTATACTTAATATGAATTTCTCAAATCGTCAATATACTGTAGATTCGTTAGCCACACTCAAACGAAACAATTTTTTGATAATTCGAATAATCTTAGAATCGTGAAATAATTCACATTTGAAAATATAGCAAACTTTGGACATTTTTCATAGTTTAAAGCCAAGCTGGAAGCGAAGGGATTAGTGATCCAACCTTAAATTAAGCAGTTCAATGGTTCGACTTTCTTTGAAGTCCTAAGTTCTTGTCGAACTTCTTCTCTTCAAAGCGAAAAGCATCAGTGGAGCGTCAAGTAAATTCAGAATTTAAAAAACTTATTTCTAAAAAAACGTTTTAAAAAATTACCGGAACCAATTTATATATATATCCTTGGCGTACAATCTTTTTTTTCACATATATTATTAAATACAGTAATAGTTAACTAACTGTGTTTAACCATTTTAAACTAATTAGCGGAAAATCAAACTACAGTTTCAAAGCCACCTATCTTTTCAACGAATATCTTAAAGCATCTATTTTTAGTGTTGGACAAAAACAGCAATTATGTTTAGCTAGAGCACTTCTCAAAAAGACCAAGATATTAGTTCTGGACGAAGCAACAGCTGCAGTTGATCTGGAAACGGATAAGTTGATACAGAGCACTATTCGTCAAGAGTTCAAGGACTGTACCATCATTACCATTGCTCACCGGCTCTACACAGTCTTGGATTACGACAGGTAAGGAGGGTTATGCGAATGCTGTCATAACAATAAAAAAAGTGGCTTCTTTCATTTATCGACGTGCTATAGAGATAACTAAAACAATCAATATAAAGTATAATTTATAGTTAATTTCTTGAATATTAAATGCAATGTTATTTTTTTTAGTGAAAATGAATACTTAAATAACACCTATATGAATTTAGAACTTGAATAGGTCATATGTGACAGACATTTGTATTTAATTGTGTAGTGTTATCAACAATCAAATTTAATGAACATAATTTTTCAACCAATTGTAAATGATAAGAAATTGATTATTTTTCTTTAATATTTTCTTGTATTAAATTTGATAAAAGCATTAAAATAATGTATGTAGCCAATTTTATTTTAGCTCATTCACACATTCCTTATGCTGCTTAAACAATTGTGTACATTTGACAGCAGTGAAAAGTGTCTTTTCATATATTTTTGGCATAATCTGTAGTTTTAAACTATGGTAAATTATGGGGAAATTAAGAATTGGAAAATCCGTAAAAACAAACTCATTATACTCAGGGTGCCTCGCGTAGTTTCTTAGCTTCTAAATAACTTTGATTCTGCGATCGACAGATAAAGGAAATAAGTAGAAATTCCATTGGTAAAAATGATAAAACTCTGAACAGAAATTGTAACAAATAATTTCCTAAACTATACATCAGATTCTATTTAGACTTGAAGTATTTTATTTTTTACTAAGAATGTTCAACATAAATTTGATTTTTATTATTAAAATTTTGAAATATCTTTTCATATTTGATTCTTTTGAATCAAATTTCTTTTCATCATTTCAAATTTTTTTATAATTTCTTTTCATTTTTATGTAGAAATGCAAAATTCTCAAGACTTATTTGAAGCATATCATTAAGCTTATGTATTTGTTGGCTCCAAAATAATGCAATGCTTCTTCACAACAGTTAAAAAAACAAATAGATTTTCGATAACCTCTTGTAGCTGCCGACAGGATGGTTAAGTCTTCGGTTCATTCATTCGTCTGCTCAATTAACATTTCCTGGATGTCCAATGTGATTCGGAATTTTGTTTCAAACCCTCGGATCTCATCGAGTTAGCCTTTGTATGCTAAAAGCTACAGTAGGACGACTTGAAATAAGAATACATATCTTAAGATTTGTAAAATAGATTTGGAAACTATATATCTTCCTTTATGTTATTTACTTTAAATAATTTCTTTATAGTTCGATAAAAGAAGGCAATAATATTTTTGTTCAAACTAAAATTGCAACAGAAGTCCTTTAATAAGAAATTTTTTGATAATATAAAAAGTATATTTTGCTTTGCAGAAACGAATATTTTTTTTATATAATAACGGATAAAAATTTCAGTTTATTATAAAAATTTGTAACCATAAATTTCGATTTATTTTATTTGTGTTTAATTTTCTTAATTATTTTAGAATTCTAGTGATGGACAACGGACGAATTGTGGAAGATGGTTCACCTGATGCTCTGCTCCAAAATAAAGACTCGTATTTCTATCGCCTCGGGTGTGCAGCTGGATTGTTATAAATTGATTTTCTTTAACGTTTCACTTAGAGACTTACGTAAAAAATTCTTAAAGCATTTTTATTTTGTTTGTGTATGGCAGTTATTTTCTTTTCATAAATAAACCTATGAGATCATTTGCTGACCTTTAAATTTGATATATAAATAATAAAAGTTTAATGTACTTCTGATACAAAATTTTGAAGTTTTCGATGTCTCCAAATAAATAAACTATTTAAAAATATTTACTATTCATGAACAAGATTAACTTAAATAAATAGAATATATATTTAGGCATTTCTAATTAAAAACTACAATTTTGTTCATAACCGAATTTAGTAAAGATGAGTCCAAAAACAAAGGTTGACATACATTATTTATTCACACTATATAGGTATAATTAGGTATTACGAAACCTACTTAACGATCTCTTTTCACAAACACAATCAGCCATCTATTTAGGTATATAACAGAAAACGAAATTAATTTCCTTAACTCCTCTCTCAGTAGGAGAAAACTGTAGATCTGAAAAGAGAGCGATTTTTACGATATGAACATTTTGCAGAACAAGCAATGCTTCAATTGCAGAAGAAAAAAGACAATCACTGGAATTGGAAATCTATTGGAGGAGGATTAATTCAGATTTTCTACTTGAAATTTTTTTGCAGCATTCTTCAATTTTGTAAACAAGATTGCTTCTGGATTTGTCTTCTTAATGTGAAAATGACACCTTCATTCAACATAACAGAGTATTGGAGGAATTTAACTGTAAATTATAGATACAAGTCAGCATTTCTTTCCAAAAAAAGAAAAAAAAACCCACCACGTTTTTTCAATTTAAAACCACTTTTCGAAATTTCTTATCATTTTCATCGGTTTAACAACTTCTAAACTTAAGAACAGCAGAAGAACAGTATTATTTTTGGCTTTTTTTTATCCCCCTTCTCTGGGCAAAAGTAAAAATTATGGGAAAGCCTAATATTACCATCATAATTACGCAAGATTTACGATCACCCTCTCTCTTTTTCATATGCATCAATAAAAAACCAAAATTAATTTAGAAGCAAATTCTTAATTAGAAATATAAATTATAATCTTTTATTTTCATAAAATTGCAAAAAAATATTAAAAAATGTTTTTTTAATTCCAAATTTAAAATTTCATACAGTTTTTTTTAAAGATAAATACATAGTTTCTCAAGTAGTTATTGTTTTCAATGCCGAGCTACTAGGATTTTTACCTTTAAATACTACAAGGATCGCTCCTTGTAGTGATGCACCTTTATATTGTGGGGCACCTAGTAAGTGCGCCATGGTGCTTCTGAAAGTGCCTAGGTCTTCGCAATTTAAAAGCAGGGATCAAGTAGAAAATTCCCAGATTTGGCCTGTTATCCCAAGATGTATCATTTCATATGGACACCATTGCATAATTTACATGCTCCAATCAGCATTAATAAACGAGACAGTTCCTCGATTGGTTTGGAATTTGAACTCTCTACCTTCCGATAACAATAACGACGCCCCAACTGACTTGAATAAAATGGCCTCGTTATTTCTAGTAAATGAAAATGACCCGTTAAAACAAATCAGCATTACACTATAAGCATGCTTATTTAAAACAATCCATATCAGGTGGTTACGATAATTTTAATATATTGATAAATCAATATTTATTGATTTTTCTGATATATAAAGCAAAATAAATACTTAAAGAGCTTTATATACACAATATTTTAACCAAGATTACAATAAATACCTAATATGAAACTCTAAGTAGTAAATTTTTATCCAACAATTCTGATATTTTTCTTTCAGAATTATCGATTCTGAAGTATTTATATCAACATCCAAATCACTGACACCAAAATTGAATTGATTGAGGTAAAGTCTTGTCAAGTAGTTGGTTATTAAAACTTCTACAACAAGAACTTGATTTTTTTTATCCACGTGATATTTACACTTTAGAAAAGAGATATAGTGATATACAAATGATTCACAAAGCATTCATGTAAAGTATTCAATGGTAGGGACATTTAAAATGTGTTAAAATTAAGTATTGATACATTAAGTTTTTCACACTGAAATTTAAATTGAACGTCATTACCTGAGGAAAAGTTGTTGCCGCGTCTTTTGTAAGAAGGAGAAATGCTTGCTAGTACTTTTCTGAATTTGATGGAGGTCGAAATGTGTAACCTATCGGCATTGTTGTTTATGGTATGGTAGTAGTACTGCTTGTGTAGGTGAGAAATCTCGTAATTGTTTCCTGATAGAATCAATGGGAAGGACGATTACAGAAAACGCCATGTTTTATCTAAAAGACTCACCATCTCTAAAAGAGCAAAAATAATGTCATCTCGTCTTATTTTCAGACGAATACTGTTCATTTTATATATATTGATAGTTGCGTTCATATTTTGGGTCATCGCGGATAAGGTCAACAGGTATTCGACATTATCATACTGGTTCATTACCTGAAGAAATGACATGGGTTGCCACTAGATATACCCGTATAAGTCGCATTTTTACACTGAACGATTGATTGAAGGTGGTTGTTGTACTTCTATTGTGTTAGGTTCCTTCTATTGTGTAGTTAAAATTCTCAGAAACAGAAACTATACATTAATATCCATGTAAAATATTATCACAAAATATTTCAAATAATATGATAGTCCTGTCAGAGAAATAAATATTAAATGTTAGCAAGAAATTAAAAAAAAAATCCATTACTGGAACTCTATTACGTTTTTTAGTTTCATTAGCATGCTCATAAGCAACTTATGTGCAATCTATGATCATTCTTGGACAGTTTGGTGTACAGGAGATCAAAATTTCTTTTTCTCTTTATGAATTTTCAAAAACGATAGTGCATGGTGTTAAAAATAAATATAATGAAATAAATAAATGAATATTGTGTCCAAGAATGTGCATTATCATTGAATAGAATGAATTTTTAAGAAGTAGCTACGCTTAAGTAAATGCACATAAATTATTCACTCGTTTACAGAAAGCCTCATTATATTTTAAAATTTATCCCGATGAAAATTTTAAATTAATCTCTATTTATTGTTTGATAGTTTATGAAATAAATAGAATTTTATTTACTTTTACTATACATTTTAAAATCAATAAATTAAATGTGAACTATAATAAATATATAATTCTCATAATGATTAAAATCATATAAAAAGCAAAAAAGTTCTTATTAAAAAAATTGGCTTAATATGAGTTTCAATTTATCAAAAAGTGAATGAATAGTAACAAGTACAAGGTGACAACATTATCCTGTTGACAAAAATAAATTTATTAAATTAAGAACATGGAATTTATTTCCAAAAAACTAACATCACTTAAGTCATTTGTTACTTAGATACAACATATTTAAGTATTTTCAAAGTGCCCCCCTTGGGCATCGAAACAGGACTTCAGAAACGTAGCGTAAAATTTTCTGCAATGAGCCAAAATTCCTCTGGCGTTAATTTAGCCTATTCCAGCTTAAGCCTTTAGGCTTTCCAAACTTCGATGTGGCTTAAAGCATACTCATGATTGCCGAATAGACAAAACACTATAGCCCACTGAGTTTAAGTTAGGTGAATGGGGGACCACATACCCATAGGTATGAAATCTGAAAGGTTTCCTTCATATCAGTCTTCCGTTGCTTTTGCTCTATGAAAAGGGGAAGAATCTTGTTGAAAAGTCTAGATGCTGTTGTTAAAATGTTTTTGGGTCCAAGGAAGTAAAATCGAGTGTAACATTTCATTGCAGTACATGGTCATGTTCATTTTGACGCCTTGATCTATGAAAACCAAAGGAGTTTTTCTAAATTCACAAATGCCACCCCAAACCATAACTGACTGTGGTTTTTGAAGACGTTATACTCTTGTGAGAGTTCCACGACGATCAGATGACCAGTAACGGTCATTTTGTCGATTATAGGATTGTTCAATTGTGGAAAGTTCTTCGTTCGTGAAGACGAAATGATTCCAAGCGCTTTTTGCGGAATTTCGAAGAATTTGACATCGTTGTAACCATGTACGCTTATTTTGCTCAGTTAGTTTCTGTACTTTTTGAAGTTTATATGGTTTATGTCCAAGTACTCCTTTTGCAATTTGTCTAGCTGATTCTCTATTAACCCCTATTTCTGTAGCCATTTTCTCATTGAGTTTCTTGGATTTCGGTTAATTCGTTTCTGGATAATTTTGCGAATTTTATTTGTATTCACAGTTCTTTTTCTTTTTTTGGTTTTCGGGATCTATCACCGTCATGGCCAAGCTCCAAGAATCGTTTTATAATACTTGATGCCGTTTGTCTGTGAATATTCAGCTTTCTGGAAATTTGAATTTGCTTTAATTCAGCCTCAAATAAAGAAATTATTTGTCGTCATTGGTTTGGCACATTATTTCAAACAGGAAATAAAAACTACCTATTTGTTTTACTAACATTAAGATCTCTTAAGCAAATGAAATTATTATAAAAAGGAATGAAAATGAATTTAACCAATCAAAAGCGGAACAATTTTGTCAACAATATAAAGTTGTCACCCGGTATTTTACAGTAGATTTAGAAACTTAATGGCAAATATTTAGTTTTAATGTTACTAATATGTATTTGTTCTTTTTATTTCAATTGTAAATGATCAAAAAAGGATTATTTTTTGGTTATAATTAAGATCATATCAAATTATTCTAGAACTTATTAAATTCAGCTGATAAGACAGTGAGAAAATTTATTAAATTTAAAATTTCACTAATCAAATAAAGATTGGAAAATATTGAAGTGTTTGATGTTTCGTTCTAAGTTTAAATTCTTGCCGAAAAAACTAAGCAAAATTTCTTTCGCGAATCTCATGAGCACGCATGATCTCAATAACTTAATATTTAAAAAGTTATTAAGTAAATTAATATTTGCAGTTTTCCTTTCTTTTTTGTGAATGGATGATGACTTCTAAAGTAAAACGTAAAGGTGATGGCGAGAAGATCTGAAGTGAAACATTTTCAATGGTTGGGTGAGAATGAGAGAAACGCCCTCTGTATTTAAATATACATATTTAAATATGTGTGACGTTATGTAATTCCTTTTTACGATCCTATACATGTGTTATTGTCTGGAAATCATTACCAACTAAAAAGAACATCTGATTCATTTTTCGATATCGGAAACATTCAATTTTTTTTATCACATAAGCTAGTTATAAATTTTTGAAATACTAATAGAAAAAATGTATTTTTGTCTTATGGATTTAAATCTATTTTGCCTTATAATGAATTTAACACCCGTATAAAAATGCAAAAAGTTTAAACAAGTTTCTTCAACATTATTTATTAAATTTTCAATTGTTTTTCATAATATTATTCAGAAAATACAGATATTTTTTGTTATAAAACAAATGTATTGTTATTTAAACTTCTTACATATAACTGATTCAAAAACAATTTTCTACAGTACATGACACAGTAAGAAAAATAAGATTAAATATCTTTATCTATTAAATAAAAAGGATGACAAAAATTACGGAGAATTATAAAGCTTTTATAAAAAAAATCTAAAATTGTGTATTTAACCAAAATATTAATATAACATAAAATAACAGTAGTTTATTTTTCATTATACAAAATAATAATAAATCATTTAAAGAAATACACAATTCTAAGAAAAATTTAAATTCCTCACAAAATTAATTAAATCTGAAACATGTGAATATTTTTAAATTTATGTATTCAGTATAACAAAACAAACTTTAATAGAACAATGAATGTCAATATGAAATATATTAATATCAATGTAAAGTTATAAGTATTTTTTTTATTTTTTGTTATCTTTACTAATGTTATGAAAAATAACTTCATTCACTGATATATGAAATTTACATCATAACCTTTTGAAAGCTTTTAAATTATTTTCTCATATTTAAGTGATTATCCATAAATTAATATTTATAATTTTTGGCATCAAATATTGTTAACAAAACTGAATTATGGAATATAATTCTAAATTTTTGTATTAGTAAATTATATATAAAATTAGAGGAAAGCTTGTTTATATAATCAGGTACATCAGGAATTTTGCACAAGGTGCTACAACTGCTGGACAATAGAAATAATACACCATCAACTACAATTCGTATTCGTTCCATTAGAGTCGCATAAGAGATTGCGAGATACAAATATAACCCGGAAACAATCTTTCAGAATTTTGAGTGACCTTAAATTATATCTGAATTCATCAGAATATCATAAGAGCAATGGCTTTTAGAAATGGACTACAGATCCTATTTCCACAAATTCAGCATGAAATAAAGTATGAAATTAGAGCATGTTAAAACAAGCCTTTCTCAGTCTTTTAATTTATGAGCACAAAATAAAAATAAAAAGAATTGCACCAATAAAATATACAACTGAAAGAGAAGTGTATATCTTTGAGAAGTTACACTCGCGATCTCGTAGTAAAGTTTTTGTTACGAATTGTGCGCGGATAAAGAACAGCTTTTGGTAGACATTTTAATTCAGCAGCTGTTGAATTCTAGTGCACAGAGCTTGCATTATTTTCCTTCGTTTCGTTGGAAAGATTAAATCACTAATAAGAAAATTTGCAATCATCGCATTAAGAAAAAATAAGATTCTTCTGTAATGGTCAAATTGACACTTCTGCGCAGCATGCTGTAACGGATTTACAGGTATGCCGCGTACCTGAGACTACAAATTAAATATTTTTCTGGGAAAATATCTACAATGATAGTGAAATTAAGTTGACAGTATCAAGAATTGTAGTGGGTTTACATATTTGCCATGAGTTTTCCCATTTTTCGAGTATGTCTATAATTTTTAGATTAACATAAAAGTTCATTGGTACTATAATTTTTTTAATTTAAATTATGGATTCTGTAAAACACCACAATGAATATGCTTATTATTGAGATGATTCGGGAGACAATAAAGGCAGGTATTTTTCTACTTAAATAGGCTCAGCATCGTTACTGAAACTATACTATAATATAATGACCTTAACATACTGATAATTTTTTTTTTTTTTTTTTTTTTTGTACCCGCATACTCAGAAATTTGCAAAGCTTCACAACATTTTTATGTTAAAAATATAACTATGCTTTAAAATTGGAATCTCAACTCTACTACGATTTCTGTGAAAATTGCGGGTTGCATGCGTCGCATAAAGAGAGAATTTAATTTCTTTTCCTGATTAAGCACATTATTGAAATTTGCCTAAATATTCAAGAATCCAAATTTTGATTTAGGGAGTCCAATAACTTCATATCCAAGCCTATCACCTGATACTTGAATTGATATCCAAACAAGATAAATTATTGGCGCCAGATATAACTATTCTGATACCGATTCCTGACTCGTCAAATTTATAAATATTTGTAACTTTATTAGTGCCTTCCATTTATGTGCTATACATAAAGTAGGAATACTTTTACTATTCATGGAGTGCAATGAGTAGAATTTCTATGTTCAGCAATGTTACAATTGTTTTTGTTGATGCAGAGATTTTCGAAGTCTTTGCATCAGTTTTTACCCCCAACCTGGAGGACCAGGGTGTGTTCTTAGTCTAGCACCTCATCAGTGACCTATCTGGCATGGGAAGCCCTATCAGCAGCTAAGCTACGGCCAGCATAGCTCACTGGATCACTGGTGCATTCAAGCTCACTCACCACGACAAGGTGACCACACCAACGAGTGAGGGTCATAATGTAATTTTTTTTTGCCTTTTTATTTTTTATTTTTTTTTTGTATGTTTTGTATTTAATCTCAGTTTACATGCCTCATAATCTCCCACACCGGTCACAATAAAATACCATAAGCTCCTTAAAATTAAAGTATCGGAATTGTGACGTGACGTGTAATAATCTGACTCTGAATTTGATGTTAAAATGAGACATAACTGATTACTCCCGATTTTTTTCACTTCAACATGGCAAGGCAGCAATCTCTGTAGAAGATATGCATCTGCTAAAACACCAGGATAACCTGAAATGATAAATGTTCAATCATTTCTACACATGAAAAATTTGGCGCATAACTGGAAAAAATAATGAAACACATCGAAAATTCGTAAAATTTTCTTGCTATGAAGTTTTGAATGTAGATTTTTTGCAACAAATAAAACAAATTCCTATAAATAAAATGTAATATTTTTATATTCAACTCAAGACAGATACAGTGTCTCACGAAAGTGATGGGACATTTGTGCTTTACAAAAAGAAACTGTAATAAAACTAATTAAAAATACATGTACAAATTACTTGTGGGTGTGTTTCATACTTAAATTTAGTAAAAATTATTACATAACATACATTTTGTCAAAATATTAATTAAATACAAATACAATTGCTTAGAATGGAGCAAAAAAATAGCTCACATAAGTGATGGGACACCATTAGATACGCAACAAAAATAGTCTGAAATGAGTAATAAAAATATTTTTGGTTTTATTTTTACTCAAAAGCAATTGACAATAATTTATAAAATTGTCTGCAGTATTTCTCTCTAGATTGTTTTGAAAATTTTGTGTTCTTTAGCTGTGTGTAACCATGAATGCTAAACGAAAATAAACTTTGCCAGAAATTCGAAAATTAGTTATTAACTTGCATAGTGAAAGTGGAAAATCTATTAGAGAAACTGCTGAAACAGTTAACTTGAGTCATTAAACAGTTTTCCATATCATTAAACAATATAAGAAGAATCATATGATTCAGAATAAAAGAAGACATGGTCGACCATCAAAGCTATCCAATGGAATAAAGCGAATTGTCGTTCGAATAATTAAAAAAATTCAAGAAGCAGTGCTCCTAAAGTTGCTGCTGATTTACGAGCATCATATGGAGTAATTGTTAATCCTTGACTATTAGAAGAGTAATTCGATCTGCTGGCTATTACGGTAGAGTAGGCAGGAAAAAATTCTTCTTAAGTGAAAAGAATACAAAACTCAGACTGGCTTTCGCAAAATCGAACATAAATAAAAATTCTGATTACTGGAATAAAGTTATATCTGCTGATGAGAATAAATTTAATATATTTGATTCTGACGGTACAATCTTGGTGTGGAGAAAACCGAGGAAAGAATAATTTCGTAAACAGAACTTGGTGCCAACAGTAAAACATGGTGGAAGAGGAGTTATGGTATGGGGGTGTATGTTGTCCGCTGGAGTTGGTAATCTTGTTTTTATTAACAGTAAAATGGATCAGTACAAGTATATTGACATTCTAAACCTAAATTTAAAATCTTCAGCTATTTAATTGAACCTTCATAACGATTTTAAATTCTACCAGGACAATGACCCAAAGCACACTGCTTTAAACGTTAGACTCTGGCTGCTGTAGAAATGTCCTGAAATAATAAAAACACCACCACAATCTCCAGACTTAAATCCCTTAGAGAATATTTGGCAAGAATTGGAATCAAGAATTCGCAAACACACCATTTCTTCAAAACAATTAAAATCAGTGCTTCAAAACGAATGGGGTAAAATCACTCAATAAATCACAAAAAATTAGTCAAATCCATCCCAAAAAGATTAAAAGTAAAAGAAAATCCAACAAAATATTAAAACCTTTTAAAAAGTAACAATTTTGGATAAATATTTGATGGAAAAGTAAGTGTCCCATAACTTATGTGAGCTTTTTTCTTTTCCTCAGTTCTAAGCAATTGTATTTTTATTTGATTAATGTTTTAATATTTTGACAAAATACTGAAAATTGTAATAATTGTTACTAACTTTAAATATGAAACGCACCCACAAAAATTTGTCCATGTATTTTTAATTTATTTTATTAGTTTTCTTTTGTAAAGCACAAGTGTCCCATCACTTTTGCGAGACACTGAGAGTTGCCATAAATCCAATTTATCCCGCTATTTTAGAAGTTGAATAGCTTTAGTATGAAAGCGCATGTGTAATTGTGTTATTGATGTAAATAATTTGTACTGTGCAGTTCAAATTAATTTGTATTTTATTTCATAGTTCTAAATAAATGATAGACTTTGAACTAAGTCACTGCGATGCATTAATCACGCTTGTTTTACCTCAGTACAGTTATAAAATAATCTTACGATAAAAAATACATAAAAATATTTTAATTATTTACATAAATATTCATTATAATTTGCGTATTTTAGACAAACATATATTAATATATATTATCAATTTTTGTTGTTATATATATGTATGCATACATTAATCTGTAATCCTGGTATTATAAGTACATTAGTCGATCCTTAAAAAGTTAACATAGTAATAGAAAAATTTAGTAAAAAATGGTTATTTTTCGATTATTATACCATATAATCATCAAATCTATTTAGACAATGAATGTGAGTGTGTAGATTAACTTGTTGAACTTAGCCTGGACGAAATCTTTCCTCCCTATTCCGGCAGTTGTTGGACCTTTCTACTCATCATTGTCTTAGAATATCTTTATTCCAAACTACTATTTTTTAGATTTCAGAAACAAGAAATAGTCACTGAATATTTGGATTGTAGGGCGAATGGTTTCATAGTTAGCGCTTTAAAGTTTCAATTTTGGCAAACAAAGAATACTGAAATTCACATGGAAGAAGGTGAAAGCATAGCTCAAAACGATAAGATAATTCACGTGATTATTACTGTAAACTTCAGCTACAGTTTTCATTCATAAGAAACGATGAATGGAAAACATGCCCAAGGGAAATCAGTTTCCTTGGCATTTTTATTTCAATCCTTGTGACGTGTTTGTAGAATTACACATGCACACAACCACTGCAAGACAGCTCTAGCAATGGTTGTGGGCATGTGTAATTTTGCAAGCATGTTACAAGGATTGAAATAAAACAACAACTATATGTCTACTTTCTGAATCAAGAAATATTCCATCTACAATAAATACTGTTCAAATCCTGCTTGAATTATGTTTTGGATCCATCCTCATAGTCAATAACAATTTTACAGTTTTATTTTCACAATAATTTTTCATACGAAAAATTTTTTATAGATAACTGTTTTATTATATAACAATGTGAGAAATAAAAATTTTTTATTGAAAACTGTTTATAGAAGAACCTAGTAAAGATAGATATTTATTATAAGTAACAACATATATGGCTGAATTTTTTTTTAACAATCATTAATGAAAACTCGTATTTCTTATCAATTATATGAACGCCTTAAATTTTAAATTTAAAGAATTATTCATCATATGAAATGTAATTAACAAATGTAAAAATAATTTTTAATCTTGATTAGATTGTTAAACTTTCATACACGAAGATGGAATAATAAATGTTTACTTAAATATGATAGTAAAATTATAATATAATTTAGCTATCATGTTGATTTAATGACAATTAGGAAAACTTTATAGAGGGTGTTTTTTGCTGCTTTTTTACTATAAATTTAGAAGAAAACATTTTATAAACTGTTAATAAAAGAATGAAACATTGGCGAAGTCTTTGCACATCGTATCATGTGCATTACAATGAAAAATGGCGCAACATGTGACATAATATAACATGTTACAGTAAAATTGATTTTTTTCTTTAATGTAATATTTCAATAGCTCACTCAGTGTCAATCATACAAAATAATGATTTATTTAATAGGCACCTAATTTTACCTTCAAGAAACACGCTGTCTGAATGAAGTCTGTAATGTTCATTCTAAAAAATAAAAATATGAAACTAATGTAAGTCATTCAAAAACTTAAGTAATTTATTAAATTATAAACAAGGATCATTATTATATACATACATACATATATATACATATTTTATATATATATATATATATATATATATAGGTATATATATAGACATATCTATATTTATATATATACATATATATATATATATATATATATATATATATATATATATATATATATATATATATATATGTATATATATACATATATATACATACATATATATATATATATATATATATATATATATATATATATATATAAGATAACTATATATATAGCACGACATGACATGAGAATTGAAACCATAATCTATTAAAATTGAAAACTATGTTGAGCGGATAATGATCGAAATAAATTTTAAAAAAACTGATTCATTTCAGTGACTCATAAGAAACAGATCAAACTTTCATTTGTCGTACATACATTTGAATACATACACACACTATTTAAAAATATTAGCTGCATATCCCAAAGTGATGTATAAATTAGCAATCATAATAGCTGCTGTCTATTGGAGATCATTTATCAACTGTAGGAAAAAACGAATTCAAACTTTTTCTAATTAATTAACAAATGGAAAACGAAGTAAATAGTCATTAATAAAAATCATGCTATCATTATTAAAAATTTATAAGAAACATTAGTTAATGTAAGTCACATGTAGGCACATTTGTAATATATATATATATATATATATATATATATATATATATATATATATATATATATATATATATATATATAATATATATATATATATATATATATATATATATATATATATATATATATATATATATATATATTTAGTTTTAAGCAAAATCCTATGCTATGGTATCGGTTGATGTCATTATAATAAATTTCTTACTTTATAAGAAAATCAAAACAACTTCTAAAAATTATGAATCTTAATTTATAACACACATTTGTTTATTACGTTGTTCTATAATTAGATGATTTGAACATTTTTCCAAGAAAACGGCAAAGACATAGTATTAAAATATCAACTTTAGATACCATTTTTGGAGAAAAACATTGATTTTACAATGGTAAACAGAATAAACAGTACTATAATTGGTAGAAAATATTGAAGAATTTTTAAATGAAATTTTGAAGGTAAAAGATCCATATAATTGTTTTGACTCATGAAGATCAATCAACTGTGTAATGAAAATGCACTAATAAAATTTTGTGCTTTATTATGCAATTATATATTTTATAATATAAAAATAATCAGTAACAGGAAGAAATAATCACATAAATGCAGTATGGGATATATAAGTAAACTTTCATACAAATATTTTTCCATATTAGAAATAATTGTTACTAATTAATTTTTAAACTGGAAATAATTTTAATGTGACGGCTAAATTTTTTTTATTCTCGGGAGAAGAAAACGTTACCAACCTCAAGCTCACAGATAATCAAGGCATCAGAAATTTCATACTTATAACGAAACAATTGCACTTCCATGCCTCTAGAGTCTACAAAAAGAAGACATATATTTTATTTACTATGTAAGAAATATTAAAATAGGATAATTAAATTAAATCTAAAATTATATTTTCTAGACAACAATTTCATGGATAATTTTACAATGTACATACAAATGAATATTCAAGACAAGCTTGTAATGGAGTTGATAAAATAATTATTATTTATTCATAGTAATTTTGCAATTACTTGTTCATTGCATATTTTTCATGTGTACTTTACATCTCAATCTTTTTTAGAAGATTTTATTTAATCAGTAATTCTTTTTAATATACGTATGCTATTTTAGATTAAATGAAGATATTAGTAAAGGAGAAATATACTATGAAGAAATTTAAAAATCTATCTCTTACATAAACTAAAAATAAATATACATTTGGAACAGATGTCTCATGATTTATGGAGGTAAACTTAAGATCTTTAGAGGTGATAGTTTCCTATTAAGCAGCTTACACTAGGGATGGCGGCTAACCTTTTTTGATATCCGTGCCACAAAGTATAAAAACTCTTTTTTAAATAGGTAACGTGCCACAGTAAAATTTCATTCGAAACGATAGCGTGGTGAAACTATATGTAAGTATAATTACATAAACAAATAAAAGCTATTCTTCTTTGAACAACTTTTAATTAATCAATGTTTTACAATAAGAAATATGCTAAAAACAAAAATCACGTTGAAAACAACGTTATTTTTAATGGGATTTTTGTTGTACAGAAGATGATAAAGATTTAATATGTGGTTCATATTTAGTTAATTTCAACAGTACGCATGCAGTGCTCGACTCATCCATCATTCTATTCCTATATTTATTTTTTATAACATTTAATTCTGAAAATATAGATTCACATGCTCACGTCGATGAAAATATTGATAAAATTACTTTTGCTAATATTTTTAAACAATTAAACGTGTCAGGAATTAAACTCCATGTAGTTAGAATTCTATCTCTTCTTCAGTACGAAATTTTAAAAAATATTTATTTTATAACATTATTAAAATATATAATTTACTCTGCCTTCGTTTGCAAGATTATCGTTTGCAATATATTAATTCAAGGTAATTTTAACAATTATTTCTATATTTTACTCTGATTTAATGATAAATAATTTCTCATATTAAAATACATTTTATTGTTCAAAAATAAACAAAATAAATTATAAGTTTAGTAACTATTATTACGAGTACCTTAAGATTGTTAAAGGTTAAAACATCAGTTGTGAAGTGATATGTTCCTTCAAACGAATGCAGAATATAAAATATGAAATAAGATGTAAAAATATTTACCTAAAAATAACACTATATATATTTACAATAAACGGTTATATTTTTTTAACAAGTCACTGAAGTTTCAAAGACGACGGTTTACTAAAAATGACTAATGCAGTCTGTCGTATGATTCGAGCGCTGTGACGGCAACAATATGCAATAACATTAGAAGGCGAAAATGAATACGCAAAAAATTTTATCTAATACACATCTTTATATACTTCGAGAGAATTCGTGCGATATTTTAATAATAAAATGCACAATTTGACGGTTCTAGTTAGCATACCAAGATAGGTATTCAGTACTGCAAATTTATATCATAAAATATAAATTAAGTGTAGATTAATAATTTTTAATTCATTTCTATCAAAAAGATAACATATTAAAAAAATAATTTTGTTTTTGCGCATGCCATCAAAATTTTCAAACGTGCCACCTGTGGCACGCGTGTCATTGGTTCGTCATTCCTGGCTTACACACATTTAACCTATATTTTTGACAATCCAAAATGACAATATACTTAATTAAGCATGCAAACTACATGAAATTTACATCGTGTGTTTGCGATGATGATACATGTTAATTATTTGCATAGCAGTGCATATGCAGCATGAGTAGCTGTAGGATCACTTACAGGCGATGTATAAAATCGAAAGCAATTGCACGTTTAAAATAGTACATTTGTTCCCTTTAGATTAATGTTTGACTGTGCCTAGTAAGATATCAAGAGTCTTTCGAATATGATTCTGAATTTGACTGAGAAAGGATAGTAGTTGTAAAGGTTGCAGATTATCCTTCATACAAATAGGTGACCATGTTGGACGAAATCTAACAACTATGATGAGGGTCCATAATACTTAGATGCAGGAGGGAACGGCGGACTGACGGATCTGATCGCAATAATCATTGCGCTACTGCACATTGTGCACATGGTAGTACGGACCATCATGAGTCAAAACACAACACATAAATTTAGTCGGCTACGCATCATTAGGTGTCCATTTGTAGCATTTAATACCATTTTTACTGGGTGGAGTTTTCGCAAAGTGTCCATTGCTTCATTTACTCTAAGTTCAGAATCAGGCATTTGCATCGCCAGCAGTGCTATGATTGATAAATATAAAAACAGAGTGAAATGACATTGTTTTTATCGACAAATCCCACTTCTGACATTATAGTTGGATTGGAGTCTAGAAACACGGTTGTAAATGACTGCTGAACTGTTTCGTTATGCACCGCTACACGTGTCATTCACCAAATACCATACTTTGGGATGATATTGGATTTTACTCCTGGAGACTTAAATAATGCATAATCATTACATTGAACAACTAATGATAGATCTCAGAGTTATTGGAATCCATGGAAATCCCATATCTTCGGTATCTGCTATCAGCAATATTCCATCAGGATAATCCGTGACCACACGTGGCACGTAATGTTCCAGGATTCATTACCACGATTGAATTTCTTTTTTTTTTTTTTGCTTGCTCCAGCGATCTATCGCCAATCGAAAATGTGAGACCGAAGATTGCACAACTATTGACCCAAGATACAACACATGCAGTTACATCACATTAACTCTGGAAATATGTGGCAGAAGCGTGGAACTACATATACCAATGATATAACGAAATCCTCTTTGATTCTATGCATAAGCTTGTAACAGCAGTTATCGTCAACAATAGAGGCTATACTAACTAACTATGAATTTTTTCATCACCCACACTTTACAAGAGGTTGTAATTTCAGTTATTTGATTTTTGTATAACATGTTGTCTATGAAATAAATTTTGCTATGAAATCATTAGTCTTTTCTGGAGTTACATTTAAGTAGCCAACATTGTAATTAAAACTTACCAGCGTTGATAATTTTTTTTTTCTTCAACTGGTAGACTGAACATATTGGTTGAAATTTAGAACGAGATTAAATCAAAAATTAAAAGCAAACCTACGACTATTTTAAATGGAGTTTAAATGTTTAATAATCTTGTCATTGCATGGATTCATCTTTCCACGTATCAAAATATAACGAGATTTAACAATAAATATTTAAAAATATGACAGTCGTCAAAATTATAACGAACCTAATCTCGTTATTTACATAAAGACATAATAGCTAATTCAAATTGAAAATTAAAATAAATGATTTTATTTATGATTTTGAATTATACATTAAACCATCTTAATTTTCGAAAGAATCGTCCCAGTGTTTACATGTGTAAAAAAAAAAAAAATTCTAGCAGTATAGCGTTTTTGCCATTAAAAAATTTATACGCGTTTAATGCTGATCATACTACGATGTTTGTGGTGGCGTGATTTGGCAATTTAATATAATTTATAACTTCAGAACGAAATTTTAAGCAGATGAGGTGTCCTATATTCTAATGGAAATTTTGGAACACTTTATAGAACATTTTCTTGTGCCATTATAATTTCATATTCTTGATTCATGTAAATTAAGAAGAAATCAAACGAGTGCAAATTCAAAAATATATATATTAAGCAATTTAACCAAAGTTAATTTAGTAATTAAATTGAATCTAAGTTAGTTTAGCAAAAATTTAAGGTTACCCTAACTATTCAAAAAGTTGTATAATCTAAATATTACAAGAATCATACAATTTCTTTTTAACATAAGATACTGGTGCTGATAAAATATATATGGCGCAATTTATGATAACTTATTTCGATTGGTTGACTACAAATATTCATGAATGTTCTGCATAAGAAATTTCCTCCATTAAACCAAAGATTTTAAAGTAGTCCATCTTTGGCAACAATATGATGATTAATTAATTGATATACTGTGAGGTAAGAAAATATAATTTCAGCGGTGTTTATGATTTAGTCATTAGTTCTTCTAGAAGACTTCTATATCTATTATATAGTTTGTAACCAGTATTAAATTAAATCCCAATATTTTAAGCGTATAAAAAAATAGAACTATTAATTCTTTCTGTAAGGGTATTTTAGTAAAATATGCAGCAACCATGTTTAAATGGAAATTACGTACTGATACTTTTCAATTCGTGTCTCATGATCCTCACCAATATTATTAGCATGGTACGTTCAATTTATTTTACTATATTTCTAGATAATAATTTAGAAGCCATTTTAGTAATTTTGTCAGTTATTTTACAAAATTCTGACTGTATAATGCATTTTACCCAGTAACAGTTATTTTTAGTACATATTAGTGAGTGAGCTAGTTAACCATTTCAAAGATTAAAAATTACCCAACTTCATATTCATTAAATATTTCAACCAAAATTTTGAATGATTTAATATATCTCAGCTTATATTTGGAAATAATTATTTTCTCTTATTCATTTAGTATTGACTTTAACAATCATCTGTTATTATTATATTTCGATGAAAGTTTTCATTTCCCGAATATTAATAAAAATTTTTCATCCATTTATATATTTTTAAAGATATCTTCCATACGCTTGAATTATATAAATGAACTAAATTTACACTTTATTTCTAACCTATTGATCAGAATATCTACTATAAATGTCAGTTTACAATCCAAATATTATAAATAAACTTTATTTTTTATAAAAAAAAATAAAGATCAATTAAGAAAATTACCGTAATCAAATGACTTTTCCATCAGATATTTCTCAACTCCTGTCCATTGATGATCATTAACCAGTTTAGCATGCTCATCAGTAATAGTACAAGAGTCATAAAGAGTTAGCTGCATCTGTGTTGTCTCACTCGTAAAATAATATTGGGTACACGTCATTGCAAATTCACTTTCGAATGAACTATCAGACATTGATTCAGAATGATTTGAAGAATGTAAACTATCGGAAGAGGGATTCAATGGAGAAGAACAGCAGTCAGAGCAATCAACTAAGTCACATTTGTTTGCCCTCGTCTTCTTTTTACCTGGGATATAATACAATAAAAACTATTAAAACTTCAGAAGATTGTAAAAAATATATCTATTATTAAAATTATATAATTAAATTTATAAATCAGATACTTCATGGACAAAAACTCAACATTATGGTTTTAAATTCGCATATACTTTACAAATGCTTAAGTTAATAGGAAAATTTACAATAAATACAAATGCACAAAAGTGTTTCATAGCAAAACCACTCTCCCCATAGTGAGTCATATTTCCATTTCTCAAGAAATATATAAATCTCGAACAGTTTCTAAGCAACTCATTTCATTCATTCTAAGCAAGAAATTTCAACTCTCCGAAAAAAAAAAAGTCAAAATGGGAAATTTGCCTGAATACATAAAAAAGTTTATCATTTTAATAGATAAGGTTTCAGCAATAGAAAAAGGCCCTAATTCGAAAACGTAGAAGACAAATTTTTCGTAAATTTATTATTTTCCTCTTTCTACATATTTAAAACTTAAAAAAATTTCCGTGCGATTTAGTCTGAAGATAAAGTTGAAATACCAACATATCAAAGCCAAATTCGTAAGAATGTTTCATGTGCAGACAAGAAATATCTAGTCTTTTAGAAACTTCATAAAGCATATTTGAAAGTATAAAACACATTTGTTAAGGGATAGCGATATCAACCATCACAGAATGTTAGCAATGAAACCTAAATTTTACAAACAATATGGCAAGAAATTTCTCAAGCTGCCTCTAGGAATTTCATCAACTTTTCATCACGCCTGTAGCATTCGGATTAATAAGGAGCTAATGTTTCGCTGAACAAAACCTTGATCTATCAGCGGATTGATATCAAACAGGCATATAGATTATAAACGCGATATGCTCAAGGAATTTTCATAAATGTACTCTATGCAGCTCAGAGCTACATAATGGTATATTAAACATAGAAAGTAATCAATACGGTATATATGTATACAACTTGAATGATTTTGTAAATGATAAGCAGGAAAATGTAAGAAATAGGAAAATACTGTCGGTTCTGAGAAAATGTTACATTTGGATGCTTGCAAAGCATAAGTATTAAATATTTTTTAAACACATACACATATATATAAAATATTTCTAGAAATTTTCGTCACATTCCAAGTTTTTGATCAGTGGCGATGTCATTGCCATTGATGTGGGTGGGGGGAGGGAATAGAAAGCGTGTGTGTATCTAAATGATAAACAAGTTACCCCATATATATTATTTGATTCGGATGTTTATATTATTTTAATAAAATCAGTGCGTACATTGCATTTTAAATACATCTTTCTTATTAGAATTCTAATGAAAATATTATATCATATATTAGAACATCACATGTTTAAATGCACAAATGTAAAACTTTAAGCATATGATATCGAACATTAAGTTCATTTAATAATTTTTTGCTTCATTAGGATTACATATATTTTGCTAGCCTATTTAATAAATTCGCATTTTTAGGTTGGTTTTGTTCGTCGCTTCGAACAATTTTTGCACACGAGGATTATTTCGACCGGAACCTTCTGTTTAAAGTGGATTACTAAGCACTACAAACATCCAAGCCCAAAGTGTGATACGCATCGGTTGAACCGTAAGAGTGCTAACCATTCGGTAACCAGTTCGAACAACTATAATTTGTATAAAAAATAGAATTAAAATCAGTTCCACTATAAATTCAAAGAGTTCAAAACTTCCAGAAATAATTTTTTTATTTATTATTGTGTTCAAAAATATTTCGTAAAACATAACTTTTAATTGAACCTTTATTTTTTGACATACCTTTAGCACGATTAGTAAAATATATCAGTAAACTGTTTTATTCGTTTAAAAAGAAAATCGTCATATTCAATGAAAATTTCTCAGAACTTTCGAATGACTTTGAAGAGTGACAGTTACGAAAAGATAAGCTCAGATAATACTTTTTTTGTGGTGCAGTAAAGCTAGAATGATGCTATCTAGCTGCTGACGTAGATTACGGTTTCAGTTAACATTTTGAGTTGAATGGTGTCAGTCAAAGCAGAAGCTCAGTTAATCAAAGAAGAATTTTGTCATGCTTTCTTTCTTCTTAAAAATAATGATGAAAAAGGATGTTTTTTCCATTACTAACAATGATTAAATAAATATAGTCACCGAAAAGCATGCTTTTTTTAATGAAATTAAATCTAATGGGCAAATGTTTTCCACTCTATGCGATTTATTACTTAACTGTAAATTGTTTTACTAAAAGATATACAAGGTTAAGGCAGATATACAAAGTTATGACAATTATACTAAGCTAAGACAGTTATAATTTAAAATTGCTAAAGTTCTTGTAATTATTACAGCCAAATCTGACATTGTTCACTGTGTGTGCTATGTTATTTTAATATATTTGTTAATTTTATTCATGTTTTCCACCACCTGCTTGCAAGAGACCTTGTATGATTACCACAAGATTATAGCAATCAACAGAAAAAATTTCGAAACACATCTTAAAGCTTCGAATGTTTAAAGGACGATTATAGTTCTATATATATCAGGAAAATGTTGTGAATCAAAGGTTTTTCAAATAATAATTGAACAGCTAGATACTATGATTAATCAATTGAAATGCCGAAAATTTCTTATACATTTCTGGCCACATGTGTTTGTGGTGCTGACATTTGCAAATAATTAGCATACCAGCGCATATGCACGTAACAAGTGACTGTAGCATGTATAAGCGTCACAGAGGATTTTCAAGAGTTTATAAAAAGTGAAAAAAAAATAGCCGATTTAAGATATCATATATTTTCATGAGCAAGCTCTTTAATTCTGCTTCGCAGAACATATCTAGCGTCTTTTCGACAAGTTTTTGAGTTCGACCGAGGAAGCATTCTAGTCTATAGGGATTGTAGATTATCCTTCAGAGAGATTAATATCCTTATTAGACGAAACCAAGAAACTATGTTGCGGATCACTAATTGTGGAATGAAAGAGGAAACGCAAACTGGCGAGGCCGATTACAGTAATCATTGCTTTCCCACCGTGATAATAGAAATATTGTACACATGGCCGTGTTATATTACATGGCAGTGCCCTGAAACATTACGAGACACAGCACAACAGATTTAATTTGTTACACATCATTCAGGGCTCACCCGTACATCATTCAAAATCCACTCGTAAAATTATATATCGTTTGAAACTAAGGGAAGTATTCCCAAGGCGTCTGTTGCTTTGGCGTCTTGACTCAAAATCATAGGCAGCTGTGCCCTCATTGGTGTAATGAATATAGAAAGGAATAATATGGAAATAATATGGAAAGGAATGCTACATTATCTTTTACAGACGAATCTTACTTCTGTCTGTAACACCATGAAGGTCTGATTCTAATCTGAAGATACCGTAGTGAGAGACTGTTGAACTCTTGCTTCATGTATATAAAATGAGCTCTACATCTCTAGGGTGGTCTTTCCATAGCACCAGTGCTTGCCATCAGCCACATTTCATCAGGAAATGTGCAACCACATGTGGCACGAAATGTTCAATAGTTCTTTGTTGTTCAGATGAAACTGCTTCATTGGCAATCTGTTCACCCAATCCTTTGTGAAATCTCCAGGCAAGGAACTCACCTTGCCTGGACATTTGGACGAGGACATACTACCCGCTGCTATACGAGATCAACTTTAGCAGTATGTGAAAGACTCAAGAACTGATATAATCAAAGGATACCTCCAAAGCCTCATTATTCTATCTAGAGGCATGCAGCAGCGGTTTTAGCCAACAACAGAGGATAACCTTACTATTGTCATTACTCACGCTTTCCAAGAGGCAGAAATTTGAATCATTCGATCATTTTATAGCGTGTTATTAATCAAGTCTTCATGTGATATTTTTGGTCTTCTTTGGTTTAACATTTTGGGTGGCCAGCAATGTATTTCACGAACAATATTTTCTCACAGTTGCTAAAAATTAATATAATAGTTTCTTATGCTGATTGATACACTTAATATAATATTAAAACAAACAAAATAATGACTGAAAATATTGAAAATCTCACAATGTAAATACCATTTTTTAATTTATAATGTTATTAATAAGATTCTTCAATTAAAAAAAAAAACCCTTTTTATGAGAAAAGAAAAATATAACAGTTTACATGATAAAATATGTTTTAAGTGTTATTCTTCCATGTGCAGAGTATTTTTAATCACTATCATTTTCTTTTCATAACTAAGCGAGAGAAAATGAATCTTGTAACTGATTTTTATGCTGAAGTTTTCTTAATGCTGTTTTTATCGAACTCGATGAATTGAAACAGGTTTTAGTGCAGGTCAGTTACTCTTCCGTGGCTTTCAATGTCACTGTTTTCCTCTTCGAAGTTAGTGATATTTTTAATATCCTATTATCAATTTAAAGAAACGTGAAATGTGTGGTTTTCCAGTAAAAGTGTGGCTTGGAATTTGACGTTTTGCTGTGGATAAAATGCATTGGAGTGATTTTAGATTATGTGTTATTAATACTCTTTTTATAAATAATAATTCCACTCATAGATACAGAAGTCAGATTTTCTACAATTGGATGGTACAGCCTATTTCCTTTACTGAGTTCATTTTAAAAACACTTTTTAGTTTCTCACTGTACTTTAATTTAGAAAAACCCTATAAATAAAACCATCTGCGAAATATTTAATTGAAATTTTAATATTATTAACGTTAAAGACTCCTAATCCTATCACACATTTTGGAAACAAAAAACAATGTTATTATAAAACATAACATTCAATGGTAAAATTATTATAACAAATTACATTGAATTTAAAACTAATTATGAGCTCAAGTTTTTCAAAATAAAAATTTAGACTTTTATAATTGAAATTTCAATTTATGTAATCTTAAATACTTTTTATTATTCGCTGTATCACACATATATATACCACATGTTTTCATTTGACCAACTCGTAAGTTGTAAGTCGACATAGAACCATTATTAAGAATATTCAGGATCATGGTAAGAATTTAATAGACTAATTAGAAGACAAGGGTGCTGATCTTCTAGTTACCAGTCTGGATGAACGTAAATGAAAATATAGAAAAAAGAAATACTCAAGGTAATCAACAGTGTCACCCAAGATTGGGCTATACATATAAAAAAAAACACAATATACCAGTGATTCTAAACCTATGAAGCCCTACCCCTAGGGGGCCTATAGCATATCCAAGAGAAAATATTTTTTTTAAAAAAAATTAACTGACTAAAAAAATCACACACACACGTATTTAAAAAAAAATATTTTGACATAATATTTAATATAATTAAATTATTAAATTTAATTATTATTAGATACTTCATTTGGCCTGTCTTGACAGTAAAGTTTTTCAAAATGGAAAGATTAAGTATAAATAGACACTCTCAGTACTTTTTTTACATTTGGCTGAGACTTGTATTTTCAAAGAAACCAAAGCATAAAATCCAGTTTCATCGTGGAAAAATGTTGAAAATAGAAATAGAATGCGAAATGCCTTAGTTTTTAGAGCATGCAGTGAGTCATCACAACTTCTCTAAGTAACTGTGGTGATTCATCACATCTTTTCGACGAGATCCTTCAAAAAAATCTTGAGTTCGCGAAGTAAGACTTAAAAATCGGGAAGTCAAACAAAATATTTGCCCATCAAATTTCTGTACCAATAATTTAGTTTCATAAAATGTACCCAACCAATCAGCACACTTTGTAAGAGTGTTTTATACATTCTCTCAGTGAGATCTGAGCCGAATACAGAACATTTACCCTGTTAATCTCATTCTAAGAGGTCGCTCTATTTTAATCCTCCTAATTTTCTTTGTTTTTATGTACTTTGTGTTGTCAGCAATAAACTGTTATTTATTGAAAAAAGTATCTTCTGGTAGAAGTAAAATGCACTATAATGATGATCCAGAGCGAACGCAGCAATTAAAAAAAATCGGGCAATGCTACTTAATGGAATGCTGCTATAAGGAGAAGAATTTGGGAGAGCTATGAGCCACATCTACTCCAGAGAAGTTTTTACCTCATAAGAAGATGCAAAAAGAGCTGATCAACTAACATACACTATAAGCAGAAAACTCAAAACTTACTCCTGCCCAAAATTCAAAATGCCATTTACACTACTGGCCATTAAAATTGATACACCAGGAAGAAATGCAGATAACAAAATGATATTTATTGGACAAATATATTATAATAGAAATAACAAGTGATTAAATTTTCAGAAAATTTGGCTGGGTAGATCCGGAGAAATCAGTACCCAGAACAACCACCTCTGGCAGTAATACGCCAAGGCATTGAGTCAAACAGAGATTAGATTGCATGTACAGGTACAGATGTCCATACATCTTCAACACGATGGCACAGTTCATCAACCGTAGTGACTGGCGTTTGGTGACGAGCCAGTCACTCGGCAACCATTGACCAGACGTTTTCTATTGGTGAAAGATCTGGAGTACGTGCTGGCAGGGCAACAGCCGAACATATTCCGTATCAAGGAAGGTCCGTACTATACCGGCAACATGCGGTCGGGCATTATCCTGCTGAAACGTAGGGTTTCGCAGGGCTCGAATACAGGGTAGAGCCACGGGTCGTAGCACACCAGAAATGTAACGTGCACTGTTCAAAGCACCGTCATTGCGAACAAGAGGTGACCGAGACGTGTATCCAATGGCACCCCATACTATCACGCCAGGTGATGGGCCAGTATGACGATGACGAATGCACGCTGCCAGTGTGCGTTCACCACGATGCCGCCAAACACGGATGCGACCATCATAATGCTGTACACAGAACCTGGATTCATCTGAAAAGATGTCGTCTCGCCATTCGTGCGCCCAGGTTCGTCGTTGATCACACCATTGAAGGCGCTTTTGTCTATGACGCAGCGTCAAGGGAAGCCGCAGCCATGGTCTCCGAGCTGAGAGTCCATGCTGCTGCAAACGTCGTCGAACTGTTCGTGCAGACACTTGTTGTCTTCCAAACGACTCCGTTTCTTGATTCACGGCTCGTGACATGGTTGCACGATCCATTATGGCCATGAGAATAATATGCCTGTCTTCTCGGCTGCTAGTGATAGATGGCCGTTGAGATCCCGCATGGCGTTCCGTATTACCGTCCTGAACCCATCGATTCCATATTCTGCTAACAGTCATTGGATCTCGACCGACGCGAGCAGCAATACTGCGATAAGATAAACCGCAATCCCGGTACGCTACAATTCGACTTTTATCAAAGTCAGAAACGTGCTGGTACGCATTTCTCCTTCTCTCACCAGGTAACAACGTTCAAATGCAATTTGTGTATGAGGAACCGGCTGAACAATTTCCTCTTTAAACACAATGTAGGTGTCGCTACTGGCGCCTGCTTTGTCTGAATGCGTTGAAAAGCTAATCATTTGCATATCACAGCACCTTCTTCCTTTCGTATAAATTTCACGTCTGTAGCATGTCGCCTTCTTGGTGTAGCAATTGTAATGGCCAGTAGTGTATTTCTAAATTGCCTTTTGATCTCGCTACTTATAGTGAAGTTTATGAAGGTTCTCTTCCTCGGCAAATTAAAGGCAATCGGGAGTATTATGAAATGTATCCTTAATCTAATCGTAACTTGCAATCACAGTTTGTCTACAGCAAGAAAATACTTTTTAAAGTTCTTTGACAGCGTGGTAAATGATTTTCTATGGTTACAGCTTTCACATTTGTTCTTCGGCCGAATAAGTTTTAACACAATCTTCTAGATTTGCATACTACAATGTATTTTGATTTCCCCACATATTGATCAATTTTTTGTGGTAATTTCCTTTGTTTTTCCTGCTTTACAATTATTATTTTCTACAAAAAATTTAATATATCATTCATATCTAAAATGTATATTTGATCCTTGGAGTTCAAAATTCAAGTTATTTAATTTGTTTAATATGTCAACCAAGTAACTCAGTTTTATCACAAATAATCATCACGAAAAGTTTCGGTTTCGGGTCTCTTTTTTTACTTTCAGAAAAATTGTACTTTTTTCTCTTAATTCATAAGCATGCTGCAAAAATTTCGTATCTGGTAATCAATCATCTTTCATCACAATAAAATGTTAACTTTGAATGTACCACATCCATTTCTTTATAAATAGAAGAAAAAGGTTTCTTGATTTTAGAGGTTTTACATTTATATTATTTACTATAGTTACGATCATAGTTAACGTAATACTCAGACCAAGACTCGTTTTATAGCTTTTAACTAAATTTTTTCTGTGGATCATGGAATTTTTCCAGGTGCATTATTTTAATTTTTGTTTTACAAGTGTTTGAATACTTCGGAACTTTCCGGACACTGAATAAGTACCACCGTTGCATATTCCAATGCAATTTTTCCAGTCTATATTTGCTTCGCTCATAAAATTATTTAAGATAGCAAACATTGAGAGTGCTGATGCATTGACTTCTATCGGTTTGCAGAAAACTAGTTCTCCTACAACTGACATATGATCACAGAACAGAGCATAACTATAGAAATAAGCATTTTCATTGCTATGTGTAGCCATATCAAGATGCACTGAAAATAACTTGTAACGCAGCTTCCAGAGAAGCTGATATTACATCTTCAGCTACATCACCAATTCGATGATCAATATAATTATTTGAAAGAAATATGGTAAGAAATTGTTTTCAAAATTATCTTTTAACATAGTTTCTACAATCTCAACAGCTGGCAAAATATATTCTTCACCAATAGTGTGAGACTTCTGTTTATTAAATATAAAAATTTGTAAGATGCAATTATAGCTTGTTCATTCATAAAGTTTTTTTTAACAAATTAGTTTTTGCTTTATATGTGCTTTTAATTTTAATTCGCAGATTATTTCTCTAGGTTTGCTTAAGTGCTCAGTGTGAAGCGTTTCCAAATGTGGCTTAAGTTTATTAGGTTTCTTATTGTCTGCCACCAACATTTTTGAGCAAATAATTGGTGGTAGACAATGATACAGAGTGACCTTTCTTCTTAATTTACTAGAGAGAATACTGTGGTAAACTCAAAATTTAATTATTTTTGAAATTAAAATTATTCTCGATTTTATTTTCGGAATTTTTTTGTTGATGACTATCATCTAATGCTAGTTTATGAACGCTTAAAATTTTATACATAATTCTGCATAAATTTAAAGTTATAGATATTTAATACGGTTAATTGCAATTAACGCGGAAACATATAAGATTTATAAAATCGGTATAGATTCGATAGCAACCGAAGAATCGACTCGAATGAGATTGTCTGGTATTGACACAGGCATTATAGAGCATTCTCCTTCTTCCTATGTAAAAACAATTGCTCACATCTGCGCATGTTTGAGACAGTATCTTTTTGACATGTCAGAATGTGTCCCAGACAAATCAAAATTTCTGAGAAGCCATGAGAATGTCAGAAAGAATTCCAATAAAAAGGCACAGGAATTTATCCGTGCTGAGAATCAGTGTTGCTAAATAACAATAAATTTCCGTATTCTTGGTAATTTCTAAGGTTTAATATTATAGTGTAATTTTAGCGCCAAAATTAATCAAAATGTATTGTTATTGTATCCATTTTACTGTACACGGATGGAGCGTTCAAATATATGATTGAAAATCGGGCCACGATTACTGAACGGTTGAGCAACGCTGCTATACACTCACTTCAACTTTTATATATCTCTTGAGAAAAATATCAAGTTATTTAAGCATTGTAAAGTCGTATACCTTCAACTTCTTTATCCGACAAAAATCTATAAGTTAGGTGATTGCCTTTACGTGATATAAATTCCAAATAATCAGATCTTTTCAAAGCCATCAATAGCCCTTGTTTTGCCTCAGAATAAAAATGCAGACAGCGTAGTTTTCTACCCTTTTCCTCATTCCAATCCTGAAAATAGAACAGAATACAAAAAAGTGTAGTAAAATATATATTTAACAATTCAATCGGAACATTTAAAAATATTAAAATACATCTTAAGTTTATAATCTTAAGTTATTAATCAAACTATATGTATGTTTAGTATTAGAATTTTAAATTAAGACCACATATATACTACTATAACTATTTTAAAATTTAAAGTGAAGATGTGAAAGGTACACATGTAAGTTTATTTAGAATCAAATACATATAAGTAATTTATTTCCGAAAGTTCTTAGTTAATAAATAATATAGTAGGTTTCTTTTCAGGTTTCTTCTTCCTTTTAATTTATATACTTTTCTTTTAACACTTCTTTTAATGTAGCAAATTTACTGAGTAAAGCAATTTGGTAATACTCACCCGATTGTCAGTCTTCCATTTATAGGAAGACAAATATGTAACTGAGCTCCTATAAGTGAAATATTATTTACCCGTTTACTATAAATTTGAATACCAAATCAAAATGCTCAGTTTGTTTATTCTTCCTTTTGTTAACCTTCAAGGGTATAATAAATATATTTTATTTTAAATGAAAAAAAATTATTGATTTATGTTTTGCATTTTGAAGTATCAATATAGACACATGTTATCAAAATATATTTGTTTGTAAAATATTGCCATCGCTGTTTAAAATATACCCATGTTCAAAAATTAAGGATAATGCCGGAACTGGTAAATTTGATTATTCAGATGACGGGCTGTTATTGATCGGTTAAGCATGTCCCACATATGCTTTATCGGATTCAATCCTAGTGAGAATGCTAGCCATCCCATATCCGGGTGATTTTTTCCAATTGAAGGTAGTCAATGATGATGCTTGAATGGTTAGGACAGGTGATGTCATTCATTTTAATTTACTACCCACGGCACCTTTAAACAAACGGACATGTTCCAAAATGGTGTCCCGATATATTTTGCCTGTCATGGTTCCGATTTGAGCATGCAGACCTGTTCTGCAGCCAAGTATAATGTCTCCTCAAACGAGCACTCATGTACCACCGTGACTTTAACATTCAATGATGTTGTCTTGGTGGTACAGGGTACCTGGCTGGTTGGGTTTTGTGGCACAAGGTTCAAAACAGAACAAGCTGCACCAAAACTAAGAATTGTGTAATGATATTTTCAAAACCCAAGCAATGTTAAAATTTTAAAAAACAGAAATATTTGTATGTATAAATATGACGTTCTCTAACTGGCGTTCTTCATTTGAACGTCTGACCTGCAAGTTTCGGTAAGCTAAACACAGACTCGTCGAAAAACATAACAGAAGCCCATAGTATGGTATCCCCATTGCATGTTCTCATCTTTTATCTAATTGATGACGACAGTGAATTGCCGTAAGTGGAACTCATTGAGCAAGCATATAGACCACATTTTCCCAAACATCTGCACGCTGTTTGCCTTGAAACGATTGAAATAACTGACGCGGAAGGTTCACTGCTGTGCTCTGTTTCTATTTGCGGTTATTGCCAAATACCGTTCATCATTCGGCATTGTCTCAAGGAGGTGACCTGTACAGTCTAATGACATTTCTATTAAAGTAAACACTAAATTTATGGTATTTTTTCTTTTTTTTACCTGAGCCAGTTGATTTCGCTAAAATTCGTGCTAATATTACAAACATACATTAGTTGAAAGCAATACACATCAGTAAATGATAGAGTGAAATATATATAGTAATTTTTAAAAGTCTGGAAAATTCGAATTGCTTCAGTAAAATTTTAATTAATTATGCCTGATATAACTTACCTGTAATATCCGAACACTTCCATCATCTAAACTATCCGATTTTCTTGCCAGTGTTATCCTAAACGTATCTAACATTTCATTATCATACACAAGCACCGAGCCATAGATGTTTCCTTTCAGAGCTTTCCTCAGAAAAGGTACAAGTAAAGATCCTTTTCTTCCCATTTCCTGGAAATGAACAACATGGTATTTAGAAAGAACTTGAAATTCCGTTTACGTAAACATAATGGAACATTTCCATTAAATAGTAAAATGCGTTTCAGAACAAATTTTACATACATACATTGTCTAAAACAGTTATGCAATTATTATGGTCATAAATTGTGTTTGAGAAAATGTTTTTGTGACTAATGTATAAGTATTTTAAAAAATGAGAAAAAAAAGCGACCAACAGGAAACAATTAAATTTTTTGACGATATTTAGTACTAAACAAAAATAATTAATAGTTCGTGCAAAATAAAAAATGTGATTTCTTTGTTAAAAATAAATTTTAGTGATGGATATTTCCTCTATATCGAAAGCAATGTTACACACTTAAAAGGCATAGAATTGAAAAAGCGAAAGAAATAAGCCTCTTGTATAAAATAGGTTTCCAATTGCTGAATCTTTTTAGGAAGATAAAGAGTCAAGAAATTCTCCCTAAAATGTACCAAACATGCTTGATCTGGTAAATATCGGAAAAATATATCTGTTAATCCAACTGAAAGATGATTTCGTCGAACAACAAATTACCTACCAATATAACATGATGTGGCTTGATGTTGTCATATAAAAGATGGAATTAAACTTTGATTGCTAAAGTGTAAAGTTTGAAGCACTTATTTTTATATCGCTGAGCTCTTAGTAGAATATTCCTGATAATACGGAACGGTGCGTCCATGGACAGAAATACCGATCTAAGCAATCACCCTGACTTTGCGAAATCGGACACTTATGCATGTATTATTCTCAAAATCCAGTTCTCTACACATGAAAGTCCAAATATTGTCGAGTGCTACATTCATCTCAAATGTTCCAAATTAGCGGTTCTTAATCGAGAAAATATAAGCCATAAGTCTGGGTAAAAGTGAATCAATGAACGCACTGGAATCGATTGCTCTACAGTTTTAGTCGAAATATAGAGCATGTATTGTAGAAACTTTAATAATGGTCTTGTGTGAAGTTTTTCGACGAGTCCAGATTTAGCTTTCATTCTGATTCTCGACGAATTTTCATATGGAAAGTGCTAGGTACCCATTACTACAAAGAGAACATCATTGAAAGACATCGATACGGTGGTGCAGGATTGCTCGTTTGGGGAGGAATTATTCTGGGTTCCAGAACTAAACTCCATGTTTAGAATGTAACCATGACAGGCCACATCTATCGGGATGTCATTCTGGAACAACATGTACGTTTGTTTCGGGGCGCCAAGAGAGCAAAATTTCTGTTTATGGATGACAACGCCCATCTTCACCGTGCAAACTTTGTAGAAAAATGCATTCAATCGGGGGATATCAATCCTTATGGACTGATCAGCATACTCACTGGACTTGAATCCAATAGAGCATGTGTGGGACATGCTTGACCGAAGAATTGTAGCTCGCCAATCCCTCCCAAATATCGTCTGGAATTTCAGAGAGCATTGCTTGATGAGTGGTGTAATATTCCCTAATATCAGATCGATAATTTGATACTCAGCATGCCTAGGCATTGTACGGCTTGTATTGCATCGTCTGGGAGGCATACTATGTATTAACCATCATACCAATCATGCTATATTGGTTTTATAAATAGGTTCTTTTTTGAAATTTGCTCCACGGAGTAAAAATCGCACTTTTTATTAATGATGTCTAACATATAGCATCTTTTTTTTTGCTCTTTACCTTTAGTTTAATAACTGGACTTTACAAATAAGTCACAATTGTTTTGCTTCTGTCTCTTTTTATGCATGAACTTGCATTACTCTTAATTTATGTGGACACGAGTGTAAAAAAAAAATCATCTACAAACTAAAAAAGGCAATGCTCTTTTTATCATTTTACGCCCCTATACTAAGTTTTGGATCACGAAATGTGTGAATGAATTACAAAGTACTAAATTTGCAATATCTGTTCGGTTCAACAGTTCGTGGATTCGAATTCCACCTTGAGCATGGATGACAGTGGTTCAGAATCCACTTTAAACCATAGGTCTGATTAGCCCTCGTATGCAAAAAATGACCGTTGAGCGACGGAAAAATCAATCATATTATTGAGATATTTGAGTCTGGTTTCCTATCCTCCGACACATAAATATCTCCAATTATTTGTAAATAATCGTTCAAGAAGGCAAATATGGAGAAAATGACAAGAAAAAAATCTTGAAACGGATATAAAATATATAAATTATCAATTGTGGGATATTATATAAACTTCATTAATAAATGCATTGCACTGAATTACTAAAAAAATCGTAAAAAATGATATAAATGCAAAATAATATAAATAAAAAATTAATATGAAATAATATAACTACTTCGACATAGAAGCTAAGAGCTGATATCTTAATCTTTACAAATGCTACCATTTCATCCACATCTAGTTTAACAACCCAAGGGGGGAATTTAGTTCAATAAGTAAAGGAAATAAAGTGAAATGGGAGTTAAATAAAGATTTTCTTCATTGATGAATCAAATGAATTTCTTGTTCTGGCAGAATACCAAACAAAAATGCTAATGCCAAATCTTATTCTATTAGCAGTTTTCAAATGATTTCAAATGCTGAAGGAAGAAAACAAATTTCATTTAAAAAAGCTACCATATTAGAATAATGTTTTATTATTAGTTTTTAAAATTATTATATATTATAAATTATTATTATTTTTTAAAATTAGTAAAAACAATGCATAAAAACAAATGCACAATGCACAAAACATGTAAAAACAATGCTCTCTTAAATAAAAAGCTTCAGTTTAATTTTATTAAGATTAATCTTGAAAATTTAATTATATTTAAATAAATTCATAATGTTAATGGCGCTATATGTCTATTTCTAATTAAAGAATTTTGGAAAAACATTTCTATATAATCGTACTTTCAAAGTTTCAATATTTATAATTTCAACACAAAAGTATAATTTCAAGTTCACTAAATAGAGTTCACTAATTCAATAGAAAAAATTGAATATTCTTTAAGAATGTCTATAACATATACGGTAACATTTACAATAAATATAATTTCCTTAAATATTTTAATAAAGTCGTTTTGAATAAATGTTAAATATTTTTACCATTTATTCAGGTATATAAAAGTTCATACACTAATTTTATAAAATATATATTATATCAGAAATAGATGTTAATTTGTGTGTACTATAATTGATTAGAAAATATACTTCGTATAGTAATTTTCGACTTACTTAAAGTGAACTATTATTCATGTAACAGATAGGATTGTCTATATACATTTGAACATAAATAATATAAAAAATACTAGAAAATATTATCAAAATATTGTACCTTTTCCCCAAAGGATTCTCTTGGGGTTGGCGGAAATGACTGGAATTAATACTAAGTACGATGTTTATGTACTTGTAATTTGAGTACGATGTTAATGTACTAAAAAAAGGTATGATGTATACTTGAAATTATATACTATTAATATTCAAAATCCAGTCAACTGTGGAAAGAAAAATATTTCGTTAACCAAAAATTCAAGATAAATTTTCTGAAATAAATTACTTTTTACAGAAATATGACTTAAAAAATAGAATATTTTATAGCTCAAAAAATTTTAAAACTATACATTTCATGGATATCCAAGTAGGTTTAATTTCAAATGGAAGAGTAATATAATTAATCTATATAAAAAAAAACGTGTAAATTAAATGTCATTTTATATAACATAATTTCCCTTTCTCGTTACAATATTGAAAAAAAAAAATAAATAAATTATACGAGATCCCATTTAACAAACTATTTTAAGAAAATTATTGTATACTTGATTATCTGAATTTTAATGTGAATAAAGTTTTGGAGAATCCTATTTTGTTTTTAGATTATTTAATGATTTTTCGTTTTATGGAGATTTATAGAGATGTAGCTTAGGTACACCATCTGGGATATGAAACAACAACAAACAACAGAAAATGATTTTTCATGGCACTACGCGATTTCAGGTTCGGGGAATTTCCCGTAAAACGAAGCACGCAATTACGTATCTGAAAGTTAGAAAAATGCAATGAAGAACTCAGAGCTTGAAATATCTTTAACTCTATTTAATATAATCTTAATTACATGCTAAAGAAATAAGATAACGATTTTTGCTAGCATTTTTGCATTGAGATTTTTAATTTCAAAGTATGTTTATTCTATGCAAATTTCCAAGGTTAAATTATCTTTGGAATTTTTATCATACTAAAGATTTATTTTTATACGCAAGAATTGATACTTTAACTATTATAATTATTTCTAGGAAATGAAAATAACATTTTAATAATAATAACATGCATTTTACTAAAAGTAAAAATGTAGAGTTTTAATATATTTTTTAATTTCTTCGTAGAATTTTTTGTATAAAACTAATTTAATATTATTTATTTTATTATAAGTTCTGATGATAAATCGTTGCACACTAAATTACTTTGAGTTTAAAATGAAATTATTATCAGAGATAATCTTTACATATCTGTATTAATTAAATAACAGTTTAAATGAAATATTAATTTAAATGCATTTTATTTTATTTCCTGTGAAAATTTTTAGTCAGACAGTTTTACAATAAATATGGATAAAAAATTTAAACCAAACATACGAGAAGAATAAAATTACTGAAAGAAAATTAATTTATTCCAACATTCATTTCATTTATACCTTTTCGTGTATATGATAATATAATTCAATTACCTATTTTCGTTAATATGTTAATGAGTTAAACCTGATGAAAATGATGTAAATAAAAAACTAGTTTAACAGTTTACAATTATACCAGTTTCTTGAGTAAATTAATTTAAGATTAAAATCGTTAAATTAATTTTTTTATGTTTAAATAGCATAATATTTACTATGTACTCTGATATAAATAAATAGGTTTCATATATATTTATAAGCTTTTCGAACATTTTCTTGGCTAATGATAAATGCCAGAAGCGTTTAAAAGGGAAATATACGAAGTATAAATTTAAATAAAAAATTTAAAATTTTACATCTTCTATTATACCAAATTACAAGTTTACCTTATTTATACTTATGATAAATTTAAATGACATAATTTGAATTTAAAAGGTTAATTTTAAAATAATGTTCTCTTAAGCATTTGTTAACATAAATAAAAATATTACCAATGAAAAATTGTATATTTAAATTACAAATATTCATACTTTCTTTTTTATTGCATAAAACAATATCCATAATAGAAAATATATTGATACAGTTACATATTTGATTAGTAATTATTCTTTTTTATAAACAATGCTTATTCTTTAAAAAGTTAACTATGACAGTATAACATATGAACAGAGATATACTTACTTTCGACACCAACAGATACAGTTACTCCACACCCTAATGACTTTTTTGATAACAGGCAAGATTACATCATTCTGGGTTACCATATTTTTGGCGGGAAAATATTGAAAAATCACCAAAAATAGACAAAAATTTCGCCAAACCTAGAGATAAAAATAGTAGAAACAGTGTTTTAGAAAGACAGCGATAGTTTCTTTTCATTAAAGTAAATAAAACTTTTGTTGTAGAGTAAGAGTTTTTAATACCAGATGAACCTATATATGTCCAAAAGTATGTCGTTCTTTAAGAGTTTCTAGTATGAAAAATGCATTTTTTTGATTAGAACTCAAGTCACTAGACACCGTTAACGTACTTTTACTGTCAATATTTGCATATTAAAACAAGATAATGATATAAAAAATTATTTAAAACATTTATATTAATACGACGTTAATACATTATTAGTAAAACATTACTTCATGTTTTTATAAATATTATGGGTAAAATAATTGTTATATAATTATTATTGGAAAATAATTAATCAATACATAAAATAATACAAGTGAATTGCAAGTTTTATTCCCTTTTTATTTTTAGCTTCTTCAGAAATAAGCAAAATATTCTTAATTTCAGGGACACTCTGCTTATAATCTTTATTTTCTAAAATGTATCTTCATTCCATACCTAATTTTGGATCAGGAGATTCATTGGTTAGTTTGTAGCTTAAAGACTATTTTTTGTGCCTTATAATTTATAAGTCTGTGTCTAATAGTTTAAAATGCTTTTTGAACTACGATAAACATTTAAGCCCAAGCTGAGATTTAAATCCACGAATTCGGATGATTTATACGAATTACCATATTATATGGAAATTTGACTTGAGAAACATGTTATGAAGTGTTATTCTTTTTAATAATAGATCGCTATGTTTTGGGATAAAGTATTATTAGAATCTCTGTTAACTGATAATGAAATGCTTTAAAAAGAGATTTTAATCAGTCTTAGGAGAAAACATACGCTAGTTTGAGTCTCATTTGTTGAAATAGGAAATCCTCTTGAAACGGTAGTTCATTATGACTTCACATGCAACATCTATTGAAAAAATTGTGTAATTACAATTCCAGGCCACAACTTTTCGCCTTACTATTAATAAAATAAAATAAATAATTCTAACAAATTTCGTTCTTTTTTTCATAATAGCTAAAATACTAAGTATACCTCAAGCGTAATACTTACTAAAAGTCATATACATATAAATACCACATACTTCACTTCAAAAAAGGGGGGAAATTTAATTTGCTCAAAATCAAATCTTTAATCTCTCTTGAATTCTTAAAATCGTCTTAATTCTTAAAAAAAGACACTCGCATAAAAGTTATGTAAATGGAAAATAACATTAAAAATCATCATTTAACATTACTTTAAATAAAAGTAAAAATGCGTTATATGATAGTAAAATGTAATAATGTTGTTTGTTTATTATATTTAAAAATTGATAAAAAAAATGTCAAACAATTTTGCAATTGAGCATGAATATAATTAAATTCTTTTTGCTTGAACTTTAATTTATTCAATCTTTGTGAGTTGTATCTGAAATTGCATATAGTTCTTATTTTTTTATCTATTTTTATCGTTCTTGAAGGAAAAGTCAGAATAACTGTGAAAGTACTTTTTTAGAAATGTGTATCAAGATAACTTTTTGTGAAACCTAGAAAGTTAATATGCAATAAATATATTGGAACACAAAGTGACTGCATTATATTTAAAGCTAAGTTAAGAAATTGACTACCATAAGAAATCTGAGACAGTGATAATGCGTAACATAAAACAAATTTCTATTTAAAAAAAAAATAAAATATTTATACCTTCTGTAAAATATTCGGGATAAAATATTATGTTAAATTTTTTTATGATTTCATATTAAAAGTTTGCAAGATTTGAAGTAATTAAATAAAAAAATCTCAAAAATTCATGAGTTTGAATAGTGAATCTTTCCTTTCCGGTTTTGTTGCTCTTAAAACTCTTTTTTGCCTTCGAACGTTTTATTTTAAGAATATACTATTTTATATATTTCAGAACTTATTTTGAGACAAAATTATTGGTATTAATCAAGTTGTATTCATTTAGTTCAGTTATTTATTTTACTTGAAAATTTTTATTAAGTGTAAATTTTCTGTTTAAAAATTTATATAGATATATAAAAAGCGTACTGTAGATGCAGACAGTAGTTGAAGGAGAACCAATAAAGCAATGACGATTCATAAAACATTTAATTTGAATGATTAGCTTAAAATGATATTCTGATAGCCATTGATTTTCTCCTCCTCGTTTTAACTTTTTTTTTTTTTAATTTGGGAGAACAAAAATATTTGCCTATGCGCCAAGGAGTACCATACAGTGATCAAAGGCAGAACAAATGTACTACATAACAAATCAAAAAAATAAATCATGAGATGAAAAAATAATTATAATAAAAATAAATAAAATAAAATAATGCAGAGAAAAAAAAGCGAAGAAAAAATTCAGAGTTCTGGAATAAGCTAGTTTTTAGTTTTCATTGAATTTTATTTGATGATGCTGGATTATATTTATGCCGTGAGTTAATCCAGCGTAATTTTAGCAATCAAATATTTATTATCTTTTATGATTACACATAACACAAAAATAACTTTATAAACAAAAACACGTGATAACATTCTCAACAGTCTCATTCTACTTTTTTTTTAGAATCCAGCCGAACAGCCCATCTTTCTCTCTTCTGTGCTTAAAAGTAATTTTTCTGCCTCCATAGCGTCAAAGGATCATTGAAATCCTTACATAATACTCTCAAAGTACTTCAAATGGAAAAAAAAATTATATTATTTTGTACTTTAATTAAAAATTTATATTGAATTTGGAAATATTATATTATTAATATATTAGCCAATAAATTACAAACTAAAGATCAATATTTCATTGGGTCACTTTTCTCAAGGATGGCAGCTTTAATTTACTTGGATCCTGGAGTTTACATGCTTCTGGACTGAGGTGAGCTGGTTGGTTAGTTCCCTTATTGAAAGGTTCAAATTCAGTCGTGTTCACAAAAGGTAGTCGGGGCGTGTCCGCCAAGATAAATATCTCTGGAGCTTTCTGTTCAAGTAGGAAGAGCTTGATATCTGCTTCTAAATTATGAAGACTGTCACCTGCCTGCTAAGGTAAAGAAAAAACGACCAAATGTCCGATTCGGTGGGCACACATATAAACTTCTATGTCTTTGAAAAGAGCTTTATAACATTTATTTCACATGGAGGAGATTTTTCACCTTACATCATAAAGGATACGTCAATGATTTTTTAACAATAGCGTAGCATAAGGATAACATCTTTCAGAGCACTACATTTTACCTTAGGTTGAAAAAGTGATCCTAAATTCATTAATATGATTACATTTTTATACATTTACTTCATTTAGTCGATAAATTTTGATATTATTCACTTTTAGATTCTTAACCCTAAGATAATGTTCGAGATTCTCTAATTGTCTTTCCAGAATAATCTGGGATTTCAATAGAGCACTATTAGAAGAGTAGGAGACTGACAAAATGTGTGAATTAAATTTTGGCTCCGTTTTAAACCAATTTCCAGTTATGAATATAGGATGATTATAAAAGGAATCTTATTTTTTGTTAATATTTTTGTTCCATCATGTAACGTTGTAGAGCTGATGCTTTATAATGTTATGTAACATCGTGTAACATGACTGATCTTTTATACTTTACAGATCTGATGATATATAATTATGTGTATTACTGGTGTATTTTATAAATTTTCATATTATAATAATTTATGCAATTTGTTAATAAGGATTTAAAAACGTATGTAATATCACTTATATATTTTTTCCTTTATTGTAATTGCTTGGTTGCGGTTTATTACTATCTTAAATAGCAACACATATCATATTTTTACAACAACTGTGTATGACCAAGAATTCATTATTCAAAAATAATACCTCATAATTTTTAATTTATTTCACGTAAAAATAGTTAGTAGTACTAAAATTGTGCTTTGGTGAATTATATTACAGCTCTAAACCTATGTGCACACTTAATTTTATTAAAATATGTGCAATAATGAATCAATAAAAATTCTGTTAGTTTTGGAGTTAATATCATTGTATTTATATAAATTACCTATTTTATCTAATAAAAAATAAGCTAAATGAAAAATAATAGATCTAAAATATTACATTTTTCTAAATTGTTTTCATGGAATAGTAATAGAATATTCCAATTAGAAAGGAATTTATTTCACTAAATATGAGAAGCAAAAACTTTTAGCACACTTATTGCTAAACCCAATGTTCATAATGTGAAATATTGCCAAAGAACAATAATGGTAAAATCTAATAATGCTATTAGTGTTTTAAAAAAAATAATATCAACATTTTTGGGCTGAAGCAATGGTCTTGATATAGCGTTTTGCCTTCTACAAATTCATGATATGCATTTTGATATCCTGTAAATGAAGTCTGAAAACACTTTAAAAGAAAACTGAATGAATGCTAAGTTGATTAAACCATTTAGACATATTTTTAATAAACAACTCCAGTGGTTGTTAATAAAAAAAATCTTGTAAAAATTTTGAACTAAAATCATAATGATTTTTATTTGAGTATTAATGAAAATGGGCATTGATTCGACTTTACAAATCTTGGAAACTTGTCAAATTTGTCTTTCGCATCTTTGTTTTTTTTTTTTTTTTTTTTTTTTAAATAAAATGGCGCGACTTGCGATATACTTAAGTTAAAAATGCACTAAACTTGTTTAATTAAATTTCAACCTCTGTTTCACTATCTTGATTTTTATGAAATGAATTAAACAAAATTGTAACAATTCAAGTAAACGGATTTAAAGTAATTTTCAATTAAAAATTCACTTAATTTATAAGAATATTATAATTCAATTCAATATGCAATTTACCTGAATAATATGATTGAATTCTTCTGCATCAAATATATTTAGGTAATAAAAGTCAATTTAAATAAGAATGTATCAATGTTTTTTTTGTATTTCTGGCAGTCAGTTGTTGATCTCAACGAAAGAAAGCGAGACATTCCGGAAAATATATTGCATTTATTTTCTCGTTTTACGGAGTACCTTAGTTTCATTTTTAATAGCTTAAGAATTGGTATTATAAATAAATGGGTTAATGAGCACGATTATTGAATCCTGTGAGAGATTTTTTAAAAATGTTTCGTATATGGTTCTCATTAACGTATGCAAAGCAAAAAAAGACATAAAAAAAAAAATCAAGATAAAAATCAATTAGGGAATCGTCATTATCTATGTGGCGAAATATTTAACCTTTATTGTCAACAGATGGCGCTATAAGCGCATGTTAGATTTTATATTCATTTTGCGATAGTTGAAAAAATAATGTTTCAGTTTTTAGAATTTGTTCGATTGTAATACGTGCGTATAAGTTTTTTTGAAGGGATTAATATCCTATGATGTTTTATTCTATTGAATTAATATTTTTAGAGGCTTTCAGCCTATTCTTTTTATGTAAATATTGTATAAGCATTTATTAAAATATATAGAAAATTATTCGAGCTTTTGCACCTTTAGTTATTGAAGTTGTTCTCAATGCTTAGTTTTGATTTTTAGTTGTTAGTAGAAAAGAGTAAATCTTTCAACTAATTGATAAGCAAACTTAAATTTTAAATAAATTTTTACTATATCCAAATAACTATAGGTATATAAAGACATAAAAACTAACACATTTATCCTTTTTTTTTTTTTTTCTGTGTAATAAATTTTTACTGCTGTGTATTCAAATACTAACCCCATCAAATTAAGAAAATATATTCATTACATTAATATTTCATTGTAGCTAAACTTAAAAAATATATAAATTACTTGCATGTTAATTTATTTTAATTATTCAGTGAATAAGATAAACTTGAATAAAAATAAAGTTGTTTATTTTAAATGACATGAAAGGAAAAAAGTTGTCAGTTTCAATGTATTGCATCTTCGCAATAGAAAACGCATATTTGCAGCTTTACGTTCTACCGCTGATCGCCAAAAGGACGATAAATAGTTCATTATTTATGCTATGATACTTAAAACTCGTACGTCATTTTCCGTTTGGATGAAAAACGGAACCGCGTTCGAAAAGCCGTAATTGTATGATAGGAAAATTACTTAGAATCATTTTTTGTTTGTTCAGTATATGATCTTTTTTATCTTTAGCTATATATCGCATTATGTAGCAACAAGTTTCTCTGAAAAAATGAAAAATAAGTGAAAAAAGTATTGTCAGGAAAATATAATAATTTAAAATCAAAATTCCTATACAGTTTTACTCAAGCATAAAATTTTGTGCTTGTTGTTAGACTCTTTAAACTTAAATAATTAAAAAACTGTATGTCACATTTTATAATATTTAAAAATATTACTTCTAAATTGAGCTAATTTTTTCCTGCATAACAGTTTTGTTCGAAAAAAAATTTAAATCGGGAATAATAAAATAATAATAACTTTATATATGAAGTAATAATAACTTTATACATTATATATATATATATATATATATATATATATATACTCCTAAAGAGGAATAATAAGTAAAATATATTCTTATGTATTTTTTATGTGTAACATAGAATATTTAAAAAAATAGGAAACGTTAATTTTTTTAAAAAATTCTAATATTAGGAATGAAATGTTTGTATGAAAAGAAGTTTTATTATAATTTACATTGATAGATAAGAATTTATGTGGAAGAATTATAACAAAATTAAGTAAATCTGTATCAGAAAAAAAGCGTTTTGCTTTGTTAATTTGAAAAAGTTTCTTGCTTCGGACTAAAAACCAAATTAATTTCTTTTTCTTTTTTTATTTTCTATTAAATTTCTCATACTAAACTATTTTTTTCCACTGTGTTAATCATACGAAATAATATTAAAAATTACATTAAATCCAAAACACAATTATTTTCTAACGAAGTTTTAAGATAGTAAATTGCATTTTAATAAGAACGAACATTTTTAAAAGGTTTCTTCTACACATCGAGCGTCGTAAGCCAGAGTTCAAAAACTAAAGAGCACGCAACCCCCTGAGTTCAAAAAAGTCGAGCAGGGATTCCACTCGCACTAAACTACTTGCGGACCAACATGATGGGAAACGTGGCCACGGACCTCCTAAAAAATATCGGTGGAGCCCTAAGGGGTCCGCGGACCACACGTTGAAAAGCCTTACGTTATACGATCGTGCCTGTGATGAAATGTGATGATTGCATTTACACGCACATTTTCTTACCAATATGTCTTATTGTTTTCTTTTTTATTAAAAAAACTTGCTTTTTTGAGTCTCCAGAATTTTTCTAAATAGTACATTAAAAGTATGTAATATGTACATCACAGTAGAATTAAAGCTTCATAGTATATATATTTTGTAAATATCACTAATATATATATTTGCAATTTTTTATTTTAAGTGTAATGGATAAAACAAATTGTTATTTTTTTGGTTGTAACTAAGACCTTATTAAATTTAATTTATAGTCATTATGAACTTATTAAAATTGATGGATCAGTCAGTAAAAAATTTATTCAATGCAAACTTCGCAAAAAAAAAAAAAAAAAAGGAAGTGGAAATACCGAAGTATTTGTTGCTTTGCTCTAGGTTTAATTCTTTCTAAAATGCGATGTAAAATTTTGCGAATCTGTCTGATACTGCAATATTACTCATCTTGTACGCGCGCATGCTCTTGATAGATTAAAAATTAAAAAGCTATGAAACAAATTAGCATTTGCAGTTTTTCTTCTTTTTTGTGCATGAATGATAGTGAGTGACATACTCAGAGATGGTCTCCCGGTAATACATAAAGGTGAATGATAAAATTAAAAAAACATACAAATCGAGCCTTTTTATTCCATGATATTGGTGAGCACACAGAGAAATCAGGGAATTCCCTAGTCGTGTAGCGCCCTCTGTGTTTAAGTACATGTACCTAAGAATGACGTTATTTTTATGATGCTTCTTTATTTCACGCAAATAATGATGATGAAATACATAAATGTGACAATAAAATGTTCATGAAACGGTGAAAATGTTAACGGTTATGTCTGCTAAACTTGTTTAATTTCTTTTTTGGAATAAAAGTTATTGCTTTTATAATGTCTTGTTTGTTACTTTCAGTAATAGTTTCTTAATCAATTAAAATTCTTAAAACATTAAAATAACTTTTTTTCTTTAAATCTATTCTTATTTTCAATATAAAATGTTGAAGATGATAAATTGCGATAAGAATATTTTTGTTTACTCTATATTACGTAATTTAAAATATAAATCCGAAAAAATATATATAATTTAAAAACGCGTTTTTATCCATATTTCTCAGTTGAGGGAAATACTTAAATTCACTTTAAATTTAATAAAAAGTTTGTGGACGCATTATAATTATTCAAATTTATTATCAAAAATATGTTTTAAGTTATTATTGTGTGTGCATGTGTGATCTAAAAATTTTAAGAAAATAAAAATGATATTCAGAAAATTATGATGAACGTGATAGTTAGCACTTGTAAATAATATCAAAACTTACACAAATTTTATTCTATGAAAATGCGTAAAATTTTTAAAAAATTTAAGAGTTCCTCATAAAATTATAGTTTAAATACATTAAAAACAGATGTTTTTTACTAGTAAATTAACTTTACTTGCAAAACAATAAATTAAATAAAAAACAGCTCATAAACAAGATTTTTTTTTTCTTTGAAAAATTATTGTTTAGCTTCATTTTAAAATCATTATTTTTTCCTGAGAAATTCAACTCATAAAAATATAAGAGATTTTCTTATTTTAATCACATTTTATTATGTGAAATATGCACTTTCTTCAGCTTGAAATGCAAACATTTCTCTTTAAAAAATAGACTTGACTAACAACTTAACTGGCAGATTTTTACTGTAAAATCGATTGGTATCGTGAACAAACTTAAGAGTCGTTTCTGAGCGACCTCTTTAACAAGTGTAAATACATATTTTTAATCTTAGGTGAACACACACGTCTTGCCGTCTGAAAGTAAATATTCCTCAGTTGAAAAACTTTTATATATATAATTAACATATAAACCTTTTTACTATGCAATTTAGTTTAATTTTTATGCCTTGAAGAAGTTTAGAAGTTGAGCTTGTGTATAACATTTTCTTTTATTATATCTTTTTCCATACCCGAAAATATATCAGAAAGTTTAGTGTATTTATTCATTAAAAGTATTACATAATAAACGTATTACATTAAGCGCATCGCTGGAATTTGAGCCTGTAATCTTAATGGTAGAAGCGACAACACACTACACTATCACATCGATTTGCAATGTTTTTTATAATGTATTAAACGAATGAATTCTTTATAATTATTTGAAAGTTGTTACATTCTTAATATGTAATTTTTTATGTATGTATGTATATATTTGCAAATATAGAACACACAAGGATAGGGAATTAAAGTAAGACAATGTTTTCTGAAACATCAAAAACATAGTATTTATTGTTAGGTAATCTATAATATGAATGTAACGATGGGAAATGCCGTTAAAATAAAATGTATCGCCCCAAATTATAACGCCACGTGGAAACAAATATATATATGGTTAAACGGTGGGAGAATAATTATAGTCCGTGTGTTCGCAATTATTGTTTGTTCAAGACAAAGTTCACATTTCCTTTTGAAGTTATTTAAATGATTCAAATCTGATATTTAATTCAAATTGGAAAGAAAAGTAAAAATTATTTACAGATTTACAATTAATTCCGCAAATATACGGCCAAGAGAGTTTTAACATATTTCTTACTCATCTAAGTATATTCTAGGGCGATGAATTGAAGTTTTATCTTTGACAGTTCGAAATATAGGGATGAGGTTCGGTATCTATCGAAAGAACAACTTCTGAAGGATTTTTTTTTCTTTGAGAAATATACGATACAATGAATTTCACTGTTGGTAAAAACAATCCTGAGTGTTGCTGTACTCTGGAAGTTTTTATCCTCGTATGGATTCATTTTGTATCTTGGTTGAATCTCTTAATAGATTCAACCTCAAACTCTACTATACCCTTTTGAATGACTATGTACTTGCTCCGTTATGTCATTCAATATGATTAAATCCTTGATGGCATATACTAGTCATCATGTTGCGAGGTTCACCAAGATTTGATATGGTGAGAATAGATTCCCGCGTTTTTGGATTGTCTGCTTCGAAATCCGTACTTTAACCATATTGAGTACACAGGAGAGGTCTTGGCACATCAATTTAAAAGGTTTTCTTCAATCGCCTGAAATCAACGGGAGAATGGACTTGTCTTCTTCAAACCGAGTGGAAAAAATAACAGTCGCTCATCGAATACGGGATGGTAGTCAATATGTACCAGAAGAGAACATCGTTATAACTGCTTTTTGGGCAGATTTGCTGCTTAATTGATGGCGCGCGCGAATGAGAACCATTTTTTGGTAAATTTAGTATATATATAATTCTTTCCTCTTTTGTTTGTATTAACTGTCGATCTTCTTATACTATGCTTAATATTAACTGTCAGTCTCGTTACTCAGCTTAATATTAATTGTCAGTCTCGTTTCTGTTTCAGTGGATGTACCTTGCACGAAACAGAGGTAATAGAAAAAGTTGAACAATAATGCTGTAAATGTTTTCATTAGGATATGAAAATAATTATTATACTAATATTTTGTATATAATTCTTCAATTTTATCTATTTTTCTTTATGATTCAGCATACTAATTTAGAAATTTTAAACATGTTTAATGATATTACAATCATATTGACACTTTCAAGTAAATGATACTATAAATTCTTTATGGTAATCATTTCTCCATTTCATCATATTGACACTTTCAAGTAAATGATACTATAAATTCTTTATGGTAATCATTTCTCCATTTTCTTTTTTTTTAAAAAAAAAACTTTTGAATTTTCGAAGTGTTATGCTTTAATGTTTATCTAAAGATAAAAACTATTAATTTTAAAATAAAAAATTAACAATTATTTATTGTTTAATAAGAATTTATTATAGAACTCTGAAATAAAATCACTGTAAAATAGGTTTTAAAATAATGCGCTGATTATTTTTTATTTTTACACATAAGATATCATCTAATAAAATTAAGACTGATTAAACACTATCATTACACATTATATAAATATTTTATATAACAGACCAGACCTTACAAAGACACATTCATATTGATTTCATTCTTTCGTTTTCCTTCTATTCACACATTTAAAAATTGAGAAGACTAGCTTCCTCTACCTCAATTAAAAAAAAAAAAACTGTCATAAAATAAAAGATTATATATAAGTAAGTAAATTAAAAAGCATGATATGTTAAAAATTATGATAATACTTAGAAATCGTACAAAGTTCTATCCAATGATATATTATTCAATACTCTAAGATTTATATTCGTAAATATATATTTATAATAGAAAATATTTTAAATGTTTGGTTTCTTTCAATAAAACAGAAAAACTGTATTTTTCAAATAACTTATTAAATTTACAATTAATAATCTATCAATTATTATAGCAATGGAATAATAACACTGAAAATGTTTTCTTTATACAATAACTAAGTTATAGTTTGTTATATGTAGCTCAAACATACAAATAATAAATAACATTATATTAAATATGAATAATTTTATAAAATATACAGACATTAGAGCATGAAATTTTGTGAATTTTTTAACTTCACAGATACACAGCTTTTATTATAAAAGTTTTTTGACAATTTTTATCGAAATTGAGAGATAAATTGATTTAAAAGGGTTGCAGATAAATTCAGAATTTTTAAAAATCACAAAAATAATTTTGTTTGGAATCGTGGGAGAATGATAATTTTAATTATCAAAAAAAAATTTCAATAGCAAACTTTATCATCTTAAATGTTTTTGACTCTATTTAGACTATTCAAATAAGCGGTAGTAAAATTTTGAAATTAAGAATGAATTAACGTAATATAAATCATAATCACATTAATGATTTTTCTTAAAAATTAAATGTATATTTAAATAACATGCACCGATTAAAAAAAAAGTTTAAGGTTAAAAACCCAAATTCTTGCAGCCAACTCCCAACCTGGAGGACCAGGGTGTGTTCTTAGTCTAGCACCTCATCAGTGACCTGTCTGGCATGGGAAGCCCTATCTGTAGCTAAGCTACGACCAGCCTAGCTCACCGAATCACTGGTACATTCAAGCTCACTCACCACGTCAAGGTGACCACACCAACGAGTGAGAAACGTTACTTTTTTTTTTGTCTTTTTTTCTAAATTTTTCGATTTTTTTTTTTTTTTTTTTTTTTTTTTTAAATATTTGGTTTGTTTATGATCACGGCAAAGTTCTTACAGCTTTCCCGTATCATTATCAACGCAAAATTTGGAAGTTCTTGCAAAACTTCCCGATCATCATCAACGAATCCCATACATACAACACAATTTACAACGTAAGACTGCAATATCTACCTAATTATCATCCCCGCAAGAATTAAAAGTTCTTGCAATTTTTACAACTATCATACTCTTTACGTATTGTATTAAAAATTAAACGCACTGTAAAATAAACGACACACTCATCTTCACAGCAAAATTTCAAATATCTTTTAATTAACCCATCACTTGACCGCAAGGTATGATTCGAAGTTTTTGCAAGTTCATCGATCTCGATCTCAACAACGTAACAACTTTTACAACTACAGACTGCATAATCCCTATTACCATCTCATCGTAAGGTTAAAAAGATCTAGTGATTTTCATCACCATCATCATATAAGAAAACATCGCATATTTTCAGGATCATCGTCAAAATAATCGATCCCCTCATCTTCGCCACAAGATTTCAAAGATCTTGCATCTTCATCAGTTACCGAAAAACTAAAACTTATAAATCATCATATAATCACAAATCTAAACCGAAAAATTTAATCATAAACTAGCGAAAATTAAACATAACCTCCTAAGCAATTAAGCATATTCCAACCCGATAACTCAATCTTTTCTTGTTATTTAGTAATATCATGAGTAGATGGGCTAAATTGATCTAACGTTGTCACATTATCACAGTACAAAATAAAATATTCCGCGTTTTTAAATATTAATTTATCAGAAAAGACATGAGTTGTATAAGTAACTCTATCGGAAATTGGTGTTAAATACAAGAGAAGATGCCCTCTTTTAAGCTTCATTATTCTTATATGGCAGGATAGCAATTTCTTTAAAAAATCAACATTCGCTATTACTCCAGGACAACCTAAAAAAAGAATAAAAAATCTGAAACTATTTTTAGTTAGGATTTTATACAAAAATTGAATGTTTTTATTTTGTATATATGGCTTTAAGTATAAAAACATCATTACACTTTTCAAGCATTTAATTAAATATACATAGAAATGCATCAAAATACATTCATTAAACAAAAGTTAATTTTAAATTAATTTAAAGTGATATAAATAGGGAATTTTTTTAACCGGAAATAGGTTATTGTACAGTCATATGCAAGCCGATCAAAAAGTAATTTTATTAAATAATTTTTAAGCGATCACGATGCTGGGATAGGTTATTTTTCTGTATAGACCACGTTTGATAAATAATAAAAAAACACCTGTTTCTTAAAAAAATAAATAAACGATAATTTAATATTGATTTTTATATAAAATCTATTAATTGGATTTTGAATAGAAAAATCTCTCTACCACATAATTCTAATTAATTAGCTAATCATTTTTAAAATATTTGTCATACAATTTAGTTTATAAAAACAACGACATTATTATTTTTGATTAAAATTTCTTAAAAGTATTTAATTCTTAACAGATTTAAAAAATTTATAAACAAAAACATAATTTTGACTCATTTTGATTAACACCAATTTTTTGTCTGCTGATAAAGTTTAAAAAAATCCATAAAGAAATGAATCACAAAATTCCTCAGTAACGAAATGGCAATAAAAAAAACAAAAAATGACATAATAAAGGTTCGTAAATTTGAAACACATTTCTGCAAAGATAAAAAGATATAAAAAAATGCTATTGAAATGTATTAAAAAGAGATATAAATGAATAAATAAAAACAAAATCTAAGATAATTTCAAGCTGTATACCGCATATTGTTCGTATTGCAGTTCTAAATAAAATCTTTTGACAAATTGCACAAATAACTATCACAAAAATATATTTCTGAATCTCAGATGTTTTAAGATTACTTAATAGTTGTGAGTCGAGTAAATCTGTAAAAATTAAAAAAAAACCCACGTCTAACAAGGCGTCACAAATTCTTATGCAAAGGTGCTGTAATTAAATGGATACAGGAAAATACATTCCCTGAAGAAGCATTTAAATTAAGTTAAAACTGTAGTCTTATTTGTATTATCACGATTTTCACAGAGAAGAAAAATCCTTGGTTCAAGTCAATATTTTAAAAATGTATTATGTTTCGTAGAATATCCTCGAATAAAAAAAATTCGATTTAGTGCAGATTTCAAAATATAAACTCTAAAAATCATGGAGAAATATTAGTGCAAAAACTGTAAGCATTCTATCATAAATCTTTATCTTGCTTTTTTTCCTTGTTGGAGGATGAAACAAATGGCTTAAACAAAATTAATGTTAATTAGATTAATTTGACACATTAATTTGATGTTTTCAGTTGAGGGCAGAATTTTCTTGATTTGAATGTAAATTAAAATATATGAAGAATATTCGTAAGGAAAATTTTAAAAAATGGAAACATTCAGTAAACTTCATGAGATTGTCTTGACTATATTTATGACGCTTCATTTGCCAAGTAGAATGACGCAATGTCTACAATGAAACGGCGGTGTGCAACAAATTATTATTTTTAAAGTTTCCTTTCAACATTCGATATCTTTTATGCTTTTAACATAATAGAGCAGCATACCTGTTTGTGGCACTTATTTGGGTATATTTCTATATTTTAAAAGCAATAAAATAATATTAGTTAAATTATTGTAATTTATATAGAAAGATTAACTATTGTTTAAATTTTTATTGACATGTATTTAAAACTAATCCCCGTCTTTAAAGTTATAAGCCAAAATGTTTACGCACATATTTTTTTTAAATATGTGTTAAGAGACTAAATGCAAAGTAATTAAAGCAGAAAGAAAAATTCGCAATTCACTTCTTTACAGCGTAAGGTTTCAGTTGAGAAATATTTTATTAAAATGAAGTAATTAGGAGGATGAATAAAACGAGTTATGGGACATTTCAGTAATTATATAATACCTAGTTGCATATAAAACAAACACACACCTGCAATTTTAGTTGTGTACACAACTTATAAATCTATTGATTACGAGGTAATCTATCATATCTTACTCAACTTTACATTAAGCTACTTTAAACAGCAGTTAATTAATTCAAACTTCAAACAAACATCGTATAGTTATTACTATATATTCACTCTTTTAATTATTAAAAATTAAATACATTATATTTATCTATATTGAATGAAAAATTACCTTTCAAAAATTCTGCATTCTCCAGATCAAATGAATGACGTTCATCCTAAAATAAGAATTATAAAAAATTACATATAAAAAAATTAATATAAAAAAATTTTAGAAAATATTTATAAACATCCAAAGGGGTAAAAATCCTGATTTACTAAAAAAACATATTTGTTGTTTATTTTCACTAATTTTAACGAGTAAGCTATTGTTAACAGTTATATATTATTTTCCTTCGTTGCTAATACATTTCAGATTCTGTACGATGCAATTACATTATTTGTAGTGATGGCATTATGAACAATAGGCATTACATTTCTTCTGTGTTAAGATCTGAAAAGTTTTACAGTCCTAAAGAATTGCTACGTTTCCATTGACTTATATACGCCTATATGTTGCTGATCTTTAAGAGATTTTTTCTGGATACAGGAAATGCTCTGCTTTATCGTGGCCAGCACATTCTCCACATCTCTTACCAATACAATTTTTTATTTAATTGCTCCCAAGCCAAGTTTGGTCCTTCGGCTACCCAAGGTCGAATTAGCCTTTCAATCTCTTTAGTGAGTCGATAGAATTGAGTACTAAGCATGCTTGGCAACTGAACACTGGGGATTTCGAATTAGGCTGACCATCTAACCGAGACATATGTTTCGAACACCAGGACCCTCGGTCATGAAAACAGATATGAGAGTATTGCAGTCCTTGGCCCCAAATCGTTGTCGTTCAAAACAAACATTATTTGTTAATAGCATATAATCTTGATGTATCAAATTTAGTGACTAATAATGTATAAAGAAAGGAAGCAAGAAAATTAATTGCAAAAAATGCTTTATATATCATAAATGTCACCCAGTATTAAAAAAAATGTTAAGTCAAAATTTTGTTCCTTTTAGTTTTAATTCAAAATTAAAATATGTAATTGAAAATCATCTCGCTATGCCCTGCCATATGACATTACAGTATTATTAGCAAGTTGTAACGAGATAATTGAAATTGATATTTATTCTTTTATTAATAACAAATAACTTCACTAACGGTAATTATTTTATTGTTATCATATGCTTAACCAGTTATTTATATAAATTTATTAATGGCCATGAGATTTTACCACATACGTTTTTAGTATTACATTTAATTTAAAAGTAGTACTAAAAACGTATGTGGTAAAATGTCATACAAACTACTACTTTACTAAATTTCAATGTTTAAAGTAAATATTATGAAATAGGTTTCGAATGCTGATCATTGTAATATTAGTTTTGTTACTTGAGAATTGCAAATTTTAGTAATAATATGTCACTTTTAAAATGGTTTTAGTACTATTTTCGAGTAAATAATGGGATAAATAAATTTTATATGAATAGATTTTAAAATAAAATTTTCAAAAATGTTCTTTGGAATTCGGCAATACTTATAGACACTGTTTATACAACAAGTCAGGGAATGAAATAAGGCCTACATCAATGTTTCATAGTATAATATCTAAGTGTAGGAAAATAACCACACGTTACAGAAGGAAATCATTTTGAGCGGATACTGGTGGAAAACTGCGAAGATTTCCATACCATTCTTATCTCGAAAATGAAACGAGATAGGGAACAATGTGATTTATATAAAAATTGTAGAGCATAATCGATTTTGTACGAAAGAACATCTTATGTGGATATTAATGAATTGGGTGGTTAAATCAAGCATTTGTGTTTTCATGATTTCCTACAATGTGATGTGAAAGAAGGATCTGAGTAAGAAAATAGTTGGTGATACCAATATATATTTATTTGTGAAGATGAAACTTCTTATCGTAAGCTGCAATATTATTTTGGACCCCCCTTTGAATGTCACGTTACACACGTTGGCAAATAGAGTGCGGGAGAATAGTACGCAAAGCGTCCGTCACTCTCCTGCAATATTAGTGAAGCAGTCGTATAAACCTACTGTTTAATTATCCTCACATGAAAAATCCCTGTAGATTCAAATCATGCAAACATAGAGGTCTGTCTTCGACAATATATTACTTGTTTCGAATTTTATGATAAGATACTGCTTTACTACAGATGTCTAATGAGCAGGCGCGATGTGATTTTCAAACCAAATTCCTAAGATTAAACAATACCAGTTTTCCAGAAAAGCAGATATATTAAGCTCTGTAGTAATCGTAAATATCGAGCACTCGTTAACCTACCATCGTAATACATTGGTTTTAACAGTTTTTTTATTGTAAACTGCAGACAAAATGTTAACAGCGAATGCATTTATGTCGATCGTCATACAACATATGTAAGATTTACCATAGCTTACTAATGTGTTACTTGCCTGTGTTGTACATATTATTACGTGAAAACATGCTTCATCCACTAACGCTATATTAAACTAGAAGGTTCACTGATTCTCCATTTGATTTTAGATGAAGTTGCCCAATGAATACATCAATACGTATCCCAGTCTAGCAAAAACTTTTGAGATATTGGTTGGTATGGATGAGTACCTAATTAGTTTATGATTTTCCACACCTGACTTTTAGAGAGGCAACAGTATTGATTTACCCGTCTTATGATTTATTTCAAATATTATTGCATTTTGGACAAATGCTACATTTTGTATACACTTAATTAGATTAAATTTGTTGTTCTACATTGGTGTGCAAAATTTAAGCAACATAATAAATTTTAGATAGCCATGAAATTTTAAAAAAATAAATTCTTGCGACCAGTACAAAGAACAAAAATTAAGCAGAAAGTCTTGCGTAAACAAATCTAAGGAACAAAATACCACAGACGATGCAAAACGCAAGAAGTTGGCGAACGAAGTTCAAGGTTACAATAATGGAAGGGAGGAGACGCAACTAAACACATTCGATGCAACGAGTTCTTTTATGAAACATGGCTAGAAGAAATCACCTGGATGACTTCTCACGTACAAGAATGATCAGAAAGCTGAACATGGGGCATAGTGTGACCAGTGCAGCTGAAGAGTTTTTAATAAACAAAAATGTCGTTTCGCGGGATTGATTACCTTCCATTTCAGAAGTACAAATGTTAGAAAAGGTAAGTGGTGGTCCAAAAAAAAAAAAACTGCAGTGAATAACCGATAAATCGCCCTGCAAGCAAAGAGATCCAGAAATCAGTCAAAAGTGCCATTGTTCAGCAATTGTGTCAATGAGGCAACAAGTGTGGTTGTTTATTGTATCCAGACGCCTTCACAAAAGTGGCTTATTCTCACGACATCCTCAACGAGGTATGGCTTTTAAAGTTGACTATAAGAGGTACTGTAAAAAGTGGTGCAAGCACAAAAACTATATACCCCATCAATCAAGTTGTGTCCTTTTAACGAATGAGTGTCGTTTCACCTCTAGCAATTCTGAAAGCCAATTAATTTATAAAGAGATCGATTTGGTTTCAGCCCAGTAACATCACGGAAATGGGCAGTAACGTATTTGAAGGAACTGGTCTTGTCGTCTAAAGAGAGGCATCATGATAAACAGGGGGACTGGACTCTACCTTTTCGACCGATGTCCTAACCAACAATCGCTATGGTAAGGAAGTGATCTTCCTCCTTGTGCATCTGTTAGTAGGTGCCAATGGAGCTGACTTCATTTTAAGGTTAACAATGCACAGACACACTGAACTGTTTCTGTTCAGCAGCTGTTGAAAAGGGAAGCTATCAGTCGAATTAATTGGCCCGTGTATTCAACTGATTTAAAACAATCGAGCATTTTTTCAGATGCTCTGGGGAGACGACTTGTGTCCAAATTACAACCTCCAGGGAACACCCAACAACTGAAAACTGAGAAAAGCGCACTCTTACCTGAAGAAATATTGAATCATATGGTGGTGAGTATGTAGAGAAAGTGTGAAGCAATCATTGCAGTAAAGGAAAAGCATATCCCACACTAAGGAATATGAAATTGGAATTCTTTCTCTTCGACAATCATGAATAATGACAATATGAATTCAATAAAGATTATTTTTGCTCGATTCTAGAAAGGTATTGTATGAATTTTTAGGCAACTATGCTTTCATCACCGTTTAAGTACAAAATACTATTTCTCATTCCTGAATTTCATGTCTCTCAGATGATTTCTCTTGAAGTTATGAAAAAATCACCTGTTGCTTTAAGTTTCCATACCAGCATACCTTAGCTGGTCAAAAAATCCAGCTTGACTAGTATTTCAGCTCTTGTCTCCCTTCAGAAAAAACATTCCACAATACTCAGCTTTGTAAAATTATGACCATAATCATCATCATCATACTAGAACATCAAGAAGATGTCTCTTTTATATCCGTCTCAGATGAACAAACATGACATGGCTTGCGTCACGTTTGTTCACCAATAAGAAAGTCGAACAACAAGCTAAAGATGAATTGTTTTGAAATGACACTATTTTACACAATCTACATATTATCTATTTTTTTTTTCATAAAGTCAATCACTACAAGGTTATAACCCTTGTGGTTTGAGCTGTTTTTTTCCCGCATTGGGAATCACATGCGATATGTTGGAAAATGCCTCACGTTGCGCTGTCGTGTTTTGCTCGAAAGATAATTATTTGTTCTTCCGTTCAAGCTTCGTGCACCAGAGTGTAAGAAATCATAAAAATCTATTTTAATGGCTCTATTCATTACATTTAAGCCTACTAAGTGTTTCTTCGTATTAAATATCGATACTACTTTCTAAGTTTTTCAATTACATTTTTTTACACATCTGGCTTCGTATTCAAGATAGCAATGTTACTATTATTGTTTTTGTAATTATAACCGTAATAAGAGTTCTATACCGCTGATTTTATTCTGTAGTTCTTACGGCTATTTTACTTATAACCTATATACCACTTTCATACATATAGAAGCAACCGTTCCGATGATAAGAATGTTAAGGAATTTTAGCAGGAATAAAGCATGCATCTTTTTGTATTATATATTAATCACGAAAAGTATAATTTGAAGTTAACTTATAGAAATAAATTATTATCATTTCAGTATTTCGATTTGACAAATCTAATATTTTAAACGTTTTACTTCCCGAATAAAATTGTGGAATTTTTTTTATAAATTCCTAATGCTCTTTCTCTAAATTTTTCATTTCTATTAAACAGTCTGAAATAATAAATTTACTAATGAAATAAATTTCAGCACCCTAAAATTAAAAATTTTTCTTTACTTTTAGGTAGTTCTGAGTTATATTCTGAAACTTTAAGATTTTGAAAAATTTGAATATTAAAAATGATGTTGGCAGCAAGAAAGGAAAATTGTCTCAAACAGTGCACAAAAAAGATAACCTTTTTGAAAGAAAATGTATATGCATTAAAAGACACGGTAAATTTGCAGTAAAAAAAACTATGAACCAAAAAGAGAAGATAATAATTTAGATAAATTCTTCCATAAGATAAGCAACGTAATGTTGCAATAAAGAATTATTTTCAAACTACTGTCACCTGATAAATAATAAACGGCGGTAACATAAAAAAAATACTGATATATGAAATAAAATATTTTAAACACAAAATTTCAGTGGGATATTTAATAAACATTTCGTTTTTTTAATAGAATATTATTTAACACTCAATGCAAAGTTGCACAAAATAAATAGATTAAGAGAAAGCAAAATTTAGAATTAAATAGGAAATTTTAACTTATTCATTTACTAAATATATTTAATTAGAAATTTAAATATTAATTTAGTGCTTAATTCAATAATTTGATTTCTATAGGCTATTTGATTTCTTTAAATTTAGTGCTAACAAGGTGCTATAAAATAAAACGAAATTTTGCTATATTAAAAATTTCTGTATGCAAAACTCTAGTCTACTTTCGTTTACATTTGTACATTTCAAAAATTTAATAATAAAATTAAGATTAAATCATAAACACTTTTCAAAGAGAATTGAATTTTCCACAATACGATAAAATTATAAATTTTAATTAGAATACCACAAAAAATATATAGAGATTTTTATAAAACGAAAACATTTTATTGAAAATTATAATATTACTTTTTAAAAATCTATTTCTTTATTTATTTTTAGTCTCGCAGTTAAACATTAACAATTTTTTTCAATTTTTAATATTACTTATTGACATTACTCAACCATTAAATAAAGAATTTGATTGACTCAAAATAAAATCAATCAAATACATTATTTACCTTTAAAACTTTTTTTTCCTACGTCAGTCATCGGCATTATCTGCCATAAGACCTCTGGCGGCCCAGTTATGATAATCTTTAGCTATGACAGAGTTTCCTAATTATTTTGGATTTCAGCTAGATCAGATGGTAAATCTTAACGAATAACTTGTATAGAGATAAGCGGACGTGTAAATAAACTTATCCCAAGAAAATCAAGAGAGAATATTTTAAAATATATTATATTGATTCTTTTCAGAGCCATATATTTCTTTTAATGAACTATTTTGAAAAAAGTAATTTTTGCACAAGACTATATACAGTAAAATATTCGCATTTCATCAATTTTATTTCATTTAATAAAACAATATAATATTTGTTTATAAATATTAAGTTTAAAACTTCAAAAAGTATAAATATATTTATGTGTGATTACATACTCATATATTTGATAAAAATGAAGATATTACCTCTTCAAGTTCACATAGAATTATGTTCCCAAAAGTAATTTCATCTTTGTAATGATACAACTGCTGTTCTGTACCCCGAGGCTCTAAAAACATAGAAATACATTTTAAAAAAAGATTTAAAACTATCTTGTAATAAAATCAATTTTTCAAATTGAAATTTATGTACATAAAATAAATTTATTAAATTTAATTACTCAACAATTATGTGAATATGAACTTAAATTATATATAAAATATATAAATTGAATTTCAAAATTTCCTATATAAATAAATGTGCATAATACGAGGGTTACTCTGAAATTTTTAAGATACGCGCAGATGAGAATTTACAAAATAAAAATAACGGTTTAATTTTAAAATACAAAGTATTTTAACAAAGAAGACGATTTTTTACTGACTTACTTTAACTTGTTTAGCGTAGAAGAAATTTTAAACAGAAGAGAAAATGGAGTTGACGCGAGAACATTTTCGCGCTATGATTTTCTACGAATTTAAAGCAGGATTAAATCAAGAAGAATGCGTTCAACGGTTTCAATTAGCATTTGGTGATGAATCTCCAGCTCGTGCTACTGTATTCAGATGGTTTCGAGAATTCAGAAGAGGTCGCAATTTTCTTCACAATGAAGAACACACAGGAAGGCCGCCGTCGGCAGTAATCCCGGATAATGTGTCTGCCATACGAAAAATGTTAATGGATGATAATCGCTGTACCTATCAAATGATACAGAAGGAAATTAACATTGGATCCGCAGCCATACACAAAATCATTCATGAAGAATTACATATGAAAAAACTAGTTTGCCGTTGGGCTCCCCATAATTTAACTGAGAACCAAAAAGAGGAGCGTGTCAGAATAAGTAAAGAAACTCTTAAATTGCTAAATGATGATGGCCATCGCATCATTTATAAAATTGTAACAGGTGATGAAACGTACACACCGTTTTTTGACATTCCAAAACGTCAAGAAAGCAAAGTATGGGTCTTTGAAGATGATCCCAAGCCGACAATGGTGAAAAAACAACGCGCATCGAAAAAAGTGATGCATGCCGTTTTCTTCAGAAGTCCGGGATTGGTTAAAGCCATCAAGTTGGAAGGACAAAAGACAGTAACAGCAAACTGGTATACCATTAAATGTCTTCCAGAAATTATACAATAACTGAATGATAGGGGACTAATGCTTCACAATGACAATGCATCTTCAAATACAGCCGGATTAACAGTTGAGTTTCTTAAGCAAAAACAAATTAAAGTGATCGAACATCCGCCATATTCAACTGATCTAGCTATGTGCGACCTTTGGTTATTCTTAATCTAAAAAAGAACTTACGTGGACGTCGTTATCATTCAGAAGAAGAGATTGATGTGGCTATAAATGTATTTTTTTCATCTATTCCAAGAAATGAATGGCTTGAGGCATTTAATCTGTGGAAAATTCGTCTACAAAAGTGCATTGGTGCTGGAGGAGACTACTTTGAACACAACTAAAATCCTCAAAGTATAACTTTAAAAACCTAGTTGTATCTCAAAAATTTCAGAGTGACCCTCGTATAATGGAAGTATTATCTGTTAGTGATATGAATATAATATGCGTCGCAAAAACTTTATTTAAACATAATTACCATAGCTAAGCGAAGTAATATGCTCTAAAGTTTTCATGCGAATTATACATGCGAACTATTTTCATGCTTCAAGTTTACGTATCATATTGTAAAATGCATCGCCTATCTATGGCACAGATATAATTAAATTTGTTTGAATCATATTTTTGAATAATATGTTGCATTCATCTTATAATAAATTTAACATAAAATATCTACAAGGGACTATTTACAACAGGAACATAAAATAGCCAGTGCTATCTTTTCATCAATTTCAAATAACGGTAGAGATTCTTTGCACGATATAATGACTCCACAGTAAATCACACATCACAAGTTTAAACTAAACAAAACGCTACAAAAATTAGAGATGTTTAACTGAAGGGAAAGCTAAGTCCGTCCGAATTAGTGAAGTACGAATCAGTATACGAAAAATAGAATGTTAAGTGTCAGTTAATGGTAAAAAATCAGGTATAAGTTGTGCTGTCATGCATCAAGACCTGAACATAACAAGAATAGCAGTGACTCCTAATTCTGATCACATTCTACACTACTGGCCATTAAATTTGCTACACCAAGAAGGCGACATGCTACAGACGTGAAATTTATACAAAAGGAAGAAGGTGCTGTGATATGTAAATGATTAGCTTTTCAGCGCATTCAGACAAAGCAGGCGCCAGTAGCGACACCTACATTGTGTTTAAATGAGGAAATTGTTCAGCCGGCCGTAATGGATCGTGCAACCACGTCACGAGCCGTGAGTCAAGAAACGGGGTCGTTTGGAAGACAACAAGTGTCTGTACGAACAGTTCGACGAAGTTTGCAGTAGCATGGACTCGCAGCTCGGAGACCATGGCTGCGGATTCAATTGGCACTGCGTCATAGAAAAGAGCGCCTTCAATGGTGTGATCAACGACGAACCTGGGCGCACGAATGGCGAGACGTCATCTTTTCAGATGAATCCAGGCTCTGTGTACAGCATCATGATGGTCGCATCCGTGTTAAGCGGCATCGTGGTGAACGTAGACTGCCAGCGTGCATTCGTCATCGTCATACTGGCGTGATGGTATGGGATGCCATTGGATACACGTCTCGGTCAGCTCTTGTTCGCAATGACGGTGCTTTGAACAGTGCACGTTACATTTCTGGTGTGTTACGACCCGTGGCTCTACCCTTTATTCGAGCCCTGCGAAACCCTACGTTTCAGCAGGATAATGCCCGACCGCATGTTGCCGGTATTGTACGAACCTTCCTTGATACGGAACATGTTCGGCTGTTGCCATGGCCAGCACGTTCTCCAGATCTTTCACCAACAGAAAACGTCTGATCAATGGTTGCCGAGCGACTGGCTCGTCACTAAATGCCAATCACTACGGTTGATGAAGTGTGGCATCGTGTTGAATCTGCATGGGCATCTGTACCTGTACATACAATCCAATTTCTGTTTGACTCAATGCCCAGGCGTATAACTGCTGTTATTACTGCCAGAGGTGGTTGTTCTGGGTACTGATTTCTCAGGATCTATCCAGCCAAATATTTTGAAAATTTAATCACTTTTTATTTCTAGTATAATACATTTGTCCAATAACTATCATTTTGTTATCTGCATTTCTTCCTGGCGTAGCAATTTTAATGGCCAGTAATATAAATTGTGGGAGATGTAGTTGTGTCCCAAGAAATCATGAAATTATATGAAAATGTATGCATTTATTGATAATAGAAGACATATTTAAAAATATTTTAACAACTTAAGTTATGATTGCCCTCGTGGAAATTTTACATTGAATCAGCTCAGAAAAAAATATTGGGTACTAACTAGGAGAAAAACAGTGAGTGCAGTTTTGTCAAAATGTGTCACTTGCAAACGATTCTATTTAAAACATATAGAAATCGCTTTTTTTCAATTTCTGGAGAACATGGTTACAGATGCCCCTGTAGAGATCATAAGAAATGATGGATGCTAATATACGCTATTTACAGAGGAGTCCATTTCGAATAGATATCTTCAGCTTCAACCGATGGATTTTTGGTGGCATTTAGAAAATTCAGAGACCGCAAAGAAAGATGCTCGTTTATTTACTATGATAATGATACAAATTTCGTAGGAACAGTTAATTCTTTGAAACATTTAGGTTGGAGGCGTTTTGAGAAACACGAAACTTCAAAATTCTATTCAATGGAAGTTCAATCTACCATCTGCTGCATGGTGGAGCGATTGGTAGAAATGACTGATTAAACTTATAAGAACTCAATTTATTATAAGCAACCAAACTTAATACTTAAAAGACTATTTCAAGCAACCGAATAAATCTATATAATCAAGTATAAAAATATGGTTATAGTACACAAATCAATTCACAAAATATGCAAGGTAAAAGTTGTATGCTATGATATGGAAAATACTTATAAAGATAATTCCACAAACGAAACATCGTTTTTAACTGACAACCAATTTTCATAACGGTAATCGAAAAACTGGATTTTCTGATGGTATTTTTTTCCAATAAAAATAAATCGAGATTTCTAAACTATAATTAAATAAATCCCTTTGGAATTAAAAAAAAGAAAAGAAAAAGAAAGTAAAAGATGAGTAATGTAAAGGGAATTACTTGATTTTTTGCTGTCATATAGATATTCTTCGACTTCCTTCCACTGATCATCACTAACCAATCTCGCATCAAACGCAAATGACTCTCTGTCGTCGGGATGGTTAAAGATGTCCAGAAATGTGGTTTCCTCGGATTGTAGACCATGAGAAATTTCAGTTGAATGTTGTGAATTTTGATCATTGAATTCCCGAAATATTCTACCTAAAATTTCTGATGAACAATCAGATTGGCTGTTAAAATTTTCTACGTCAGAGGAAGAGCTCGACGAAGTAATTTCTACACCAAACGAAGGGGAGTTTATCATTTCTATGGGAGATGTGGAAACTATGGTTGATGTGGAGCTATGGTTCATATTAACTTGAAGAGTTTCGGATTTCGTTTCAGCTAAAACAGAATAAAATCAAAATATTTCTTTTTAAAAATAAAAAGCGAAAACAACTTCTTTGATAACTTCTAAAGCTTTACAATTCAATCATTTTATACAGCCTTAATAATAAAAATATGTAAAAAAAAACAATATATATATATATATATATATATAAGCAAACTTAATACTTAAAAGACTGTTATTAGTATAAATAAATGTTTATATTTCTAAAAAAAAAACAATATTGTCCGAAATCACAATTTAATGGGCTGTTATATGATCTAGTATTAGTAATGAGGGCTGTTATATGATCTAGTATTAGTAATGAGGGCTGTTATATGATCTAGTATTAGTAATGAGGGCTGTTATATGATACTCATTACTTACTGTAATGAGGGCTGTTAAATGATCTAGTATTAGTCAAATATACAGTGTGAAGCACGTTAACTTCCAAATTTCGAATTGTAATAATAAAAAATAGATAACAAGGTTGACATGATCTCGTTTCAAAGAGGAAATCATAAAGTTGTATTATATTTTGGTTCAATCACCATCGTTGGTTGGTTGGAATAATGAACACCGTGTATTTGTCATAGAGGCCCATTTTTCTGGGGATTCATTTCAATGTGAAACGACTTTAAGCGAAAAGTGCGTCCTATGTAATTTATTTTTGTGGGATTATTTAAAGTCACGTGCCTATACTGACTCCCCACAAACTTTGGAAAATCTGAAAAGAAACATTCAAAGAGAAACCTTGAACATACCTGCCTATGCGCTAAATATATAAGGTAATGAAAACAGCAGGATTCAGTTCACCCAGTGTATCGCTAATGGCGGGTGCCACTTGTTCAATATGATATTTAAAACTATGTAAGCTAAACCTTTAAATACATTAAATTATGCAAAAATAAATAAAAATATATCTTTAATACTTTTTGCGTTATTGCAATACGAAATAAGGAAGTTATCTTGCCGCACCCTATTTTGAGTGCCTGCATGGAGAACATTTCATTTTATTTGTACCATATTCTAAGTATGGTGAGGATCACAAACGCGACGCTGACAAATGAAATCCCACATATGTTCAATATGACATGTGTGTTGGGAAAGAAAAGGCTATACGTGTTTTGATGATAGCACGTTTTGAACATTTCTTAGAACATGAGCGTGGGTTTAATTTTGTTAATAGATACGATAACTCTTGGAGAGAGTTGAATAAAAAGAAAAGAATGTGCAGAGCTTTGTTTCACTGATGTACCTGTTGCGTTTAACATTAGCAAATCATTTGCCAAAGTGCGTCTTCTGAAGGAGGCAGTGACAGGATCTATAAATGGCGTTCAATCACATTCCAAACATGTTCGATTAGTGAGAGATCTGGCGAGCACGTTGGGCAGCGAAGCAGTCATACACTTTGCAGGGCATATTGGCGGATACAAGGAATGTGTGGTTGGGAGTTATCTAGCTGATTAAGGGCATTGGGCATTCCCGGAAGGCAGAAGAGTATCATTGGCCAGATCACATCCTCCACGCAACGTTGAGCTGTCATAGTGTCGTGAATACTGACTAACGATAACCTGTAATATTACGCCATGACGCTCCAAACTATAAAACCACATTGTTACTCGGCGGAACGTCATATAAAATAATTTTCGAGGCATTGCGAGCTAAGGTTTTTCCCTTTTCAATTTTCATATTATGGTCTATCGATGGCGGAGTTGTTAGCGTCTCTAACTTTGAAGCAGTAGGTCCCGGGTTCAAATCCTGGTTCTAGCATGGTTGTTCCTTTCTCTCTGTTTTGTGTTTCTCTATTCTTCCACTTTCGGGGCAAAAATGGTACACCCATTGGTTGCCCTACTGTATATGATGCCATTACCTTCACCACTTGTAGAGGATGAATGGATTAAATCCTCAGATCAGCCATGCACTGGGAAAAGATGTTTATTTTAAGTATTTTGTCTGCAACTATTATTGAATATAGCTGATATTTAGAGGTTTGATAATGACATGAGTATACTTAATAAAAAGAGTGAGGTACTTCTTTTTTGCTCTTGAGTAAGGTTGTGCAGATGACGTCGTTTGATTATTGAAGTTTCATACATTCTTAAATACGTTTCGCTAAACAAAGTCATATTTCATTAATCATTAAATAAGATTTCATTTCCCTGCTCAACATAAGATTTAAAAGAATGATGGAGTTCTTCGATAAATGGTACAAAAATACTAGCCGATATATTTGTGCACATATTATATAATATATAGATAGATATATAAATATATATGATTATATATATATATATTTTTTTTTGGTATTATAAACTTTGATGGCTTTTGACTTAGTCTATAAAAGTTTCATAGAACTTTCGCCGGAATTCTTTTTCCATTTTATTTTTTTAAAATCTTTCTAAATTTAATTCAACCATCTCAATTTTGAACTTACTTAATTAAATACTTTTCCTTTCAAGATTTTCTTTTGCATATTTGTTTTCTTCATTTTTTTCCATACGTCCTATATCCATAGATTGATTTTTCTTTCGTATATAGCACAAATTATACACTAATTACATTCTTGGCACATAACTTCGGTTATTTTTTAAACACACAATTCTCAAATCAGTTCTATCACAGTTTCATTATATCCATCTTATTAATTTAACAATAACAATATTAGATGATTTAATATATTGCACTCTAATCAAACAATAATTTAATTAATAAGAGCTTTCTTAAATAGTGTTTTTGTTAACAATTTAGAAATTAATAAAAATTTCTAAAATTAACCACGAATTACATTTAAAATAAATTACCTATTAACTTTACATTTAATATTACTTGTATAGTTAAAAGTTACCTTCAATTTCCTTTTCAGTTGAGAATCTGTATTGAATGCCTGCTTTACCATTACATACAAGTTTTAAATATTTAGATCTTTTTAAAGCCATAAAAAATCTTTGTTTTGCCACAGAATAGTTTCCTTTAAAATTAAATTCTCGATGTTTTACAGAATTCCAATCCTGAAAAAATGCAAAAACTAAATAAAAAAAATTTATAAAACATATTTTTAATACAGAAAAAACACACATACATATCTTTAATTTACTAAATAAAAATTTAATTTTAAAATCAAATTTCAGGATAAAATTAAATATTAATAGTGATTTAGTATTTAAATAGAAATACACACATTATTGAAGAGAAAAGAAAATATTTTTGATTAAAATGTTAAATTGTCGAGATTCTTATGAGGAGTAATATATATAATAATGACGTTGTCCAAATATGGATGATTTGTTTATCATTAAATTTATTTTTTGCATATGAAAGCTAAAACATATCCAGACTTAAAATTTGTTCAACCACTCGACCAGATTCCAAACTGCGATAAAATTCATGGTCGAGGTAACGTTTGAACCAACTAACAACAGGGTCGAAGTTCAGAAAATCTTAATATTCATCATTTAGCTACTATCTTACTACAAAGCCTTCAAAAATATTTCAAAATTCGCAAAATTACTCGACTTACATGCGTTTTATTATTATATCCACTTTATAAGAATGGCGTAAACATTGCAAATGATCTTTTGCAAATTTGGATATTTGAAGGTTTTGAGTATAGATGCATATTTTTTTTAACTTGAAAATGGTATAATAGTGTTGCAATAATGCAATTTTTTAAAATTGGAAGCTTCTCAGTTTATCCAAAATGCATCTAAAAACGTGTGATAACATATCTGGACACAGTGACGATATTTGAGTTAGCTATTCATTTGTGTTACAATGGAGCGGAAACACGATAAGGTATTACAATTAATAAATAAATTCGTCTGGAAACCACATAAGACTAATTAGTGCAGAAATTATATTCCAACGACATAAAATATCTCCTGATTATTAACCACGCTCTAGTGACGAAATCGATATCTGAACGACCACACTCCTGCAAACAGTAACAAGATTTTTGGATTTGATTTCAACAAGAATACGAAATCTTTTAGCAAAATATTTTAGAAAGTTCTCTCTAAGATTGATTGCCGCAAAATAATACAGTCCGGATACAGATATCTGCGAAACGAAGAACAGGGTTTGTGTGCAATATTTTCACGAAGAATAATTGGGAAACTCGATAAACAATTACGCAAAGATTTTATTGATCACTCAGTACTTGTTGACAAAGCAGATAACTAACTGACATACTCAAATATTTGCTCTTTTATACACTTATGGAAAGTTCTAAAACACTTCCAGTAAATCAAAGAGTTTTCTAGAATATATAAAAAGAATATGTAATTACATTTAAAAACATTTCCACAGCACTTGTACGGATTTCGAAATTGGATCGGTTCGATAGAAGTCCGCATCCTTAACCACAACGTTACAACGAGCATGGCAACAAAACGTTTTAAGCGAAATTGCTCCTTCCATACAAAGATATAATTTCGTTGTTCTTAGATTTACAGTCACTGTCTTTGATTTTGAACACACCTGTGGGCTGGTGTAGGCTATCTTCCCAGGAGAATTTGTGTCCTTTTTACATTATTTGTCTTCCAAAACTGCAATCGCTGTCTGGACTTGGCTCTTGTTATTCGGTGTCACATTAAATCTTCGTTACAAGTACATTGATGATGTATCTCTGTTTCCGGCGTTTTAATGTGGGGTCCTGATCTTACATCACGTATGTTACGTTAGAAAATCGTCGCAACATCTTGTATGATCCGAAGTATTTCTTAAGTAGTTTTTCGGACACGCGACTACTTTCTGAACAAGTGACCACACCAAATCTCCAGGTATATAGAATATAACTCGACGCTGGGAGTCATAACGTTTACGATCCCTTTCTCGTGCTTCTTATTTTCGCGTTCTAGCTAGCTGCCAGGATTAATCAGAATTTAAGACAAGATACTTAGTATAGTCATTTTGACATCAAGAAAGAAAGGAAAAAGAAAGTCCAGCGTTATTTCAATTTCTCGACCATGCAGCAATTAAAATATGTGAATCCGGTTATATCCTGTTTAGCAGTGTACTAAGAGATAATCACGAATGTCAGAACTTATCCTTGTTCCAGGTCTACGAACATAGATACTATGTCATCCAGTATCTTATTGAATCGTTGAGTTAGGCCATTCGTCTGAGGATGGTAGCCTGTCGTCATTCAATAATTGATGTTACAGAATCGGATGACCTCCGAAGCAAAATTTGACAGAAAATCCTGTCGTCGATTGGTGGCAACTCAAAGTGCTCCATGTTTCAGCAATATATTTTCGACGAGGAACTTTGCTACTTCTAGAGCTTCAGCAGTTATCAGAGCTAACGTGACAGCATAGCGATTTAAAAATTAGTGCATACTATGATCTATTTGTTTCCAGCGGCCGAAATTGGAAATCGCCCAAAGAGATTTATTTCAATCAAATTCTCATTTTCCGCTTTTTGCTTTTAAAGACTATAGTCCTCAAATCTTTTTCAACTAACTGCTAAATTCTTCTCATTCTTCAGAAGAATTGAGACTGTTTTTTTTTTCGTACCACTGTTAGGCAGTATCATCGGCGAAAAATTTGAAAGAGTGCTAATTAGACTGAATGAGGAGAAGAGATAATGCAAATTTGATACCGGATTCATACTATTTATAGCTAAAAAAAATTAGCTGTTCTAATTCTATTTATTCAGCATGTTCGGTCAGATAGATAGCTTATTCCAACAGCTAATAATTAGTTGTTGGAATAAGCTATCTATCTGAATGGAATCAAATAGAGAAGGTTACGAAACCTATATTTTTATTGAACTTTGTAGCCATACTAAGAAGTTATTTCAGATAGAATCATGAGGCACTGAAATTCTTCATTGAAAGATTAAAACTAACTGAATTAAATGTATGCGTGTGTGAGAGAGAGAGAGAATGTGCACAGTTTTTAATTAGAAATTAGGATTAGACACAAAACAGTTTGTATGAAAAATATTTGAAGTGATATCATCCAGTTTTGAACAATATACACATTATAGAAAAAAATTAAATTAAATCATTCTCTATCAAAAAAATTAAAAAGTCGATAACAGTAAAGAATTAATTTTTAAGCCTTTATTCAAAACAGCTTTAGTGAGATAATTTAAGAACAAAACATAAATATAACAATTCTCAAAATTTTGTAGCATATTTTAATATAGTTTGACTCCAAATATTACATCTTCAGATATGATCTTTTAGCTTACCTTTAATAGTTTAACGCTGTCCTTATTCATACTGGTTGACTTTCTAGTTAAATTAACCTCAAATATTTCATTAACCTGATCAACATACGTAAGCGCTGTCCCATATTTGCAACTTTTCAGAGCTTCTCTGAGAAAAGGCACAAGTAAAGATACTTTCTTCCCCATTTCCTGCAAATAAATACAAGCATGATTACCAACCGATTAATTAAACACTTAGGCTGATGAACATATTTGTGAGATACACTATGAAACCTCAGTATGTTTTTAACATTTTTGAAGCGTTAATTGGAGATATTTACATTTTAATTCATTTATTAACTGCGTTAATTAGAAAAATTTAAAAATAAATAAAAAATTGTATACTTGTAAATTTTATTGACCAGTAAAGAAAATGGCGCCAATCAATAAGAGCTTTCGCAAACAATGAAAATGTGTTTATGAAACACAACTAGCTGACAGTAAAAAGACGTTATTCTTTAAATTGTTTTTTTTTTAAATATATTGAAAGAACATCTAAAGAACCTTTACGTTATAATGGTATTTTAAAAAATAAACTGCGATATAAATAATCATATGAATTAATGCTATAATACTTTTTTAAAATAAATAACTTATTGTTTTTATTCTTATTTAATATGCACAGAGGAACATTATGAAATGTTTTAGTGTCAATTTAAAGGAGTTTGTGCTAACTTTTCTGGTCGACGGGATTTTATACATGTACAACAAAAAATATCGTTGAAAGATTTCCGCGTAAGAGATTTATGTATCGATTGAGTAAAACTTGGTAAATCTGCCAAGCAATTGCATCAACAGAAGCACAAAATCTAGCTTCCACTGTTCAATAAAGTCTGGAATCGTCGAACTCAGGATTTTTCCATTCCAAAGAATGTGGCGATATCATAATTTTCTACAGAGAAATGGGGAAACTCTATTCATATCTTAATATTTTCCTTTGAATACTTGCATCTTTTGATGCACGTATTCAAAGGAAAATATCACTTTCGCAGTATTTTTACTGCGAAAGTGTTTAGCATCGATTTCGTAAATTGTTATAACTTTGAACATTTCTAAGGTTTCTATAATTTATTGTAAACTTAATTAATTTACATTCAGCAATGAAAAAACAAAAAAATCTCACAAGCACGTACCTCAAAAAGCATGCATGCTGAATAGAAGTATGACAGTTATTTGTGTTGTTAAACAGAAGTTGTGGTACGTTTAAGCTTTTGTACCTTTATTCTTATGTGTGTAATCCAGTTACTAAAAATTGTGTGCCATACAAAATTAAATTTCTAATTTATTTTCGCTGAAATATATAAGCTTAAACATTTATTTTAAATATTCTGTGAATTATTAAAACATATTTAAAAGTTCTGAGAGATTTTAATTATATACTTTCTATTTAATTCAGAAAAATTAATTTGAAAATATATCATATTTATTCTAGTAAATTACAGAAAATAATAGCACAAGAGCGTATGAAAATAAGATTCTGTAATTAAGAAATGAGTCTATTGACATCTTCAAATCTGTAAAAATGAAAATATGTTGACTTAAGTGTTCATTATTTTTAAATGTAAAATATTTGAAAATTTAATAAAAAAAAATAGTCTTAATTTCAAGAACAGTTTGAAAATAATGACACAGAAATTGAAAATTGAAGCATTCCAAGTTCGAAATAGTCCTTACATTAGAATGAAATGTGCACTTCAAACCGGTGTTATTGGACAAATAATATTTCCAATAAAAATTAAGAAAGATTAATATCCTTGAGGAAATATTTCCAAAATTTTAAAAAGGATCAGACGATGCTGATGTAGTGGAATTGAAATATACTTATTGTTTCTACTTTTACATGTATTATTTAGTGTTCCAGCAAATAGATGAATATGAATGTGAGATAACTTAATACCATATTAATTTCAAATTTAAGATAAGATAATCATAAAACCACTTTTTTTTATGAAATATTACTACAAAAAACTACACTTATCAAAAAAAGAAACTGCTGTTTCACTATATATTTCAAATGCAGTAATACCCTAATAACACGGTACTCTTATAACGCGTGTTCATATTACGCGATTTCATGTCCCTCGTTTAACATATGTTTTCTCCCATATAACTTGTTAATTCCGCACGTAATAATTCTGTACTGTAAAGTTTCTAATAATTTCTACAGTTCACAACAAATTTCGAGTACGTTTTCACATTGTAACAGCATTGTTTATATGAAATTAAATTATATTATAGACCCTTGAACATTCTGTTAAAAAAATGTTGGCGGAACATTATTTCAGATAGCTCCTATATGGGAGAAAATTTTTTAGTGGAAAAGCGAATAAACATGTAATAAAGCGGTTTTTAAAATTATTTGATTTATTTGAAATTAACTGTTTTTAAGTTACATTTGTTTAACTTCTTAATTTTAAATGTTCTTAATTTAACTTTTATAAAAGGCACACATTTCATTCATAAGATAATTTTCCCTTAATTTTTAGATTTAAACGCCCGTTAGCGAGAAAAGTTAAACGTATAACTTTTGTACATAACACGTTATATGAGGTCAAGAGCGCGTTTTACGAAAATGCTTATTCGATGCATTTTCCTATAACGCAGAATTAATACACAGTGTTATAGGGGGATTACTGTACATATTAACTATGTACTTTATTTCGTAAATGCCGATGTGATCTCTTAGCCTAAGAACTGCAAAGAGTATAAATAGTACCCAGACACTCTCTCTAAAATTATGGATGATTCGACAAGATTAGCAACCTTTGAGTTTCCAGTTTCGTTTCTAGAGTAATTTGTTTTAAAATTGAAAGTAAATATTATACATAAACTAAAAGAACATACCTTCACTACAAGATGTTCTCTTGGAGTTGGCGGAAATGACTAGAAGTAATTGGACGTATGATGTTGGTATACTTGGACGGGTACGATGGTAATGTACCTAAGGGTGTTTATAACTGTATGATGGTAATATACTTGTTATCGTACGATGTTATTGCACAATATCTAGTCACTGAAAAGGAATGATAATCTACATTATTTTTTGTTGAAAAAAGCACATTTAAGTCAAGTAAGCATCTTGAGAAAGAATATGAATTTTTAACAAAATATTAATATTGCTTAGAATCAAGCATAAGACTTTGCTTATTTCTCACTAGCTCTTGATTTAAATGAACAAGATAAATACATAGAATATTTCATTTAAAGATAAAGAACAGTTTTTTCAAGAATTATACCAAAAAATAATAACTGCACATCTAGTCCCTGAAAAGGAATGATAATCTACATTATTTTTTGTTGAAAAAAGCACATTTAAGTCCACTAAGCATCTTGAGAAAGAATAAGGATTTTTAACAAAATATTAATATTGCTTAGAATCAAGCATAAGACTTTGCTTATTTCTCACTAGCTCTTGATTTAAATGAATAAGATAAATACATAGAATATTTCATTTAAAGATAAAGAACAGTTTTTTCAAGAATTATACCAAAAAATAATAACTTTTTAAACATATCTTTAATTAAAATTCTCGTTTATTTTTCTTATTTCTTTGAATTAGGTTTCAATTATATAAAAAAAAAAGCTCAGTTTTAAAATAAGAAAATGCTGATATAAATTGCGCTATATTTTTAAAATATTGTGCTCATTTATTCTAGGCTATGTAAAGAAATGTGCAATTAATATTCAACAGTTTTTGGAGTTCATATTAATGATAATTTGAATGGCTGAAATTATAATCGATATATTGTAATTTTAAACTTGCTTCTGAAGGTATAAACATGAAAACATAATGCTTACAATTTCTCCTGATTTCTATCTGTAATATATTAAGAAAGAACATTTGAAAGCTAGTTTTAGATTGATCTCCATTTAGTTCAAAAATACATCAAATGTTAATTTCAAAGAACTCACGTTTTGAAAACAATTTAAAATAACTTAATTTAATGCAAATGTTTTTCACTGAATAACTTATAAGTGTTTATATAATGTGTGGGAAACTTCTCATTCAATTATTTAGCTTCCTTAGAAGTTTAAATTCTGAATACCCATAAATCAAATATCTAAATGAAAATTCCTTTTTAGAAATTTATTTCAAAACATTTTTAGAAACCAATTTTTTTTCAAATTTAATCCCAAATTTGTTAAAGCAATTACAATCCGAAACCTAATAAATAGGTTTGTATTTTGATTGATTTTTTGTTATATTTTTTAAATAAAAACGTCAAAAATTACAATAAATAAGAAAATAAAGTAATGTACATAACTCTTTCACTTTTAGAAATATTTCAAAATTAATAAAAGAAAGCGCCATTTAGAAAAGTATTTAGTTATTTTGAGAAAAACACATAAACACTAACTCAGAGTAAAAGAGACAAGAGATTAAAAAAAAGCTTTTTGTTACCACATGTATGTCACGTGATTACGTTTCACGGTCAAAAACGTTTTTTGTTTATTTATTATTGATATTCCTAAGAAACGGGGAAATCCCGATTCGTAAATCCTCTGCTATTGTTTAAATATGTATATATATATGTATAGCTTATACTATGTATATAAATATAATTTTTAAAAACAATAACTTATTAAGAGATGATGATTTTATTTCTAGATTTAAAATGACAATAAAGTTTGCTGTAACATAAAATAACACACACACAGTTAAGATTTTAATTACTTTCAAGAAATTTAACCTATATCTTTTCATAGGCAATTATTATTTATTTAACGATTTCTCAAATTTATAACTAAATAATATATCTCATGTCAAAAGAAATATTCATTAAAAATTACTTATATAAAATAACTGGGGGAACTCTTATTAAATGATATTTAATAGGATATTAATTTTCAATATTTAATAGAATATTAATATAAGCAAATTTACTAGTTTAAATAAAAATTTAATTGAAATCATAATATTTTTTATTTAATCAAATCTATTAAATCAATAATTAATGAATTGCATTTTCCATTTTTTATTTTATTTTTCATTTTTCTTGGTGATAAAATTTACTTTAACACTTAACTACTTTTCTTTAATTTTAAAAATACATAACATACGAAAAAAAATTCAGGAACATTAAAATCAGCTACAAGAACACATAAAACATATTTCATTCTATTATTAAATTTTAATTTAATTTATTGTTGCAAATAATAAAAAAAGTTATTCCATGAACGAAATACATTCTACAATAAAGTAATTTATTGAGAAATACGTAATTATTGCTGTAGATATATATCTGTTAGAAGCAAACATATTTAAAGTACAAAATTTTTTGTGTGTTAATTGTTTAAAAATAACATTACAACAACAAATTAATGTTGACAATTATTGATATAAAAATGCTTCAAAATTTTTTTAATGTACTATTCCAAATAACTATATCAAAATATTAATTTTAATTATTATATAATACTGAACTTTGATTTAATTGTAGCTATCAATTGTAATAAGTGAATACAGTTAAATTACTTTTGATAAACAAAATTTACTTTAAAATATGATAAAATTTATTTTTAAGAAAATGTACACTTAAGCTCAAAATTATAATTCACAGAAATTTTGCAAAGATGCTGAAAAGCATTTAATTTATATTTAAAAATCCATGTAATATTATTTCAATTTTCACCCATTTTATTTTCCATACTATACATGCATAGTTCCCTAAACATTGGTGACAGAGCATGCACATTATATTTTAAAATGTATATCATACGATTTAATACAAATCATGATTACTGTATATAAGTAAGTACAATTTGTAAATTACTGTAAGAATAAGTGTTTTGAATTATTCAAGTTATATTTATAAGTTAAAGTAACGTTCCTTATTTACGTTTTCTTTTTAAAATTACAATCATTTAACAGTCTGGTACATAATTAAGAAATCTCTACTGAAGTTTCAAGACTATACGATCAAGCAAAATTAAAGAAGTTGATGATCAGTAATTCAAGCACAAATTTCTTAAAAATTGCATCTTAAATAAATTGGCATTTATATCTAATTAAGAAAAGAATTATAAAGTTTGCAAAATATGTATTGAATGTATCATTAATGATATCAGAATTCAAAGATGCTGAACCTAAATCTCGAGATAACGAAAGTTACGGTAAGGAAATGAATTTGGCGACCTGCTATTTAACTCTAATTTAAATCAATATTTATGAATTTATTTTTTTCAGATGGGGAAGAATCAGACTTGGCAAGTTCTAAATATATGCAGTTTGCTATAGTTATTGTTTCCAAAAAAAGTTTTGTCATTACATTTAATATCTTGTGGTTCCAACATTATTTACAATATAGTATGAAAATTATGCATGCAACTTCCTTTAATAAATAAGTATACGTGTATTCAATAACCTTATTATATAACTCAAATTAATTAATTATGTTAATCCAAATGATTAATAATGAAAAAACATTTTTCCTAAGTTACGAATTTTAACTTTTAATAAGCATCCATATTAAAGGCATAAATAGTTTCAGAGTAAAATGGAAAGCATATCTCCAATAGTATAATTAACAAAAGGTAATGTAAATTCATTACCTTTGCATTTTTACTAGATCTTAATTTGAGTAGTTTTTTCTTGTGATTCATCAAAATTTACTCACAAATTAATAATTTTCTAACCGAATCCTTTTAGAGGAACTAGAATGATCTATTCGAAATGTGATTCTTATCGAACATGAGTTTTTAAAATATTATAAAAAAAATTACAAAACGATAACTAAGCAGCTTAAATCAATGAAAAATATTTGACAAAATGCACAGTATGATAACTCGCATATATGTTATTACTTTTTTTACCTAATTATTTAAAGAATTTAGAAAAATTTCATTGGAATATTAAAATTATACATTTATTTATATATTTTTTATAAATTGTCATACAATTATTTATAAAAATTACATAACTAAACTTTTCTTCAAAAATTCATAAACATATTTTAGAATACTTTCGATAATGAAAGCAGTAAAATGATAATGTAAGCAATAATATACGATAACGAAAGCAGTAATATGTCTTAATGAAAAGTCACAATATTTCACATATCTCTATTAAATAATTATTTTCACAATACTAAATAAAACCAGTTGAAGGCACTAAAGAAATGCTCTTGTAAATATTCAAATATATAATGATGAAGAAATAAAGCATGCTACTCTCCAATTTTACGTTTAAAATGGAACATAATATTTCATTATAAAATTTTTTTCTGTAAGAGAATTTCTTACAATTTATTGGTCTGTGGTTTTAAGAGTGATTAAATTATTTTTAAAACAACTGTTAGAAAATAAATTGAGAAAGTAGTTTTTGTCCAGTATTTTCTATTACATAAAAAAGAAATCATTACAATAAAAGTAATAATAAATTTCGTTAGTAAGTATAATTTCAGTCGTTTATTACACATTTATATGAAAGAATAATACAATTTTAATGTGATAATGAAAAATAGAAAAACTATTTATCAAAGTATTCTTACTGTAATTCTATGCATGAAAAATTAATAATGATCAGATGAAATTAAAAATAATTTTACCCGTATAATAGTTAAATTTGTGTTAATTCGCAATGAAAAATAGCTTCTTAACATAAATATTGCTTACAAAATTGATTCAATGCAAAATTCCTTCCACGGGTAAATCTTTTAAATATTATCATAATTCGTTTACCGCACATTTGAGTCTGTAATTTTTCAGAAATCTTGTATTAAAAAAAAAAAAAAACTGATAATGTTAGAAAATTAATAATTTTCTAGAAAATATGCGTGGAGAAAACTCGGTAAATAAATATTCTAACCAGTTGTCACTTAAAAAAACAATGTAACTAATTTTAAAATATATTTAAAAACTTGTCAATACTCTTCCAAAATCAGTTATCGTTACTTACATTTCAACGCCAACGCTCCGTCCTGCCACTACGAGCACACCCTTTTGTTCTGTTGGTGATAAAACTTGGGAGAAACTTTTTCCTTTAGGGTTACCAGATTATTCACTGAGATCGTAAAATGAACTTTTGAGAATGTCGCCAAATGAAATATTATCAATGAAAAAAAAAAGTTAGTATATATATATATATATATATATATATATATATATAACTATAGGAAATATTTTATCTGCTAATTCTTAAATTTATCAACTTAATGGTTCACTTTGCAAAGGTGTTTGTCTTCGGCGGACTGGAAATTATAACTGCAAATCATTCAAAAAATTAATAAATATAAAATTAATACATTGATACATTTCTAAAATGTAGGAATTTTTATATTCATAAAATTCTTTTATTATTTTTATTCATTATATATAATGAAGTAAGACATATTGACATTGAAAAAATTTTTCTAATAAAAATATATGATATTTGAACGAGAGATAAATATTTTTAGTAACAGTTTTAAGAATTGTGGAAGAATTATTATTAATTATTAAGGATAAATTATTATTAGAATTATTATTAACTTCATCAATATTATTGTGTTAAATTAGATATCTCACAAAATTTATGAAAAGTGCTAACATTCTGTGTGTCATTATAAAATGCATTGTTATGAATTCAGACGAACGTTGATCATTTCAACTCATATATGTTGGATCACACAACGCCACGAAACTGTAATTTCTTTACAATGCGAATTATATTTTTTATGTCTTTCAATTCATTGCACTGAAGAATTTTTAGAAGCCCTTCAAAATGCCATATTTTAAAAACAATTTGTTTACTCTACGAACTTCAATAATTTTAAATAATTCATGTGGATCAACACTACAAAATGAAGCTTAAATTGTATGTATGTGCGTGCTTTACGGTGACAATTCTGCATTTTTTAGAAAAATATTTTTTTTCAAAAAAGTTTCTTTTTTTCTTTTGTAAGTATTCAAACATAATGCGAAAAGAATTCCTGTCATATCAATTAATTATAAAAAAGAGCAATCGTATTATTTCTTTATATATGTATTTTAATGCTGAGAAAAATGTATTGAGTTGGGTGCTCTTGAATAAATTTCTGTCTATTGTAGGTTAAAAAAGTGTCCGGAAATCGATACTAATTAGAAAATCCAGAAGAAAATTTTAGTCTTAGATAATTATTACTTAGAACTGAATACAATAAAAAATAAAAATAAGAAGTAAAATAAAAAATTAATGTATGAAAATTTTTCAACTGCTTTAGTAAGTACGAATTAATATTTTATCTAAAAAAATTATAGATCATACTCCAATTTTTCAATATAAACTTTCACTTTTTCGTAATATCTTACAGTTGTTCTCCTGCATTTTCTGTATATTTGAATCACTTACAAATAGGCTTAATAATTCTAAGTGATTAAAGCATCTATGGGAGTTTTAGCTGATATAGATGTATTCGGATTTTATTTGAGGCGTAAAATGTTTAGTTTTATCTAATTTGATATCATCAGCATTTTAATTCAGTGAAAACTGAAAACCAATTGATCTATACATTCTTATTTTATTTAAGTTTTTCCTAAGTATCAAATTTTTGCAATTTCCATTGTACTATCAAACATTTAGAATTTTGCATTTAAAATAAATTATTTCAATTGTAGGTTTAAAAGTTATTGATGCCAAATTATATTATCAATGTAGTTTCTTGTGCTTTCTGAGATGTAATCTTTTTGTTGAATTAATTATTAATTCAAGAAGTAAATTCTAGAAATTTCTTTTAAGTTATTTAATTTAAAATTTTCTATGGATGCCCTTGCTACTTTTTTTCTTGTTTTATCATTACAATTTATATTAGTAAACTGTTTGCAAGTCTCTAAGCTTATCTCAATTTTATCCATTTATGAATACGCAATATTATTGTATAAGTTTTAACAAATAATAATTAAAAGCAGGACATATTTTGATTTCATCTAAAATTTCTTAGCGGCTTTTTGTAATTATCAAATTAACTAGATTAGTTACAACCTCTTTCTTTTTAAACGATATCTTAACACAGAAGATTATTTTGCTTCCGGTAAAATAGACTTCTAAAATAAACAGAGCAACTAGATTTATATTTTTGCTAGAAAGCGATATTACCTCAGAATAGAGTAAATTCTTCTTCAAATAATTTTTTTTTTCATTAAAAAAAGCTTTAATTATTCAAGTATTGAACTTCAATCCATAATTTTTCGAGCAGAAATTTAATGTTCTTTAATAATACTTTTGTTTACTGGCATGAATTATTATTCATATTATTTATTTATTTTTTTATCCTACTAAAGTTTCCATTCATAAATATACATAAAGAATTATAAAGCCAGCTTTTTTACCTTTACTAAATTCTTGAAAGAAATCTAGTCATGTTTACCATATTATCTGGATAATATAGTTTGATTGTTATTAATACTGCATTTTGGCTTCTTATACTAGACAATTTAACAGTTTGAGGTTACTCTGGAAAGATTTTTAACAGATAATGAGTCATACTCAGTTGTTTCAATGGGAAAATTTAAAAATTTCTGGATCATCTACCGAAAACAGGTAAACGCAAAAATTGGGGGAAAAAGTTTCCATAATAAAGTTTTACTATTCAATAAATAATGAGGGGTTGTAATCATAAGCATTTATTCCGAATAATATCTGGAATTCGTCATTACAAGTCTGACATTTAAAATATGGCCGAGTCGAGATAAGATCGTTTGTCATTACCAGCAATTCATATGAAGCTTTTTTCCTTATGATGCCACGCAGTAAAGTAAAGGTTATTGCTTTTTTGCGGACGATATTTAACAGATATTATGTAATATTTCTCTTGCAGAATATATGTAAACTGCTTGGAAAAATTATAAAGGAACATGATTTTCATGGAATTATGGATTTTATCAATAACTAACATCGTTACTTAATTGAATATAAATATTTTACTCTCCTATTTTATACTTATTAGCTTAATGTTCTTGAATTTTATGTGCCTGCATCTCATGTCACAGAGGGAATACTTAAGATGTTGGCAGCAGTTTTAAATGTTTTAAGCCTAATAAGTTTAATGACTAAATTAATGTTTTGCAATTAATTCTTCATATTTTACTTATATTTTATGTGATTCAGCAAACTGTTTTTGAAATTTTCACTTTTTTAATTACAGTATTATTTGTGTAATGAAGTTTAAATAATAATTTTACTAATTTAACTTTAATAATTCTTATATACTTTTAACTGAATTCTCACTTAAAACAGCATATGAAAATTTTAATAAATTTAGGCTTGAATTATAATAATAAAAAATTGTCAATATTAAACTTAAAAAACTGGCAGTTCAGATCATTTTTTTTCAATTAAATCAAAGCAATATTTTTTAGAATACATCATGTGTACAATATAATATGAAATAAAATTATAATATAATCTAAAATAATTAATAAAATATTAAAACTTTAAATCGGCTAACTTTCTAGTTTTTATAAATAAAATATCCCTAAGGAAATGAATACTAAAAAGAAAATACAATTTTTGTGTGTGTGTGTGTGTGTGTGTGTGTGTGTGTGTGTGTGTGTGTGTGTGTGTGTGTGTGTGTGTGTGTGTGTGTGTGTGTGTGTGTGTGTGTGTGTGTGTGTGTGTGTGTGTGTGTGTGTGTGTGTGTATGTAATGTTTGCAAACTTGAAAATCGCACATTCACTTGATTCAATTCTCGTACTGATAAAATTTCCTTTTAGAAAAACAAGTTTTGATTACATACTGGCAACGCAATGCGTTTTAACTTAAAATTCTGAAACTCTTTTATAGCTAAACAATAGAAGCATTTTGAAAACGAGTGCTACGGAAATTACTGTTTCTGTTATATGGAAGGAGGAATTTGAAATGTCCGAAATCACAACAATTTTGATCCACAAACCACATTCTCTTTCTTTGTTGGAAGTATATGTATTCGTAAAGAAAAAAATTATATATACATATCAAAAAATAATACATAAGAAGCTTTATTTCCTTAAAAAAATAATTACTCAATTTCTTTTTTAAAATATTTTATTAAATATACAGCAGATTAATTTTCCAGTTGTTAAATAATTAATTAAATGTACATAATAACATGAAATTTCTTCATTGTAAAATAAGCAGTTTGAAGTTTGCTTTTGACTGAAAATACACAATGACTGGAGCTAATTATATTAAATTAATTTGCATAATTTCGAGCAAACAAGAGTAATTTTGAAAAATAAACATTTTTTAACATAAATATATAAATTTTTTTTTTTAAAAAAAAAACTTATATCAGAGATACATAGCTTTAGAGGAAAAGTTTTAAATAATAAATTTTGACAAAGCATTCAATAAATTCATATAACAAAGTGAAGTATATAATCAAAATTTTTAACTATAATGAAAATATATTATTTTGATTATCTGTATATAATAATAAAATACACTTTATCAAAATTCCAGGATACATCATCGCAAACAAATTTATTTATTTAAACTCCTGTTGATAAATATATGTTAAATCTAAATTAGCAATTAATTAATGCATGTTATCACATTAATAATTTTTCCTAACGGAGTAAATACATATTTAAATAACATGCACCGATTAAAAAAAAAGTTTAAGGTTAAAAACCCAAATTCTTGCAGCCAGCCCCCAACCTGGAGGACCAGGGTGTGTTCTTAGTCTAGCACCTCATCAGTGACCTGTCTGGCATGGGAAGCCCTATCTGTAGCTAAGCTACGACCAGCCTAGCTCACTGAATCACTGGTACATTCAAGCTCACTCACCACGTCAAGGTGACCACACCAACGAGTGAGAAACGTTACTTTTTTTTTGTCTTTTTTTCTAAATTTTTCGATTTTTTTTTTTTTTTTTTTGATATATGTTTTGTTAGTTTGCTTTGATCACGGCAAAGTTCTTGCAACTTTTCCGTACCCTTATAGCTGATTTATCTAGAACTCATTCGTTCTAGTTCTACAACGCACTCTTTAGTGCTATCCATTACAGTTTAACTAATTAGTTATACTAATTAATCCAATACTAATCGTTATACATAGTAGCTTTAGCTCGTTTATATATATATATAATAATACGTATACAAATAGCATTTTTCCATGCTATTCTTTTCAATGGAACATACTCGTTATTATTCCTCGTCATAATTCATATCTACAGAACTTACTAGTACCATTAGCTCATATACTTACATATATACCTATTCATATATATGACATTAGCTTATGATTTCAAGTAAAGCCATAATACAAAATAAAATATTCTGAGTTCTTGAAAATAATTTTATCAGAAATAACGCATGTTGCATAAATGTCCTTTTTAGGATTTGACGTTAAATACAAGAGAAGACGACATTTTTCCAGCTTTATCACACTAACCTTGTAGGACAGGAATCTCTTTAACAAATCAGAATTGGCTATTATTCCAGGACAATCTGAAAACAAAAGAAAAAGTTTACGATAATATTACAAGTTTTTAGAATGACATTCAATGAAAATATATGAGGATATAACATACTTGTATTTGTAAAATACTTTTAAATTTTGAACTTCACTTTTTATAATGAATTTCATATAAAATCTAAATTTTTTTCAAACATAAGAAGCGATTATTTTTTCCCATTTAAATCAAGTCTATCGATAAGTCACTTTATTATAATTACTGTGATATATATATTTGAGACTGTGTGGTTATATAAATTTCATTAAAACTGTGAAGTTTGATTTGTCTCTAATTATTCACAATATATGCAGGGCTATGGAGTTCAAAAAGTTATTCTAAAAGGAAATTCGGATCTTTTTGAAAGATAAGAGCATTCTCTGTATTAATAATATAGATATTTAATGAGCATTTGGCTGGAAAGGCATAATATTTAAAAAATAAAAACTTGAAAATGTTATTTAATTTATAAAATTAAAATATTGTAACTGAGTATGAAATTACATTGTATAGATAACAAAATTAGCAGAAAATGAATTTATTTTACTACATTTATATTTTTAGGTTTTATTCTCACTTTTCATAAACACAGAAACAATTATACTTTTTAAAGTTTACTTAAGTTATTTATAAGCATTCAAAAATTTTACCCTAAAGTAAAACTTAACCTAAAGTATACTAAAGGTTTTGCTTTGGGATTAAATTTAAAATATTGAAAAAAAAAATTGATTGTGAGTTTATGTTGAAACATCTTAGAGACATAAATTTTCAAAGCTAAATGAGTAAGCAGGGAAAAAAAATGGAAATTTCATCAACTAAAACGTTTCAATAGAGAAATGTTTTTATCAAATTTCAGTAATTAAAGGATGAATGAAAAACGATGCGTAACAACAGTTTAATGTTTTAAATAGTATGACTCAAATTCCGTTTATTTGTACTTTTATAGATGTACATAACCCAAATAATTGATCCATTTATTGTGTCATAATAAGCCATGTCTCTTATTTACACTTTCCAAAGTTACTACAAAACACAAATGATCTCAAATTGTAAACATACGTCATTTAGCCATTCTGATGCTCTGCGCTTCAATATTTTTAAATTAAATACAAAAACGTATTAATTATTTATTTAATGGGTTAATCTGTGGTTTGGGTACCCCTTTTCGCCAAATGGGCGATAGACGCGCAAAGCGTGGTAATCCTGACTATTTCATCCTAAATGCACTCCTTGTGACAATCCTGTCTTTTTTGTTATATTTTGTTATACAATTCGTAAAATACCATTGTCTTTGTTTTCGTTACCATACCAACGGTGAAATTCGTTAAAAACAGGGATTTCGCTTTCGTCGCCATAGAAACGCCGTTTTTGCGTAGTGTCTCTCGGAGCATTCAACTCCGGAAGACAACACACAAAAACGCGCCAGTTGGTGACTTTTTGAAAATGCGCCAAGCAAGGGACCCAAAGCACATTTTCACCATTTAATTAATAATTACCTTCTAGGAACTCTGCATTCTTCAGATCAAATAAAAAATTTCTATCCTAAAATGAGATAAAAATTTCAGAAAATAATCATAAATGTTCAAGCTGTTCAAAATTTTCATTAGAAATTTTGAAAACGTTATTCATATTAATGAATTTTAATAGATTACCTTGAATTTTAAAAAAAATTTTTGTTAGTATCTTTAGTTCACTTCTTCTTCGAAATTTAGACTATACAAAACTTGGTAAAAACAAATACTTATAATCTGAAAGAATCATCTAATATCACAATTTCAATCGAAATGTCGAAAAATATTATCTGATTTATCATGTAAATTAGAAACAAAAGCTGACGAATAGCAACAAAGTATTCATAACAATGTAATAAACATTTGTTGTTTCAACACATTCAGAATTAAAATTTAATATAAGTGTGATTTGAAACATCATTCATTTTTTCTTATAATAAAAGTTTGGTAAAACGTATTCTAAGTTTCCTCTGTGAGTTAATTTGCACGTAATATACATTAAAGTACTTTGGTAAATCAAATTTAAATTATAATTGAACGTCATCAACATGAAAATTTTGAGTGACACAGGAGTTTTGATTAGAATAATAAATCTCATCACTCACAATAACAACCATTATACTTCCATAACTCATTATAATAAAATAACATTTAAATAAATTCATTAAAAGAATTTATTAAAGTTAAAATTTATCAACTATTGTAAAAGGAAATAAGACAAGCAGAAATGTACATTTTAAATGGCTGGAGAAAAAAATAAAGGGGAAATTTTCCTATTCAATTCTTTTCAAGTCAGATTTTTCTATCTCATGTCTGCTTCTTCTCAAGATCCTTTCTTTCTTTCTTATTTTCTTTCTTTCTTTAAATTATAAACAAATCTTTAAATTATAAAATTATTATTTTTTTTCTATTTCAAGTTTTTGTTTATGATTTAATGTGTTCTAGAAAAAAAACCATGCCTTATTCGAGTATAAGATCCCGAGTTCCAAATCGAAGATAGTTGAAAAATAGAACTTTCCGTTTTCAGACGGAGCATCAATCAGTGTACGTGCTCAGGAGATTTCCAGGCTTCCTCTCTTGAAACACGTGACTACAATCGATTATTTATAAAAACTGTTCCAGAAAGTCGATTTGCGGCAAATGTTCTAAAAATACTTAAAATGGCTTTTAGTTATCAGGCTATCGGCTATATGAAGTCAAATTTCAATCAGCTGTAAAATTAAAACATTTTAGGGGGATGATTTGGCTTTCTTTATTTTAATAAAAAGCAGGATTTATTTAATGATCATGTCCACCATTATCAAAATTTTATCAGCAAATTTTATTTAAAATTTTCCAATTTTTTGCTTATATACCAAATATTTAATTAAAACATATGATATATATATATTATTTCAAAAAAGCGAGAATAAAAAGAAAAAATACTTGTTTCCGTAAACTTTAAATTTTTCAAATCAAAAAATTAAATTATAAAATAAATAAGTACGTCAGTAAATTCTTTTTCTTAATTTTAAGAAGCACATTTCTGACACTTTACTGACAGTACTAGTAAATAGTAAAGGAAGAATTAAATAGAAATTTTTATTTTTCGTTTAACTAAAATATAATTTAATAATAAAATGAACAATTAACAAAAATTTTTATTACTAAAATATCCGTACATCATAATTTATAAATTCATCATTCAAAAAATATTATGTGTAGCAATATAATATTATATCAAAAGCTTTCATTAACCCTTTTCGAAAAATTGTGTATCTCTTCATTTGAACTTTCAAATTCGTCACTGACAAATATTGTTTTTTCTGGATATAGAGAAAAGTAAGGTGTTATGTCTGAACTATATGGAAGATAGCACACAAGTGCTTAATGAACAATTAGTCAACGATATAATCATCGATTTTAATTCATCAGCGGTAAAAACTTCATTAAGTTTTTAGGAATGATTAATGTTTCGCACATAATACGGAATTATAACAAAAACAAACAGAAAATCTCGTCTATTTCTCTCTAGCGTAGGAAGAATTATCCATGTGAGAATAATCAAGTATATATATATACATATATATAATGTGTTGCTATTTTTTATAATAAATTATAATTTTTAATTGGAAAGTATTTTCGTGATTGCAAGAAAATAAATAGATTTTTTAAGAATTACATTTCATTAATAATTAAAATACATTAAAAATCGAATATTTATAATTTAAAATTTAACTTCAGAACAACAAAAGATAATACCTTTTCCCGTTCACACAGAATTATAAAATCATTTTCTATTTTAGTTTCATTTTTGTAACGATACAAGCGCAGTTCCAGATTACTTGACACTGAAAATACATGTGTGCATATTTTAAGAGAAAGATAATTTTGAAATTATTAATCTTGCATTGAAATGAAATTTAAAAATCAAAATTAAAAATGAATCAACTTAATTTTACTGCTTATCAGCTTACTGGAAAAAATTAAATATAAATAAAGATTTATAACATTAATCTACACAGTATATTTGAAATGTTTTACCTATGATACAAATATTATACACAGAAAATACTAAAAACTATAATCATAATTAGATCTCAAAATTATAAATTTACTTCACACTTTAAATTTCTGTCTAATATCGTAAAATTTATTAATATTGGCGATTGATCAGGTATATTACAGGAAGAAACAAAACTTTACTGAACCATGTGTGACATATATGAAACATACACCTTACCATAAATTTTCTGTGAAATATCTACAGGGAACTTTTATTCGTAATCCAGTATTTTATAGATATCTGCATACAAAAGTTTTAACAGAACTTTATTTTCAAGCATAACCAGGAAAGTTTTGTCTTTAATTGTACACAAATATTGTATACAATAGTTTTAGAGACAATTAATTTCTTTTCACAATACATTTGTACATTTGAATGTTTAATAATTGCATTGAACGGTTTAGTTTACTGTTAGCTATGTTTGTCAATTTTCAGACGCTAAATTGGTAAACGTGATTAAATAATTTAAGACATGATTAAAACGATTAATTTCCTGACAAGATTTAGAATAGACAGTTGATTTTTATTTTTGATTTATCAATTTCCCGTATACCTTTCCTGTTTAATCCATTATTCTGATTTACCTTCAATAAATGAAAATCTGAGTTACCTGAATAATTGAAGTTTTCAACTGAAATAAATAAAAATATTAAACAACATTAAAGATATATAGTTTCTCTTCATGTAGAAACATCCATAGCAATATTTATGGTAAAAAATAATGCAAGATAGTTCTATCATTCAAGATAGTCCATTAAAAATGTTTTCTTTTCTTCAAGAAGTCTTTTAACACTTTTTAATCGGACATTGCAAAAATATACCTTAAGCAAGAATTCATGTATTCATGTTAAGAATATAAAAACTCTAGAATTTTCCAAATAACTAATGAAGTATTTTATTTTTAAAGATACACACATCGTATTAAATAATACAGATGAGTACTTTTTAAATTCACTTATTTCAATATTTCCTTTAAATTTCACCATTTAATGGGTTAACATCTTGTGAAAATATTTAATTGACCAGCAGCCTTTTCCATCCTATGATACATTTGCTTTTAAATTGTTTTGAATTCTAATTATGTATGCACGGTCGGAGCAATAGTCACCGTTTCAAGAAAGAAAGTCCGTTTAATCATGCTGAAAATGAGGATTCGCTGGATAGTGAAGTAAAATGCGTCCTGCTATCTTGTGGTATGGATGTAGCTGATTCATTTTATGTTCGAGTCTTTTTCAAGACCGATTTAATCTCATGCACTAACAAGAACATACAGCACTCAGAATAACTTGCTTTGGAGACTATCGATACAATCTCTTGGGGAACATTGCAGATTTATACTGGTAACAGCCTGGGAAAAGGAGCTATTTCAGATAGCGGATTTTTTGTTAAAAAGTAGAACAGCATTGGATTCTGGGTAAGGCAATGGCTCGATGCTCCGTGCAGAACTAATAGCTAATGAGGAGGCTTTGAAATTTTGTATAACTGAAAGTGTTTGCACTGACATTTGGTTTTTGAGTGATACCCGTAGCTCCATTCAGCGTTTATCTGAATGGTGGAGGCTTGGGGACCGAATGACTAGGAACATCATCAGGTTTTTGAAATACATTTCCAATTTTAAGATCACCTTTCAGTATGTTCCATCGCACGTGGATGTGTAACGAAATTGCTGATGCTCTGGCCCCAGAGGACAATCGTAAGAATACTGCTCATGGTGGCTGTCTTATTTTTCTAGAGATAGTCACCCGGGTCAGGTAAGATATCTTTTCTCGTTGGAGGAGAGCCCCCGTGCATGAATGGTATGCAGAAAATAGCCCTGGTGCTGTTCTGATTGGGGTTGGCAAAAGGTGCGATCAGACAACTCTCGCGATATTTCGAAATGGGCACATTCGTGCACAACATCATGTAACGGGCCCTAAAATTTATCCCCTGTGTTCAAATGTAATGTGACCCAAGCTGCTCCTGTCCACATCTTAGTTCGCATCAGTTTAGGCCAGCTATTCACGAGCCCTGAAGATGTACTTCACTATTTGAAGGCACTCAGGCTCATGGACCTGCTTTGATGTTACTGTCAACCAGTAGGGATATAAGCCCCAACATTTTTAAATTACATTAACCCTGCAATTTTCCTTCAATTGCTTTACAAGATAACTTTAAGCATCCTATCAAATAAATTTAATCAAGTATAAAAGTAAGCTTTACCCAAATCAAATGATTTTAACAGTTTCCCAAAATATTAAAATAGAAATGTATTCTAAAATGTGCAAAATATTAAAGATACTTCCCCAATCCACAAACATCGTTTATAACAATCAAGAAAGTTTCAAAACATTTATCCGTTAGCTGGATTTTATAGCGATATTACTACACAAAGTAAAATCAAAATAAAATTTCGAAAATAAGAATAAGGATAAAAGTAGATATAAGAAATGCATAGCGAATTACTTGATTTCCTTCTGTCATATAAATATTCTTCGACTTCCATCCACTGATAGTCACTAACCAATCTCGCATCAAGCTTAATCGACTCATTGTTGCTGGAATGGTCAATGATGTGTAGAAGTTCACTTTCCCCAGACTGTAAACTATGCGAAATTTCGTTTGAACATTGTGAATTTTGTTCATTGAATTCTCGAAAGCTACTGCCTGCAGTTACAGATGAACAATCAGATTGGCTTCTGAAATTTTCTATATCAGAGGAAGAGCTCGATGAGGCGATTTCTGCACCGAACGAAATGGAATCCGTCACTTCTATTGGTGAGGGGGAACCGCCATCGGAGCTATGATCCATATTAGCTTGAAGAGTTTTTGAGTTAGTTCTAGCTGAAATAAAACCAAATAAAAATATTTATTTTTAAAATCTAAAAGTTAAATTTTCAATTAATAATTATATTGTTGCTTGGGTACAATTTCCAACTCTGAAAATTGATTCATTTAGCTTAAATAATGGGAAATCGCAAATTAAGCAAAATAAATATTTAATGACACATATATTCTTTAAATATACTTTCGTTTATATAATTACTATACCCTAGAGTCGTAAGGAAATTTAACAGTAATCAAACAAATACTATTAATACAAAAATGATTACATTTCAACGTAAAAAAAAAACAAGACTAAATATGCAAATTCGTTATTTGGTTTACTCTCCTCCACTCTGTAATAAATAGTACTGTATGATGTGGTATAAAATCAAATATATTTTGAATGACTATCTAAAGCATTCCATGTTGTTTGAATACGTGCACTAAATTCATATTCAGAATCGTGAGCGAGGTGTTGAGTAATGAAATTCCACCCCTATACGACAAATTCAGTGAATAACCAAGATAAGAAAAAGTACCTTTCGCTCAAATAAAATTACGTCTTGAATATTATTTGTAATATGTGAATGGGCATTATTTTGTCGAAAGATTGCAGTTAGAAATGATTAAACAAAATAAAAGACTTGATAGTGTCTAAGAATACTGATAACTCGTAATAATACGCAATATCACTCTCTAACTTCATAATTCTAAAAAATAATCTATTTAATATGTGTTTATATACTTTGGAAGTTAAAGGTCACCAGCATATAGTCTAATATAAAAGCAGTCAACGTAGTACCACAAATTACGTTAGGTTTTATCAGAAAAAAAAATGATGTTATAAACTATACAAGTCCTTATTTTCATGATATCAATGTAGCCATAAATCTCGATTTTTTGCTTCCGAGAATCTTATGAAACGGTATTTTTCCACAAGTTAACAAGTACAACAGACTTCAATGAAATGATAAAATAAGCGATGCATCTATCAAATTTGACCAATGTTCTGGATAATACTTAAATGTAACCAAACAGTCCATCAATGACACGTGGAACAAGTGCCTATCATCATGCAGTAACGTCACTTTTCGGCGTTTCGGAAAATCACAAATTTTCAAGTTGTCCGCTTTTCTGTGGTCTACAGTTTTGCACTCGAATTACTGGGCTACTGTTACCCCAGCATACGAAGGAATATTGAAAGTTGGAAAAACACTGTTTTACAATAGCCTATAACTATGCATACAAGTATTTGCTAACATTTTAAAATATGACTCACTTTTTCACTCTTGTCTAAGATGTAAAATTACATCGTATCCAACGTTTACTACAAATTAAATCTTATCTAACGTTTACAACAAGTAGACGAGCTCTCACAACTATCTTCTATAATATGTCTTATATACCCTGCAATTCAAAGCTCATTGCTTAGCCAATGCACGTGTTATGATTCTGAAATGTTAATTATTGCTATACATTATACTTTGGATTTTCTTAAAACTTCACTTTAATCATACCATTCTTTCATGGTACTGTATATTTTATAATTTGGGGTTTATAGCTTTACATCTCTGAAAATCTCTTACTAATATGGCATAGAACTATCTTTTTCATATATATATATATATATATATATATATATATATATATATATATATATATATATATATATATATATATATATATACAGTACTGGCCATTAAAATTGCTACACAAGGAAGAAATGCAGATAACAAAATGATATTTATTGGACAAATATATTTTACTAGAAATAACAAGTGATTAAATTTTCAAAAAATCTAACTGGATTGATCCTGAATCAGTACCCAGAACAACCACCTCTGGCAGTAATATCAGCAGTTATACGCCTGGGCATTGAGTCAAACAGAAATTGGATGGCATGTACAGGTACAGATGCCCATGAAACTTCAACACGATGCAATAGTTCATCAACAGTAGTGACAGGCGTTTGGAGACGAGCCAGTCGCTCGGCAACCATTGACCAGACGTTTTCTATTGGTGAAAGATCTGGAGAACATGCTGGCCAGAGCTGCAACCGAACATGTTCCGTATCAAGGAAGGTCCGTACAATACCGGCAACATGCGGTCGGGCATTATCCTGCTGAAGCGTAGGGTTTCGCAGGGCTCGAATAAAGGGTAGTAACACACCAGAAATGTAACGTGCACTGTTGAAAGCACTGTCAATGCGAACAAGAGGTGACCGAGAGGTGTATCCAATGACACCCCATACCATCACGCCAGGTAATGGGGCAGTATGACGATGACGAATGCATGCTGCCAGTGTGCGTTCACCACGATGACGCCAAACACGGATGCCACCATTATGATGCTGTACACAGAACCTGGATTCATCTGAAAAGATGACGTCTCGCCATTCGTGCGCCCAGGTTCGTCATTGATCACACCATTGAAGGCGCTCTTGTCTATGACGCAGCGTGAAGGGAAGCCGCAGCCATGGTCTCCGAGTTGAGAGTCCATGCTGATGCAAACGTCGTCGAACTGTTCGTGCAGACACTTGTTGTTTTCCATACGACCCCGTTTCTTGACTCACGACTCGTGACGTGATTGCACGATCCATTACGGCCATGCGGATAATATGAATGTCTTCTCGGCTGCTAGTGATAGGTGGCCGTTGAGATACCGAATGGCGTTCCGTATTACCGTCCTGAACCCATCGATTCCATATTCTGCTAACAGTTATTGGATCTCGACCGACGCGAGCAGCAATACTGCGATAAGATAAACCGCAATCCCGGTACGCTACAATTCGTCCTTTATCAAAGTCAGAAACGTGCTGGTACGCATTTCTCCTTCTTACATGAGGCATCACAACAACTTTTCACCAGGCAACAACGTTCAAATGCAATTTGTGTATGAGGAACCGGCAGAACAATTTCCTCATTTAAACACAATGTAGGTGTCGCTACTGGCGCCTGCTTTGTCTGAATGCGCTGAAAAGCTAATCATTTGCATATCACAGTACCTTCTTCCTTTCGTATGAATTTCACGTCTGTAGCATGTCAGCAATTTTAATGGCCAATAGTGTGTATATATATATATATATATATATATATATATATATATATATATATATATATATATATATATATATATATATATATATATATATATATATATCCTGAATTTGCTGGCAATGAGAAGTATTATTTTTTCCATTCAGCATGGATACATTGTTAAAAGTTACGGTAGAGATGCCGGTAAAACTTACCGATTCCAAACTGCAAGCATTGAAACTTACTACAGCTTTTACACAATGGTGAGGTTAGAAACCTATGTATGCAAAGGTAGATGTTTCACTTCGACCTCGTGTTCATCAAGTCATAATCGGACATATTTAACTGCATGAATGGAGACATGAGTATTGTCATCTTAGAAAATTTCCTTTCATACAAGAAACGATGTTTTCCTATACGATTGATCAGGTTATCAGAATTTTGTCTGTATTTCTATCAAAAGTCCTTCTTTTCAGCGTTGCTAATGGGCCAGCAAAAAAATAAGACATTGCTGTTCAAGCTCCGTATATCATATAAAGGAACAGAACAAAGGAATTGTGTATATGTGTTTGTAGCACACTGGTCCTTATAAATAAACACAAACACATACTATATATATTTATTTTTATATATGTATATACATATGTATAAAACATTTTTAATGTATTTTACTTTTGTTTGCTAAAGCCACGACTTCGAATTTCGTGAAATTATATTGCTGTTATACTCTTGTATTTTACAGTTAATAGAGATTTTAACCGAAGTTTTGAACTTTTATTTGTACACATTCATTATTTTCCCATTTTACATTGTCCATTTATCATCATGAGTTTTACATTTATTGTAAATTTAATTTCCTAAATATGTAAAAGCCCTTTTACATATAAAATTTTATCTTATCTTTTTAAAAATCTTCTATTTGTCTTTTTACAGATTTTGACTCAATTATGCACTCAATTTTACTTTCATTAATTTCTTTTTCTTATTTACACCCCTCGGTTGGCTCTTTCCATCATACATACATTTCGAGGCCTTCTAGTGTAATAAAGAATTTCTAGGAGGAGGGAGCATCTTAAGTGAAAGAGAATAGTGGACACTCCGAAGAGCAGAACAACCCTAGAGATGTCCTACACCCATAACAACACCCAAGTACAATGAGAAGACCACAAATATAATGAGAAGATTCCACTAGCTTTAGTTGGCGTAAGCGTGTCAGCAAATAATCGTGTCTAGTCATTAAACGGAAAGACGAGACTCCAATGGCTGTAGGAAAATTTTTACTGCAAGAAGTAGACGAAGACTGTAGCAAATTTAGCGTAACTCAGGCCGCAATTTCTTTTTATTTAATTATTTGTTCTATTTTAATATTAATTTGCATACTTTTCTATATAAAAAGCCATTTATGTGTAAACAGATGTGCTGACCTCAAATGAATGTAAATTAATTTTCATGTGGTTGTCAAAGAGACTTATTTGTGAGGAGGCGCCGGGTATGTTTACGTGGAGAACGCATGGCGAAGTGAAGTAATGAGATGGCCAGGAACCGGTTTTGGCGCCAGCAAGGGAGGAAGGGAAGTCTAGTTTTATGGAGAGACACAGATAGGGGCAAAGCACGTGCAGCTGCCTGAGAGAAGATCCTAGACTAGATCGGTGTTAGACCAGTGCCGGACACGTGGAGTTGCCGGAGAAAAGAAAGCGGGATTGGAGCAGTGCGAGGCGAGTTCCTCGAAAAATACGGGAGAATTGGCTGCTGTGACACTTTTAAAAAAATCCCCCGAGACGAAGAAGGAGGCAGCAGAGTAACGCCGAGTTTCCTGATCACCCAATGCGATATTAAGCCTTGCCCACGTGGGATACCCTGGCACCTTAAAGTTGCTTCGTATGTTCCTTTTGTGTAAATTATTATATAGTAAGTTATCTCAAATAACTCTGAGAGTTATTATTTGTGTTATTCTAAATTAATCTGTAGATTATATTAGCTGTGCTTTTTCAGCCTCTGGTCATTCTTCCAGCCACACAGGAAGTTAGCAGTTTGATGTTGGTCACGCTAGCTATAAATTTTATTGAAGTACTTCATCAGATTACATCTTTCCTGCAACAGCTGTAAGTCTGCCTCATAAAGAACAATTTTTGCTAGTGTGCTCCTACGGAGCCCTGTAATGATGCATGCCGCACTGAGCTGCACTCTCTCAAATTTTTGTAGATTGGTAACTGATGCAACATGATATACTTGAAAGCCATATTCGCGGACTGGGCGAATCAAAGAAATGTATGTTGTTCTTAGTGTTCTGGCGTCTGCACCCCAGTCGCACCCAAAAATATATTTCATTTTATTAAGTCACTTCTTGGCTCGGATCACAAGTGAGTCGATATGTCTGTTGCATGAGACCTCAGGATCGAAAGTAAAGCCAAGATACCTGGAATTTCTTTCACAAATTAAAGGCTGAGAGTTCATAATAGTCTTATGTCTATATTTAAACAGCTTCCTATTTGTCGTAAAGAATCTTAGTAGATTTGTCAGGATTGGAGTGAAGTTTATGATCACGAGCAAAATCCAGTATACACCAAATAGAATGATTTAAGCTTGTCTCCATGACACCAATGTTAGAGCCACTACACTAAAGAACAATGTCATCAGAAAAAAAACCCTATTTTGCATTCACTAGAAATAACAGATTTCATTCCAGAAATGAAGAGAGAAAGAAGAATTGGGCTAAAACCCTGAAGGAAGACATGATCATTTTCAACGCTTGGAATAGTATTCCTGACTCTTACAATCAGCTGAAAAAGCTCGCGCTCGTTTGCTGTTCTGGCCCTTTTCTATTCTACATATATATGCGAGCAATCATTTTCAAGCATGAATATTATCAAGAGTAAACTGAGAAGTCGTCTTATGAGAACTTGAAATCATGCCTAAAATTAATAACAACAACATACAAAATTGACTTACTCTAACTTTCCAAGGAGATGCACACATTCGCTTTAATAAACATTTATTAAGTATGAAATTTAGATTTATTTAGGGTACGACTTATTTAGTGTAATAAAAGTTTACTAAACAAGCAGATTTGGCTCCCATTTTTTTTTAAATTGTTGTAATGTTCATATTTGGATCTTTGGCTAATAAATTTGCTGACCACTGGTCTAGGTGATTTTTATTTTCATTTTCACGAGTTTTATAATTTTTGTTGGTAATTTAAATCTTTGCATTGCTTCAAAGATTTTTGTCCTATTAATACTGCCAAATATTTGCTTAACGCGTCAATAAAAATATATAAATCACTATTATATTCATAATAATTTTTAAATATTTTATAAATTTTTAAATATGTAAAACTGGTCTACAATTCCTCTATTATATCTGAATTCACATCGATATTCTTCAATAAAATTCTCTGCATATTTTTCTTTAACTTTACATATTTGCGATAAATATTTTGCACGTTGTGTTTAGTGAAGTTATCCCACTGTATGTTTTACAATGAAATTTATAATATTTTATATGTAAAATAATTATTATTCAAATTATTTTCTTCCAGCATAATATATTTATTGAAATGTTTTAAATATTTCATAAATTAGTTCTACCTAAATGTTTTCCTTTCCTTTTATTAATTCAACAATGTTATTAAAAGATAATTGATTATAATATTTAAAATTCAATCCATAATTTTTTTGTTATTTTTCTTCTGTCATTTTTTTAAATTCAATTAAAAATATTACATTTAACGAAGATTTTAATAGAACACAATTAAAAGAAATCATGTTTTAATTAACACTTAGTGGAATATTATGATTTAAGTCTCTCTTTTATAAAATTAATAATAGTTTAGTATTTTCCCTTACAAAAATAATATAACTTTATAAAATAATTTTATGCACAATTTGAACAGTCAAAAATTACCTTCAATTTCATCTTTGGTTAAGAATCTATATTGTATACCAGTTTTGTTAGCAGATACAAATTTTAAATATTTAGATCTTCTTAAGGCCATTAAAAACCTTTGTTTAGATATAGAGTAGTTAGTTCGAAAGTTGGATTCTCGGTCTTTTATTGCATTCCAATCCTGAAATGATATAAATTTTAAATTAAAACTTTCATGACTACATTCTTTCAATAATAGAAACATACATGCACAATTTCATTTTATTAACATAAAAATTTGAAGACCAATTTCCAAATTGAATAAATATTAATGTTGATTTAATTTACATGTTAATACAAGTTCATATTAAAAGTTAAATAAAATAATTTAATTAAATAGAATTATTCTCTTATATGCAATAAATTGTAAATAAAACTACGCTGTTTTTATTTATAATTTAGTGTTTATAAGAATTATAAGGATAATGGAGTATTTTCTTATTACTAAATTCATTTTTTTAAACATGAGGATTAAAACAACCTAAACTCTTAATTTATAAGGACTTTAGAACTACCAACAATAGTTCCTCTCACGGTTTTTGTTAAAACGACGAACAATTAAAAAAAAAGAATGAACGCTCGCTGTCCCTTCAACTATCATTTCGGTACAAAGTGTTAGGAAAATATTTACCCATTATTGAAGCTCAAATCATGTTATTGTGCTTAATATTATGATTTTGCTTCACAAAAATGATAAAAAAACATTGTTATAAACCCTTGGTACCATTAAAAAGGTACCATTTGAAAGTTTTGAGTATTGTTTCTCTTTCGCTTTGCTTAGTCCACAAAATAGTTCAGTAAATGGAAAGAGCTTTTCAACTCGTCCAAGATGAATCAAAAAGTTTAATAACATAGCTGTTTGCAAAGGCAAATTTTTTTTAAAACTATTCCCAGTTATTTGTTAGAATTAGAAAACAGCAATGTTTTAACTATAACAATTAGCAAGTTAATGCAGATAGACACCAAATTAAATCAATTAGTTAGGAAAATTTATCTTACTAAAATGAAACACTTCATGATTGCTCCTATTACGAAATCGATATCTGAACGAGCAGTCTCCATCAATTTAAATAGACTTTTAGATACGTTTATAGCAAGAATACTTAAGTATTTTTTAAGAAATACTTATGGAATTATCGAGGAAATCAAATGCCAATTATATAAAGAAATCTGAAGCAGATATCCCTGAAACATTTACTTCATTATTCTTTATATGCATGCAGTTAGGTTTCAGTTACTATAGGAACATCTTGTGAAATAATGAGATGCAATGGCATCTCATTATTTCACAAGATGAAATATAAAACAATCAAAATTGCAACATCCAGGTAAATGAAAATTAACCAACATCTACAAAGATATCTTTATATTCCTCAAAATTAGTTGCTTCGTTTGATTTATCTAAAAAGGACTCTATAACTTTACACATATTCATAACAGCATATTTTTACTCGTAATGTTTCCCATTTGACAGTTGTTATTTCAGCAGTGAGAGAGAGAGAGAGATTAGCGGTGCATCTTTCATAAAGGTCACCACTTTGAACATATTTTTATCCTTATGCTTTTGGTCACATCAGAATAAGAATCTGTTACCTAAAAGAATTATCTGAAGGGTTATGTGAAATAATCTGTCATTTGAAGGGTTATCTGAAAGAATCACATATTAAAAATGTAGTATCTTAGAAGATCTTAATTGGAGTGACTAATAAAAGATCTGTTATTTGGTTAACAAGTTTAATAAATATACTGAATGTTATTGATGAATAGTATTTTTACAACTTTCCTTTCTACATTTAAAGTATTATTATGAAAAATGTAAATATTTGTATAAGTGTCTTACATTTCTGCTTATCTAATTTTTTATTGTATTATTATGGTTTTATTGGATAAATTATTGTATGAACAACATTAATTTGGTAAAAATAGCAACTTTCAAGACTGATAAATAAATCCTTAATACTTGAGATAACCTTTCAGCATTTTGCAACATTTTTAGGAACTTAAAGATAATTTTACCAACAAAAATTAAATTAATATTCTTGAATTTACCATAAGTTATTGTGATGATCAATCTAGAAATATCGAAGAGTACTCATCGGTGAGAAAGGGATATCGCCCTTAGCCAAGCAATGAATTAATTGAGAATGAAGCAAGAAATCGGGTGCTTAAAACATCAGCTCTGCTTTTGGAGATAGTTTCTGTTTTTTCTTTATAGAAACTTCTTTTTTTGCCTGCGTAAAGCTTAGTCATTTCGACTAAAATAACTGTGAAAAAAGTGTTGTTAAAAGAAAACTAATTTACTTTTTATTTCTGTACCATCACATTTACGTTACTATGGAGAAATTTAAACAGTATTAAAATTAGGTGATCATTTGTTTGTCAATGATACTTGTTAGAATCAATCGCGTTCTGCAATATTTTACTTAAAATTTGAATTATAATTGATGAATACCACAAAAAAAAGTTGAATATTTAATAGAATCTTTGCTAAATATTTTTACTTTTTTATGCATTTTTTTATGTATTTTTACTTAACTAGACTACCTACAATAACTAGATTTTTCAACAGTGCTCTGAACTATTCTAATTATTATATTAAATATTCTAAATATAGCTACCATGCTTATTTTCTAATGGAATACCTTTAAAAAAGGGTACAAATAATAATATGATTTAAGTAAATTAATGGGCTTTGTATTGTTGTGACTCAAGTTGAATTTGTATGATTCAAGTTGTATTTTGTTGCAAGAATTAAAACATAATTTGAACAGGACCTACAGTTTAAAGTGGATTCTAAACTATTTCAAACATATCCACTCAATGTGTGACTCAAACATACAAACTGATGAACTGAAATCCAGGACGTTAATCATACTTTATATGGAGAGCAGAATGCTAGTTTGCTATTGACCTCATGACTATAGCTGTGGTTCGAAATTACAAGAAAATTAATTGTATATAATAATTTAGGTAGCCAAAAATAGGCAAGCATAAATACTTTGCAATAGCCTACCTATCTAATGATATTAAAATAAAAAACTAAGAACTCTATATATTAACCATAAAGTGGTTGTTTCTTTCGTTTCAGTTGATGGTAAAAATTTCGCCAAAATGTCACCAAGGGTGACGGTAAGACGAATTTCCGATCGGGAAAAAACGGCGGGAGGTAAAATGGCTGAAATAGTCACAGATATTTCATACATTGTTGGTATCTAACAATATGCTCAACTAATTTTATAAAATTAACAAAAAACGTGGATTTATAGATTTCAAGCATCAATAGTAAACTATAATAAAGTTGATATGTTGAATTATCCATAAATTTTTTTGATTAAATTTTATGTTAATGAATTTAAATAGGGAAATAGTCATGAGAAATTAATGACAAATAGGGTTGCCAAAATACTAGTTTGGTGGGTTTCCAATATAAAAGTTTGCCAAATTTGGCTCAAAAAAACGCGCTAAGGGTGACCATACAGTAAATCTGATCCCAGTTGACACATCATGCTTGCATCACTTTATTAAAATTCTCATTAGTTTAAAATATCCATGACGTCAGATAACGTTTCCTCTACGTCACATCGTACAGAAACGGCGTTATAAATCCGACATGTCGACAAATTTCCTTTCTACCTTCAAAACGTATTCTTCAAGTGGCAGCAAATAAAGCAAATTTCATCATCGAATGTCTAATATTGTCAAAGCTCAGTTTGTTAATAAAAGGATTTTTTTATTTATGACTAAAGTATCGATTTGAGATGAGGTTTTCCATTGATTCAAGCCATTAACATGTTTACTATAGAACAAAAGGAAAAGAAAATGGAAAAGGAAATAAAAAACATCCATTTCATAGTTAGTTTAAATCGGCAGGGACGATTTAAATTTTTAAAATTTTCATTAATTAATAGAATTCAAAATAATAATTGTAATATTTGTTAACAATTTCTTTTAAATCTTAAAACTGATGCCTTCATTGCGCCAATATTAAATTTTAAATATCTTAAAATTATAGTGATTTTTTTATTGTTTACGAGGTTACCGGAAGATGATGCCTTCGATACTTGATTCAGCCCAAAATCTATCATGTCCATTAATTATGAGTAAAACACGTAAAAGGTTGTGGTTGCAAAATATTTTGTATGACGTAGTGAAGAGAGGAGAATACCAGCTCTGGTGTCACTCTCGTCAATTAACCATGAAGCGATTAATTGTGATTAGAGCCCGGTAGTCGACAGAAATAAGCAGTTGAAAGTGTCGAGAACCTACGATGTTAGTGTCCACAAAGTTATGGTAGCATTCGATAAAAATAAGCAAACAAACTATATTTTAAGAGATATTGAAAGTTATAGACAGCAGATGATTTTTTATAAATAATCATACAAACCAAAAAAATGTTATTCATTGAAAGACTAAAATTTATAGACTCATAGCTGTTTAAGCTGAATACATTATTGAAACTAGGGTTAGACGCAAAACGATTTTTGTGAAAAATATTTCGCAGTAATATCATCCACATTTGAAGAACATATACATAATTAAAAAGAATTAAACTATTCTAAACAATTTAATTCCGATTTTAACTCTTCAAATATTATGTTTTTACCTGTAGCAGTTTAACGCTATATGCATCCATATTAGTAGATTTTCTCGTTAAAATCACCTCGAATATTTCACTTATCGGATCAATATAGTTAAGTACTGGCCCATATTTGGAATTTTCCAGAGCTTCTCTGAGAAAAGTCACTAAAAAAGATACTTTTTTACCCATTTCCTACAAATAAATATAAGATAATTGATTAATTAGTTTAATACTTCTCTAATTAAGGATTCTGAATAATTTTTTTTTTTTTTGAATGAATGAAACGATAAATTTATCAGAAACATGCTTTTAGAATCCTTAGTAAATTTTCTGAACTTAATTCATATTTAACATTAACTGTTCATTTTTTAAAAAAATAAATAAGTATTAAAGCTTAAAGATTTCTGTATAAGAGAGGAAAATTAAAAATAAGAAAATTTTACTTTTATAATAGTATAAAATATTTTATGCCATTTAAATATAGAGAATAATCTCTTAGTACAATGTTCCTAAAAGAGCATTAAGCTAACATTAATCGCAATGTTTGATTTCATATTGCATAGCAAACTTCATAAGAAGCAAAAGTTCTTGAAAATCTGATGCCTTTTATTTTCTGAAAAGAACATTTTACAGACAGTAAGTCGTATTGAAATATCAAAGTAAGTAAGTTAAAGATTTGGAAAGTGTCCTAGACACAAACATCCGAAAATATGCCACCTGACCCAGGACGTGGTATGCTTTTGCTCAATAAGTGTAAAATGTACATTCCCTAAAATTATACAGCTACAACTTTGATCTTTTGTCATTTTCATCTAAGACCTTTAAATTCCTTGATTGATATTAAGTAATCTGTTTTAAATATTAAAGTATAAATATGATAAACAAAACAACATACCTTCACTTCAAGATGTTCTATCGAAGTTGATGAAAATGACTGAAAGTAATTCAACGTACGATGTTTGTGTACTTGTGGAGGTACGATGGTAGTGTACTTGAGGGTGTTTTTAATTGTATGATGTTAATATACTTATTATTGTACGATGTTTGTGCACAATTTCCAGTCACTGAAAATAAAAATTTCAATTTATTTTTTGTTGAAAAATTAATAAACATCTTAAAGTGCGCACCAAATTTGTCTATTAAAAACCAAGAGAAATTATAATGATTTTTTAAATGCATTTACATTAAATGCATAATTCTGTATAGTTCCCACTTGCAATTAATTTAAATTAATTTGAGAAACGCACAGAACAATTCATTATATAATTGTTAGCAAATAATTTTCAAACGAATAGCAAAAAAATTTATTTCTAAACACATAATTGAGTCTTTCATTTTTTGTATACGTAACTTCTCTTTCATTTACTATTTAATTCAATTACTTTTCATCACTCTAAGAGTAGTCCGTTTTAACGTAGAAAAATGACAACAGGGATTGTGCACTCTAGTATTTAAATTCTCCGCAAATATCAAAGCAAGTTGTAAAGTTAGTATACAATAATTTTTATCTACTTTACTTATATTATACAAAAAGTGTTTGATAATTTATTTTCTAATTGATTGCATTTTATTCTAGCCTTCAAAAGCATAAAAATGCAAGCGAAATGTTTTCATTAATATTTAGCATAGTCTTTAGCGATCGTTAAGAAAAAAACATTTAAAGTCAAAATTAAATTCATTGCATCTATGAAAATTTACTTAAAAAATATTAAATTAATCTTCATTTGAGTAAAAATTATTTCAAATATTAAATTTACATACATTGTTTTTTAAAAAGAGATATAAATATAACTTAATTTAGTATAAGTTAGTTTTTTAATATAATGCGATTTTATAAATATTTAACATAAAACATCAATCATATATTTAACTTTTTTAGAGCAAAATTTACAAAGCTTGTAAGATTAGCAAATTCGTAAATTTGTCTAAGCAATCACAATCTGAATTATGTCAAAATGGTCTTTATATAATGAATTAAATTTAAATATTATTACCAAATAAAGTTCTAACAAAATTATAATATTAAATAAACAAGCAGAATTGTTTCATTTAGGAATCAATTCATAAACTTCATAGAGCACCAACGGAAACAAAATGTACTATACATGCATATGCAAAATAATGGATTAAAAAAGTAGATAAAAAACAGGTGGAAAATTGGCTATCAATAAAAGCTAGAAAAAATTGAATAAAAAATTATATATACATTTATGTACAATTAATATAAAGTGGTAAATACAAATATAATAAAAATGTACGAAAGTTTATTAAACGGAAATAAAAGGAAAAACTTATATATATATATTGGCAACCCATAACCAACGGAAAAGCAGCTGAAGATAGATGTATGCCAAGAATAAAAATAAGATAAGAAATCATCTAAAAATCAATATATTACGTGTAAAACAAAAATTTAAAATTCAATTAAAAAAATGAGACTAAACCTTGCAAATAGCGACTATGTCTTTTTTAGGAGAGATATGATCAGTTATGCAAATAAGTCAAACACTCTTTTGCCCCTTTTGAATTTATATAAACTTTTGAATATATAAAAATATAAGTAGCAATATCTTTACTTAATAATAATTATAAAACTTCATAAGCATCCTATAAAATTTAAATACATTACTTGTTGAATTAAGTCTTAACTGAATAAACCTGGTATTATTTTTACTAAATATTTGCATATCATTCTAGATAACACAATTAAATCTAAAGTAATTTAGATCCTTAAAAATACTAGACCAGTTTTGGATTTCCGATCAGAAATTGTATTTTTATTGATTCTTCTGACTTTAAAAATCTTTTTATTAACATACCCACGGATAAATGAAATAATGTATTTTATTTTTACAATCAGTATTATAAACATTTATTAAACTTCAATTTTGAATTATGGGATAACCTTGTGAAATTTTACATTTAAAATAACTCCATGTGTAATGGTGAAAATATTTTCATCCTAAGCTATGATATTGCACTGAGATCTAGTTTTTCGAGTCTACCGGCTGATTCATTTTTACATTACTTTGAAAAAGTTTCGTTTATCAAAATACTTTTTCTTTTCATTATATTGATGATTTTTACACTTCTAAAATACTATATTACATTAACTTTATTAAATATAATATAGTATTTAAAGATTTTCATCTTTTAATTTATCACTTATTAAAATTAATTTATTTAATAATAACGATGAGTTTCTGGATTTTATTTATACTGAAAACTCTACTGTTTATTTTGATATTTATGATAAAGATATTTCTTTAATTTTAAATATTTTAATTTACTGGAGCTGCAATATATCCCTTAAAGTTTACTAGAATGTCATCTTCAGTGAATTTAATCCCTTTTTTCAATATTTGCAATAAATATTAATTTGTTAAAAATCAAATTAAACCCTTAGTTTAACAACTTAATAAATAATACCTCTGTTAGTTTTATTTCTAATTATGTAAGCAATAGGAAATTGCTTGCAAGTTTTAAGTAATGCGCTGTTTATACAACTACAGAAAGGCCACCAAGCACTAAAGTTTTTACGAGAATCCTGTGAAAAAACTTACTTATACACACACTTTAAATTAATTTTACTTTAACTTTTAAAATTATAAGTCATTAATATTAAATTACTTTAATTTTAAATTTATCGTATCATTTTTCAAATTACTTTTGGCAAACTCTCCCTTATCCCAATTTATAAAAATATTAGTGATGTGCTAAATATGGCATTTTTTTTTACTTGTCATTTGTGTGGATTTGATATATTGTTTACTGGTATTTTATTGATATTTTTATCCTACTTACAAGACTCTCAGAGGGAAATGCACGAAGATTTTTATATCTTGTCCTTCGTGCATGTTAAAAAAAGAACGTCTTATTTGCATAGTTGACCATGTACTCCATAATAAAGACATGGACCCAATCATTTTTTTAAAATTTTTAGTCTTATTTTTTATTGATGTGTTTTAAATTATAGTCTGATGCATATTAGTTAATTTTCCAATTGTTTCTTATTTTTATTCATTATATATCAAACTTTTTTTTTATCGAAGGCTATTATTGTTGCTTTATTCATGAACTTGTCAGACGTCCCAGTTTTTAGAAAAAATCCCGGTATCCCATCCGGTTTACTTCACGTCCTAGTAAAAATTAAAGTTAAATTTTATAGAAGGCGAAAAAAAAAATCTAAAAATAAATAATTGATTATTTAGAATAATTTGCCATTTATTTTTGTGCTGTGTGAAAATGAAGACTCTAGAAGACTGATGGTCTGCTTATAAGTAATACTGGTATCAGCTTTTCTCACCAATCGTGAGCAAGAGTGCTAAGTTGTTCTTGCTAAGGAATATTTGTTGTCTAATTGGGAACAGTGGATTCAACTAGAGACTATAAGAGATGTGATTATTTCAAATGAAGATAAGTGGTCAAGCTGATATATATATATATATATATAGATAGATAGATCACTTTATATAAAGATAATCACATAGAATCTCCCATTTTACTCAAGATAGTTGAGAAGACCTGGTTACCTGGAACATCAGCGCCAGTAAAAATTATTCTCTTTGATGAGCAACAGATGGACTGATGATAAAAGTCTGACGAAGGTATCTACATATATATACGCATATATATATATATATATCTCAATATATATATATATATATATATATATATATATATATATATATATATATATATATATATATATATATATATATATGTAATGAAATAAATTTAAAGCAGAATTTTCTTATTTTTCTTATTAAATTTCATGTTCAATGATATTTGTACACAAAAATTATTTTTAAACTGATTAAATAAATATAACACTTTAAATGGAAATTTTTAATATAAAATTAAGTCATTTTTTTATTTTGCTTTGAATTAAAAAATTTATCATAGGGTTTGACTTATCAATAAATTTTAATTAAAATCAAAATGATTTTACTTGCTAAGAACTAATAACTTGAGAATTAGAATTATTTTTCCTGATTATAAAAGTCACTACAATATTTAAATACTTTTGAATATTTTAATCATCTCTATTTTCATTTAATACTAATTTTCATTGCAGTATTTAATTGAAATCATAATTTAATTTAATATTGTAAGTAATAAAAGTATATCTCTTGCAACATTTTTTTCAAAAATATAATAAATATTATATGTATATTATATGATTTTCCGAAGAATTTTGAATATTTAATTTAAAATGAAATATCCAAGTAAAAGTATTTTTAACTTCGATTCCATAATGTTTATTCCCATTTCCTTCAACCAGAGCAAAATTAATTGTATTTCAAAATTTACAGCATGCTATTTATCACAAATCATTTGTCCTAAAACTTATTTAACTTATAGATTAAGGTAAATTTTCTTAATCTGTTTTCGCTTTGAATTACTTGATAATAAATCCTTTGAAATTGTTAAGAAATGTTAACATAATTCTCAGATCTCTATACAGTAAAGCAAAATTAAATAATTATGTCAATGATAAAACATGTCAGTAATAAAAATTAATTTAGTTGACATTTTCATAACATTTTGAATAAATGAACATAAGCAAAAACATTTTATAATCGAAAATTAATAGTAAATGCATAATTTCAAAGTATATAATTAAAGTTAAATAAAAAGAGTTCTCTGAAACTAGTAAAAATTTAATTGTTATCAAAATCATATGCTATTAATCTTTTAAATTTGTTAATAATTGTCAAATACTATGACAGTTATACATGTTATTGAACAAGAGTTTTTGAAATATTTGAAAAATGCATCTATGACGTATCAATATCAATTTAAATTAATTTGCTTGACTTCAGAATGAAATGTTTACTGCATTTTGTATCTATCATGACATCACACATAACTACCCAGAAGTGTATTTCTTGGAAATCTGCTTATCGTTTTCGGCAAATAAGATTTTCTTTTGAATCTCAACTTATAAAATGAAAATAATGACTATTGCCAAATTAGAAAAAAAGTGCAACATTTTTGACAACTCAAATGAATAGTTTATTGTGTGTATTATTTTTCTAATTTATTCACACAGTTTTACCTCAAACAATGTATTTCAATAAATATTATATTTATTTTTATGAACTATATAATTTTAATAAATTAAATTTTCACTAATCAAATAGGGGTATTGAACTGAAAAGATAAAAAAAATATAAAAATATGTACACAAATTTTTATTAACTAATTGTTTATAAAAATATCAATAGTAATCAATAGATAAGAAAATAAAATTTATAATATTTTATGCAAATATAGTAAGATTTAGGCTAATTATTAATGATGATAAAGATATGTAGTTGAAGTAAGAAGGTCAATTTTTAATCGATTACCGATATAAATATGCTATTAATCGAAACAAGAAAAATTAGAAGCTTTATAAAATAGTTATGTAAAAAGATATTTAATTATGAATTAAAATAACATCAAGTTTCCTGTCAAAGAAAAATATCCAATAATTTGTGCAAAATTATTAATTAATGTGTATACAAAGAACTTAAAAAAAAGTTTCATTATTCACTTACTTCATTCATTTATACTCTTTACAAACTCAAGAGGATAAAAAGCATATTACCTACATACTTATGCAGAATATTACAAAATAGAATCATCCCTGACAATATATAACTAACTAAGAGCTTCGAAAAAGTTGATATTGAGCTTTAAGTATCCATAATTCAAGTATAGATTCTCATTAGGCCATTCCAATTTTTTCACCCAACTGTCAGCTTACCAATTCATGATAAGCGTCACAACATGACAAGTGTCATTGTTATCCTGAAAATAACAGTAATCCAACCTGTTAAACTGCCACACTGTAGGAAGGACATTGTTCTCTAGAATATTAGAGTATGAATCGGCGTAGATCCTGGCATGAATTATGATTAAAGGTCCCAGCCCAAGAAAAACATTACCATACCATAACTCTCCTCCCCTAAAATTTACTGTAAGCACAATCTATTTTGCAAAAGGCGTTCTTATGACACTTGGAAAAACTAAGATCGCTATGCTTTGACTATGCGAATATAAGTCAATAGGAAGCGTCTTTCGTTTTAATCAGAGCACCACGAAGGTGAAAGAACGTCTTTGCTCTTTTTTAAATTCCCCGATAGATGGATGAAACCATTAGGGGATTCGCTCCCTCGATTTTGACATTGATCTGAAGAGGGAGGGCGTTCAACTTACCTGCGTCAAACCCTAAATCTGCCATACGACTAATAGAGCTCTAATAGAGCTTGAACCTGAATTCATCATTTATGAACCTGTTCCCATTCATCTACGGTCCAATTTCGACGTAACTGGCACCAACTCAACCGAGTGCCATGGTTAGATTTTGTAATCAAAAATGTATGAGTGGCAGTAAGAACCAAGCAAATGGGATTTATCAAAACTACAATCTCAAATGCAACGGTCATTTCTTTGATATCTGACAGTTAAGCATTTCTCAAAGTCAGATAGCTTTAAACTTTGTGACATTTTACATGTAATTAATGCCAATGCTGATTTCTACTCGACATTTAAGTACACAAGGAGTAAAATTGAAATTCAAAACCACGTATTTCCTCATTTGAAAAGATGTATAAATACTTATTGGTGTATAGTGTATTTTCTTCTTTAATTCAAAAGATATTTATTTTAAAATTATTAGACCTAAATACGCAAAATAAATATCTAAAAAACAGCTAAATTTTACTAATTAAATAGAAAATTTGTCTTATTTTTAATTTTGCTTATTAAATATTAATAAACATAAACATAATTTCATAAATAAACATAATTACATAAACAAAAGAAATAATAGTAATGCATTTTTAGATAAAAGAAAAATAGAATTTATATATATTTTTAACTAAAATAAATTAATTAAAGTTAATTTTTACATTGATGGCTACCCAAATTGCAATGCCAAGAAAGACAGGAGATATCACTGCAAAATTTATTTTGTAAATAACATGATGACCAAACATCAAAGAATTAAATTTATATATTTCTTGTGAAAAGTGGTTCCTGCTAAAATCAATCGCCAGAAAAGCCGCAATTGTTGAAAATCACCGCTGACACACGCCTCGGTATTGATTCAAAGAGACTTTGGATGTATTGTTGGGTTACAACAGACCAAGCAGCTTCCACGTGTTGCCAAAGTTAATCTGCTGTGGTAACTGGGGATGTAACCAGGGTCAATCATTAAAAAACCAAGGACCACGTGTTTCCTATCGGTGAAAGATTCGGGCGGCGAGCCGGCCAGGGAAGCAATTCAAACTGGCCATTGATGAAGAACTCTTGCAGAAAGCATGCCACGTGTGCTTGCGCATTATCCTGTTGAAATAGGGCTAAGGGCAAACCCTGAAGGCAAGGAAGTACAACTGGCAACAACTCGGAGATGTAGCGCTTGCTGCTTAAAGTATTAGGAATGCGTATCAGAGGAGTGCGAGAGTGATACCCAATGCCCTCCCATACCATGATACACGTTGCATGACCAGTGTGGTAATTCATAACGCAGCTGTTCAGCATCCTTTCTCCACGGTGTCTTCAGACTTGAATGCGACCATCATGATATTGCAGACAGAAGCGTGACTCCTCAGTAAAGATAATTTTATTCCATTCTGTCGTCCACATCCTTTTTTAATCACACCATTAGCGCCAGAGACGTGTGTGGTTCTGCGTCAAAGGTAGACAAAGCAATGGATTTCTTGCGATCAGATCACTCTGATGTAAACGGTGTCGAATGGTACGCGCAGACACTGGATGATGTGTTACAGACTGAATGCTGTGCTATGGTTCGTGATATGGCTGAGCAATCCGATCACTGCCATGCGCGCAAGTTGCCTCATCATAAGGAGTGGTGCGCTGAGGTAAATGTGATCGAACACGTCGGATCGTCGTACCCTCCTGCATCCAACGATCACATATCCGCATTACAGTCGTTTGGTTTCGTCCAACACCACTACCGATTTTCCTGAAAGATAATCCACAATCACGATAGGCCACTATCGTTCCTCTGTCGAAATCAGATACTTGATCAAAAAATCATAACGGTTTTCTACGAGGCATAATTGATCGTTTTATTTTTATTTATTTATTTTTTTTTTGGGGGGGGAGAAAAAAAACACAAGAATAACACAATTACCGAACTTGAAATCATCAAAATCTCCAAGCCTTAAATAGCACTTCGAAGTGGACCACTGGCGCGCGTGTGTGCGTCAGCGCTGAAATTCTAATCATTTGCATATCGCACTTCCGCTTATGCATGTTGTAAATTTCATGTTATTGGCATGCTTCCTTCAGATTGTTGCATTTACGGTGGCCAGCAGTGTACAATATTTTATGATTTCTGGAAATCAGAACTTACTTATCACATATAGTTTAAAACATACATAATAATATCTAAGTAATCCAATTTATTTTAATTTTCGAATGATATAACATAAATTACACACTTTTCTTAAGATTACACTTTTCTAAGGGACCCTCAAAGCTATTTTGTTATTTTAGGAAATGATTACAGGTAATAATTAAAAAAATATATAAAACTGAATACCTGTGAATGTGAGAATTGTCATTACTATGAGAAATTAATTGTAATGAACATTTTAAACTTATGTAAAACAGAATTTTGCAACAACGAAACCTTATTCAAGGAATACTTTTTTGCAAAAATTGTGTATTTTACTATATTTTTTGTAGACATGTAGCATTTTTTCATGAATTAAATAATATGTAATTCTTAAGTTAAAAAACATTAAAAAAATTTATTTCAGGTATTATAAGAAAGTTAAAGTAAATACTTGCTGTAAATTAACTACTTTTCTTTATTGCTAAGAGTTTTATTTCCTAAGAAATGAATCTCCATTTCTCAAAAGAGTAACAAAAAATTAGATGTCGCAAATTGTATAGGAAAACTATAAATAATTGTAATAAAATTTGGAGGCAGAGAGCATAACAACTTATATTTTAATTCGTGAGATTTTTTCCTCTAATTTAATTACATAACAATGAGTTCTCAAAGAAAAACTTTAAAGAAACTCAGACAATCCATACGAAATGTGATTCTTTTCTAATAAAGTTTAAAAAAAAATGGAGTTTTTTAATATTATTAAAATTTCTTATGTGTTTTTAAATGCAAATTAAAATAACATAAATTTTTTGAATACGAAAATATTTAACTCAGTGCTCTATATAATAATTTACATACGTGGCAAAGAGTGTTAAAAAAAACCTTTTACCTATTTAGTTGAAAGAATGAAGAGAATTTTATCCCGAAGTTACAATATTACATTTTGCACAATTTACTTTTTATGAGCTTTAAATTGCTGTGAAATTATTTCTAAGAAATATTTGTCCCAATTCTGTTATAGCAATTCTAATACATGTTTAAAAATATTTCCTTTTTATATTATAATGAAATGCCCTCATATGCCTCTATTAATTTCTAATAATTATATGAAACTAAAAGATCTAAAGAAAATAGTTTTATAAAATATGCTCTTCGAGTGTTTAATATTAAAAATCAAACGAATTTCCTTCAATTTTGAATTAAAATGTCAGCATATAACAAAAGATTTTTGAAATAGTATTCATTACCACTTTTCACATATATAACTTTATTTTTTTGAAGCGTACTAACATTTTCTGAAAAAAAAAAAAAAAAAAAAAAGACGAAAATTGATACGATATTTTGAATTATCTTTCTCGCATAATAAGAAAATTCCAAGTGTTTTGCTTAATACTGTGAGTATAATACTGGATTTTATTAAACAGTTATATTTATAACAATTTGTATAGTTAAAAATGAGAATAATAACATTTTCAAACGATAATTAAAACAATATAAAAATTGATCTGGGTGAAAATCCTTATTCTATTTTGTATATATGAGGTTAACAATAAAAACTATTTACAATCAACATTAAATAAACGTGAATTTAATTTCAATGAAGAATAATAGTTTATAAAATCCTAATTAATAATAATTCTTGAATAATTTTTACAAAAGATAACTGATTATTCATTAAAAAATTTCTTATATAAATGTTTTTAAATAGTTATTTATAGATTTATTTTGCATATTTAAATTTCTATAATTTTCCAGCATAATTTTTCAAAATTAAAATGTATCATAATGATAATCAATTAATTATTTTCTAAGAAAAATCTGTGAAGTGTGTTCTCTATACATAAAATTTCTCATCAGTTATCCTCAACATTATATTATAACGCCAAAAAAAATTAAAATATTAAAATGACAGACTCATACTTTTCCAAAATCATACACAATTTACTTACATTTCAACAACTACGTCCTGTCCTCACCGTAACAACACACCCTTCTGTTTTGCTGGTGATAAAAACTTTGATAAATTTATTTTCCATTAGGGTTACCAGATTATTTCTAGAAGTTACTGCAAGATGAACTCTTTTTTCACAAAATGAACTCTGAATTTTCGCCAAATTAAACATTGACCTCTATGAGAGACATTCATATAATGAAAAAGAAATTTAAAGCGTATATATAATTACTAATTTTCTTACCTAAATGGCTTAATTTACTAAAATTCTCTGTGTCAGACTGGTTCGAAAATTTTACATAAGAATAAATACATGTAATAGATGTATAACTTAAGTCTTCTCATATTTATTAAAAAATAGAAATAGATGTTTTCATGATGGTACTTTTTTATTATTTTTATGGAATGAACTATTTTAAATGATATATATGTTTCATCATTGACATTATTTCTTTAATAAATACTACATAAAATAACGTTAAAGTTATTCGTGACATTTAAAGAACTTTTATTTATATGTCGAAGACATGATGTGAGATAATTGAGATGAGAGAAATATTGCTAATATGGAAGACACATTGCTAATTATCACCGGAATACAATATGTTTTGCTTTTGTTCAAGAGTTACGTAGGCAAGTATATATGTATATATATATATATATATATATATATATATATATACATACATACATATATTTGAATCTTTCTTTATTTTTTTCTTTCTTAAAAATATGCACTTATTTTTAAAAAAAACTGTAAAAAATATTTAAAATACATTTTCTTAAATTACTAACATAAGTTTTTATAGCATTTTGCTATTATATATGTCCCAATGAGAAATAGTAATTATTTATTAATTATTAATTTTCAATTAAAAATCCTTTACACACTGTAAGCACTTATTTCTGAAACCATCGAAATAAAGAGTTCTAATAATCATATTAAATAAAAAATATTAATTTCATCTATAATTAAAAAATAAGGTTTAATTATAATAAGGTACATATTTTTTAATCATGAATAAAATTAGTCCACTTATTATAACTATCATTATACCCGATATATCACTTATCGTTGAATTTTAAATTTTAAAAAAATTAAGAAATGATCCTATAAATATTTATTCCTATACCTAACTATCTAAGGTCCAGAAAAATGAGTCTAATTTTCACAATTTATGTAAGAGAATTAGAACAAATTAGCAAGGATAGATGGAATTCTACTAGATAAAAATTTGAAAACAGTTGTTGTTTTAAACATACAATTGGTCCGCAAAGCTAGACCAGATCCATGATTCCACCACTAATTCTTAAAAAATCTAAAACGAGTAACGGTCTTAGATACATATCTTCCCGAGAAAGCCCCAAACAATCCAAAATGTGGTCGGGAGAGGCCTGGTTAATATTGCACTTGGTGCAGATCGGAAAGATTTTTACACCGTTAGAAAAAACAGCGATCTGAGACAGAAAGGGGGTGTCCCTGGGCGGAGTGGGTGATGTACGTCGGGAGATCATTCTCCTGGTAGGACCACTCAAGGCGTGAAGGCCACTTCCATTCGCGCAGCTAAAGACTGTAGTGTAGGAGCCAAGTCACACCTCTTACCTTTGGTGCTCCTGTCCTTGTGACCTTAGAAGCTGCCCCTTTTCTCCATCCATGATAATGTTGCCTAATAGTAAAGTTTGTGGAAAACAGTGAAATTACTTAATGTTCTGAGTTATTAATTGTGAGTGAAAAAGTAAAGTAAGAGAAAAAGGTAACCTTGCTGATTTGTTAAGGTTGTTACAAATTTATGTTGAAAAGCAATGAAAAACTATGTTAACGAATTTTTAATTGGAATGCATTGATATTTTGAAAAAGATTTAAGAAAGAAAGGTATTCATTTTTATTTTACTTTTTTAAGATTATCAGCAAATTTGAATTTTGATGAGTTATATAATAAGTCAAGTCTTTTGTAGTCATAAAAATTATTTTCGTACAAGCTTTCATCATAATTCTCAGCACTTTACATAGATAAATTTTCTAACAAAATTCTTAAAATCTTAAATATATTATTCAATATTTACTCTTAATTGACAAAATATAAATATTATATGAAAGGAAATAGGCTGCTGAATATCTTGTAATTATTTGCTGTCTTAATCTGCTTTCACTAATAACACACTGCCACATCTTAAAGTATGTTTTGCAACACTTTCTTTCTTTCTGAGATCTATATTTCGTGCTTCAAAAGATTTTAATTCCTTTGAAATGGAGTTTTTCAACTCTCATTATTTGAGGTGAACGGAAAAGCATTTAATAAAATTTTGATAAAGCAGAAATATTTTGTCGGTTTTATCAATCTGTAAAAGATAACTTCTGTATGTGGGTGTGTAAATTTTTATCAATTAATTGTTCTGCATTGTTTTTTTTTTTTTTTTTTCCGAACTCTAAATTTTTTTAATCTTAAGAATCAAGCTATAAAATAAACCCTACAAATGTAAAAACTTTATGAAATCTGGTTTCGCAATGAATAACATATATGTAAATGAAATAATATAAAATGGAAATATTTCTGAAGCTCGCCATCTTGAATGGATAATTTAAAACAATTTAAGATTAGTTTTAAGCGCATAAAAATAAGACGATTTTTACCTAAATAAGTATACATAATTTATAAGATTACACTGCAAAAAAGAATCCTGTATCTATAGACATACATTTTTATTCACTATGTCCACCAAATATATGTTTGAAGTAGAATTGAGAATAAATACATAAAAAAGAACGAAACTGAATCAAGATGTTGGTCTCTAGCTAACTTAGAACATTGGCTATGTTTAATTTTAATTTACACATCTGTAATTAATTTAAACCATTATTAATTGTGATTTTACTCAAACTTCACAGTAAAGTTGATTGGGATTTACATTATTCTGGAATTCTACTCCCTGTAGAATGTAAGTGAGTGATTTTTTTTTACCCGTTTTAAAACTGTCATTTACGTGTGGCTTCTGTTAGTAAAAGAAAAATATGTACAGCATCAAATTACTCTTTTTCATTACTTCCAAAAAAAAAAATTTTTTTTAATGCTTATTTCTTTTTGATTTAATAAAATGTATTATTTGTACCACTGCAAGAATATTTTTTTTTTTTTTTTTTTTTTCTTTTCTAACATGCTGCCTATCGAAAATGCATTGGAACAAGAACAAAAGAGATCAGACTTATTTATTATATTATTCTAAAAGAATTTTCAACATTCGAAGCCACATTTTGATTCATTTTTATCTGATTTATAGAATAAAATATATAAGATGATATATGCATAAAATTTATAAAATAATGAGCTCATTATATTTTACTTCATGATAAAAATTAAGTTACTGATACGGATTACTTTAAATGTAATTTAAAAAAATTTGGTTACAAATACATTTCATTTAAAATTAAATTCAAGCTCAAAAGGATATGAAAAACATTCAAAAATCGGAAAGATGTCAAATCGGAAAGGAACTCTGAAAATCTCACCAAAATCATCAATCAAGTCGATTTGCAATTATCCTGAGTTCAAAAGCAGCATACAAAGTTCAATCAAATATTTTTTTAAATTTCGTCAATTCCAATTTTCGATTTTTAAATTTTGACATTAGTTTTAGCTAAAGTCGAATATTAATTATTTTCATACTTCTGTCAGATGGAGCATAAAAAAAAATCTGTCATTTTGAATTTCTGAATCATTTTATCGAGACCCTTGGAAGTCATCGAAAGAATGCAGTTTTTCCATACTCATGATTGTCCGAAATTTCTGCTGAGCTAATCATAAGCAGTTATCATTGTTGTAAAATATAGCCTTACAATGATAAAAAGATCTTTCACTGAGACCTCTATGGGGAACTTTTCTGAAGCAAAATGATGAAAAGCCATGTAACCGTCGTTTTTATACTAACTGCAATGAGTCGCAAGCATGGCAAATATTTTCATTTACATTTTCTGATTCTTGCAGCTTCTCTGTTGCTAAAATTTGAAACTTTTCTTAAGTCATACACTCTCTTTTCGCCATTTTTATTCAATTTATTCTGTTCAAGTTTGTCATAATTTTACTTAGTATTTCTTTTCATAGCTTTTTAACTTTAATTATAATTACCTTAACTATCATTAGGATATAGCATTATATAAAATGTATCACATAAAGTAATGTAATAAATGTATCAATAAATAATAATACATAAATGTATCAATAAAATGTATCACATGAAAATAATTTTAAAAAATCTCCATCTCTCTGTATTTGTTGCAAATTGAAAACATTAAATATTTATTTTTAAGCTCTGATATTTCATGTTTAAAAAATCTATTTAGTTCCTTAAAAAATATCTATTCTGTATATCAGTTTAATTGACCAGTCATATTTTAAAAAAAAAAATCCTTAGTATCAAAATTAATTTACTGCTAGAAAAGTAACAGAATTCTGCGAGAGAAAAAAAGCAGCTAAATGAATGCTTTGGGTGTAGAAATCAATCGCGCTTCAAAATGAAAAAAGTACATTAAAGATGAACTAAAATAGAGAAACTAAAATACTAATTACTAATGATAAAAAAAAGAAACTAAAATACTAGAAAGAAAACTAAAAGAAGAGAAACTATTTTTTCTTTGAAAAATAGAGAAACTAAAATACTAATTACTAATGATAAAAAAAAGAAACTAAAATACTAGAAAGAAAACTAAAAGAAGAGAAACTATTTTTTCTTTGAAAAGTGGTTTAGAAGTTCGAGATTTGTGTGTGTGAACCCTCAACTCCTAATTTCATTTACAAAAATAAACTGATAGGAGTAAAATCTACTCTTTAGTAGTAATGTTTAGTAATGTATCAATATTTAGGCGTCAATTATTAATTTCACTTTTTATTTATATTGTTACGTATGTTATTTTACGTTATATATATAATTCAAGTTTCATGTAAATATACATTGAAATAACCAATATTTTTCACATTTACTTCATTTCTTGAAGAAAAGCTAGTCATGTTTGTTGCACTACTTAGTTTTTGTCAATATTTTTGCGCGCTTTCTTTAAAACTGTGGCTTGACCTTTTGTAGTAGATAATCGAAGAACTTAAGTCTGTTCTGGAAATCCTGAAATCTCTTATATACCTACCAAAGTAGATAAACAAATCTGGCAGAAATGCAACATTCATGTCACGTTGTTCCTTATAATTTTTCGCTAAATACCCGCTGTGACGGAATACAATCTTCAGTATTTTATTTCGAAGAGTGTCCAACATACAGCTCTGACAGTCACATCAGTTTAACTGTTTATTAGTTTCAAAAACAAAATGCATTTCGTCGATTTCAAAGAAACTTCATCCTTCACCGCCACATTTGTGAAACTTGGCCAATACATTTCGTTTTCATTTACAAAAATAAAATGGTAGAAGAAATATTTCATGATTTGTATATTTATGTATTTTTTTCTAATTAAGCAAATCTATTGTCAGTCAATAATTTCAATCAAATGATATTTATAATTTAAAGTTTATAAATAATAGAATATAATCAAACTATTGTTGTGACTTAAAAATTTCATTATAACATAGAATACCGGAATATTTCTGTTATAATGAAATTTCTTTTGTATTTCTTTATGTACAAACACATTCACTACTGTAAGATACAATTTCTTGTAAATCAAATTTTGCTTTTACCCGTCTCTTAGTTTTTGTTAGTTTTATCGTCATATTACATAATTATACTGAATGCAACACATATGGTAAAAAGAGGCTATAGTCACCTTATTAATTTTGTATTTAATTTTATTTTATAATTTTTTTATTATTTTTGAAAATTCATTTTTATTAATTGTAACTTTATAAAACATGAATGAATGGAAATGACTTTTAATTTTTAATACACTTTATAAATTAAAATTTTTTTATTATGAAAGTGGATGTGGACTTCCTCACACATTTTTCTCTTCCATTCTTCATATAATAAGATATCTTCATCGTCTTCAATCAAGTAATGGAAAGCCTTCTAGGAAGAAACAATTATCAAAAGTAAATATAAATCATTAGCCCTAGTGCAATTAAAAAAATCACAAATACTTATTTTTCACTTCTTTTATAACAAAGCTTGTTTCAAACAAAAAAATGGAACATTTTTTACATACAATTATGTACATTCTTATTTTATTTTTTCATAAGCTAGGCATTCCTTTCAGATATCATTAATTTAAAAGAAGGTGCATCTTAAAAAATAAAATAATTTAGTAATATTTATTGAATAATTTTTCGAAAGCAATACTAACTAATTTGTTTGTATAGTTAAAATTATTATTTTTTTTTATCTCGAACTTCGTGATTCTCCTACATTGCATTAAAATCTATTGATGATTCATGTTTATCAGATCTTATTAACTTGAGATAAAAGTGAAAAAGGTTATTGTCGTAAAATGTATTTTACAAAAATTTTTCCAAATAAAAAGGAGAATTAAATATGAATATGAATTAAATCTAATGTTTTCATAGTACATTGTACAGAGGCAAATTGCAGTAGGTGTGCTCGTGGGGGTATAATGACTAGTGAAATACATCAAAATCTTAAGAATTAAAAATATTGTCAACATTTTCAATATTTTATTTACAAATACAGTAGAACTTTAATTATCCGAATCAGTTGAGAATGGAACCCATTCGGATAACTAGATTTTTTTTTTCAATAAAACGGTCTATTTTTTTTTTTTAAATCATTTATTGTACATTGAAAATAGGATATTGGTTGGCTCGTTCGTTGGGTTTTCTGGTGCAAGGTCCAAAAAGGACTTGTTGCGCCAAACTTTGCTTTTCAAAAGTTAAATTATTAATTTCTAGAAAACGATATCAACATTGAAATTGAAAATGGGAGAAAAACTATATTAAATATGTAGTTTTTCTCCCATTCACATTTACATGTTAAGGTACTTACAAGTGCTGTACATTTTTACAGCATTATATATACAATATACATGTGTAGTGTTGTAAATTAAATTATTTGCTGAATATTTCTGTGAGAGTAGGCTGTTGCACTACCTTTCTCCTTTTACTGGCAACCAAGTTACGCATCCTCTGGACAGTGAGAAATTGCGCTTGATCACACTTGGGCTGACTCTGCATACACTTCAAAATTATTTTAAAGCTAGCAAATGCTTCACTAGTTGACGATCCTGTATCTGCTTCAATTTGGATATTAAGATCATCTTCTTAATCGACACATTAAATAAATAACAGCTTAAGTTAATAATCATTTGTAATTTGAAATTTAGGGGCTCACTTATAATCCATTCTACTATATCTTCAGCTCTAAAAAAAAGGTTTTTGAATTCTTCAAATAACACGTTTTTCTCATCTTCTCCCTTTCCTTGCCTTTTCTTTTTCTTGAGCTTTTGCCTTTTTCTCATTTTTTTTCTCATCATCAGTCTAATTATTTTTCTGAAATTCTGAAAGTGATTCGGATAATCAGTGATTCAGATAAACGGAATTGAGATAATTGGAGTTCTACTGTAATTATTTGAACGTACTTATTAGCCAAGCTAGGAGTTGAACTCTAAATGGTCTATCTATCAATTCAACAGTTCGTGAATCAGTTCCTATTTCAAACATAGATTTTTGAAGTAGTTTGGAATATACTTTATTACATCGTAGGTCTTGGTCAAATAACATCTTATTTGCAGAAAGTAATCATAAGGCCCCAAACAGAACAAATAAAGCATACACACATAGGAAAAAATAGAAGAATTATTTTATTGTTTGATCAAATTATTTTCTTCTTGTTATCAAGCAAACACACAAGTTTCTTTTATTTTTATATTAGTGATTAATTTTTACATGGAGGGGGGATAAATGCAGATATTAGAAGAAAACATGCATGTCAACATGAAACTAAATGAAAATCCTTAAGAAATAAGAGTGTATAACACTATCATTGCATATAAATTTTGTATTATATTATCGGATTCCAATTTAAAAAAAATAAAAAAAGGTTTTATCTAATTTTTTCAAATATATTTTTCAGACTGTATAATGAGGCAGTAAGGCTAAATATCTCAATTCAATGCATTTGAATATCAACAGCAAAAATTCCCGGTTTGTTACAGGATCTATTTAAAAGAGAGAGAGAGAACTTTACCAACACTCATATAGCAATTACGACCTATGAATGTATTGCGCAATCAAGTCTTCAGGAATGCAGATCTATTTGTTGGAAAACTACTTTTAAAAGTTGAAGTGTAGTGGCAATACGAAAGAGCCAATTACACGATGCATTTCTCTTTGTTTTGTTATTGTTTTTGTTAATTCACTCTATGTTGTCAGCGCGATGCTTTCGCTATGCATTTAATTTCTTATATTATGACAAGCAATATTTAGGATTTTTCTTAATATAAATCAGAATGACTTGAGTGTATTTTATGTGAATCTTCGATTTTTCGGAATTTTTATCCTGGAAAGATGGCGGTAAGTTGCTTGGTTGTATGACAACAAACTTTTTAGAAACACGCCTATGTGTTCCTATTTGTGTGAAGTTTCGTCGGTCATTTACTTTATGAACATAATTTTTTTAAATAATTATTTTAACTATTTATAAATGAAAAAATTGCTTGCTTTATTCTTAATTGTATAATTTTGTACAGATTTTAATTTTGTATTATTTTTATTTGTAGCAGAATAAAAAAATATAAAAGTTTCGAAATGCAAAATTGTCATTGATGCTTTAAAAGTTATAAAAGTTTGTTTATTTAAAATTAATTTACAGAGTTAAAATTCAAAAATTTTATAATTTCAAAATAAATTTTCAATTTTGTCATTGTTAATGTGAAAAATAAAGATTTATTATAACAGATTTAAATGTAATATTTGGATTGTTCATTTCTAGGTTTTATTTACATTAATTTTAAATATAATTATATGATTTTTTAATTATGTTGCAATTGATAAAAATATTTCAATTCTTAAAAATGATAAAGCACAAATCGTAGACTCAAAAATACTGCACAAATATATATATAGAATTTATTTTATTGATGTCAATTAATTTTATTTCTTAATCAAATACACAGTTGAAAAACTTTTTAAATGTATGAAAATTGTTATTTTTAAATGATAGTTATATTTAAAGTAGTGTTTATTGTGACCAATGTTATTAATTGGCTTAATTGGATTCAAAATTATTTATCAACAACTATATGAATTTGTCATAACTTTAAATAAATATAATTAATATCTTATGTTTTTCCAATATATTTCTAAATATATTTGAGAAAAATGCCTACTTTGTATAATTATTGTAGAAGTAAAGAAAAATATGTGTTTATAATAGCATTTAATTGCTTAAGTTGTCTTAAAGATTTACATTTTTAGATCTTTATGTTATAATATCTCAATTTTTAAATATTTCATAAACTGTTATTTATATATTACATACCAAAACTTTTAATAACACTCTGTAATTTTATAAGAGCACATGACTTTGAAAGAAAACTCAATTGTTACAATATGAAACCAAGATAAAAAAATTAAAGAGATTTTTTTTTCTGTTACTCTGTTAAGACAAAACATAGTTTTCATTAAAAACTTAACGAAAGTCTCAATAGAATATAAAGTGACATATGTCTAGAAATTTGTTTTATAATGTTTCATCTTAAATAATCTAGATCTTCCTTTGACAAATATGCCAATGAAAAACAAAACTTTTACAATGTTCAGTATAAGTTAGGTTGAACCTCTGATCTTTGCTTAGAAGTTTATGACAGTGATCAATCATGAAAAATGTGTTTCTTATATTCATGTATTTTTGATTAACATATTTCAGAATAATGTAAATTGTTGAGTATGACATTTTTTTTTATTGTGCTAATAAAAATTTCAATTTTCTGAAATTTTAAAAATAATTTTTTTTTATTTAAAAATTATGCATAAAGTAGCTGACCAAAATTTATACACCATTCTCATTAAACATTTTTTCCATAACTAGTTATTTTTAATTTTTATCTCTGTTCATTATGTATTTATCCTGACCAGTTTATTTACCTAGAAAAGATACTAATTACATGTAACATATTAAGAGTTAAATAATCTAACTTTGATAAATGAACATTTAATATATGTAATTAACAAAAGTTTTCATTTTATGACTTGAGCAATACAACTTCTTTATATATTTCACACAGGCTAAAACCAAGTAAGGATATTAGTTTGGAGAAAAAAGTATGTAATACTTTCTTCTTTCATATAAAAATTAGCTATTTAGTGAAATAGATAAGAAAATATTGCTTCAAAGTTTCTGTTCTGTAAATGTTATGAAAATATAACATGTAATAAAACTAAAAGAATTCCTTTTAAAAATATTAAGTTAATTAAATATTAGGAACAATTTTTTTTCTGACTAAAGGTAATTTTATTTTGTTATTTTAAAAGAAAATCCCTTTTAATATCTCCAAAGAATCTATCTTGTTCAATAATATTTATTACTAAAAAGTCTAAAATTGTAAATATTAAAGTCTTTAGAATATGCATGATTTTTTTAAAGGAATATATTGCAAACAACTAAACAGTTTGTTAACTTTCTAAACATCTAAGAATTGCCAATTAAGAAATAAGAAAATTGTCACATAACTCATCAATCTAAGCAGAAAAGTTAGCAAATGAAATGGTAATATCAATGTCACGTACATTTGTCCTCTATATATGATTCAGATTACTTAAAAACCAATGTGAGTTTTTTTTGTAGATTTTTTATATAAAATTAGATGAGCATATAAATTTTTTAAAAATATCAAAATTTTTTCCTCCACACAATTACTTTGTCACGTAAATTTTTAAACTACACATAATTTTTTAAAAGTTCAATCACATTTTTTTACACACATAATTTGTTTTTACCAATTTTTTACTTAATTGCATTTACATTTAAGTTATTTTTTAATATTGATATATGTTTTATATTTTAGCCTATGAGAAGAAAAAGCCATGGGAGTATAAGGTTTGTTTATTAATTTATAATTTTTGTTAGATAATTACAAGTTATTTTAATATTTAAAACCTTTTAGGATCTAATTTCTATTAATTTACTTTTTTATAACAGATCTCCTCATGTTAAACGAGACAGCCAATCTCAAGTTGTAATAGAGGGCTGGTTATATAAGCTCGAAGGTGGAGCGCTAAAGCAATTTAAGCACAGATGGTGTGTTTTAGCAGATTTTTGTTTGTTCTTTTATAAAGGTTTGTTTTTTGTTTTCTCAAATTAATATTAAATTTTTGGTTTAAACCTCTTTACAGAAAAGTTTTAAATGTGAAATTTCATTTCCCTGTTATTTTATTCAATTTTACCCAAGTCAGAATAAATGGAAACTTATTTTACCTTTTAATATTTTAATTAAAAAATTTTTTTTCAAAAATCAAAGTATATAACTATTAGAATTTGAAAAAAAAAAATTCAGTTATAAAGATATTTTAGTATAAATTTTAAGATTTTTAAAACATTGTGTTCTTAAATTCCACAATAGTAATTCATGTCTTGTCTATAAAAGCAAAAAATATTGTTACTTTTTTAAGATTTATTTTATAAAAAGTTATTTTAAAAAACATTGTCAGTCTCCTTATTAATTTCAATAATTGATTTTATTTTGAAGATGGGTTCGAATCCCACTTTGGGCATGAATGTTTCTAGCGGTTCGGAATCCACTTAAAAGTGTAGGTCCCAGTATAATTAGCCCTCATGTGCAAAAAATTACTATTGAGTTCTCTAGGACAATGAATGAGCTATCCATTTCACTTGCAGTAAAGGAAGAAACCTATCCTTCAATTTTTTTTCTGATTAAGTTATTGGAGATAAAAAAATATTTCATTAAAATAAATACCTTACTCTCAAAATCCAAAAAATAGTAAAATTTTATATAGGACAAATTTTTTCAGAGTATTGTAACTTAAATTTAATTCAATAATAAAATGTGAAGTCTAAAATTAATGATTGTTTCTACAGTGAATTTGTTAATTAAAATCAAAAAGGTTTAAATAAATAATAATGAATATTTTCACTATAGTGACATAGCTAAATTGAACAAAATATTTTGTGTAATTTTTTTATTCATACCAATGCTAAGTTATAATTTTTGGGTAAATGACGACAGATCCATATGGAATTATCAGCATTTCAAATTTCGCCAGTCTAAATTACGTCACTACATGCGATAGCCATTAACCGATAATGATCACGTTCGAACTTCAGCCGTGAAATCGCGCATTTTTCTGAATATTAAAAATTTTAATATTTCATTGTAACTAAATACTGTAGAAGTTTTAAAATTCTAATAAATGGAAACAAAATTTTTAATATATCAAGCAATGGCGCCCACATTAAAAAAAATTTCATTGTAGCGCTACCTACTACAATGTCAACTGGGCAATAAAGCTAAATTTCGAATGTTACCAAATTTCATTTTTTTAATTTAAACTCTATTTTTAAACCTAGCAATGGCACCCAACTTAAATAAAAAATCCTCAGTGTAGTGCTACCTACTACAGTGTCAACCGGGCAATAAAGCTAAATTTCAAACGTTAACAAATTTAATTTTTTTTGTTTAATTTCGAATTTTAATATAACGAGCAGTTACGCCCACATTTAAGAAATTTAAGTATGCTGCACATTCTAACACTAACATGAAAAATGCAATTCTCACCACTTAAACATTCATTTATTTATGGAAACATTCATTTTCATAAAAACTTTAATTTCTAAATATGAATAATATTGTAATGAAAAACAAAATAATTCACCTAATCTTCATCGATCTCCGAATCATTACTTTTGGGTGAATGTACCGTTTTTATTGCTTCTAAAAAATCATCTATTATGTTTTTCTGATGATTCTTTCTCCATACGTACTCCGCGAAAACGTAAAGTCAATATAACCTCAACCATACTTATTAATTTTCACAAGTAACTCAAAAACTCCAAAAATCGAATATCGAAACTCAATGCTGTAAGAGTATTCTCTAATAGTTTCAAGGGTAGCATACAAAACGTGCATGTAAAACGAACAGCACGTCATACATACGTAATCCGAACCGGTAAACCAGTCTGGCGCACTTTATCGTATTCTTGGCGCAGTTTACCCTCTGTACGCTTCTCTACTATTTAGCAAATTTTTGTTACAACCTTTCCATTTACAATTTCTTATTTTTTTGGTCACTGCCATTTGTTTTTCTAGAATCACTTACAACATAATTTTGAAGGATATGTGCTAGACATTTTTGATGCTTACTTCTTAAATGTGCTAATTCATTAAAATGATATGCAATACAATGTAAAATTGCTGAGCTTTTCAACTTTTTTTTTTTTAAAAAAAAAAACTTCAGTGTAGTGCTACCTATTAAAATGACAACCAGGCAATAAAGCTAAATTTCTAACTTAAGCAAATTGTATTCTTTTTATTAAAATTAAAATTTTAATTAACTGGGCAGTGACGCTCACCTTAAAGAATTTTCAGTGTGGTACAATCTAATGCTGAAGTGAAACATGTACTAAAGCTTACTTAAATACAGCCTAGCTGGCTCATGACAATACAGCAACAAAGATGCCTTTATTTATGTGAGCATACAGTTTTATAAATACTAGAGTGTCTAATTAATCAACATTACTATACTCTGAATATATGTGTATGTATGTATATATACATAATATTTTATACAGCAGCAATTTTAATGGAAAACAAAATAACTCACCTAATCATTAGTTATGCAACTTTCGCAACCAGTTGGAGAATAAACACTTATTGCTTCAAAGAAATCTTCTATGTGCTTTTTTATGATTTCTTTGCCATATATATTATGCCATACAAATCAAACTGACTAGCCCAGGGATAGCAAACCTTTTTTGATGCCTGTGCCACAAAGTCATAAAAATTCTTTTTTAAGTAGGTAACATGCCATAATAAAATTTCATTCGAAATGTTAGTGTGGGGAAACTATACATAAGTATAATTAAATAAAAAAAAATAAAAACAATTCTTCTTTAAACTATTTTTTAATAATCAATGCTTTATAAAAAGTAGTGTGCTAGAAACAATATTCACATTAAAAACACTTGTTTTTAATGCTATTGTTTTTAATTTGTTACTGTACACAAGATGATAAAGATTTAATAGCTGGTTCATATTTAGTTAATTTCAACAATATGCATGTGCAGAGCTGAACTCATCCATCATTCTATTCCTATCTTTATTTTTTATAAAATTTAATTCTGAAAATAGAGATTTACATGTCCACATTGAGGAAAATATTGATAAAATTGCCTTTGCTAATATTTTTAAACAATTAAACATGTCAGGAATTGAAATCCATGTAGTTAGAATTTCTTCTTCGGCAATTTTATTTATTTTGTTCAAAAATAGATTATTTTCAATAATTTCTAAATCATTTCTTAAATCAACAAATTTTGGTTCCATGTGGTACTTGACTGAAATTCAACTAATTCTGTTTCAAAATCATTAAAATTTTACCACTTAAGGACTTTTAAATTTAATTTTTCAAATAGTATTGTATCAGGATAGAAAATAAAATTTAAAATTCCTTCAAATTCCTTAAATTGCTTAAATCTTTCTTAAAATTCCTGAATCAGAGATTGAATTACCTTTAAAAATTCTTTCGTAGGCTCTTTATTTAGCTTTTCGTAACATTCATTTTCAAATGGACTTCTTTTATGTATTTAGAAAATATTTTTATGAATTTGACAGAATATCATGATTAAAAATCTGTAATTTGACTTCGAAGGCATCAAACATTATAATGACTGTTTTATTAACACCTTATAATTTTATATTTAATTCATTTAAATGAGAGCTCATAAATCAGTGAAAAAATATAACTTTGCTCTAGCCATTCTACATCCAATGATTGTATTAGTCAATGATGTTCTCATTATTTAAAACTAATCTTATTTCCTCCAAATAATCTACAAATCTTTAGAAAACATTTCTGCGGCTTAACCAGCATACATTATTGTATAAAAGTCTATTGTACGACGAGTTTACTTCGTTTAATAATTTTTTAATAATTTTATTACAGAACTCAAAATATCAAATACTTTTAACCTGTTTTGGGCAATAAATTTTGTTGATGAATAATGCAATGAAAATCAAGAATTGTGTGTCCAATATGTTTTGTAAATAAATTTATAAATCCATTTTTCCGTCCAGTTAAGCTGTGGGCATTGTCAGTTGTAACTGACACAATTTTAGAAGGACATATTTCTCTTTTTGCCAATACATCTATAAATGCATTACAAATGTCAAATCCTTTTGTTGTTGTCATTAATGAGATAAACTTATTATCTCTTCTTTAATATTGTTTTGAACAAAATAATGTACAAAAATTGATAAGTGAGCAGAGCCTGGTACGTCGGTAGACTCATCAAGGCAAATGGATATAAAATCGCAAGACTTTATATGGATTTTTTGTTGAAAATTTACATTTTCCGCCATGCCCAAAATTCTTTCTTTCACTGTATTCCTAGCTATCGAAATGTCTTTAATTCTTTGGATAATTTTTCTTTGTTTTTGTAATCATCGAATAAATATGGTGGATATTGCAGCCAAGCATTCTTTAAAAATTTGCCTTCATTAAAAGGTTTCACATATTGAGCAATAGTTTTTCAAACTTGATAACTAGCAGCAGTGGTGTTTGATTGAGTTCCAATATATTTAATTAAAGAAGTACTTTGAGCATTTTTATATTTTAAGGCACGTGATATATTCTGCTTTTGCTCTTCCACACTTCAAACAAGAAGACATTTATGGTTGGTTTCATAATGCTGCTTTACTGAAGATGTTCTACCGATTATAGTTTTAGAACATGAAACACAAATTGCTTTACCATATTTTTAAATCATACCATATTTATCAGTTCACCAAGCTTGAAATTCTGTGCTACTACAAGTTTTAGATAATTTCGATTTTGTTATTAAACTAGTCATAATAAGAAATTCTAAAAATATATATATTTTAATAATATTGTTATAAAATAAATAATTTATTCTGCATTGGTTTGCAAGAACGTATTTCGTCACATATTAATGTACTAAAAATATTACCAACACAAGAAAATAATAATACATTAATTCAAGATAATTTAATAATTATTTCTATATTTTACACTGATTTAATGATAAAATAATTTCTCATAATATTAAGTTATTATTCAAAAATAAGCAAAATAAATTATAAGTTTAGTAACTTTTAATATGTTAAGGTTGTTACTGGTTAAAACTTCAGTTGTGACGCACTATGTTCTTGCTAAAGAATACAGAATATTAAAATATGAAATAATATGTAAAAATATTTACCTAAAAGTAATATATCTATTTACAATAAACTGTTATATTTTTTAACAAGTCACTGAAGTTTCAAAGATGATTTATTACTAATTAAGTCTGTCATCTGATTTGAGTGCTGCAATGGCAACAAATGCAATAACATTAGAAGGCGAAACTGGATGAGCAAAAATTTATCTAATGCACATCTTTATATACTTCGAGAGAATTCAAATGATTTTTTAATAAAAAAATGTATAATTTGATGGTTCTAGCTAACTTACTAAGATAGGTTATCAGTACTACAATTTATGTTATAAATTAAGTGTAGTTTAACAATTTTTAATTCATTTTTGTCAAAAAAGGTAACTTATAAAAAAATATAGTTTTATTCTTATTCGTGCCATCAAAATTTTCAAATGTGCCACTGGTTCGCCACACCTAGATTAGCCACATTGTTTGTACCCCAGACAGATCTTTCAGTGACTAAACATAATCTCGAAATAATATAAGTTGAAGAAATTCCAAACAATATGTCTTTCAAAAAGTCATTCTAAATACTTTACCGTATTTTCCTGTTTATAATCTGCAGATTATGTGTTAAACTCGAAATTTCATTGTGTGTATTATACGCTGCGCGGATAATATGACGAAAAAAATATTTTTCACCAGAAAAGTTTACAATTAAGTTTGAAAAAAAAAATGCTGTTTATGTTTCATAAAATAAATAACAGTTTGCAACAATGTTCAGTTGACTTATTTTAACTATAATCTGCATTGTCCAACTACGTTCAAGAACGAATTCAGTTCTTCTGAACAGCAATTCGTTAACATCATTTCGCTTTCTGTTTTGACACGATCCGTTTCGCTCTGTAAACATTCAAATTAATATATTGCCGAAGGGAAGTGCAAATTATTAATTTACAGAGTAAATTTTAAATTGAAATCTATAGGGAAGACAAATGAAAAAATGTCGACAAGCGTGTAATGTAAGGTGAAAAACCAAACTTGTGTTGTACAAAAGAGAAAAAAAAATGTATTCAATGTACAGTAATCCATTTTTTTCATTTAACCATTAATGAAACAAATATAGTTTATTTAAAAAGTATTTCTAAACCTTGTTTTGAAGTTATTAAAATCTAAAAATTGATTAAGTTTTACTAGAATCTTCTCGGACTATTGATTGATATCGAGCTTTCATCTCAGTTAATCGCACTTGGCATTGAGGTGAATTCAAACAGATCTTTATTTTCTGTAGAAATTATTATATTTTTAATTATAATGAATGTATTTTTTTATTTGGCACCAAATTATCAGTAATATAAATTTTCGGCTATTCGTTTTAAAAATTGCTGCAGATTATATGGTGCTGCGGATAATGCGACACTTTTTTTCTCTTTTACTCAAATAAAGGGGCTTGTGGATAATAAGCCACCACCGATTATATACAGGAAAATACAGTAATTTTAAACAAATTCAAAGTCCAATAACAAAAACGTAAACTTAACAAATTCTTAAATTGTAACCAAATAAAATTACTCATTGAATGCTTCGAGGGTTGCACACAAAACAAATTTCATCTATGTTATACAATAATCTAAGTCATTAAATGAAAATCACATGGTGTAAATGCATTCTGAACTGTTCAGTCCGTTTGCCTAACTTTATCGTCCCCTTGACACATTTTATCCATTGCATAGTTCCTTAATCTTAGCCAAACTTTATTTATCACTCTTTTGACAATTTTTGAGCAAAAAAATTCAATTGAAGCAAATTTAATTTACAAAAATTTTGAGACTTTAAAATCACCATATTCATGTTATTTTAGCTTCTCCATAAGAAATACGTTATTTATGTTTATGGTATTAGTACAAGTATACTGTTTACAAAATGTGTAATAATTTGATTTATATTTTTAGAATTATTACATTCTCCAATTTTTTAATGAAAATTTTAAAAAATACTCTCAATTTATTTTAATTTGAAAGTCACTGCTCTTAATATTCTAAAAACTCTTAGTATATTTATTGGAGCATGTAATGTACTCAATGTATAAAACTATTTATCCTCTTTAATCTTTAAAGTTCATTGTCATGTTTATTTATTTTTTAGTATGGGAATTATAAACATGAAACAGTAATTTACGTGTTTTAACTTTGAATTGTATTAAAAATAATTTAATTTTTTCCTATGATACTGTATATTTACAATTTTTTTTGATAGAAAAAATCTGACATTTTGCTTTAATAGTCAAGAAATATAATTACCAACATAGTATGAATCTTTTACAAATATAATATTATATATGAAATAAAAAATTTATGAATAATATTTTAATTTATAAAATAAGATGTATTTATATATGGGAGAAGAGATTCTAATCACTGTTGCAATTTTCAATGTGCAGTTAATAGAAATTTATAATATTAAAATTAAATTTTAAAGATGCATATATATTATGATGAAAAAATGCATGAAAAGACTTTTTTTATTTATAACTAGATTGATATTATATAATTTGAGTATAAAAGTTTCATGTAAAATAAAGAAACACACATTTTTATTTTTGTTTCTCAATTTTATATTAATAAAATTTTTTAACCATTTTCCATTTTTGCAAATTAAGCACATATGCAAAGTATTTATAATTTTAATTTATATTTTAATATTTATTATTTTATTTATAATATTTATATTATATTTATAATTTATTTTTTAAATATTTATAATTTCACCCCTTATATATAAAAAATATAAATATTAATATATAAAAATATAAATATTAATATATTTTTTATTAATATCTATATTTTTATACATAGCTTTATATCGATATACATTTAGGATTTATGTTCTTCTAACATTTATACTTTAAATTTATAATTTTGTATAGAGTTCATAAACCTAGTAGTACCTTGAATATATTTAATTAAATATATCTATATATATTGGAATGTGAAAAAATAAATATGAGATATACTGTATGTTTGAATTTCCCTTGATGACTTGGAACATAAGTAAAGGACTCTGGTACTTAGGTATTTGTTAATAGGTTAATATTCATTATCACAGAACTAAGGACAGTGATAGCCTGATAGGTTACATTGTTTTTCTCATAATTGGAAGGTAGTGAGTTTGAATCTCCCTCCCAAAACAAAAGATCCATTGTATTTGCTAATGAAACAGGTTATATAAATATGTGTTGTGGTCACAATGTTCTTCATGTGAAATGATACTTCTCCTTGCTTCTAAATTACAAAAATACTAACCAGCTGTTTCTATCTAATTGGTTGAACTCAACTTGGGGCTAAGTACAGGGAACAAGCTATACAACAATAACAATTATCATATTCAAATAACATTTTCCACACTAGAATATAATTCACTAATTTTTTATCTATTTATTTTATAATATTAAACAAAAACCAAACTACTCATGAAATTTTTTATCCCTATACTGAGATCGTTCTTGCTGTAACTATATTAACTTTGTATTATACATATATATAAGTTAAATGTGTAAAATTTAATTCTTCCCAAGTATTATAACTTTTTCTTTTTTTATGTCAAGATATATAATTTATTTATAATTCTATTAAATAACATTTTTCTTCTTTTTCAAAATATTTCTTTAAACATAGTTGCTTTTTTAAATAAATTTTGAAATTAAGATTTGTTTCCTAAAATAAATTTTTCTGTAATTTCATTTTTAATAAATTTACTTAAAATTTTTAATATTTAAATAATTAATAAATTGTTATATTTTATATATTGAAGTTAAATTTTTTTCTTTGATTTTACTTATGAGAATTAAAAAAAAAAATCAATGAAACATAAAGAATGTTCTTATTTTGTGGGTTTGTAATAATTCAATTATATATTTATGAAGCTTTATTCTTTTGATTTATTGTAATCCAAGTAATGTGCAATTGAAAGAAAGAAAAATTTTGTTCTTCATATGCCTGTTTATTTTTAAGTATCTTTTTTTTTTCTTTCGCAATTTGCAAAGTTTTGTTTTCATCTCTAAATTTATATAAGCATATTCATTATACTTACACAGCCATTCTGAAAAATAATAATTTTTGAGAGTGCTTTTGAAAATTTAAAAGGAAGTATTACAATTTTGTGTAAAATATGAAAAACTTATTTAAGGAAAATCTAAACACTCATAAACTATGTATTGTAAAGTTACTACAAAAACTGAAACTGTTTCTATTTTCATAAGTGTGGCTTCTTCAATCATTTAATCTTAACATTGATAAAAAAAAAAGAGAGAGAGAGAGAGAAAAGACAGTTGAATTTAAATTATAATTACCTTATCTTAAATTTGACAAACTAATATTTATTTAACTATTGAAATAATAAAGCACCTAATGTGTTTATTATATTGCAATGAAGTCAGTGATAAAAATTTCAGATGCTTTTTACTGTAAAAATACATTTTTAAAATTTGTTTTTGAACTTATTTTTTATAATGATATAGAAAAATTCTATCAGCTTTGTACTAATTTCTGGATCCTTATGGCTGTTTTAGAAATTTTTCAATATTTATTATCTGGAAATAATAGGTATAATTTAAAATTTAAGCTATAGGTTTATTTGCTGCTATGTACTTCTCCAATAATTTTCCAAAAGAAAAATAATTTACAGTGAGATGTCACTGTAAAGTGACTTTTCTTTTGGAAAATTTTAATTGTTAAAAATTTTTGTTAAAGTTTTATTTTGAAAATGAAAAATACAGAAAGTTAGACAACTATCAATTAATTTAGAGTCAAATTATTTGCAATCACACACAAAATATTGAGAATATACTTTTTGCATGTTATTTTTGACTTACTTTAATGCTACTTTTTTTAATATGAGTATATAGTCTTATTTTAGATCTGAGAAGAAAACCATATGACAATTAACACTAATTAAAGAATACCAAAATTTAGGAGTATTTTCAGTTGTTATTTTTTAAAATTTCACACACACACACACACATCCAAACACATTTATTAACTGTTTGGATACTAGTTTTAAGTATATTTTTTAACTTTACTATAAATCTATAGATGTAATTTTTTTATCAGACTTAAGCTATTAATATTAGAAATGATATATTTCTCCAATTATTGTGTTATCTTTTCCACAGTTTAATTGGAAATTTGCTTATTTGAGTACACCACAGAACTAAATATAGTTCACATAAATTCTAGATCAAAGCACATGATGCACTTAACTACAGAATATTGAGCAATACACCTTTTCAACCACATTAATTTCTTTTTATAATGATTATCTATAACTTTTATTCTGAGTATAAAATAGTTTAACCAGAAATATTTCTTATGGTGAAAAATGTATAATGATGAGATTATGACATTTTAAAATTTTCCTGTTTTGCTTATGTTTGTTCGATTTACCATTTAATAATTAAAATTAATACAATTGTTTCTTGTGTTTATATAATCTATAAATCTTTTACAAAATATGTACATAAAAATGCGTTATTTTGAAATAGAATGAATTATAACCACTCTTTATATAAAATCTGTAAGTAACAAAGAAATACAAATAGAAGGAAAATAATGATTTCATTATGTGAACTTCTGACTGGCTCATCATTTCCCAGATTGTTGAATAAAACAAAACACTTTACATTAAAATGTTACTAAGCACAAATGTTAATTTACATGCTATTACAAATAAAATTCATTTTACATATACTGTAAGCAGGGTTTTTACTACACTTGGTGCTTCCACCATAAAACTGTTACTTTTCTCACCCGAACACAAATGCTCTCTTCACCTTTGGCACAGAACAAGTTCTTGGTTACTGTTAGTTGTCTAGTTTTCCCATATAACTGAAGCAGTTGTGCACAACTGTTAGAATTCTATTTTAATGTATATGTCATGACCATTTCCAGTTTAAATGTTTATTTTCATACATTTATAATACTTAGAAACAATACTGATGAAATATATCAGTATATATGCAAGTATTGTATTCTATTTATTACAAGAAAAATATGTTTGTAAAACATTTTCTGTAACTTTATTATCATTTTTTTTTCTTTTACAATTTTCAGGTCCTAGTGAAGACAAAATTACATCATCAATATTGCTTCCAAGTTATAAAATAAGTCCATGCACAAGTGATGATAAAATTTCAAGAAAATTTGCTTTTAAGGTAATATTGCCTAAAATATTGGTATTAAAATGGATTATAATAGATTATATTATTTAGTTCAAAATATGGTGTTTGAATTATTTGTGGTAAACATTTCAAAATATAGTGCTTATAAATTTTTGGATCTGAAAATTTATCACTTTACAAGATGACAACTATTTGATGAAATTTTGCCACTAATTATGGAAAGGCTTCAGACTTTTACATTTAGCTAAGTCAGTATTATTACTTTTAAGTATGCAAACTCCATAGTCTTATTATTATACATTATTGTTTTTATTCTATTAATCAATATTATTTCCAAAAATTACTAATTTAATAATGTAAAATTCTTGAACAAATAAGTTTATAGGACTTTCTTAACTGATTTATTCTATTGTTTTGTAAAACTGGTTCTGATTATTCCCTTAATGTTTCTTGAAGTTGAAGCATTTGCATTTTTCTTAAGTAATAGGTAATAAGTTTTGTTTTTTCTTGAATAATAGAAATGTCTTGTTGTAATTTTTAAATTACTAAATCAAATTATTTTTATGAACTTGTAAAATTAATACATTATTTAGGCTTTAAGGATTCTAAAATATTTTTCTTCAAAAATACAAAGAATGCAGAAAAATTAAAATAGTCTTGCCAAATTTATAAAAATACTGCCATCAATTTGATTTGTCTACATACATATAAGTTGATGGGTTAATAAATTGGTCTTAACTTTAAGATAGTTTTTCATGTAGTTAATTAAAAGGGTTTAAAATGTGTTCACTCTATTTGAGTTATGTCTCTTCTGAATGATCATCTGTTATGTTCTGTATACTATAATATGGATTTAAAATCCAGTATGAATGATTTTCAAAAGAATTTTCCTTTGTATTTTGCTTTTTGAATTTTTAATGAATGTTGTTTGTTAGATATCAGAAATTTCATTTTTCATTGTATAATATTTCTAATTTACTATGCCCTGCCTTTGATGAATTGGTCATTTTTTTAACTTAAATTTTATATGCAGAAATTTTATTACTTTGCAGAAACGATTTATCAGAAAAAATTATAAATATTTGTAAATTAATTTCAAAATGTGTATTTCAAATTATAATATAAATACAATAATAAATAGTTGTAAGCTATTATATGTTTGCAATTTAGGAACTTTTTTCAGATTCTGCTTGATGTTTTTTTATTTAAATAATTTATTTTAATAATTTATTTTCACTCATCTAGATTTGTTCTCTTATCTGTTAAATTAGTTTTAAATATTATATATATATATATATATATATATATATATATATATATATATATATATACATACAGAGCAAAAAGGAATAAAATATACTTTGTTGAAAAATTAAAGTTGTCTTTGTATTTTATGTCCTTATCTCGGAGAAAGAAATATCTCTCGTGTGCTTGGCATTTGATTCCACAGTTTATGAGCTCAAATCCCACCTTATGCTGGATCTAATTAAACTTCTTGTGATCACTGAACAACAAACAAACAAAGCATATTATTTATCAACTGTAAATTATTTATAAATATCTATTTTATGATAAACTTCCATTTTAAATTAGATTTATTAAAGTTTTTATTTGCTAAAATATGAAAATATTACTGCTTAAATATTTAAATTTTTTTTAAAATAGTAATTAAACATTCATTTAAATATAAATTAAAATATTTTTTATTTATTCAATAGTTATAAAAGTAAAAATGTCAAGTTTTTCCTTGTTTTTGTAAAATGCTCACTGTTTAGCCATTGATAAATAGGTCTATAAATCATTTTATTTATGTGATCATTTTTAGACAAAAGTTCTTGTAATACATATTTTAAAAAATTATAAGCTCTTTCATTAAAGATTTAAAAAATCTTACTTTTAAATTTAAATAAAATAATTTTACTTGAAAAATAATTGCATGAACTTTTTATCTTTTCAAATTGTCGATATTTAAGAAAAATTATTTTCAGGCTGAACATCAAAATATGAAAACTTATTATTTTGCTGCTGAAGATCAAGATAGTATGAAAAGATGGATGAATGCTATATCACTTGCTTCAATAATGCAAAAGTTTGTGAGGTAATGATTTGTCAAATTATTTTTACCATCGTTTTACATTGTCCCAATATTGTGCTTTTAAAAGAGTTTCATTATTATTTAGTAATTTACGTATTTAGTACTACAAAGAAGTATTTTGATAAATTTAATTATGTGTTATTAATTTTTTACGTATTTTTGTAATTGTTTTTACTTATGTTTGATTAAAAGAATTTGCTATATTGTTGAATTTTTCATTAGACTAAAATTTTCAATGTGAATAATTTAAATGTAAAATAGATTTATTTGAAAATTTTCATTTGATGTTAATTATCTTGAATTTTATAAATTAGAATGATTAAATCTAGGAATTTTTTTGTTTTATTTATTTTTCTATTTTTTATTATTTACTCTTGCTATTAAAATTTAATTTAGTAATGTATTATTATGTTACATTTGTTACAAAATCACACAAATAGTATTTGTTTCTCTCTCTTTCCTAGTACTTCTAGAATTTATTAGCTTCCAATGAAAAATTTGAAAATTTTATGATTGTTTAAACCTTATAATTGATCTAACATTTAACTTAATGAGGTAATTAATTTTATAATAATAAAGAAATATCAAAATAATCTTTTTTATTATTTTCTTTTTGTGATAGAATTTTATTCACATAAAAGTGTTAAACGCAGAATATTAAATGTAATATAAGGAGAATCACACACGTTTACGGAAAACATGTAATCATTTGACCTAATAGTTACGTTAGTTGGTGTAATTTATTTTATTGTTTGCCATACATTTTTTTATTATTTGTATTTAGTAGTTTTTTGCTGAGCTGTCAGCTGTATTGCTTGTGCTCTTGCGTTCATTTCAGCAGTTTGGGTTTGTATCCCACCTTGGGTTTGGATGTTTATAGTGGTTAGGAATCCATTTTAAACCATAGGTTCTTTTCTAATTAGCCTTCATGTGTGTAAATGACAATTGAAGACAAACCAAAGCAATTTTGCCAATTACTAATTTCTTTTTTTAAATCTGTATATTACATAAATATTAAAATATATCTTTCTTATGTTATTCATTAAAAAGCATGTTTTATCTATAATTATATTCAATTTTTATTTACAGATCAGAAAACTATGATGGCACTTTTAGCTCAGCAAGTAATGATGATGAAGATTCGGGATTCACATCATATCGCTCTAGGCGATATACCAGTCAAAAGTTAAACCCTACTCATGATTCTCATTTTAATTCTGAACCCTTAAAACAGCGATCTAATAGTTATGGAGATCGAATGGGGGAAGTCTACTTGGGAAGTGATGATAAATATCCTGATATGTATAAAAATCCTCATGTATATAAAACTGGTTCTATGCCAGAAGAAGCTCCTAGAAGGCAACCATTATATGCAAATGCACCCCCTAAACCCAGACGTCTCACTCACTCTGATAATTATGCAGCATATCCTAATGATTATTTTGAGTCAAATGATCATGAAAGTTCCGGAGGAACATCCATGTATCATATGAGAACTCAAAGAGATCATGTACATTCTGATTATCATCAAGCTATGGGATATGTCCCTGGGAACCAAAACAAGTCATATTATACAGGAAATGATCTAGGTAGGGTGGAAGCAAATGATATGCAATACATGGATAATTATCCTGAAGATGTGCATACAGAAGACTCTTATCTTTCAAGAAATCAGCCACCTAGACCCCGCTCCGCGGATTTTTTGGAAAGAGAGGGAGAATGTGCAAACATTCCAGATGTTGCTCATTATGCTGTTAATACACAGCCACAAAGACCTAAGTCAAGCTTGGAATATTATAATCATTATATCGATTCTGAAGATTGCAGCTTTGATGACTATCGAGAAGCTGTAAGAATCCAAGCGGATAATTTGTATTTAAATAAGTCCCTGCATAAACATCCTAAGCATTCTAAATCAAAAAGTGAGAATGAAGACAGATTAAATATTCATTATGTGAGAAACACTGGCTACTTAACGAATGAATCAATTTCTCCCTGCTATGCATCTACATCAAAAAGTTTAAATGATAGATATCAGAGCCCAAATATGAATATTAATGCTTCTCACAATGAAAGTTTTAACTCTGATGACAAATGTTCTAAACCAAAGAATTCCCAAGAATCAATGCAGAGACTAATGGAATGGAAGCAAAGAATGTTGCAGTCTCCTCTTACAAAAAGAAACAATTCACATCATTCAAATACATATTCACCTTTAACATTATCACCTCTAAAATCATATAAAATTGATCACCAAAAGAAAACTATTCAAAATGACACTCACGAAACTCATATTTATAATTCATCAAATTATGGTAGCTATAGTGACCAAAATCCCTCATATTCACCTCAGAAAAATAATTATCAACAAAATGAATCCGTTGAAATGCAGCAGTCAGACATGATGAATAAACATTATGGAACAAAAATAAACCATAAAGTTAATTCAGAACCTTTCAGTCATATTGTGAATACTAATGAATCTACTGCTAAATTAAGTAAAGAAAATGTTCTATACTGTGTGGATTCTGAGAACAATGAGATATTGTTTTCATATAATGATAATTCCCCCACTGATGATATTTCAAGCAATCTTCAAGCATGCCATTATCCACCTCAAATGCATTCTTTCAGCACATTACCAAATGTCAGTAGTATTGGAAATGAAAATCAGGAAAATACATGTGATGAGCAAGGTCATGTAATACAACATTCTTCCAAAATTAAATACTCACATGCAAAATATAAGCATAATTTCCAAGGTTTGTTTTATATAATTTTCTTTTGGTTCTTTCTTATCAATTTTCTATATAATTAATAGCAATTTGTAATAATAATGAATGAAATAAGTGAATATATTTAATTTATTAAAGAGCAATTGATAATATGTTTTTAAAAAAACATTATGATTTGCTTTTTATGTCATTTTTGAATGCTAGAATAACTGAATAATTTATGTATTCAATTACTTAAGAATTATTAAACTTTGACATGCTCCTCAACAATATGTGTGTGTGTGCATGTGTGTGACAGTTATTTAATATATCATAGTCTAACATTTTATTTATACAGATATCTGCTCTAATTTGATTTGTGTTTTACATTGTAACCATTGCCAATACTTATTTTAATAGTGATTTTAGTTAATATTGGAATAAATTATTTATGTCAATACTCTAAATTATTTTCTTTGGAATTATAAATTTGATTGTTTGAAATTTAAGTAGTTATTTCAAATTATAAAAAGGCTTGGGAGTTTTTTTTTTCAATGTATTTCATTATTCCAAAAATTAAAGTGCTTTTCCATTTAGGTACTTGGAAAATACTCTATCTAATATTTTTGTTATACTTCAAAATTGGAAATAGAAATTTGTTGTTATACCTTATATTAAAACAGCCTTATTTAAGTGCATTTGTTTAAAAATTAATTACTTTATTACTAATAAAAACAAGCAGAATATAAAAAATTTAGTTTTATATATGAGCAAATAAGAATTTTCTATTGGAACTATACCTTTATGTAAAGTAAATGTAAAAGTTCAGAATTGTATAAGAATATCAAAGTAATTCATCGAATAATAAATATATACACTTTAAAGTATATTGGAAAATATACTTAAAGATTTACTCAAAGAAAGCTTTTTGCTGTATTATAAAAATAATTTAATTGATACATGTCATTGAAATCTATTTAAATTTAATATTTTCTTAATAAATGTAGGATATTGCATTATTACACTCATAAGATACCAATTTTTCCTGAAATGACGTTTTCTCTTTCTGAAATTGTGCTATTTTATCTACAATCTAAATACTCTATTGTTGCAATAAATTAAAGATATTTTCTTTGCTTGGCTTGTTGCCAATGAAATTATTCTGAAATAAAGAATATACTAATGATTTCTGAACAATTGTAATGATCTAAAGTGAAGTCAGTGATAATATATACTACAATAAAAGAATACAAAAACTAATGAAATTCATTATTTCACCTATACTGATTATGAATTTTCTCTGTATACTGATGTCAAACATTCTTGCTTAAAAGTTGTGCATTTTCGCATTTTCTTCTGAATCATATACTTGTATATGCATTTTATGGCTTATCTGCATTTATTATAATTTTAACTTGTAAAAAGTTTTGCCTTTTCCTAATCTAGTTATATATATATATATATATATATATATATATATATATATATATATATATATATATATATATATATATATATATATATATATATATATATATATATGTATATATATATATATATATATAGCTGTTTAACACTAGTGACAAACTAAAATTTATCAAATGTTGAAGCAGTCAAATAGTGCAATGACGTGGATTAGAATAAAGTGTGTGATAAGTAAAAATAATATTAAGTAGAGTTGGGAGAATCGATCCTTTTTGAAGCGATCTGATACTAATTTATTTTTTAAACGAAAAAAATATTCTCATTTCACTCATTCTGATATATCTTTTTAGTTGAAAATTTTTATTTTAATATTATCTGTATGTGAAACTTTGATAGATGTTTTCATAAGTTTGTTTATATGTAGAAATTTTAAGATAGAATAAATTGTTTATTAAATGTATCTTATTTATGCAATACCACTGAATTAACAAGTGTTCCCTCATTTTGCCCACTGAAGTCAGTTGCTGGCTTCAACTCAAAGGTCAATGAATTTCTTATTCTTTGAATGAAATGTTCTTTGAAAATTATCTGTATTGCAATCACCTTGATACTTGGCTTCATATTGTTTGTGTTACATGCTGTAATTAGATTCAAAATAATATAACACATAAATGTATGTTTCTATATGTATATAGTTAAAATTTGTTGAGTAAATTATTCTTTTATAATCTTTTTAGATTCAAATTCAATGGCTACAACTAAGTTAAAAACTACTTATTCATCTGATGATGAAGGTAAACTTTTTTAAATCAAATTAGGATCTTTTCTTGATTTCATACTTTATATATATTCATTGTCTTCTATTTTACTAAGCATCATTAAAATAAATACTATTTTGTCTAAGATGTTCATAAATATAATTATGAAATACAATTTTTCATGTATTTGTTCTAACTTTTTCATTCCTTTTTGATTCTTTGCTTACAAAATTTTGGGTCTTTCTAGAGTAATTTAATATTAATCATGCTTTTTCGAAATACAAATATTAAAAGTATAATTCAGAAAAAAATCAAAAAATCACATTTTGATTTTTTTCTGACAAATATTTGTTTTTCTACAAAATAGGAAAATTATATCATCTTTAATTCAAGCATGTTTTTGCTGACACATTGCTTAATGTTAAAATTAACACCAACATTTTTACCTCATAATGGTATTATTAACAAATGTACTTATCCTTTTTTGTTTATTAGTTTTAATTTTGTTGTACATCTCCTTATATATTTTAAAAAATTATCTGTTGCAATAAAGAAACTATAGATATCATTTGTAATAGTAAAGTATTAAAATATTTTGGCTTTGTATTTTGTAAAGTGAAAGTTTTGCGTACATTTTTTTGTGTACAGTTAAGAAGTATTTACTTAGAGAACAATAAAAAATACCAAAAGATAAATATTGTAAAACTGTTAGTGTTTTATTTTTATGATAATTTTGTGAAGTATGTGAAAACAATATTTTTCAAGGACAATTCAGTAATTTGGTTAATGGAATCAAATAACATAAATGATTAATAAATATCTTAATGTATCAATATAATTTGATTTTATCCTTCTTATTTATCCATATTCCTTTCATTTGCTTAATTAAACTGCACCAGTTTTGTTTCTAATTTTATGTATACAATTATTGATAGTAATATCTTATACAAGGATAGAGAAAGCTGTGGCTATTCCTAATACAATTTACATCTTATATGAGAAATCAAAATTTTGGCTAACATTTTGAAGGTTGTTTTTAAAAATATGATTGGAAAAGTGGTAGGAAAGCTTTCTTTGGAATTGATAAGTCTCAAATTCGGCCTGCTGAGCTGGCAGCTGAATGTTTCACGCTCTTGCCTTTAGTTCAACAATTTGGGGGTTTGAATCCCACTTTGGGTGTGGATGTTTGTTGTGGTTCGGAATCCACTTTACACTGTAGGTCCTGGTCTAATGAGCCCTTGTGTGCAAAAAGTGATTGTTGAGCGACAAACAAACCAAACCAAACTCAGATTTTGTTTAGGAACAGTAGTTAATGTTTGTTCCATTTCTTTTTCTACATACTTATGGAATCTTGGTAGTTTTCTAGATTTCCTACCTTTGAATACATTAATATGACACATTATTTATGAAAAGTCCTTTGAAGGCAATAGGCAACAATGTTTAATGTTTGGTAACTGTTTAAATGTTTGTGAAAAATTTTATAATTTGCAATAGTATAACTTAAAGTTAATTTTCATGTGAGAATTTCTGAATAAAATTTTTTGGAACTAATGTGCAACCAAAGCAAAATCATATAGAACAATTATGAGATTTTTGCAATTTCACAATTTTATTTATGAATTGAATTTTAATATATTTTTTAAAATGTTTTTGTAGAAAAAATGAAGCAAGAAAAAACTTACATATTATTAGATTAATATAATATATTCATATTCCTGTTATAATGCAACTTTAAAATATTTATTTTGATAATAATTTAATAGCCAAGTTTTACATAGAAAAACATAGCAAATTATTCTCTTTGCCATAATTATGGGATATCTGCAAAAAAAAAAAAAAAAAAAAAAACTTGAAATTCATGTTATACAAAAGGCTTTTCCATCCTCAGCATCATATGAAGTGACTCCAAACTGAATTTAACAACTATTGTTAAGTCATTTTAAGGTTTCAAATGTTGCTACAATATCTGTGTTGCACACTATCTTACAATTGCCATTGTCTGAATGGTTTGTATAAATGGAACTTACATCAGCATTTTACATAATAATTTAATAACATTAGCATCGCTATTGAATTGAAAGACCCAGTAATTTTTTTATGAGTTGTATTTCATTTTCATTTTTCTTGTTGACTTATATGTTGCAAATATTTTGCCTTTCTCATTAACTCAGTGAGAAATGATATTTTTGTTTTCATTGATAGCTAAAAATAGAGTTTCCTGCTGCAGAAAATACCAAAAATTTTCTCTCACTATAATATTACTTTTGAGTACTGCTAACATTTGCTTCTTCAAATCCTCACATTTTGCCGTTTCCAATTGTATAAAAATAAAAGAAATGTACTGATGCCTTTTAGACAAATCTAAATGCTTGAAAAATATACTACTTTCTTCTGATTTAAACACAAGAATAGTTTCATTGGATGAATTTCTGAGTAATTAATTTGGTCTATGGATTGATCATGAATCTGATTTCCACATACTTTAGATTTGTTAAGATTTAGAATCCACATAAAGTTTTATATCTTAGTTTAATTTAATGTTTAAAGGCTGATCATACAACAACTAACTAATTCAGAATAGTTTATTGATGTAATTTTGATTGGCATGGCATTTCATATGAATACTTTTTAAATTCTTATAATTGAATTCCTTTGTGAAATTATAACAGCACAAAATGCTAAAAGCGTCGAAAAATTGGATTGAAAAGAAAAATTACTCTTATCTTGTGTTGAAAATCAAAAATCTATTATGAGCTGCATTTATATCTGAACTATATTCTACTTTTAAATTTTCGCAGTTATTCTAGTTTTCTTCCCTAATAAGGCTCTGCAATCATGTCTTTAATCTTAAAAAAAAAAAAAAAAAAAACTGCTCTTGTCTTAGTTGATTCACAATATAAAATTGACATTCAAAAGTCTTTTTTTTTTTTTTTTTTTTTTTTTTTTTACAATACAAAGCAAGAATTAAATAATCATTTGCTGAGCTGGCATCCAAATGATTAGTGCTCTTGCCTTTGCTTCAACAGTTTGTGGGCTCTGATCCCAATTTTTGCCTAGTTTCCCAAGACAGAGGCCTGAGCGTCGGCTCCATATGGGAATTCTAACGCATGTGCACTTGAGTTGAGTTGTGATAATTTGGTAGTATAAAATGTGAATATTGTTCAGACTTAGTTTCAGCAACCCTATGGTCTTCGATTTGCTTATTTACATTCCTATTATTTCTTTTGTGCGAATGAAAAGCGATTAAGAAAAAAAGAATGGGTATTTATGTATTATCCCGTGAACCTTTTTCGCCTTAAGAATAAATCTTAAAAATTTGCAAATTTTAATAATTTTTTGAAATATGAAGGAAAAGCATAATAGTTTACTTATATCTTAGCATTATACAAAATACAAACAGATAATAACTTTATCTGTATTTTACATGGTGCTAAATTACGTAATGACATTTATTTTTTCGCCGATATGGTCAGAGGGTTAATACTCAAGTACCTAAGAAGGGTGGATTGCAGTTATCACATTTCCTTCTTATTTTTGTATTTAAATAAATATAAACATAAATAAGAATAAAATGCCATAGTGAAATTAATTTTACTGAATAAATTGTTTTTGACATTTTATCATAGTTTAATTATAAATTAATATCTCACTGTCTCTCCTTTTTTTCCCCCTTCTTTTAAGCCATAATTAAAATTTTTTTTCAATTCAAATTGAAAGGTGTTTAAAAAAATTTTTTGTACATGTGAATTGTTTTAATGAGCTTTGGATGTAGTATAAATTTCAATTAAAAAAAAACTACAGAATTAAAGAATTTTGTTATTTAGTGTGTACATTTTCTATTTTTTAAATTATATATGCTAAAGATATTTAGCTTATGATTTATCGTATGAGATAAATCACAATTTGTAAATATTGAAAATTCTGTTACTTCAGTTCAAGAGTACAACTCATTTATTTTAAAAAAATAAGTTTTTTAATTTTTAAAAATGAGAAGATTTTTAAATAATATATATAAATTTCCTTACTTATATGTTTAAAAGTTTTAAAGGCACTCAGTATAACATTTCCTTCCTGTTCTTGTATTTTAATAAAGATATTATAAACATAAAGGGAATAAAATACTTTGTGTAAAAAATTGAAGGTGAAGTTAAATAAAATTTTTTCACTAAATATACTCAACAAAATATTTATAAATTGTCACTTTACCATGCTTAAATGATAAATGCCTGGTTTCATTATAAATTTGTTTTATTTCAAGTAGATTTTTTTTTTCCATTTTTCAGTTTATCACGATCAAATCACAAAACTATATTTTATCTTTGATTTAATTATAATTTATTAGCCCAAGTTTTTTTTTAATTTAATTAAAATTTGTGTCGTATTTAATTAAAAATCATCTATTTATTATTATTATTTTTTGTTTTGCATACATTAGCTGTTTTAACAAACTTCAATTAAAAAGCTTCAGAGTTAAAATATTTTTTTTATTTAGTGTGTAGATTGTTTATCTTTTGAATTAAAAATTTTACTAAGATAAATCACTAGCTGCCAATACAATAAATATTTGCAATTTGATTTAAAGTATAGCTCATTTATTTGAAAAAATAAGATTTTAGTTTTTATAAATGAGGAAGTTTATAAATACAGAATTTAATACATTTTTTCAGTTATATGTGCAAAAAATTATAGAAGAAAAATAATATTTCATACAAGAAAAATATGCTGGATTTTAAAAAGGTATGTTAAAAAAAATGAGTAAAAATATTCACTAAGATAAACTTGCTAACCAGATAAATGTATCGCATTATTTACATCGCCAGATCAGCGAATCACAGCTAAAATCTTCAGAAACTGACAATCGGGGCTCTATCTCGAGGCACTAGTCTCTTTGGGTATGGATATTTGTAGTGGCTCGGAATCCACTTTAAGCTGTAGATGCCTGTTTGATTAAAGTTCATGTGTAAAAAGTCACTGTTCATTGAGAGCAAAACCTATCCTAAGTAAATAATTTAAAAGAAGAAACTACTTTCTCAAGTTTAATCAATTCATGTTCAACAATAAAATTTTCATAAGTCAAATATAATAGTTTTTATTTTTTATTTATGCTTAAAATTAACTTATTTTATCACTTTTCAACAATATAACTCGAAGTTAGACATTCTGTTAACCTTTCAATTACAAGGAATGTGGCCAAACGTCCTTTTCCTATAAAATACTGTCTGTCATTATCTGTGAAAATCAGATTCAAACTTTATTCAATGATTTGATATATGTATAAAAATAATTTTTGGTGTAAGAAAATTGAATTATTGTAAATTGTTACATTATATTTATGTGTTTTTTTTCTGGATGATGTGTATTTCTTCATATATTTCTTCTTTGAGCTGTAACATGGTGATGGGTATTTTTTAATATAAAAATAATAACATTTAAAATATACAAGAGTATAAATTATATCCTTATGCTGTTATGACTTTTAACATTCCATGATCCTTTTATGTTTAATATCCAATGCATGAAATTGACAGGCTGTTTCTGTTAAAACAATCATAAGAACTGTTCCATTTTACTAAAGACTAGTGTTGCCCATTAACTGATGGCTCAAGTTTTAAAATGCTGTGCCAGAATGTTACAAGAGGCAAAAAGCATTATTTCAAGGATTGGGCATTAAATATTAACAGCTGACTAACAATTTGCTTCATTAATACAAGTTCTCTTATCCACTATATCGAAGCATGTTTAATATATATTTGGTGTAGGATGATGCATTTAAAACTAATAACCCACCTTTAAAGTTAAGAACTAGGATTCTAAAATATTTTTTCATTCTTCCCAAGATAACATCGAAGGAGAATGTGGAAATCCACTAGAAAAGAAAGAGAATATTCAAAATGACTCTCATTGTTTTTCAGAAGATAACATACATATAGATCGTTATCAAACTTCATCTCCTGATTATGTAAACATTGGAGCTTTTTGTGAAAATGGTTCTAACAATTTTATTAATGAAACCACCACTAGAAAAGATTCCTTTGAAATCAGTCAAGCAATTATGAAACCTTTGGAACAAGTTTCTAAAACTTCCAAAATGACATCTTTTAGACCAAGTGATTCACAATCACCTCCAGTTGAAACTGAGATTTCTGAAGATGTTTCACAGTACAAAGAATCTTTTTATGGTGAGCAGTGGACTGATGAAAATATTCATAATCAAACTTTAAATAGCATTTCTAGCAAAGATAATTATGATAGTGATTTGGAATGTGATATCAAGAGGGAAGATTACTATCGAGCTTCTCAAATATTTTATGCTTCAACTCGAGCAAAAATAAAACAAATTGATTCCAAACAACTTGGAGTGTCTGAAAATAGAAAAAGTCATGAGAGTTCCCCACAGAGATCATCAGGGTATGTTAATGTATCCTTAACAAGTAATGAATATGGGGGAAATTTTTCCAGTCTTGATAAAGATATTGGTATTCCTCTTCAACATAAAATAAATAAAATTTCTCCTGAAAGAAAAAAACCAGACATAGTTGAAAGTAATGAACATTTTAATCATGACTTTGTTTCAAAAGAAAAGTCTACTTATAATAAATCTGTCCAGGAATCTATGCCATGTAAAATTTCTGATGAGTACAAATCTACTAATGATACAGTGTTAAACAAAGAATCTGAAAGTGATTTTGTAGTAGCCATAGATCAAAGAAAGCATAGTACAACAATAGAAGCAAATAAGAAATTGAGTTATGAAGAATTGAGAGGTCAACTTCTACGCAAAAGGGAAGCTCCTCCTCCTAATATAGTGCAAGAACGAATAAAAAAATTTGAGATTGTCAAAAACAGTACTAAAAAAATTGAAAAGGAGAATCCAACTGAATTAATTTCACAATCATTCCCTATATCAGATGCTCATAAAGAGAAAATGTCTGGTCGTAGTTTAGGAAAGAGAAATCGACATAAGGCAAACCGACAGAAAGCTGCAAGACGTATCCTTCATAGTGATTCAGAAGCTATTACTCTTGATATCTCAGATGACAGTTCAGATGATTTGACTATGAAATCAGCACCTATTTTACTTTCTCCATTTTCTTCTGTTTTAGCTGACTTAAGAAAAACTGCTGAAGCAGGGAAGGAAAATGTAAAAAATTCTTTTAAAGAAAAACCAGTTGATCGTGCAATGAAAGAATATTTTCATTCCTTAAATGACTCAAATGCTGAAAAAATGTCTCATTCAGATAATCTACAGGAAATACATTCTGGTGATATAATAAATTCTTTTAAGTCTACTAGTTTACCTAATTATAAATCAGCATATGATATGTTGATACCAAAATTAGAGAATGTTGATGATGCTGAATATTTACCAATGGATGGTTTGAAATCTTCAAATAATACTTGCAATTATAATGAGCCTGAATATGTCTCTATGAATGGGTATAAGTTTGGTTCACATTCAGAGAAAGATAATACTCAAAAGAGTGTTAATGAAGAAGAGCATGTATATAATGAACCATTCTCACCTCCACCTAGTTTCCTTCACGATGTTTATGAAAAACAAAAGTGTAAACAGATGCAGTATCAAATAAAATCTAGCAGTTCTGAAGATTCTCTGACAGAAAATATTTATGAAAAACCTTTCCATCGTTTTCCTTCTGGTTCAATTAGGAGCTTAAGAAATGAATATTCTTACAAATCAGTTCAAGAAACAAATTCTATATTAATGAGTAGTTTGTCTTGCTCAAATGTTACAACAGTTGGTCGGTGTAGTGAATCCAGTGAAATAAACAATACTGGTACCTTTAAGGGAAATACCTCTTCTTCTAGGCCTAATGTTCATCATTATGAACAGCCTACCTTAAGTGTTTCTGTACCTGATCTTTTGCAACTTCAAGAAATAAAAGATAGTGATGCTTCTGATGCAGATGACGAAGCAAGCAGAGATTTTGATTCATTTGGGGGTACACGTTTGCCTTCTTATCAATCTTCTATTTTAAATCAGTTTTCCAATTCTGAGGTAAGAAATTTCTCTTCTAAACCTGATTGCAATTCGTCCTTTGATTCAGAAATAGCTTCTGCTAATCTTGAAGGTTTAACCAACTCTAGTGGTACTTATCATTCCCATCAGTATGAATTAACTTCTGTGAACCCTGTTTGTCAAGCGAAAATGGTAAATGAAGCTAAACCAATTATATCATATCAATCACTTTACAATGAACCCATGAATTTGGGTATCACATCTGCTTCGGAATCTGGTAGTTACTCTCTGAAAACTGATCAAATTGATGACGAGAGGAAATATCAAGTACAAAAATTAAGAGTTTATACAAAAGGTAAGAAACCTGAAGCTCCAAAAATATTTCCTGTGCCATTTAATTTAGAAGAATCTGAAATATGTAAAATTTTAGAAAGGAAAGATTCCTTAAAAACTAAATCTACTTCTAATGTTAGCTCAGCAAATCTTGATATGGATTCTGTAGAATCTACTGCTGCACTTAATAGCAATTTGCTTTCTGAAAATGTGGCTTACTTTTCACGATCAGATATTAAGTCTTCCAATTTGATGAATGTCGTTCAACCAATACCGTCTTCATTTAAACCTGATGTTGTTCCAGAATTCAAAGTTGAAGAAAAAGTGCCAAATGATAAAATTTCACCTTCTAAATCGCCAAATTCTGCTCCTTATTATTACTCTGATTTATACTTTACCAATGGAATTGGTTATCACCCTAGTCATTTACCACTATTAAAGCGAAGTGACTTATTACACATGGATAAAACTAGTCCACCACGAAGTAATTCATCTCTTTTAAACAATGCATTATCAACAAGTCCATCATCATGCAAAGGAGATATTGGCAGGAAAGTTAATAAGATAAACTCTCAGCCTTCATCCTCTAATTGTAAAGATTCAGTAAATGAAAAGGCATTAATAAAATATTGGAAAGGTGATGGAACTAAAAGTAACTTGAGATGTTCTCTTGATATCTTTCAAAGCTCAAAATCAAAATATTTGGATGCTGAAAAAAATAAATATGAAGCTGGACATACCTTAGAAAAAACTCGTTCTAATAATACTGTGTCATATTTTAAGCATAGAGCTTCAACTCCTGAATTGAATGCCTGTCATTACCAGTCAGATGAACCAGTTTATGAGAATCTTGTGTTTCAGCCTAAATTAATGTTACAGAAGCGACTATCACATTCTCTCGAAGGTTTGCCAAATGTTCCAGATGTAAATTTAGAGAATGCAAAAAAAGTTGATCCATTTCATGAACCTGTATATGAAAACATAGAATTTTTTAATGCAAAAAAACAATTGACCCCTGAAGTTGCTTCTTCAGTATTATCAAAACATTTGCAACAAGATGATAGACCAACTCATATTCGACAAGTAAGTTCGCAAGATACTTCTTCATTCCCTGAAAAACAATTCTGTAATCCAGTATCAAAAATAACTGAAATAGATAACACACATATGCAGATTTCAAATTCAAAAATTGAAAAAGATAGCATAGAGAGTGATTTTTTAGATCAAAATATTTTAAGAAGAGTAAGTGAGCAACATTTTTTCTCAAAGAATACAAAACCCCAGGCTATAACACATGTTGAAAAAACTCCAAGTAACAATGGTAATACTTTTATAAAGTATAACTCCTCAGATAACATTGTTAAAAATGAATTACCTGAATTAAAAAATGTTCAAAGCTGTGATCCAAGTCATATTCATGAAGGTTCAACCATTGAGAATCATGGAACTTATTGGGAAAAAAGCCATGATTCAGATAGCTCATCTGGTGCTGCATCTTCATGTGATGAAGGTAATAAATGAGTATGAAATTATTGTTTTGATATAACACAGTATACTGTTTAATCCAATGATTTTAAAAATGTTTGTTGTGTAATACAAATGTCTTATTGATTCATTGACTTTACTTAAATTATTATAATAAATGTTGAACCATATGTAAAACAAAAAAGAAAATGTTGAAAATTTTCAGCTTTTTTAATTTAAGATTTGTTTAAAATTGTGATAAAGCATTATTTTATTATTTATTTTAACCATACCAAATATTAAAGCATTATTTTGTTACTTATTTTATTCATGCCATGTGATTGTTATCAAATTGAAATTTTTATTAATTTCATTTTTAAAAATTGCTTTTTTAAGGTGTTAAATTTTTAGATGGTAATTTTAAAATTTGTATCAAAATATTGTTTTATATATATTTTTAATGTATATTTTTTAATCTGTATTTTTTTAATGAAAGTTACATTTTATCAAAATTCAATTTTTATTTAATAAAATTAAAAAAAAAAAAAAAAAAAAAAAAAAAATTGTTGATGTTGAACAAATAATGCTTGTGGCGATTTGTAAAGAAAAATACTAAAAATAATTGATCTTCCAAGTTTTATTACTAAAGTTATTTTTATTATTTAAATGATGCAAAATTTCACATAACTAAAAAAACATCAAATTTAGACTGGGGATGTGTGTGATATAAACATTGCAAAAAGGTTTTTCTTAATAAATTTTAAACTTATGTTGTGTTTAAAAATTTGGAAATTATATTTTTTTATTTTTAGTATTCATATTTACCATAAATTTAAATTTTGATTTTAATGACAAATTAGCAAGCGCATAAATGTTTTGAGAAATATTGCAGGACACATTTTGAATAGAAAATTCAAGTTCATTCAGAGTTCACATTAAAATCTTTCATAACATTCTAGCAAATATATATATATAGAATTAAAATGTTTTTTACACTATGCTATAGTAGATGTTTGAAAGATGACTAGTCTCCTCATATTTATCTCTTATTTCAAAAATCCTGAAAGCATTTTTAATTTTTCATGCACTTTACATAATTTGGAGAATGGATGGATTTCACCAAATTGAAATTTATAATAATAAAAACTTGTAACTTGATGAATATAAAGTCAGCTATAATTTTAATAATAATCAAAATTTTACGTTGAGCCATGAAAATTTTTTAAGATCTGGGATAACCACAAATAATTCATGCCAATAGAACTGATGCATTTTATTTTTAACCTGTGAATTATCTTGTATTTAACAAAACAATGACTATTAAAATATTAAATTTAAAAAATTAAAGTTTTAAATAAGTTAAAATTGCATCTAATTTCTTTACTTTGACCTTCATATCTATGATTATGCCAAATATCCTCATTTTACAAAAATGATATGAGTTTCATAATAAAAATAAAATTTTGTTTTGATTATGTAACTTTTTTACTAACTTAAAAAAAATCATTAAAAAATATGTGGTGAATAAATGAACTTTTCTAAGTTAATAAATCTTTTATGTTTTTATTTAGCATCTGCAGATTCTGATAATCGACATTTTACAAGGGGTATAATTAAAACTGGTGAAATATCTAGAAGTCTGTCTTCTGAGATTTTTAAAAAAGAGGTATTTATAATTGTGAGAAAAAATATATCTATTAGTTTATGTATATCTGATTTCCAGCAGTAAATTATTAAATGACATTTCATGTAAATGGATATGAATTTTTATAAACTGTATAATTAAATTTAAATTCACTCTAACTGTTTATATTATATTTATTTGTTGTATAACTCATAATATATTTACTTTTTCCAGCCTTTAATCATGGATACAAGTTGTAGAAACAGGGCTATTTTTTAACATAATTCATGATTCTTCGAAAATATTTTAATTTTTTTTATTTTAAACGATTTTAGAATTGAATATACTTTTCTTATGAGAAATATTCTCCTAAAAATTTTTTTAATATTTACAAATTTTTACCTTTGATGGTATAGTTTTTTGTTTTCAGTTAACTACCCTCATTTATCTTTTATACATTATTTGCTACACAGGTTACAGGTTTGTATAATCTGTTACAGCTATTGATATAGATATTCTTTAAATTCCCGTAAAGCTGTCTTTATAGTTACAGGAATTATCTCTACTCTCATTGTATACAATACCTATTTCTTGTTTCATAGCAGTGCTACTTGACTTCGACCTTGACTTGTTAAATAATAACACTTAAATCTTTTTTGTTCTTACATATCCAGTTCTTTATTTTTATAATGATTGGATGCTTTATTGTATAATCTAACCTTTTTTAAGTCTTCTTCTACTTTGAGATCATAAGATTCCAGATTAATTTTTTTTTAACTTTTATTTTTATTCATTCTTTCAATCTGATTCAGCCATGCTAAAAGTGAAGATTCAATAAATCAAATAATGCCTTCTCACCTAATTTGACAATCAAGTTTGTAATTGTTTTTCAAAGATTAAAAACCATATTCATTATTTGCCCTAAGTTCAAGTTTCTTGATATGTTACTACAATACTGGCAGTTTCATAACTCTTTTAATTTTTTAGAGGATTGGTTAAGAAGTATATTTTCCAATAAATATAAACTTTATTTTTGTGTGTGTATGTACTGGATTAATTTCTTCAGAGATATTGCTATCATTAACTAATAAACCAAGATAAATGAAACTGGAAACTTATTCAAAGTTACTATTATTTACTATTATTCTCAGATAAAATATTGAAATATTTTTTTTGTTCCTTAAAATTTGTTTTGCGCTCATTAATAAGAGAAAAACTTCTGCTAATACTCTCATAAGCTTTCCTGCAAAGTAAATTAATATAGGGCTGTTTTTAGACAACGATATTGTCAGCAAAATCCTGAATCTTAATAGTTTTACAAATGTTAGACTCCATAAATCCAGCTAGCAAATAATGAACTCAAGTCCCAGAATAAAAAATAAGGGTGATGCTGATTCGCTTTGCCTAACGCCAACATCTATGTCATAGGCATCAGAGCATCAATTTGCTTAAAGAAAATCATATCTCTTATGTTAAAAAAGCTTAACTGATATTTTCTCTTTCTGCTACTTGACAGATTTTCAAAGGACACAGGGTAACAATATTGAGTGTCCAAAGTATGGCATGTGCATTTCAAAATAAGTTTCTATTATTTACTTGATAAGGTTGAATCTTATAAACAACCTCCACATATTAATTAGTACTATGCATTACCACATATTTATATTTGTTTCCTTTTTCATTGAATAAATTTTAAATTTTGTTTAACTAAACAATGAAAAAAAATTTTTTGACTGGAAATCATTTAGTTTTTAACATTCCTTATTAATTACTTTTAAATGTTTTTTTTATCACAAATTTAAATTATTTTATCAATGTGTTTTATAATCCCTGCATTTTTATGTTTTTAAAATGCAATTTTCTTTTAAATAACTCAAATAAATTTTAAAATATAGTGTTAGCTAATCCTCAGCTATATAAAATTATGAAAAATTTCAAGAAAAATCCCCATGGGATTATGAAAAAAGATAGTTAAATAGTTAACTAGTTTTTCCAAATTTTAAATAAAAAGGTAACTTTATACTGTTTAATAGTTGAAAGTAGAGGATGCTGTAAAAAGTATGAAACAATAAGATATACTCTAGGAATATTTTCGTAATGTTAAATGATATTACCAAAGTTATTTTGTCTTTTAGCATTATCATAGATATTTACATTATTCCAAAAATATATAAGTATTTTGACTTAGTTGTTAGTAAGACTTTAATGAATCATAAATTAATTGAATGAGCATTTTTAATGGCCATTGAAAATAGTTTCTTATCATATTTAATTATTAAAATATCAGTTATCTAAGTTTTTAATATTAGACAAATTGATGAATTAATAAGTTCACATTGTTCATTAAAATTATGCTTTTTAAAAAATCACATTTGCATTTTTTCATATTCAGTACTGAATATATAAATTGCATTGTGTATAGCTATTTTCTGCTTAAAATAAAAATAATTTTTAACAAGTTTTGTTCTTACTCCAATAAAATTTTGTGAGTTTTGAAACAGCAAATTTTTACTGCTTTGGTATTTTTAGTTTTACTGTAGTTAAATTAAAATATTATACATTTATAACTCATTTTTAAAAAATACTTTCATAAATTAGTCTGATAAAAACAGTAATTATATCGCAAATTTACAAAATTTCATTGTGTATATTTTGCAGAAATTTCATTGTTTATATTCTATGTTTCTCTATATTACATTTCATGTTTCTAAATTGTTTCAGATCTAGTTATTTTACTCATTATTCAAATAAAATTGAAAAAAGTTAAACTTTGTAACCCTTAATTTATAAAGTATTACATTTAATTTCAGCCTGTACATTTGCGAAAACTTGTGCAGCAATCTGAAGGGTTAATGTGCAAAGGAAAAAGATTAAGTGTTTCAGCTGGAGATCTCCTTGGAAAAACAGTAATTCAATTTAAATATTAAATACTAATTTAACCAATGTTACAAATATTTTAAAGTTATTGAAAAAATCCTGTTGTAGCATTTTTGTGTTAAATTGGTGGTTTTAAACTATTTTATGCAAGTATTTTCCAATTTTTTTTTATTTCGTATTTTTTAATGCCTCATTTAGAAAAAAATTTGTGAGGCTACAGTTTTGTTTTTTTATTACTGTATTGTCCTGCATATAATATGCACATTATGTGTTAAAAAAGTTCCAAATTTTTTTTGTGCATATTATACGCCACTGCGGATAATCTGCCAAAAAATATATTTCATTGGAAAAGTTTACTTTAAAGTTTTGAAATAAATGTCGTTTATATGTTTCATGGAATAAATAACAAGTGGCGCCCTATACTCAGTTGACTTATTTTAACTATAATCCGTATTGTTAACAGTTATTAAAGTTGCAATTCAGTATCATTTCGTATTCTGTTTTGACCTGAACTATTTCCCTCTTAAAATATTCAAATTCATATATTGTCATGGAGATATTTTTCATATCTTCATTGATAAAAATTGCATATAATTCTGTGTATCAGGATGTATTTGTTTATCAATAAAATAAAGGCTGAAATTATTTAATATCACAGTGGGAAAGAGTCTTTTCAATGACCAATATGCTCTGGATAAACCATACAAAGATTAGCTTCTTCGTGGTTTAGAAGAAAAAAAATATTTAATTATTTTGTGGAAGAGTTAAATCAGTACAACTGACTTTGAGATTTCAAGGTTGTATTGATGAGAAATTTGATGCTATTAAAGGTAGAATAGATACTTTTTTACTTTAACTTGTCCTCAAGTAGACAAAATTATTACACTTATGGAAAGTAATTAATTTGATCTTACTACTCTCTTATAGCCAAGTATCTGTTGAATATGGGTTTTCTGTGAACAAAAATTTGACGGTAGAAAAATTTAAGTAACCAATCGTGACTAAGCACATTATTGATGATCACGTCCGAAACATTTGAGATGTCAACAATATAATAATTAGTAAAGGTCTTCTTAGTTTTGCTAAATATAAAGTGTAAATTATATTTAGTTGAATTTTTTAAAAAAAACAGTCAATAACTGAAAGAAATCAAAAAGCACTGAAAATGAAAAAATTGGAAGATAACATAAATGAGTTATTTTCGTTTGTATAAGTATATTCATTTGAAAAAGGCTATTACATACATCTTGAAATATTCAATAAATAGTTAGATAAGACTATTATGTGTACATGTTTAAAAACTCATTAAAATTACTCATTAATTTATTCTGTTTATAATTCACTGATATAAAGAATATTAATTATTTAAAAACAATTTTCTCTAATATAACTGTAATCCAAATTAATAAGTTCTGTTATTCATCAAAAAGTAATGTGATAAACTGTTGATCAGAGCTTTCTTGTTGGTTATCCAGTGTGTATATATTGTTGTCAAGTATTATCAATAAATATTATTAGATTGTACTTGCCTATAAAACTAGTTATTTAAAATATTATGCCATATTTATTTATAAGGGCCCCTGCAATAAACTCCATCTAAATATATATGCTCTTAATCATAATTCTTAATACAGCCCATAATTTCTTAAAAATTCCTACATTTAATAATTTAAAATTTCAAATTGAAGGATTTAATTTTAATAATTTAAAATTAAATCCTTCATTGCTATAAAACTAATTTGCCTGTATTTAACATTATTTCAAATATGAATTTATATATTAAAATTTGTAAGGTATTTGTGTTAAACTGATATCATGTGTGAATCTATTTTTCACTCTAAAATATCTAAAAGATTAGGAAATATTTTATTATTTACAAAATGTTTAATTTACATCAGGCTTAATTGGTATTTTATGTTTATTTGTATGATCATGTTTGTAAATTATGTTAATTAATAAATTATGGTCTATTGCAAGTCAGAAAACTGACATAAATGAATGTCATTATTTAATAATGAAGAGAATTCTAATATTTTAATTCATTATTATAATGAGATTTCTCCATTATTATAATTAAATATATTGCATATACTTGATGATTTCAATAAAAAATTAAATGAAATAAAGTATCCTTAAATAATGTTTTTATTATAGAATTGTTTCACTTAAAAATATTAGGAGTATAATTTTATTCAAAATTCATGTATTGAACCATAATTTGTTAAGTCTGCTCATGTAATATTATTTATAAACTTTTAGTTAATTAAAAATATTATGCTGAATTCTGCACTGTTTTCTAAAATTTTTTCATTTATTTTGAACTTGAGTTATTAAGAATGGCTGGCTATAAACTAACAAAATGTATGTTTCTCTTATCTTACTTGATTAGCATTTTTTGATATCAAGTGTAATATTACACTATAGTTTTATCATTCTTAATTATTTTTATTAACAGCTAAAAATAGTTCGTTTTATTTTCTTATTCAGCAAAAATAATGCAACTTTAAATTTGTTAATTTATTCTGTACTTGAATCTAAGGAAAAGAAAAATCTTTCATATCTTGTGAAATAAAAACATAATTTTCCATGCTTTATAAAAGCAATTCTAAGATATTATTTGTTAAATTGATTTTAGTTCCATGATTAAACTTTACTAGTCAGATGGTAGTCTGGATTTATCATTTGATTAGTATTAACTAATTTATTGATTATTAGTAATAATTGTTACAAAACTTATCTGTTTTAGTTTTAATGAAAAATTAATTTATATTAAAATAATTATTTTACTATTTTCTAATGTATTTAGCATGAAGAATTAGTATTGCTTTTAATTCAGCTCAGAAGAAACCAAACAAAGATTTTAAGAGCAAAAGAAAAATTAGAGAAACAGAATATACAAGATTTAAGGTAAGAAATTTCTTGAGCAAAGTGTTTCAATTTCAGTTTAAAAAAAGAAAGAAATCATGTTGTTGTCATCTTATTTTTTGGTTAATTTTTTATTTAGTGTTATATGTGGTATGAAAACACTTTCAAATTATTAAAAAAAATGTGTGAGATTTATACATTACTTATTTTCAAATATAGATTTCAAAATCATTCTTTTCTCATAATTCTTTTTAAACAAATAATGTATTGATTTTCAATTTTAAGAATAAAATTGATAAAATATTTACTTTTCCTGTTTAAAAGGCTTGCATTTAAAACATAAACAAATGTATTTTTTCTTGTAATGTTCTTTCTAATAAATATTATACTTACAAATCGGATCAAAATTCAATATTGAAGTTAATTAAAATATATTTCATTGAAAAAATATTGTTTAAAGCAAAAAATTTTTTAAAGATATTTTAACAATTGAATAAAATCCATTTATTAATTTGTAAACAATGAGAATAGTTCAAAAGTATGAAGAAATACAAAATGGTTGTCAACAAATTTTAAAGTTTTAAAGAACTTGGTATTTCTTCTAGATCATATTACTGTGAAATTACTTCTGTATTTACAATTAAATTATTATTGCTTTATGATTCAGTTCATGAGTTTTATTTCCAGCTCAGTATTATATGTTTATAATGATTGGAGTTCTTTAAGTTACACTATCTACCTATAACTTTTTGGGCACCTGCCTTCTGTACTTGAATGCCATGTAAGAAACAGCATTGCCATTAGTTGCATGCAAGATGTCATGAAATTCAGAGCTATCTGACTTTGTAAAAGGTGTAATCATTGAATGTTGTAGAATTGGCCAACATTTAGCAACATCTAGTGAATTAAACATTCCTAAATTGACAGTAGCTTTTATAGTTAGAATAGTCTTTGACCCTGTAGATACATAAAACAGTTAAAGGCTGACATATTCTGCTGAAAGAAATTTGAATAAAAAGCACCAAATTGATGGTCCATGTACTCTAGGAGTTCCAACATATATCTTTGACTGTGGTTTCCATGGTTGTGCCATAAACCTTTGATAAGAAAAAAAAATCCAGCTATGGTGCTCAGTTGGAGTGGTGCAAGGCACATTAAAATTGGGCTATATGTGGAGTGGAAATTGGTTGTCTGATGTGTTAAATCTAGATTCAATCTCTACCAGTCAAATGGTAGAGACTGGTTTTGTTGTGTACTCTGAGAGAATGCCTTTTGCCAGAATACATTATGTCTACAGTAAAGTTTAATGGAGGTGGAATTATGGTCTTGGGGTGTTTCTCGTGAAATAAACTGAGAGCTTTGATCTTATTTCATGATAGGCTCAATGTCAACTCCTTCTCCACTTTTCAAGTCAACAATCCTATGTTGTGACATATTTATGGATTGTCTCGTTGTTATTTTCAGGATGACAATGCTTTGTGACTTCCACCAAGAATTGGTTTATTACAATAGAGGGAGCCATTTGATCTGGCCTGCCCAGGGTCTAGACTTCAATCCTATAGAATATCTCTGGGAAGAATTAGATCACTGAATTACCATCCTAAATTAGAGACATACCTTACCTGTCTTCTCCAAACCAAATGAAAGAAGTTAATACTGTCCATCATCCAAACACTTGTGAAAGCACACTTCAGAAGGTTAAAGCTAATTGCCTCATGTGGAGGCTCTACCAATTATTGCAAATGAATAAATTGTGTTTATCTCTTTTATTACTTATGTCCAAATGCTCATTGGTAGTAGTGAATAAATCCTAGTTCAATTAGCCTTTGTGTGCAAAAAATTTTGAACAAATAATTCAAAGATTGAAACCACCTATTGTATCATTAAAATATAATTTTTTTAACCATCACATTTGCTCAATGTTATTAATCTTATTCTTGTGACATTTAATAAGACAGGAAACCTCAAATTTTTTAGCCGAGTCCCATATCGTTTCTTCATTTGATTCTCTAGATTAAGTTTACCATTGGATGTAAGTTATTCTCTTTCCATATCTCGGGTTTTGAAATTTAAGAAAAATTGTTCATATGTCAGTTTTGGAATTATTTTTTTAAAGATCTTTAATCCTTTCATCTTCATTGTTATACTATGTTGTCTCATTAAGGGAAGGTTTATAATATTACTTCTCCTACCTATGTCATTGTATTCTAATTTAATTTTGAATTTCTCTTATAATTTCCTTTGAGAATTTTCCATTTCATATATGTGCTTGGGTGAAGTTTGCTTTATTCTCAGTTTTGATTTGTATTTACTGGAAAATGTCATGGCAACATTGGTAATCTTTGAGCCTAAAAGATTTGTTTGAAAAATTATATTAGTTTTAATAATTTTAGAATAATTTCTGTGTTTGTTACTGTCAGGAAAAAAGAGTCAAAAGTTAAATCAGATCTATTTTGAACTAGCAACAAATGCATTATTTTGTTTGGATTTAAAGTTATGTGAATTTATGTAACTATGGTAAAGAAATAAAAGATAATGCAGGACATTTAGCGAGCAAATAATGCTTTTTAATTAATTCCTAGCATTTATTCAGCACACTGAGACTCTATGTCCAATAGATTTTGTTAATAAAGTTTTGAATGCATAAAAAATTTTATGTATTTTTTTCAGATTTTTTAAGGATTGTAAGTTAAAAGATTTTTCACAATCCTTTCTGTCTAAACTTAGATACCTTATTCCTTAATTTCAAATAGAAATAATTGATTTGCAGTGTAGTGATATTTTCAGAGAGTTTAAATTCATTATTCCTGAAATTTTATGAAGCTTACAATTTTAACGGTTGCAAAAAATAAATAAATAAAATAAAATTATAGCTTTATTTTCACTTTCAAAAGTACTTATGCATGTGAAAAATATTTCTCTGAAATGAAATATATAAAAAGGTTTTATTTACATGGACATATTATGAAATGAGCATTAAACTTTGTAATAAGAAATAAAAAATTAATTTCCAGTAAAAAAAAAAAAAAAAAAAAAACTTATAATATTTCATTTTATTTTGTACGTAATTTAAGTGCTATAATATATAGATATAATATTTTGTGTAAAATTATTTTAAAAAGCGCATTTTTTATTTTCCATATTTTACTTGAATAAAATCAAGCAAAAAAATATGTTTTAAATATCATTGATCATACATATGATTGGCAATATATCTATAATCATAAGAGTGATTAAATTTTCTTAATACATAAAAATGCAGCAGATTTAGCTGATAGAAAAAGTATTCCAAATTTTTAAATACTAGCTGAATACTAGATACATTTCATGCAAATATTGCATAGTTTCTCCATTACATTGCGGATAGATTGACTGCTGAAAATCTACATAATTAAGTTCTAATTTATCGTTAATATTTTAAAATTAAACTATTGCTTGTTTATCGTATCAAGAAAATTTCCTTCTTTTAATGCATTAAACTTATTTAAGTTCTAAATTTTGCAGATAAATTTTTTTTTCAGAAAAATTTCAACACTTTTTTTTAGCAGTTAAGCTATTATTTTATTCTCTGATATAATTAAATCTAACTTATTCACTTATTTTTTAGGACTACTGGTGTTGTGTATTTAAATATCATTATCATATAGTGTTTGCAAATAATCTTTTGAATTTAAGTAATATATATATGTGTATGTATGTGTGTATATATTAACATTGCATTATTTATTATTTATCTTTCTAGATTCAAACTTGAAAATAGATGCAAAAACTAATTGTATTTTTGTAATTGAAAGTTTCTTTTAATTGAATTATGAATTGAATATTTTTTTTTACTAAGCTACCTATTTTAAGGACTGTTTTGCTCATTCCTTTGCTGTTGTTTTGACAATTAAAATCGGTGATATAAAAATATATATCATAATTTTTAGTCTAAGTACTCATAAGATTTGATTACGTGAGCCTTGTAATGTTGCAGTCATGAGGATTTAAATGAAGATCAGACTTGAATAATAAGCAGAGTTTTTTGCTTGATGATAACTGTTATAATTCAGGCTCTCCTAATCTCTGCATTTTATGTAGCTATTTCTCCATTATCAAACCACCCCATATCTTCCATCTTGTCTTCTCGCTCTCTCTGGAACAGGTTTCCAACCAGTCCAGCACTAGTGCAGTTAACTTTGTGGAAGTGAAAATAGAAGAATATAATATGGGCTACATTCTTATGGGAGAATAAAATATAAAAGAGTACTAATAAGTTAAAGAGGAAATTTTAAAAAATGGGTAATTCAGTTAATTTATAAAAGTTATCCAACCAGTAAATACAGCATGGTAATGTATTCTTTTTCACATAAATAAACTACTAGGTATAAAAATTAAATAATGGCTTTGAATTTCCAAAAATTTTATGGCATTGATTAGTTTTATTTATTTATAGTGGTCATCAGCAAGTTTATCATAATTATAAAGATCTCCAAAAACAAATACAGTTATTAGAGAAACAGTATGAAGTCACTCAGCCACTTGTAACATTGGTTGATAATATGGTAAAACTTGGAAGTTTGTATGGCAGCAGTAATAGACGAAGTTTTTCTCTTCCTTTACTAGTAAGTACATTTAATTAACAATATATCTTTATTAGGGCTAATTTATTATCTACAAGTATTCTAAATAAATGTGAAAAATTTTCTTGGATTACAATATTACATATACTAATAAATATATCAGTTAACAAAATTAATATTTTTTTTCTTAAGTTTTATGCGTTTTTAAATCCCCAAAGTTAAAATTTTAATAATAAATTGTGGAGAATATATCCAATAAACATATATTTAATTTTATTCTTAAATGATATCCAATCTAAGCCAGAATTAAACTGTAGGAAAACTAAACTATATTATTTTGAATGTGACATTTGAAATTATTTTGGGATTATAGTTATTTCTCTTAAAGAAATGACTGAGAAAATATTAATATTTAGCAAATCGCTTTTTAATAATCAATTAAAAAAAATTTATTTACAATATATACAGTGTGTGCTTCAAAGCTATTCTGCTTCTATTTGTGATTTAGTTGAAAACTCTTAAATTTTTCACTTAAATGCTTTTATTTGTGAATATATGGTCTATTTCTATTTTATATTGGTTTCTAATTTAATACAATTTAAAAAAAAATTACTATTATAAATTGTGATTAACTAAATTTTAAAGCATTTCACTTGAATACAAAGGAAAAAATGAAAGTGAGTTACAAAGCTAATTTGGTCCACTTTTGCTGTTTGCTAAAGGACTAACCGGTAATTATTTCGCTTAGGATTACTTAAGAAACCAAATTTTTTTAGTTATTTCACAAATATTTTTTAAAAGTTATAACATTTTAAATTATTAAATTTATTATATTTCTTTTTTTTTTAATATTAAAGTTGTATGCATAAAAGTATGAAAATCATGCTGTAATTTTATTCTATCTAATAGGATACTTCCCAAGAAGAAATTTCTCCACCTTCTCAAGCAAATCAGTCACCTGATATTAAAGAATCTGGTATTTTATCTAAACTTCTTGCAGAGGAAAGTAATTTGCAGGTAAAAAAAAAATTGATATATCTAACTGAATTTAGATAGTAATTTACTAGTGATCTATGGTTTTAATTTTTCATAACTTGCAGAAATTGTTTTTCAAAACTAATTTTAATAATTTTATTGGTCAGAATAATCGTACTTCCTAAAAGTCACCTTATTTTTAAAGTAAACCATATTAAAATACTGTTAAAACTGATTTCAAAATTTTTCTGGCAGTGAATAATTGTTGTACAAGATTTCCTGTTTTGAAAATTATCTGTTGAAAGTAGTAAATTATAGATTAAAAAAATATAATTAAGATGCCATGTACATAATTGATATATAAAAATAATACTATATTAGCTTTATTATTTCACTAAAGAAAATGTAATAATGACTTAATTAAAAATGTTATGTAATGATTACTGAATTAAGCATTTTTAAATTACTGTCAGGACATTTCATTTCTGAGGTTTAAGTAAAATTGACTTAAAAATAAGCAAATTTAATTTTGTTTGCAAATATGTAATAACTGCCAGATGGAATGGTTTAAATCTATTTTTTGGGAAAAAATACTAGTAGTGGTTTACTATGTACTTTACTGTATATAGATTTCTTTTATAATTACTCTTTATTTGAAAAAAGTAATTTTAAATAGCAAACAGCCTACAATCTAATATTTGTAGTAAAAATAAATTGGGGAAAATTATAAAAACAATTTAAGCTAAATGATTTCAATGAAATCAAATATGCTTGCATACTTATCTTAAAAAAATTAGCATGAAGATTACTTACTTTTCCAAGTTTCTTCAACTATGAAATATTTTTCTACAACTTAGGTGTTTTTGGTTAAAATTCTATTCAAACTCACAATTTCTTCAATGTACTGTAATCTTTCTAGTTGATTTTTATAAATTATAGTAATGATTTTATTAAATTCTTTGATTATGTTATTACTTTTTGTAAATATAATTATTGAAATTCATATTCTTTGGATCAGAGCTATAATTTGATTTGCCATTTTTAGAAACGCATCAATGAAATATATAGTCTGGATAAAGGTCTACGCAATGAAACAAACAGCATATCTTCATTACATCAAGATAAGGTAACGCAGTTCATTTATACATTTTTATTTTATTTAGGTTTCTATTTCATGTACATTTTATCATCAGTTATTCAAACCAGTAAAATTTTATATTGGATTGAAATCTTATTTTCGATTATGGAACAAGTTTATTTTACTCATTCTCCTGTTTCATTTCTTAAATTGTGGAATATTTGTGATTAATCATTATGTGCTGCTGTATATAAACTTATAACAACTTGTAATCATTATATGCCACATCATAAAATGTAGCTTAGAAAAACTGTGTTTTTATTTATAACAAATTCAAGCTTTTTTACTTTACCAAATGACTTTAAAAAGGGAAGAAGAAACTGCGAATCACGTCTGTTGTTATACCGTTTGTACAGTGTTCTCCACAAAGAAATAAAAGTGACAAGTTTTAATATTTTAGCATGTCCAAGATTATAACTCGCAACAAATTATGAAATATGTTATTAATTTCTAATTCACTTAATTTTCTTAAATTTAAATATAAATATCACTTCATAAATATTATATAGCTTCCACATTCTGGATCTCTTATGCCTCTCTTTATTATACCCTTCCTCAATTCTTTTTCCTCTGAATTTTTCCCTGTTTTTATATTCATTTTTTTATGTCTTTCTTAACCTGTTTCAGGCTATTTAATATATATATATATATATTTGATAAATCTGAAAATTCTTTTTCATGATTGTCATCTCTGTGTGTTATTTTCTTTGATAAATTTATCTGACTCAGTGTTTAAAATTTTTTCATGTTTCTTTTTTAGACAACCACAGATTACCAAATCATGTGCAAACATTAGCCTTCTTAAAATGTTAAACAACATTATTGTGCCAAAAAGAAGATAACTAAAAAACTTAATAGAATTTTACTGCAAAAGAAATAATATTATTTGGTTTTATTTTAAATGTTAAACAACATTATTGTGCCAAAAAGAAGATAACTAAAAAACTTAATAGAATTTTACTGCAAAAGAAATAATATTATTTGGTTTTATTTTGATATAAAATTTTGATAAAGTATTTTCCAGTGGTTGTAATTGTTAAATTATAAATACTCACAAACAAATCTTACACTATCAAATTTATAAAAGGAATTTCATTTGTTTTGTAATAAACTTTATTTGTTTTATTTAATTTATTTACAGGAAATGCTAGAATGCACACTTTCAGGAATGCGTAACAAAATTTTGGACCACCAAGACAGACCATCAGAATTACAAAAATTAAAAAAACAGCAGAAAATGATTGAAAAAGAGTTATTTCGAGTTAAACGTCTATTAAGCACAAGTGCCAAAGTAAAAAAAAACCTTTTCTATTCTATCTTATAGATCATGTTGATATAGATCAACTTAATATACATATGCAACAAATGTATTTTTTTTCCTTTCTAGAAAATAGAAGATGCTGCTTCAAAAAATGATCAAATGGAAAAGGATATTTTACATCTTCGTCAAATTTTAACTGAAGCTTTGAGAACCGGTTCTTCTGAGCCAGTAAATTTCTTTTTAATATTTAGGTTTTCCCTAATTTTACAGAAAATTTTATTTTCAATTTGTAATAAATTGTAGACATTATAGAGGAAGTTTTTTTTACATAAACTATGTATTCCCTTTTTTATATATATGTATATATCTATAATAAAGCTTTTTTATTATTAATAAGGATTATTGTGCAATTTTGTTTGTGATTTAACTGCCAAAATAATAAAGATTTTGAAAAAGTATTAAAAAATTGCTTTTTAATTTTGATTTACTTAGTCAGAATATTAAAATTTATTGAAATTAATTAATTGCATAAGTATTTTTTTTTCAAAAAATTTGGTGCTGAATTTTTTTTATTATTAATAAAATATCTTTTTTATTTTAGAAATCTCAGCGTAACCGAGCAGATATTGAAGCAGAGCTGTGTAGAGTGCAAAATGTATTAGATGAACTTGCTAACCATCGCCAAGAAATCAATAATACTGTTGAAAAACTGAAGAGTGAAGCACAACCAAGCATTTCAAATTCAGTTGATGTTGGAGAAAGTTATTCTTCTGCAATTGGTATATTTTTCTTAAATTTTGTCAAAGAAAAATTTTAATTATTTCTTACTAGTATTTTCTTATCTTTGAATACATTTTCTTCTGAATTGAATTAATAATTTTTAGCTGACAAAGATGACTCAGGTTTAAGAAAGTATAGGAAAGGTGTTGAAGTACGAGCTAGTCCCACTGGAGTTGCTGGTAATTGTTAAATTTTATTCTTCAGAAAATAATGTATTATGTCAAATTCAATATGATTTGATACAATTCAGTCAGTTAATTATTAAGTTACAAATTATATATGTATCAGAGCTTTAAGAACAGAAGGTAAGTATATTCTTTAATATCACCGTTTTCATAAAATATATATGAAGCTAATTATTTCTTCAATTCTAAAATTCCTTTCCATATGCTTTTAATTTAGTTTGGTTCTTGCTCTAATTATTGTATTATCAATTAGTCAATTTAGAATTATTTATTGTAAATATTATTCGTTTGAGAGAGTACAAATGGCCATGTGTATTGGAATCCAGGTATCCAAGTCCTCATCTGTTTTGGTGAAAGTATTTTAATTAAATAAAAATTATTAAAAAAAGCTGAACTCTATTTTTTCAGAGTAAATGTTCATAAAAGAAATAAGATTTTGTGTACATGGTTTTAATTTAGATTAAGTGAAAATTGCTCCTGTATTTGCTACATTCCCATCTATAACATGCATCCAAATTACTCATTAGTTGTGCATACTAATTGTCAATTTTTCTTTATTTCAAAATGTTTTTTTGTAACATCATCCTTCATTATCTTAGTGAAATTTATACAATATTGTATTTTCATTATTAAGGATAAAAAAATTTTATTATTATATTTACCTTGTAACCTACAGTTAACTATTTTATTATGATTCCTATTCTGCAAATATCTATTTGTTATGTATGATTTTTTGCTGTTAATAAAGTTAAATTATTCTTAAAACAATATGCTATAATTGCTGACATCAATACTAAAATCTAAACCTGTTTTATGGCAGCCTATATGGGCTTAGGCCTACAGTGCCCATATCTATTTTCTTAACCGAGCCCTGGGCTGCAAAACATATGTCTATGTTTGGTGGTCAGCCTAATGCAAAACTCCCATGGTTTAGTTTCCAAGCATGCTTGGTACTCAGTTTATTGACCCACAGAAGGGATAAAAGGCTGGTTTGACCTTGTCCGTCCCAAGGATCAAACCCTGACCTGTGCCTTGAAAGCGTGAAATGCCACCTCTGACCCACCTGGCTTTTTTACATTAATACTGTTAATAGTATTCATTAAATATATCTGTTTCACAAAGCCTCAGAAACAGGAATTAACAGACTTTTCCAAAGTATTTCTAATGTTTTCAAGATGTTGCAATTTATCTTGTGTCATAGGTATGGTCTAAAATAGAGGCCTACAATAGTTATATATTATAGCTTAATATTAAATACAACAAAACGTGTACTTATCAATATATTTACTATAAAATATTTAATTTCTAAATTCAGGTTTAAAGAAAATAAAGTAGACAAGCTTAATAATAGCTACAAATATAGTAATATTAAATGAGATAATAAATAATTCATAATATGTTTAGAAATAAATCATTTTCACATTAAGTTAGTTCTTGTAGTCATAATTAGAAGACTTACTCTGCATACTGTATGTGCCAGTTTTGAATATTTCTGTTTATAGTTACTGTTTATCTTGCATTGGATTCTGAGTGATTGGACGTGAGCACAACATGACTTAATTATAATCATTATTGAAAATGCAGGTTCATGCCAGCAGGTGGAGCCAAAAATCTTTGTTAAATAAAATTCAGTAATTTTTAAATTAGAATACTTTAATTGTTCCATTAAGCTCCAAAAGCTATTGTTATGTTACTATAAGCTTGAAGGAGAAAATTTTCATTTCCTATCAGAGATAATGAAAATATATAATTTCTACCTCTTGTTTCTACATTGACATTGCCAAGTAAGTAACATGAATGTAACAATTGGTTCTAGTCTGGTAAATTTTTTAAAACGCTTCTCAAATTTAGAATGAATTTCCTAATAGGTATTAAATGTGGCTCCATTTTTTTTTTTGGAACAACTCATCAGAAATTTTTTTGTTCATACTTGAACAATATTGGCTTTATTTGTTATTAAAAATGTTAACAAATCCAACCAATTTTACTACTGTTGTTTGATTTTTCTTACACATATAAGTTCAATTCTTAAGTTGTGTGGCTTGTTATATCAACTAAATCTAAGTTTCCCTATCAAACATAATCTCAAAATTCAACATCTTCTGATTCTAAAAAATCATTTACTTCCTTAGAATGTCTCTAAATTTTTGTAAAAATGTACTCTGATCTAATGAACATTTGCATAACATAACAATTCCTCATTATCAAATTTGTTTGCTTCTGCAGGTAACATTCTTTGCTAAAGACTTCCTTGCATGAAAATTTTGAACTTAATTTAAGTTCCTATAACATTACTCATATTTAGAATTTAACAATAGAGAGCTTGTTGATGAATAATGCAGTGATAAAAAAAGAAATGTAATAAATCATTGTCTTTAATATACATAGGCAAAAATCAATTGATGGCTCCCATCTGTTGTCATAGATACCACTTTATAAATGGGGATTTTTTTTTCTCACCTGTATTTTTTTTAAGGCACACTAAATACCTACACATGAAATGCTCTTCTTTTAAGGTAATATTGTTAACTCTTTTTTTTTTTACACTCATCTTTAAAAATAATTTTTTATTACACAGCAAAACGTAAATTTGAATCTATTACTTAATTACCTGTATTGTTACTGTAAATTTATTTGAGCTATGCAAATTTTTTAAAAGAAATGTTTTGTATTCTAGAATTATATATATGGTGTATATAATGATTTGATCTAGCAGATGTGACTACACAGAAATTTCAGTTTACTCTTCTACTAGACTTAAAATTTCTTCAAAGTGCTGTATTTTCTGTATAATATTCATTATTTTCCAACTTAATTTTTCTCTTTTTTTTCTGACAAACCATTATTCTCTGTTATTTATTTTATCAATTTATGTCTTAAATGATAGGAAGGTTCCTATTTATCTATATAAAACCCTATAGTTGATTAAGAAATTTGTGAGGATAAATATCTCAATTGATATGGATTAAATCTCTTTGTTAATGAAAATACTTATTCAAATATTGATTTCATCTTGACTATAAATCAAAATTTTAGTGCTTTATTTGGAATATTTTGTGATTGCATAACTACACTGTAACATTGACAACATACTATAAGGATCACAATATTTATTGAGGAGACAAGCATGAAGCACCAATATTTTAACAAAATTATTATTCACACAAATGATTTGTCTAGTAAGAAATGCCTTTTTGTTTTACCATGTCTTTTAATTAAATATTTTGCATTCCATTATTTTTTTACCTGTCTAAAGTTAGATTAATTATGAAATTATTTTTAATGTTTAAAATTCTTGGCATTCAGATTGTAAAAATGTGATGATAACATTTATTTTTATGTATGTTTTCAAAAATGTATTAAAAACTTTGAACTGTATTTGCATTGCCGTATGAGACACAGATTATTAAATTGTTGAAATCAATTTAACAATCAGTGTCTAAATATATTAAAACAATAAATACATAATTTACTCTAAAACGTTGATTTGCTTAAAAAAATTTAAATAAAGTTAATAATTTTGAAAATAATTATGTATTATAATGCTGCTTTAAACATTAGTTCTTGATATTTTTGCTTTTTATAATAAAAATATTTGAAATTTCTTTAATTTACATAAAAAATTGAATCATTAATGAAAATTTTTTTTCACATTTTCTCTTATTTATTGTTGATGGTGCTATTTACATTTAGGACATTGAAAATCTGTAACAATAGTTCTTTTTATGAATATCTGTTCTAATATTTTTTTAAATGTATGCATAGGATCTGCACCACTTCCTGTCCGTAAAAAGCAACATAGTACATATTTAGAAACTGATTTGGATACAATGCTTATTAGAGACCTAGCATTAATACATGAGAAAGAACTTGATGATATTCCTGTTTATGCAAATGCTGAAGAAATAAACAGTGTAAGATATCTATTAATTTATTATAGTTAAATATGAAAGCTTTTATTATAAATCGCAACAAAATATGAATTAAGCCACGATATTTTTTAAATTGAACATAAAATCTTAACATTATGTTAATTTTGTTGGATTTGAAAATATTTGTTTTTCTACATGTTTCTTAGTCTATTAATAAATTTTGTACCGATTCAATCAGGCTGCCATACAGAAATACAACTTACAATGTTTATGTAATGAAATATATGAACAATATTTATGTAGTGAAATATCATTTTTGCGTTTGTTAGCTCTGATTTCAAATTAATAAAGAAGGGGAATTTATATCTTAAAAAGAAAATCTGTGTCTAAGGTAGATAAATGAGATCTAAGGTAAATAATATTGAGAGGCAGATTAAAAGGAAAATCTACCTCTCTTAATATTAAATCTTTATTTATAATATTTATACAAAATAGAATTCAGTAATATTTTCTTTTTTTATCACAAGATCATTAACTTTAAAAAGATTGAATTAATAAATCTTTCAGTTGTTATTTGATTAGTACGCAAAACCATTTAGATCAGATTAACCATTTAGATTATGTAAAATGTAGGCTACACAAATTTGCTGAAAACAGCACTTCCCAAATCACTACTAATTTTCTAGGTAGAAGTATATAGTAAACACATTGCAATTAGTGCAAAATAATATTGATTATGTTAGACAATGTTAAAGCAAAATAATGTTTTATCAACAAAGATTTTTTTTAGTTGAAAATACTTATCTAATCTTGTTAAAACAGAATAATCATGTTAACATTCCTCTAATGCATTTGCATTTTTTTTGTAAAGTTTGTTCTTTTAATGTAAAAAGATAAAATCAATCCATCTTTAACTAATTCTCTTTATTAGAGTAGTTTTTTTAAATATTTTTATATAAATATTTTTTTTTTAACTTTTTCCTTGATTTTGCAAAGAAATTTTGTATATTACTGTTTTGAAGATAAAATAATTTGTGAAAAATTACTATGAGTATTTTAAATGCCATGACAACCTAATTTCAGACTTATGAAAATAACTGTAATACCAAGACTCTTCAATAAAACCATCCACTGCAATTTTTTGAGTTCAAAAATTTTATTTTCTTATGATTTTTGTTCGTGTAAAATTTTATTTTCTCTATTGAAAGATTGAGGAACAAATATGCCAGTATTATTGCAAATGTTAATTTATTACACATGAAAATAGTTTATATCAAAGAAATAATAGTTATTGTTAAATATTGAAAGGTAAAAGCTATGTATCATTTGTTAAAGTGATAGCTGTTATTATTTCATGTTGTATTCATATGTTAATATTGTTGTTTAATTAGTAAAGTTCATGTTAAGCTTCATTTATAATTTACACATTTGCATCACACTTAATCTGCCCTATGCCTTTTTAGTTGAAAATTGTCAACAAAATTGAATGAATTTAAACTGTTCTAATAATTAGCAATAATGGTACTGATATCTACACTTAAAAATTAGTGAGTCTAGAAATTGTCCCCCTTGCCCATATTATAGAGTTAATAATGGAATACATGTTACTGTTTTAGACTAAAAACTTCTAGTAACTAAAATGGTACATGGAAGCTTATTTTCGTATTCATGTATGTTGAAATAATTTTTCAGGCTACTGATGACTGTAATAAAGGTTATGACACAGAAGACTCAAATGTTTATGAGAACTGCACTGTAGAGGTTTCCGCTCCTGATCAGTGCTCTGTTCAAGACATTAATGATGCAGATGAGAGAATGAAACGATTTTATGGTAAATACTCAATTTTTGTGTTATATTCTATTAAAAAATCTACAACTTCACAATATTGAAATATAATAAGTTATAAAGGCCTCATTTAACATAATTGTACAAATGTATTTTATAGTAATCAGTTGAAATAAATTGTTGATGTGAATAGTTATGGGCCTGTGTTTCTTAATTATACATTACAAAACTTCAAATGAAAAATCTTAATCCCCTACAAATAATATGCACATTTTATTTTATGTTCATGTTCCATTTCATGATAATTAAGCTTTTGACATTACAAATTTAAAAAAAAAATTAAGTTAAAGAAACAAAAATACTTAAAGTTTTGAGTTGTATTATTTATCTCTAAATACTTTTGTTAAAAATTTAAATGATATAGGTAAAAAACTGATATTACAATCAAATTATATATCATCTATTTACATGTTTTGTATGTTTTATCTTTTGTTCTGTTAATGTGTTTAGCTATTTTGCGATTATTTTTTTTAATCAGATAGAAAAAAAAGTTTATTTTAAAAACATTTTGCTTTTTTAGTGTCCTGAGATTTATATAAATTAGTAAAGATACATAATGCACTTGTGTATATACTTTCCTAAATATTTCTTTTCTTCAAAATGTGTGAGAATGTTATTTATCTCAATGAATGTTTCCACTTATCCACTAAATAGATTTTCCTTTGCATTTCAGTATTCAGAATCAAAAATTGAAGAGCAGAAAAATCAGTTTCTTGAAATTCATTGTATTTTATTGTATAGCTATTCTTGTTCTTGATTGAATTTTAATTTGGTTTTTAAAAAATAAAATATGTAAGTATGAAATATAACTACGATTTGTGGCTCAATTCATATAGATCAAAATAAAAATTTTATAGAATTTATGATGATTTCATGGAGCACCTAAAATTGCGCTCATTTTCATGTTTTGCAAAACATGTAGCTGTTAATTTAAAAGATTGTATGCAGCTGTGATCATTGGAATTGACACATTAAGACTGTGAAACTGTATTTTACTTAAGATTGAAATCACAATCCTAAGTCCAATATTTATTTGAAAATATCATTCAATTAGATTTGAAATCATGAAACACAAGTTGATGGTTTTAGTGGTTGATATTGTCAAAGATTTGATGCAAGCAATGTTTTACTATTTTTTATTGTTAGTAAGCACAAAAAAAATTTACAAAGCAAACTTTCTCTAGCAACTACTGAAATTAGTAATAGAAATAGTAGAGTTTATGAACTTGTTGCTGGTGAACAAGGTTAATGGTTTTCTATAAATGATTTTGGTTTCGGTAATTATTACTTCAAATAGTGTTAAAAGAATTTCCTTAATGATAATCTGAAAAATAAAAAGTAGCATGAAACCATTGTTTAGTGTTTTTGTAATAATGGAAATACTAGGACTGTAAAATAAGTGGAATCTCTTATGAAAAACTTTTAATCGTTTATTGCTATATCACATTTTACTAGTCATCTTATACATTTGACGGGAAAAAAGTAAAGTTTATAAACTTTTTTTGTAGACCAATTTATTTAGTTATTTTCCTACTTGCATGTAAGCTCAAAGGAAGGGGGAATCCTTTAAAATAAACCAAACCATATAATGCTCCCCAGCTATGATATTAAGTTGCAGATTACTCTTTCTTTCTGGAGTTATTACAATACTAGAATAATGAAGTACCTTTGAACACTTAATACTGTTTGTGATTTACAGCTTTTAAATGTTTGTGATCTTTATATAATAATAAATGATCAAAGTTATATTTTTTAATTCAATTTCTGCACAAAATTTTAATTACTTTTTATCAAAAACTTGATAATAAAACTTAAACAATTTATTAAAATGAGTTTTTGTTAATAATTGTGTTTAAAGCTTCTGATTCTGGGAAAAATGTGAAAACTTGTGAAGTTATTATAAAGTTATTGTGATATGGTTAAAAAATTAAAATACTGGATATAATTTGGAATAACAAAACTTGAATTTAAATATTAATAATCGTTTTGTTAACAGTAAAGGTTATTTTACTTTTGTTTTAAAATAGTTGAATGTTCTTACATTACAGTAAATTTTTCTTATATAATGATTTCTTATAAAAATTGAGATAATTGACATAAATTTGAAAAACTCAATATTTATTTCCCTTTCTATTTTCTGTACATAAATGATATGTTAAAGGAACAATTTTGCAAATTATTGAAATTAAAATATTAATTCTTCTATTAATTTAATAAAATGGGTAAAGTGTAGCATAAGTTTTATTAATGTAAATTGATAATGGAAAAACAAAATATGAATATTTCAATAAAAGGAAAGGTAAATTTCTTGTGAATACTGTCAGTAGGAATTTTATATTTAATATGAAAATCTGATTCAAATTTTTGACATAAATTATTAATAGGAGTATTAAATGCATTAAAATTTGAGATAACTATGAATATTGTAAATATTAAATTATTACTTTCAAAAAAGATGAATTGAGCTATTCTATTTTCCAGTTAATCCTTTATTTTGTATGGCATTGTCTTGCAAGGATAATCTTTAAAAGCATTTTTAATAGAGCTATATTCGTGTGAAATTATTTATTTTATTGAATATTTGTTAATAAATATATTAAATATCTTTTTAATGTCAAAGTTTTTTACTTAAAACTTTAAAATCTGATTTATTTAGTGAGTACAGATTTCATTTCTTAGTTAAATTGTATTCTGTATCATAATATTGAAAATTATAAAAAATAAATAAATAAACAGATGTATGGGAATTCTTAAATACTTAAAAATATCTCTGATTTAATATGAACGGGTTACTTTTTTTATAATGAATGAGTACCCATTGAATTGTTTAATTTTAATAAGAACAAATTCATTAGTATTATTTAAGAATTTGTAAACATTTTGGAGATTAATCATATTGTCTGTTATTTGAATGAATTTCACAGAGTCTACTTAATTTTGACTGGAAAAGCAAAAAATTATTTTACTGTGAAAATTTAAATCAATTTCTTCATTTGCTTGCTGATTTTTAATATCTAGTAAAAAATTCTGTATGATGTGTATATGTATGTCTCAATAAAGATAACACATTATATAATTTAATTGAGAATATTTGATTTTTAATTTATACATAATTTTAAAAAAGTTTTTGTGTCAATAAAAATTAATTTAAATTACATTCAAGATTATGGTAGTTATTTCATAACAATGTTTTCTTATTTTTTATTTTTACAATATTTTGTATTGAATTTGTGTAACTTTTTATTTATTTCTTAATCCTTTAATCAATATTATAATACACAAAATATATGTTAAAATCTACATTTAGGAATAATACCTAAAGATAAACCTTCTGAAATCAAAACTGTGCGTATTGTAAAGAGACAATCTGAACGTCGCAACAGAGAAAGAGACAAGAAAAGAGTTACTTATGATGATCAGTCATCTGTATGGGTTGTTGAAGAACCTGATGTATCATCTGATGATCACTTAGATGCTGATGAAGGTAATATAGCTTTTAATTTATGATTTTTCTCATTAGCGTTTACCACTCTAATGTTCTTTTTTTACATTTTTACTTTATAAAGTGTAATATATTTTCAGTGACTTGTAAATTTCCAAATTCAAAGCTGTAAAATAAATATTATTGCATTGTGCTGAGTACTAATGCAGTTGGAATTTGGATATCAACATAAGGGACTGTTATTTTTATATTAGATTTAATTTTTGATAAAATTTTATTATCATCTAGTATTAAATGTTTCACTTTTCATGACAATAAAAATAATATAGATTCAATTGTCTTAACTTTTATAATTATTTAATTTAGAGGAAAATAACATCAATAAATATAGTTGTTTTTGTATAACGTAAATTCACATTAAATTATATTTTCCAGGTAAAGTTACTATGGCTTCAGCTTCAAGACCAACTTCAATTAATTTACTAACTTCCACTAACAGTCGACATACAGTAAGTGTATGAAAGCTTATTTGTTGTAACTGATATATTTTTCTTTAACTAGGAATTTGAAATTAAAGACATGCATAGTTAAGAAACTCACTCAAAAATTCTCAAAAATACTGCAACAAAAGTTTTGAGACATTTAAGTTTTTTTTTTTTTTTTTAACTTTTAATGAAATTAATTGCTATAACTCTTTCCAAACAACCTACATGTTTGCAAACTTGCTTGGAACATTTGCATCACCCTTTAATTATATTGCAGGATAGTTCTTAATGTTCAGTTTCTCCACTTATTGTATTTTGCTTTTATTTTACTTTATTTATATCAGTTGAGGAGGTAGGATATCATTTATGTAAATAAACAGAGTCCAGTACAACTTCAATAGAATATATGCACCCTAATTTAAGATAGGTTTTCAAACATATATTTTTTCATTTTGTTTTGGCTACTTTTAGTCTATTGGGATTTTTCTGTTTTGCTATAATTTAAGCTATTAAATATATTTTGTGTACCTTCTTATTTATAAAATCCTTAAACCAAATTGAAGAAAACATTTATCAAGTGAATTTATTCCTGTGATTAATTAATGCAATATATAAGTCAGGATTTATTTTTAAGAAGTTAGATAATATTTTTAAAGTTTCTGGTGCACTAGTACAAAAATTATTTTATGTTTGTACTTAAGTTTTAGATTTTCCATATCAATCTTCATATTAAATTTCATTATTTGTTCAATTTATTCTTTTTTTATTAATTTTAAAGCTAATGTCTATTGTCAATTAAAAATTCTAAATAATTTAAATAACACTTTCAGAAAATTATTTATCTAGGTAAACATCCCTTTATATAAAGAAGTAAGCAAAATAAGACAAAAAAATTTCATTAAAAGCTAGTTTTGTTAAAAAATCTGTAATCATTTTGTATGAATAAAAAAATTAAGATAGTAATAAAGGGTGTAAAGCACTTTTTTATTGTTTTTCTCTCTTAAGTTAGGTTTAGTGACACAAAATCCCCATCCTGTTCATCTTGCAGTATGGTGGTTTTGTATTACTAAGGTATTAGTATGTTCCTTTTGTCTCCATTCCATCCAATGGCTGCACCCCTCAGGGGGTTTACCTTCGTAAACACGGGTGTCACAATCCCGAGTACCCAAACACTTCGTAAACACGGGTGTCACAATCCCGAGGTACCCTAGTGATCTTTCCTCTTCTTTATTTTCTTCTCTCCTCTAATCTTCTGCTTTTTCTTCCTTTTCTCCCTCATTGTGGTTGCCTCGTAAGAGGTTGAGGGCTCCCCTTGAGTAGCTTTCTCCGCTCTGTTGCTATTAGCTACTCTTGAGGACTAAATCACCCACGTGTTTGCCATGCGTGGAGACCCGTGTCCCTGGAAAGGAGGATCCTGGTAATTGAGGCCTCCTGAGACCAACACATCGCTTTGGCCTCTGCTTCAGTTAAATGGGAGGTGTGTTGTGGTCCTCAGCACATCAATCGGCTTTATGGATCAAGCGATCGGTTCATCTACTGGCTGACTCATTAAGGGTGGAGTCCACTTCAGGGATGTACCGTGAGCGTATAGGGACTGACTAGCACTGGTACAGTTAACCTGTATCCCCTCGTAGGGCTCCGTGGTGGGTGGTGCCGTCTAGTCCCTGAATTTTAACTTTTGCTGCATGGAACAATCTACTTTATCTTCACTCCCACGGGAGGAACAATTGTCAATGTGATCATTCAAAAAAAAGAGGGAACTTTTCAGTTTGTTTCCCCTTTTGTAATAGAAAAAGGCGTTTCAGCTTTTCTTGGTGAAGTGAAATCACTAAAGAAATTAAGATCTGGCGATCTACTACTGGAAACGGCCTCTGAAAGGCAATCTATACTGATGACGACTATGCGAACTCTGGGCGACATGGATGTGATTGTAACACCTCACGGGAATTTAAATTTTTCTCGTGGTGTGATTACGGCAGAGGATTTGCAATATACATCTACTGATGAGATACTTGAAAATCTTAAATCTCAGAAAGTATGCGCTGTAAAACGATTGACTATCAAAAGAGATGGCATTGTATTAAAAACGAATAACTTAGTTTTGACATTTGCCACTCCAGATTTACCGCAACACGTAAAAGTTGCTTATTTGCGGTGTTCTGTTAGACCATACTTTCCAAATCCTCTGAGATGTTTTCAATGTCAACGCTTCGGACATTCAAAAATAGCTTGCAGGGGGAAACTTACTATTGCCCGTTGGGCTAATGTCGGCCATGATAGTATTACCTGCAACGCTAAAGAGGTGTGTGTCAACTGCCAAGGTGACCACCCCTCCTACTCTCGCTCTTGTCCAGCCTGGCAGTTTGAAAAGGAAATCACGGCAGTCAAAATAAAGAATAAAGTCTCTTACCCAGAAGCTCATAAAATAGTCTCATCACGTACTCCTCAATCTGGCAATAGTTACGCTGCAGCAGTTAAGAAGATCACCAGATCTTACGGTACTCAAACAGAAACTGAATCTGTTAACACAAAAAGATTGCCTATTAAGCAAAAAAGTAAATGCTACCGTACCAATAATCGCCAATTCAACTTTGGCGAAATCAAAAGCCTTAAAGGCTAGAAAATTAAAAATTGCCAAGGAAGGCCCTAGAAAGTCTTCCTTAACAATAAAAAAAGCTCTTCTCTGTCTGGATGCAGACACTGTAAAACTGCATCCATCAGATGATGATTTCAATTCCGAAGATTCATCTGAGATGACGATAAGCAACAGTGATAAAGGATAGAATATATTCCATTGATGGCTTCCTTTGTTTCCTGGAATTGTCGTGGATTTCGGTCTCGCATTGATGACATCAAATCTATCTTCTCTCGCTTTAACCCCGCATGTGTGGCTCTCTAGGAGACATTCTTGAACCCCATTGTTGTCACCAAAATGCGTGGGTTTCAATGCTTTATAAATGATTATGGTGGTGATGCTGCTGTGTCTGGTGGAGTTTGTATAATTACATCAAACAAATATCCCAGTACAGCACATCAGTTAAGAACTACACTCCAGGCTGTGGCTGTGAGAATCCACACCGCGTGTCTAATTACAGTTTGTAGCCTCTACTTACCACCGAATGATGTCATCCAAGAAGAGGAACTGAATGACTTACTTGATCAACTCCCATCTCCATTTTTATTGCTTGGTGATTTTAACGGACATAGTCCTCTGTGGGGTAGTGATGATACGAATTCTTGCGGTCATCAGATAGAAAAGTTAATTTCTGACAATTTTCTCTGTCTGCTAAATACCGACAAGAAGACTTATTTTCACGAACTAATACGGACATTTCACTCTCTTGACTTAGCTATTTGTTCTCCATCACTCCTGCCATTGCTGAATTTTGTTGTCGGAAATGACCTCTACAATAGTGATCATTTCCCTCTAATCGTGTCTCAGGCTGGAAGTAATAGGGTGCATCGCAAACCACCTAATTATGTGTACAGTCGAGCCAATTAAACACTTTTCACACAATTGGCTGTGATCAGTGAGACAAGAGTTAAGACAGATATGATAGATGATGCCGTTAAATCTGTCACCGACACAATAATCCGAGCTGCAGATATTGCTATCCCTAAAAATTCCATCATTCCACATAAACACAGGAAACCTTGGTGGAATGAAAAGTGCCAACTCTCTTATAAGAAACAAAGGAAACAATGGAATATATTCCGAAGATACCCTGCAATGGAGAATCTTGTTGCTTTTAAAAAAGCTAAAGCTCAAGCTCGAAGAGCTAGACGTCAGAGTCAAAGAGAATCTTGGATTCGCTACGTGTCGTCAATCAATTCCTCAACAACAAGTAAACAATTATGGAGGAAAGTTAAAGCAGCCAATGGTATTTATCAGGATTTTTCCATTCCTGTATTAAAAACTGGAGCTGCAATACACTCCTCAGCGGTAGATATTGCTAATGTCATCGGTGAAACCTTTGCTAGTGTTTCCAGCTCTGATTCATATAATCCTACTTTTCTAAGGATTAAAGTAATCGCTGAGCGGACTCTTCTAAGCTTTCATGATCGACATAATCTACCATATAATTGTGATTTTGTATTGTCAGAATTGAAGACTGCTTTATCTAAGGCAAACGACACTAGCCCAGGACCAGATGGAATCTCGTATTAAATGCTCCGTCATTTAAATCACGATTTTTTATTAAACATACTTTTATTGTTTAATAGAATCTGGACTGAGCATGCTTATCCTACTTCATGGAGAGAAGCGATAGTGATTCCAATATTGAAACCTGGCAAAGATTCAACTGACCCTCTGAGTTATCATCCAATAGCTCTCACGAGTTGCTTGTGCAAAACTTTTGAGCGTATGATCAATGCTAGACTCATTTACATGCTAGAGAAGAATAATTGCATACCTCTTCATCAAAGCAGATTTCGAAGGGGACGATCCATTATTGATAACATAGTAGATCTGGAATCCCAAATTCGAAATGCTTTCGTGAGGAGAAACCATCTTGTTGCAATTTTTTTCGATATTGAGAAAGCATACGATCGTACGTGGCGTTATGATGTTCTCCGTAATATGCATAATCTTGGATTTAAGGGTAATCTTCCAATATTTATAAAGAATTTTCTAGCCACTAGGCTATTTAAAGTACGTATTGGAAGTACAGTTTCCAATACTTTTACTCAAGCTGAGGGTGTCCCTCAAGGTAGCATTTTAAGCGTAACCCTTTTTAACCTTTTCATCAATAACATACTTCATCAGTTACCATCTTCTGTGCATAGTAATTTATATGTTGATGACTTGCAAATTTCATATTAAGGATCAAACATGAATATAATTGAGAGACAATTGCAAACAGCTGTAAACAATTTAACCATTTGGTGTGAACGAAATGGTCTTAGTATATCTCCTAGTAAGAGTCACTGTGTCCATTTCTGTAGAAAAACTAGTCTTCATCCCGATCCTGTGCTTCACATAAGCAATAGACCTATTCCTGTGGTCAACGAGATAAAATTCCTCGGGGTAATTTAACTTTCCTTCCGCATATTTTATATCTGCGGAAGAAGTGCAAGCGATTGCTCAATATCCTCAAGGTGTTGTCTAATACATTTTGGGGTGCAGATCGCACTTCATTGCTCCGAATTTATCAATCAATCATTTTATCTCGTATTGACTATGGTTATGTTGCTTATGGATTGGCTAGATCTTCCATTTTACGTAGATTAGACACCGTTCACCACTCTGCTTTAAGGATTTGCTGTGGAGCATTTCGTACATCACCCGTCCAGAGTCTATATGTAATCTGCCAACAGTTGCCATTAGACCTGCGGCGGATGCAGCTGTCTCTTAATTATTATTCAAAAATCATGTCCTACCCTCATCATCCCTTGCTTTCCATGATTCCAAGTGCTGCTCTTAAGAGATTATATAATGCTAGACCATCAAGCATTCCACCTTTTCTCTGTCGTATTAAATCTATTATTTTGCTTTCTGACCTATGTGATGTCCAAATCGAGTCTACCGACCTTTACGCACATTCACCTTGGTTGTCAGTATTATAAATACTGCTATTCTTCAACAGCTTTATTCATTTCATCGCTGTCAGTACACTCCAGTATTTACGGATGGATCCAAATGTCCAGGATCAGTTGGCTGTGGAGTTTATCTTGATGATACCTTCTATAGTTATAGTCTTCACAAATCCTGCTCCATCTTCACTGCTGAGGCTACGGCTATATACCGAGCACTTCAGTTGGTAACAACTAAAAATGAACGTAAATTCTGTGTGTACACTGACAGTATGAGTGTGTTAGAAGCTTTGAGGAATAACAACTATAATTGCCATCTAGTTGTGTCTAAGATATTCAAATTAATTTATTCTGTTACTAACAAGGGATTTGAGATACTGTTTTGTTGGATTCCAAGCCACATAGGAATAGATGGCAATGAGAAAGCTGATGCTGCCGCTAAATCTGCAGCTACTTCCATTTTGCCTTCAATACCATCAATGGACATGAGAAAAGGATTCAAACATTTCATATATTCTCTTTGGCAGGAATCCTGGGACCTGCAAGTCAGCAACAAACTCCATTCCATATTTTCATATATCATTCCATTATCTGTTTTATCTCCACGAAGCGCAGATGTCAGACTGATTCGCCTTTGAATTGGTCACACGCGTTTCACCCACAAACATTTGATCTTAAGTGATCTCCAACCATGGTGTGAAAAGTGTGATGAACCATTTACAGTATATCACATTTTAATTGTGTGCCCAGATTTTAACCATCATCGTTTTAGATATTTTAATACTAATATTTTAGCATTGGAAGATTTGCTTGGGGAACCACCCCATCGCAATTTATTTGCGTTTTTAAAAGACATAGGATTTACGAATTTTATCTGATTTAGAAATATTTTATTTAAATACAAGTTTTTAATCTTATACATGTGTATATTGTATGTTTACATACTTTTAATATATATTTTAACTATATTTCTATTTTATACTTTTTATGAACATTTTAACTATATTTCTATTTTATACTTTTAATGTACATTTTAACTATATTACTATTTTATGTTTTTAATTGGTGAAAAAAAACTGTTGTATAATATCTTCTGATTGGTGCAGCTTGTCCTTATCTGGACCTTGCGCCATAAAAATCAACCAACCACCACCACCACCAATGGCTGCATCTTAATTATCAAATGGCCGAGCTGGCAACCGAATGGTTATTAGCCCTCATGTGCAAAAAATTACTGTTGAGCAACAAACAAAACTTAATTATCAGTGCACCTTCTTGAAAGCATTAATAGAAAATTAAGGCCTGAAGGGATTTTATTTTTAACTGAGATTGATTGATTATAAGGTAAAATCTATTCATAAAAATAAAATTTGCTGAATAAAATAGATAAAATTTAATAATTCTTAATTTATATAGCTTCATTTGTCGATATGCATAATCATATTCACCATTAATATTTTCAGTTAATTACTAGTAATTATTTTCTTAAACTTTTATTATTAGTAAATTTTAGGAATTGTTTCAAGTTTTAGTAAAAATTTTCAGATTCCATATCTGTCCATAATTATTTTCATTTTTAACATGAGATATAACCAACTCTTTATGCATTATTAATAGTTTAATTCACATACTATTAATTTTAAATTTTATAAATTTAAATATTAAAGTGTTTCTTTGCATCTAGTGTTGAAATTAAATATTTTGGAAGTTTGATTTAATTATTTATTATGTATAAATTCTATTTTCAAATTTTTCAATAACATGTATTAATTAATAAATTTTAATTTTGAAAATATTTTCTCTGGTTTGACTAATATTAGTGTTTTACAAAATAGTTAACTGGAATGATTTTGAATGCTATTGATTGTTCTTCACTATTTGACTTTTTACTAAAAAAAAAAAATTTTCAGCTACTGTGTTTGAAGGTACTTTTTCTGTACTATAATATATTCTACATTCATTACATTTAGAATATACTAATGCTGATATTATTTGAAAAATTAACAGCATTCAGCTTAATACCTTTTTTTTTTTTTTAAGGTATTTTAAAAAGAAAAAAAAGATTTTTTAAAAATATACTGTGAATTTTTAGAAAATTATTAAAAAAAACATTTATGTTTATGTATTACTTTTATGTCTGTCTTCAATGAACAAAATTAAAATTTTCAAAAAGAAAAAATATTTTCTCATAATTTATAATAATGGATGAATTAACTAAAAACATTTGATTAAACCAAATAGGCATTTATTTTATTAAATTAATCAGGCTATGATGTTAATGTATCTGAAAAATCACAATCTTTTAATAATTTTAACATACATAATTGCTTTTCTATTCCTAAAACTTCGCTGTAATTATGAAATTCCTAAAATTTCACATTTGAGTACTGTACACCCTGCATAAAACAATATTTAATTCTGAGCTGCATATTCTTCTGCCTTGATAATTTCACTATATCATCTGGGTATATATTTCACAAAGCTTTCTGAGGTAAACTTTAGTATTTTTGCCCATTCTTATTAGAGATCTTTTTTTTTTTTTTTTGAAGTATACTTCTATGTTCTTATTTTTCTACTAATGTGCTTCCAAAGGTTCAATTATGTTGAGGTCAAATGATTGATTCAACTAGTTAATTTTCTTAGATATAGAGAGACCAATTTTTCTTTATTCAGGAACTTTTTTTTCATTTTAGTATTCTGCTGAATCCGTAAGGTTTCTTTTCTGTAGTGTAATGCATAATGTAATCTTCTAAACCATCCTATTTTTTTTCTCAGGTGATTTTTATTTTTTGTGCTATCTACACAATTATATTTTTTTGTGCTATCTATTTGGAACTTATCTATACAATGCAGCTGCATCCAATATTTTGTTTGCTTGACCTATTATTGACTGTTAGTCATTGTATAGTGATCATCTGGCATATTTGAGGGAACGAACAGTTTCCATCTGATAAACTCATCTTGATGTAGTTTTTCTTGGGATTTCTAAATAGCAATTTTTCCATAGTAAAGATATAGATTATGCTTACTTTCAGTTCTTTACTACAGAGCCAATTATTTATTTTGAAATTCCAAACTTCTAATGACCAATCTCATTGAGCTGTTACTTTTAAGGATTATCTTGAGGTTCTTAGTTTAGAGTAAATGGAATTGCCAACATAGTCTCCATACCTAAATTATCTGTGGGACTACCTTGTGGTAGACAGGTTGTTACTTTAAGTCCTCCTCCAAGGCATGTAGAAGAGCTAAAAATAACAGCTTACACCTTGTCTGGTCTTCACTTCCCATTTTGGTATGTGACAATGTAATAGATCGTATGGAAAGTCGATATTAATAGTGCATTCAAGCTAGGGATAAACATTTCCCTATCCCTAGCTTGATTAAAAAAAGATTCATAGATTTGTATTCTATTAGAGTATGAATCTTTTTTCTGCTTCTTTGGCAATCAAGAAACATGGCTAGACACTTTAGTTCCAGGCACTTAGCTTGCAGAGCATTCTTTGTGTACTAATATCTTATGCATTTATTTATTAAATATTATAATTCTATTGTATAATCTCAAAATTTTGCTTTTGACTTCCCAATTTCATGATATGTATTTTTTTAATAAAAATTATTTCATATATATCATTACTTCGACACATATAGGATGGATAAAGCTACAAATTACCTGTATAAATTATTTAAAAAAATGTGCTTACAAAAGAAACTGAGGCAGAAAAACATCTCAAAATTTGTTGCGAACTACTGTACTTTTAGACTAGTCTTTGCAATTTTTTTCAAGTTCATGTTTATGTGATGTAAGCTATATTACATATTTATTGCTTACACTTAGTTGTGTTGATAACTAAATTAAGTGCTACAAATATATGTAGTTTTTACATTTTCATTTAATTTTCCCTATTTATGTTTTAGAATACTCAATCTGCACATGAGCGTTTATTTGGAGCTGCTGCAAAAAGTGAAAGAGAAAAAATTATCTCAGGAAAAACTAAAAGTCATTCATCTCCTACAAAACGTTCTAAAAGGAGACATTACACAGTTAGTGGATATCAATATATGCTTGATCCACAGTTTTCTCAATATTTCAGAGTAAGTTGAATTAAAAGAAAAAATTATTAAATTAATAAATTGGTATTAAATAGTTTATCCTAAATAGTTGGTCTTTATCAATAATTTAAATTAGAAAGAAGTTGTTTCGTTAAAAAATAAAGGAAGATTTTTTCAATTAATTCAGTATACATTTCTACTACCATTTCTATTTTCTATATGAACCTGTCGTAGCCTGTTTCGTTAGGGCATCGTTCTCATTATCAGAAGTTAATAAGTTTGAATACGGAACCAACCAAAGATCAAATATGTTAACTCTTGGAGGCAGAGGCATGGAAGAAGGTTGTGATCACAATCTTCTCCGTGTGAAATTATACTTCTCAGGGTGGCAGGCCAAGTCTAGAAGTCTACATAGTACCTACTTCTAAATTATGAAGATCCATACTCTCTTGGGGTCACAATGGCATTCCTTCAGTGTGCCCTGCTATATAATGTGCTTTACTATATAAAGAGTAAGAAAGTACTAATCTAATTTTAAGATGAAATTTCAGATAACAATAGAATTCTTTGTCAAAGTTCATAGATCTGTGATTCATCTTCATTCAAATTGTCAGATAACTGATTTTTCTTTTTTCAGTTACAGTAGTATTTTTAATAGAGCCTGCATATTAAAATGATCTAGATATCATTTTTACTGCAAGCATATAATCAAGTGCTGTGAATGAAATCATAAAATGTGAATTTTGTAAAGCGATTCTAAACTACAATTAGTCCTTGCAAAAGTAACCTTCATTGTTTTCATTTGAAGCTATTGATTATACTGTGAAGCATATTCTGTTTAACAAGTGTTAGGTTAAATGTGAAAATTTACACACAAGTTACATAAAAATTACAATATATTTTAGTATCAGCAATGAAATTTAGAATTAGAAAGATTTATGATTCGTTAATAAAAGCATTAATTCAAGTTTCTCAAATATAAAATAAAATTTTAAAAAATAGAAGAAATTATTTTAAAAGTAAGTGTGCAAACTTAGGATGCATAAAATAGTTTGCAAAAACATGTTTCTAAACTTTGATAATTTTAGCTACCATTTATCAGCAATGCGTCTATGAGACAGCTTCTAGTAAATCAGGTATCAGGTAAAATCAGGAGTGTTTGTAAATTATAGGTTGTAAAAAGGAACATCTATACAGTATCTTAGAACTGTAATCTTACAGCAATTAAATTTTGTTGGTGAAATTTACAAAATGGTGAAAAGAATGTTTTTTAAAATTACTTTTAAACCTTAATATGTCAATTCATGCCAAAAACAAAGTTATGATAAACTCAAAAATTATAAAGGGGGCTATATATAGTACTTATGTTAAGGATACTATGTGTAAACTAATTATTTTCAGTAATGTTCATTTATCAGTATTAATTTCATTACATTTTACCAAATTTTGCATTTTTAAATTCATCGCACTTTAATTTTGTAGAAGTTTGCTTCCAAGAAAATTATTTAGGTGTAATAACTAAAATTTCTACTTCAGTTTTGCATAGTTATTGCTAGTTTTCAGCAGTATTTTTTCCAGTTTTTACTACTCTTGATTTTTTCTGTTTACTGATCCAAATTTGAAGTACTATTATGAAACTAGTAAGTTCCATGCTTTAAATTTAAAAAAATTAACTGTTATCTTATTATTTTACATATTCTACTTTGAAAGAAGCTAATTTTAAAGTTTAGTTATCTATGCTTATAGTCTTAAAATCATCTAAGTTTAAATCAAATAGATACCCTTAAACATCTTTCCTATTTCAAGCAATTAGTTTTGTATGAAGTATTAGTATTGCTACTTAATATTTTTATTTTTCAAGTAACAAAAATTTTTATTATCAATAAAAGCTCATACATTAATTAGAATTTTTTTTAATTATTTTAAAAGTATACATACTTCAACAACTATTTTGCTATATACTTTATTAGCTTTTATTTTTAAATCATATTACTAATAGCATTTTTTTTTAAATGTTTTAAACTTTCATCACTGCAAAAATGTTTACTGCTTCAAGCCCTGTACAAGCAATTATATTTTTCTTTTAAAAGAAGGAATATTAGGAAATAACTTAGATAATTTCTCTCAAAAGATATTTCTCAATTTAAAAAGGCTACTACTTATCTGAAAAATAGTATTTTCTGTTTTTTTCTTCTTTTTTTTCGATTTCATATTTAATTTTATTACTTTTTATTTGGAATTATTTAGGATAGACCTCGGTCTCGTGATGATGTTGACATGGAGAGGTGCTTGCGAACAGCTAACACTCCAGATATTGTTCGAAGTACTATTAAAAAGAATGATGTTTTTGATGATAAAATGATTGAAAGAGAGGTACACATAATTTTACATTTAATAAAAGGCTATTATATGATCTATTAATTTTTTGTTGCTGTTTCTTAATCTATCACAGTTTACAAGATTTTCTGTAATGCTTCCTGCAATTATTCTCTTGTTTATATTAGTTGATGCTTCCTCCAAAAATTGAAATTCCTGAAAGATATGTAGAAGTTGAACCTGATCAGTTGTCGGCTATGGAGAAACTAAGAAGAAGTCAGAAGGCAGAAAATATATGTAAAATGCTGTCAGAAACAACAACGTAATTATCATAATTAAATTTTTCTTATATAATTATATAAAACAGTAGTACTTTATTTGATTATTTTTATGATAAAAATTTTTTATTTGCTTTCCAAAATTTAAATATTAAACAAATCTAAAAAATACTATTTATCTTTCATCTTAATATTTCGTTAATTTTCGTATTGAGTCAATGATTTAATTTTTGTATGTTGTGTTTTTAAAATATAATTCAATTCTCAATCAATCAACAATGGCACTACAACCCTGTGTGGGTCCTGGCCTTCTCAATGAGCTTATTCCATCTTGGCCTGTACTCAGCTGCACTTTTCCAATTAGATGTTCCAATAGTGTTAAAGTCCCTATCAAGACAATCAATCCATCTGATTTTGGGCCTACCTCTGGAACGCTTTCCCATTGGCCTTGCAAGAAAGATTTTTTTAGGGGTGTGTTCAGTTGGCATACGAATAACATGGCCAGCCGATCTCATCCTTTGTATTTTAATGTATTTGACAACATCAATGTCCTTAAAACTTTTGTATAATTCATGGTTATACCTTCTACGCCATACCCCATCTGTCTCCACTCCACCATAGATGCTTCTCAAAATTTTCATAATTCAATTATAATATTGAATTTGATTTATTTAAGAATTATGTACTATAAATAAGTTATATAGTGATTCAAATTGTTTTCTTTATTAAAATTTAAAACTAATAGAAGAATATAAGTATAATATTCTGGGTATTTAAACTGAATTTTAATAATGCATCTCATTATACGATTTTTTATTGAAAAAATTGCTGAACATCAAAATAAAATAATAGAAACTTTAGAATGAAATATTCATTAAATACTTTTAAATATGTAAATTAAAATCATAATATAATTTTTATTGTGATTTTAATTTTTTAAATATTTTTTTTTAAATTTACATTATGTAATATGATTTTAGCACTTATGAAGATGTTGTTGAAGAAAGAAGTAAGTCACCTGATGCACTGCACAAAAAGCTTAATGAAGAGAAGAGAAAAAGAGCTCATTTACTTAATTTAAACCGAGCTATTGCCCGGGAGGTAGTAGAGAAGAGCAAAGCAGTTGCTGGTAAATTCATATTAAATTATTTGATATTTTGTTACTTCTTAGTAGGTTTTCCTTCTTAGTTTGGAAAATGTAATGACAATCTTAAGGAAGCTTATAATTTTTGCTTTATTCTAAATTGTATTTAGACTTGGTAAAATAGATAATTAATTTGTATTATCTGGGATTGATTGAACAATAATATATTTTAATGTATTAATTATAATTGCTAAGCTGTTTCCTTTTTCCTTTCTAAACATATAACATTAGTTCTGAATCACATTTAATTGCTTAAATATCAAATTTTATTTAACAGTAATTACTTCTTGAGTAACAATAGCTTAAACTATAAATATGTTAAATAATAAATAACCTATAAACAATTTGGAACATTTTTAATTACAATTAGGAATTCTTTAAAATAGGAAATTCACAACATTTATTGTTGGTTCAGAATTCACTTTAAACCATTGGTCCCTATCTAATTATCCTTTGTGTGCAAAAAGTGACTGTTGAGTGACAAACAAACCAATCTTCCCCAGTCTCTTCTGAAATAATAGTAAAATTGCGAAATAATAGTAAAATTATAAAATTTCTGTAATGGACCACATTTGCTCTGGAAATAAGCTGTACTCATGTACTTGAAAGGAAATTATCTTTAACACTGATCAAGTAGTTTACCATGATCTACAATATTTCTGCTATATTTTATCGAATGAAAAGCGCATTCTTAATCATTTATATTTGTGCTTATATTTTCACAAATAAAATTTGCTTTAATTTCTTAAAATAATTCTCTTGGTTGTTGTTAATGAACAAGTTATAAAAAAATAAAAAAGAAAGAAAGAAATTTAACTTGTAGGTAACACATGTAAACTCTAACTTGTACATTCAAAATCTCTGCTATATTTATTTAGTAGAATTCTGAAATATGCTCTAAGTGGCACCATAAACCACATGAATTTATTCCTCTAAACATATTCATATGTACTTTTTGCTTACAGTATCTAAAATGTCTTTAGTTTGAAAATTTATGAACATTTTCATAAAATTCTCTTTTGTTTCTTGAAGAAAGAGAAATTCATTCTGGTATTAATGATTTCTGATTGATAATGTCAGTTAGATGTCTTTTCCTTATTACATAATAAATTAATCAAATATTATTCCATGATTTTTTTATGATGTGCACTCTATAATTTTACAACTTTTGTATATTTTTCTTGTGGAATTTGAAATTCTGCTATTTTTTGCCTTTATTATTATATTCATACATTTTAATGACTTTTATAGTATTAAGCTCTTTTTGTGAGGCAAATATTTAGTTAACATCACTTTGCTTATTAAAAATAATTTCCATGTTTGATAAGCAACTTACACTCTTTTCATAGCAATTTGTTCAACATTTTAATGATTCATTTATTTTAATATCACACTTTATAGAAATGCAGTAAGTGTATAAAAATTATAGAGAATATCTCAGCAGAGATTTTCCAGTCAAGATCCTCTATAATCTTAACAGAACAATACTTTATCTGTTAGCCTCTATATGTATAATTGTTCAATTCAGCTAATAACATTCTTACAAACCAGCATCACACAATTCAGACCTTTTTTTTTTCTTTTTCTTATTACAATTTTTTTAGCTTATTAATAAAGGTTTCTTATATTTTTTTGCCAAGAAACAAATTTTAAACAAAATTTAGATATTAATGGAATTACTGTAGAATTAGAAGAGGTTCCAATATTGAACATTTCACTAAGTTTTCTTAACTTATGGGCATTCATCATTGAACATGAAATTGAGAACACTTAATCTTATTCACAAAATATGAAATATCATCGTTTATATACAATCTAATTATTTTTTTCTTTAACTTAGTAGATTTGAACATATGCATCAAACAGAGTTTCTTATATTGTATGATTCTGTGTAGAATTTTTTTTATTATAACTTTTTTAATTAATCATTTTATCTTTCACTAGTTACTATTCTAATTAAAATTATGTACCCCAATTTAATAATATATAAAATTTGTTTTATTTATTTAATTTTAATATCTTTTATATTACATTTAGTTTAAGTTATGTTTTTTTTATGCATGCTATATTTAATATATGTATTTTAGTTATTTTAATTTTGCATGTATAATACCTCTCCTTAATTATTTTCCAGCTAATATTTGTACGTCAGGGAACCAGTTATCATCCTAAGGTTTGTTATTTTTATTTTAAATAGTCTTTTATTTTAATATTTTAAACCTGGAAGTTGAATTACAATTATTAGTAAACATGTTTCCTTTTTATGTGCATGTATTTGTGTCTGAAAACAATATTTGTTCTTATATTTTAATTACTTTTCCCTTATTTAATTTATATTGTATTCTAAAATTCTTGCAATTTTGTGTGTGGCTTATAAAGATGTTTGATGTCATTTAAACTTCTAAATTATCAAATCTATTATCAACCCTATTTAATAATTTTAATTGATTTCTTATGTACATGTTGTCTATTACACATCTTAAAACCACAATTCTTTTTGTTCTTGTTCTGTTAAAATATATTAATTCAGTTTTGACTTTCATTCCTCCCAAAATGACGATTTTTCCAAATTTAGCTTCAAATGAATAATTTTATGTATATTCTTATTTGCATTAAAAGTTTCATTCTATTATGAACAAAAAATATAATTCTATCAAAATTATATAGATACAGACTTTATATTTTTTTAATTGATACACTATGTTAATTGATGCAATTAATAAACATGTGGAACCAGGTGGAGTGTTGTGGTTGTGCTTCATATTCCCAAGTCTAAGGTCTGTAATTCAATCCTCAAGCTGGACAACCTTTTATTCCTTCAGTGGGTTGATAATGCTGAGTACAAAGCATGCTTAAGAACTAAGCATTGGAGTTTCATATTAGGCTAACTACCTAAAAAACAAGCTTCGCACCCTAGTGCCTTGTACCTTATATGGGCTGTCATGCCTCTAAGTTTAGTTTTTTTAACGTGTGCAAGAAAAGCAATGATATTGATTTGTCAAATGTGATTTTGGTTATAGATAACTAGGTTCATGGTTTTGTCCATTATGTGTATCCTCATTACTTAACACTCACATGTTTCGCTTGGCTTTGCAATAATTATGTAAAGGATATTTTATTTACTTACTTAAAATGAAAATTAATTGTTAATATATCTTTTAATTTGATTTCCCTTAGATAACATCTGTTATCTTCAAAAATAAATTTCAAACCTGAAAATGTTTTTCCAACTCTTCTTTATCGCTAACCAACACTAACTGAAACTGTCAAAATCACCATTGCAATCTTAATCAAGTACTGATAAATAATTTCTTTCTCTTCCCAGAAATGTAAAATATTATGTTTTATTCATTCATTGTCAAAACTACTTGAAATGAATTCAAAGTCAATCATGGTAAGAAAGTAGGGAAGTTGTGTGTCTTATTGCCAATTCTTTACTTTCTAAAGAACTTTCTAAATCGTCTTCATTTTTTATTGCTTTCAGTAAAAGATTCTGCTTTTTCATTTACAATTGAAATTGATCTTTCGAAAAGTTGAGATCTGTTCCTAAAGTTCTTTAAATGCACTGTGTGTATTTTTTGTGACTTGTAAAGCAAGATTTTGTTATGTGAGTCCAAATAAACTGCTCCAACTGAATTATCACTTTCTGTTAACAATGCTTCATTGTTATATACTTGATTTTATATAATGTGTGCAAAGAAATTTTTGAGATTTTTTAACTTTATTTTGTAATGGGTCCAAATTATATAAAAATCACTTTAAATTAATTCTTTACTTCAAAGTAGATGCAAAGTTGCTCCATTAGGTATTGTAGTGTCTCAAAATTTTAATTTCATCCATTTACTGTCTGTAAAGTAATGAATTAATCCACTTTCTGCTAAAGATGAGCTAAAATGTCTGTGTTCCAATAAAGATTTTAACATATGTGTAAAAATTTATAAAAGTAATAAGGAACTGGCTGAGAACTTATATTTAATTTATTATCTTTACTTGACTATTTACTTCTAGTTAACCATTATATTTACTCCTTATGAATTAATTCTAAATGTTACTAGTCTTTTTATACCTCTTTAATAATCACAAATATTTATAATTACACCTGTATCACAATTCCTTTTTCTGTTCGAAGGGCAGAGCTGCACTGTTCACTTTTTACTGAGCAGCTGTTTCTCTATCTAAATAGTATACAAACAGTAAGTTTATGATGCAAAAAACGTACTGTTTAGAAAATAACGTTTATGATGAATTTATTTTATTTTATTATTATTATTTATTTTTTTTTTATGTTGGCTTTTTTGAGCATAATAAGTCTTGCAAGTCCAATAAAGAAATGAAGTATCTCCAGGAGTGGAGAGAGCATCATAGAAGTTGAAGATGCCTTCATTAAGAGAAAGACAGGGGCTGTAACAGATTTAGCGTTACCCTGGGTGCACCACGAGGAGGACTATTACACTACACCCCATGAAAAAATATATAATATATCAGACTAATATTTTTCTAACTAATATATCAGACTAATATTTTTCTTTAAAAAAATTGTCTATATTTCTAGTTCATTCAATTAAATAACTTTTCTACAAGAGTAGTTACATGTTAAATTGGAAGGAAAAACTATTAGTGAACATAAAACTGGAAATTGGAAACGATGTGCATTTATTAATAATTATATAGTTGAGGTTAAATTAGAAAATATTAAATAGTTGGTTAGAGTAGCAAACTGACTCGAAATATATGGAACCAAAATAACGTTTTTTCTGATTTCCGACTCACAGTTAAAATTTTAAACCCTTGTTTGTGAAGTCTGTCATAAATGGAAAATGTCTTATTAAAGTGTATTAGATCAAAATCTTTCATTCGTTCAAAAAGAAACATAAGTTGGGAAAATACTTTTTTGAATGTGGGGAATTAGTTTCAGTTTTGTACGATTCATGGTATTAGAAGTTTCATAACTGTGTTGTTTAATCTACTTTTTGCAATTTTGTGTGTTATCTAAATGTGATGCAATTTCTTCAATCTAGGATATGGAAAGAATAATCTCATTATTTTAGAATTAATTGTTCAAAATGGGTTTTTATCTAAGGCAATCGTTTTATTTAGCTAATTTCTTTTCCTACTTACAAACTTATGTTACATCAAAATTTAACCCTCTTCTATTGTTATATTTCTATAGTTTTAAGTTACTGTATAGCCACTTTATATTATGAAAATGTGGATGGGTTCTCTTCAGATTTTTTAATTTAAAATGCTTTTCAAACAAAACTTAAAAACATTTACCTTTTACAAAATATTTGATTTATGACATTTTTTTCATATTGAATTTTATGTCCTTAAGGTAAATAATTTTAAACGATTACCTTTTTTTATCACCTTAATTGTTTGTTTAACATTAATGTTCTTGATCACTTAATGAATGGTTCAAAAATAAATACATGTAGATATTTCACTTTATCATTTGTTTCTAATTATTATATTATTACAGTTCTTGCAACTTTGGAGCATATGATGAAAAAACCCCTTACTCCTGTTGAAGAAGATATTAGTCCAATGACTTCCTTGCCTATTACTCAACAGCGATACAATTTTCTCACCTGAAGTGCATTCTTCTGCCTTAGGCAGACCTAGTCTTGCCATTTTATTCAATCAATCCCAGTGATTTTTATTTCTTTTTTATTTGAATTTATAGAGCTTCATTTAGAACATAAACTATGAATTGTTGGTGAATATAAATAATTACCGGTTATTTGCAAATGGACCATTATTGCAGTTTTAAGTATGATCATTTTATTTTTCCAATTATTGCATTCATATATCCTTGAGAGTGCATTTTATGCCATTAGACTGACTGCTCCTTCATATCGTTTGGGCAGCTTTAATCATTTATTGTTACCTTATTTATATATTGCCAAATTTTTTAATTTTGTATACATTTACATTTAATTGTATTTTTGACAAAACGTTTTATATTATTTTCCCCCATACTTTTTTAATCACGAGATTTATTCGTAAGTAAAAAAATTAATTTTAAACATTCCAAATTAATTTGTGTAAAAAATTTATAATAAACATATCTATCAATTATTTTGCAATTTAACTGAAAGCTCTTAACTTAAATTTAACTTTAAGCTTTATTTAATGGATAGAAAAAATTTTGTAAATATTTATATTCCAATATTAGAATTTTACTACTAAATGTAGTAAATATAATTAATATAATGAAATAATTATCCTTTTATATCATTTAATTAGCTTTTTTGCTACTTTATTAATTTGAAATATGATTCATGTCTTTATTAATACATGTAATAAACATGCTTTTATTAGATATATTAAAACATGTTATAATGCATTTTTATTTTAGATATATATATATAGTAATTTTTCATGTTTCTGCTTAATTATTTCGTTTTTTAAATGAAGTGAAATTTTTTGAAAATAGAAGTTGAAAATATCCAGGCTAATGTATTTTTATTGCATTGTGTCCACTTAATCTTTTAGTTATAGAACTGCTAACAATTAAAAAGTTAATTCCTTAGTTTCAAGCAGTTCCTTTCCTTTAGAGTTAAATGTCATTATTAAAAATTGAAATAGTGTGCACACAAGTAGATATGTAGTTTAAATATAAAACTAACATATTTAATACTAACATTTTCTCTCCTAAGAAACTATGAGTTTTGTGCTGAGTGCTGTCACAATTTATTTACTTTTTCAAATAAATGTCTATATTAAGTACTGTTTTAAACTATAGATGAGTATTTTCAGTTGAAAATTGTAAATATGTTTACAGTAATATGTTAAAATTTCTGTGTTGTATCTTCAAAAATTATTAATTTTTACTTCTAAATATTTTAATCTTACCTCTAAAACAAAAAAATATATTGCTCAAATATAGGTAAGTATAGCTATGAATAACTCTTGTTGAAGTTCTACCAAAAATATAGCAGTTTTCCCCATTGTGGCACTATAATGGGTGTATACTTCAGATTTGATCGTTTTTATTTCTGTAATATTTAGAATTTTTATGTTAGAAGAAAGTATGATGCTTTTGTTATGACATGTGTAAATACTTTGAAAATAATTATAATACCAAAGGTGTCACTTCTTATTCCTTAAATTTAAAAAAGAATATGAAAGTTAAGCAAATATTTTTATAGAAACTTAAAATAATTGAAATTTGAAATATTTAAACTAAATTAAATAGCTATTTGTTTTAATATTTAGTGTGTTTCCACTTTTAACCTACTTTTTGTCTTTAAAGAATAGTTTTTTTTTTTCAGTAATTTCTACTGAGATTTTAGCCATGATATTTTTATAAATTGATGAATCTCTATCTTTATTTCTCTGAAGATTATCTAAGGCTAATATTTTTCTAATTTTCATCTTGGCAATTTCTTTTTTTTTTTTTTTTTCTTTTTTTTTTTTTTTAAATAATTGTGATTACTGTTACCATCTTCATATTTTAAAATTTTTAAGGAAAATTTAGGTTCCCAATTGTTTAGTTTTAGTAGTGATAAGAAATCTAAAGTCAATTGCATCCACGTTTCCTCACCCATTACTATTCCTTAACCATACTAAACAGTTAATTTAAATGAAGACTAAAAAAAACAAATTATTTAATCTGCATATCTAATAGCTTGTGCAATTGCCTAGTTATAAAATACTATGATTAATGTATGAGAAAAATATTTAATATTTTTTATTAAATTAAATTTATACAAGCTTTTATTGAAAGTATTTTAAATTTGATTTATGAATACATGCCTGATTCTTATAACAGATATCACTTTTCTGCCATATATATTTTGACATTTAATCTAAATATCCATCCTAAATCCTAGAGAGTATTTTTTAAAATTATAAAAGAAGCATGTAGATATATTTCTAAACATTTATTTTATGCAGTAAAGTTTTCAATATGAAATGTCCATGTATTAAGTGTCTAATTAAAAGTGTGTAATATTTTTATAAAAATTATTTCAAAATTTAATATTTTAGATGTATATATTTGTTTAAAATATGTTAAACTAATAATCAATGGTGGCTTACTCATAGGGATGGCAGAGCTTTTAGCTTCCCTATAATCTAACAATGTATTACTAATTGTTTAAAATACCAAAGTTTTTAAAATAACATTTTTTATTCTTGTACATCTTAATATAATATCCTGCAATTAAGTTTCATATTAATAACAATTGTTCCATTCATTAAAACTTAAAATTTAAATCTTGAAATGTGTTACTAAGCATATTGTTTTATCAAAAATTGACTTTAGCAAAAACAGACTATTGCAACAGTTCTAAACTTGTTCAAACATATAAGATGCTGTACAAAATGACATTAAACATAAATTCGTTTTATTTTGTAACAGAATCTTATTTATAAATGTAGCACAACTAATCAATAAATATAAACTAATTTATTATAAAACAAATATGAAAAATCTTTTCTATTTCAATATTGTCAAATTTATGTAGATGTTATTTTTATGTTTTGCTCTACAATTCTAAAGTCAATTTTTGTGTAAACCAAATAGCTACAGCCACCATTGCTTAAACTGTGCCTTTTATTGATGTCATCATGAAAAGTGTTCCACAAAAAATCAGTTCCAATAAAAATGTTAAATATCATTAATTTTATAAATGTGTATGTTATCATTCATTACTTGTTGTTTAAATGGTATAAATGAATTCCTATATTTAGCTGCTATGAAAACATTGATTTTTGCAAAAATTTCTATAATCAGTATTAGTAATGAAAATTTGTCTAAGAATCAAAAATCTTAATTGGGCTTAAAAATTGTGTCTTCCTTATTATTAATTATATATGTACATTTATTAATAATATGATGTATAATCTTGTCCTTCATGTAATAATTTATTGGATTTTATTGAGAGTATTAACTGTGATGTTAATTATCTTTGAAAGAAATTGTCTGTAATAAAAGTTAATTTAAAAATATTACTGGAAAAAAAATTTTCAGTTGTGTTGACTGGACCTCTTTGTGCCTGCTATATTATAAAAAAGTGACTGGAAATAATGGTGGCCTTTAACTTTGTGAAAGCTCATAAAATGTTTGTTGTGAGAATATAGTTTTGCTAATGTTGAAAGTTGTAAATGATAGATTTATTATTCATTCCATTGCATTTTAATCAAACTTTAAAATAGTGTTACTGTTTTGATCGCTGTATTGTTTATAATCACATATTAGTAATCTATCATATTAGATGTACTTATTTAAAATCATTTGTTAGATTTCTATATTTAGTCCTTTATCTTCTACAGAAAAAGGCAATCTTTTATTTTTTTACTTGTTGTTAAAAATTAATTGAATTATTACATGTGCAATTTGTTGAGGTATATTATGTAGGTACAATACTTCTGGTGTTGCTATTTTATACTTTGAATTTATATTATTATAACTACCTTTAGAAACTGAATGTAGAATTATTTTTAAATACCTAATGTTTACTCTTGTGGTTCACATTATCTTACCAGTATTATAATCTCATTTTGTTTTGTTGTAAAACTGCATTGTTAGATGTTGTATTTTCTAAAATTGTTAAATAATACTTTTTTAAAATTAAAAAGTCTTATCATTATTGAAAAAGTTTAATTTTTATTTTGACTGCAAGCTAAAATAACCCTATTATCCAAAAATATTCAGAAGAATTAATATGAAATGTGGAATGATTTCACAGTTGTTTAAATTTTTAAAAGGTCAGCACCAATAACCCTTAAAAAGATGCATCTAAATATCTGAATTGCTTCAATATTAATATCAATACTTTTATATTGAATACAGCAATGTATGGGTTTAACTCTTAGTTAATCACATTGTTTTAACAAAAGATGACAATTTTGTAGTAGAGTTGCATGTTTTGAAAATTTTCGAAGTTGAATTTTCATTATTTTAAAAGAAATTTTTAACTAAGGCTTTCTTTTCAATCAGTATGTGAAAATAATTCAGTTAAAGATACTGTTTGAGACTAGTTTTATCCGAAATTCAACTGGATTTCATTGAAGATTTATCATCTTCACACAACTTGGGTACTACTGTGATAAGATTGTTGTGACATTATACTTAAAATGTGAAAACTTATATGTGGCTGAGCTATTAAACAAAAAAAAAAATGTTGCTGTATTTTTTGTGCAAACACTGTTTCTTGAGTCCTAAAATTTACAGGCTCACATCAGAGATCACCTAATAATAAAATAAATGTGCAGGCTGAAGTTGGGACAAACTTGTTTAACATGTATGGTATTGTTCTGTAGCTAAAAGCATAAGCAAGTCTTTAGTGAGCAAATGAATATTTATCTTACTAAATATTAATGAAGCTGCATAAAATGAATGTAAAATAATAAATTATAGGATTAAAATTTGTGATTATGAGAAAAATAAGTTGAGTACTGCACATTATTTAGGTTTTAAACAGAGAAAATTTATCACCTGCAAAAAAATGTATATTAATTATAGAAATAAAAAATAATATTTGTATAATATTTATAAAGAAATAAGTTGATTATTTGATATCTACCAAGCAATAATATTAGAAAATAGTGTAGAAATACTTTCTGGAGATTTTTTTAACTCTGTTAAAGATTGAGATTTTAAATTAGATGGAAACATGATTCATAACCTCAGTAGGAAACAAGAGCGAATTCGCCAGTAAAACCTTAAACCGGCTAAATTCGCTTTGAAGAAACTGTGGCGTAAATATGTGATATTATTGTGCTGTTAAACCAATGAAACTTTATTTATATAACATTGAATTCTTGTTACCGTTTTGACTGATGGGCGATATCCCTTGTGAAATTATACCTTTTTATTCATCAAAATTTTTGATTTATTTATGTATATATATTTTTATTTATTTATATTGAAACTCAGTATAATTTTTTGACATTTTTATATTTCGATAATTTTTTCGAGGATGTTGAAAACTTTCCAGTAAATCTGGTGTATATTTATTAACATTTCATATTCTAAATTTCTTTAAACACTTTGAATTACATCATTGCTTTGAACATATATTTTAAAAATAAATATTTGTGATAATTTTTTATAGTAATATAAGTCTTTATATAAAATATAAAAACAAATTATCAGCACTATTCAAAAAGAAGTATTAAAATATTTTTTATAGAAATTATTTTATGGAAAACAAAAAATATAATGTATTTTTGAATATTTTAAAATCTAAAATAATTTTGCAATAACAAATTTTTCATTTTCACTTTATATATATATATAAGCATGAATTGGATTAAAATTATTTTATTAAAAAATTAATATCTAAACAATCTCAGCAACATACAATATGTAATAAAGTTATTTTTTTTTTAGTTATGTATTTTAAACACAAGAATCAATTTTTTCAATAATATTAAAAGTACATAATGTTCTTCTGTGCAATGTATCTTAATTAATTTAAAGGTATATTTAAATATAAGAAAAATAAGTTTTTTAATTTCAGTTTATTTCCTTCCTTTTCATAAGAAAATCTATATTTCATATTAATACAAATTATAATCAGTGACAGATTTTTCAAATATTTTGCAATTATTTGTCTTGTCAAAATAATTTCTATCTTTTAAATCCTACAGATATCTTCAATCTTCATTATTTCATAAAATTAATAAACTTTCAAAAATTTTATTAAAAATAATTAATTTTATTGAAAATAATATTCAAAGATTAATTTTAATACCATTGTAAAGATTGAATCATCATCATAAAAAGACTTGATAAAATTAAATCTAAACATTTTTTTAAGGGATGGAAAAAAACGTGAAAAAGGTGGTAAATAATTTGCTTTGTCGACAAAGCGTTGTCTGATATTTCTAACTTTCTGCTGTACATAAAGTGTCGCTCGAAACGCCTATTTTGTGATGTCTTATGATAACTCTTTCGCCTGCGTTTCTCTGGAATCAGTTTTCTGAAGAATTAGCTCTCGTCTGCACATAATTCGCACTAAATTCCATAGTTCTTTTCATTGAAATAATTTGGATACATTTGTTTTTTGAAATGCAGGGCCAAACTGGCAGCCGAATGGTTAGCGCTCTTGCCTTCGGTTCAATGAGTTCGAATCCCACCTTGTTTGTACAACGGTATTTTACTATATTTTAGTAAATTGGGGAAATTTTGTTCTATAATACACACTAAATTAAGTTTTATTGTTTCTATGTTTATTAGATTTAAATAATATTTCTCTTAAAGTCTCTGAGAGTAGTGTGTGAGTAAAATTTATACATGTTGTACATTTGTTTATGAAACGCGTCATAGACCGCTAGTAAAAAGAAATACTTTTATGGATAAAATTACTATACTAATTTCTCTTCACAGCTTATCAAGAAACAACTGTAAAATCATCGTATATCTGGAAAATTATGAAAAAGTGTTTGCACAATCCATTGTTAATTGGGAAAGCGCAAACATCATGTTTAATTAAAATTATTATACACACTAAATTAAAGTTTCTTTAGAAAAGAAAATTAATATCAGAATTTAACTGTGCCTAAAGTAAAAATGAAATATTTTTCAGTTTAATAGTCTCTTAACATCGCAATCTCTTGTTCCAGATATTGACGAAAAATATCCTTCGTCAATAAAAAAATATTATAATTATGAAAAATAAAATGAGCATATTAAAAGGATATAGTAGTGCAAAAAAAAAAGGGGGAAAAACTACAACAGTTTTTTTAAATGTTAGTTTATATTGCTAATTAATAATGTATAATCAATAAATGTTTTAATTTGAAGTTTTTCAATCTTGGCAATTTTTTTAAAGTGGTACCACTGACTATAGCAGTAAAACAGCTATAAAAAATTCTATTAAACTGTAAGTTTTGATATATGAGATATATTTCAATTATTTACATCTAAAGTTAGTAGTGCTCATTAGATTTTACTTGTACTTGTGAAAATGGATTGTCAACATATCTAAATCGTGTTTATTTTTTGTTTATACAAAAATCCACATATTCATTTTAGATATACATATTAAAACATTTGTAGATAAGAATTGGTCTATAACCTAATGGGGTATTGTTAGTAATTTGAAAGGACTGATTGTAGCTTTTCCATAAAAGAAATTAGTAGTTGTGCCGAAGTATAAGGCATGTTAATCAGAGCAGATTGATATAAAATAATTTACATGTTTCAGAACAGATAGAGTAATTTTCTCACATATTTCAAGAGCTTAAAAGATAAAACTATAAAAAAATTTCTATTTTAAAATGTCACTTTTCCCTGTTCAAAACAATATAATCTTTAATGTATAAAGAATTTATTAATATTTAAAAATATCGTCTAATTAGATATCAAATTTTAATATCCAATTAAATGGAATTGGGACCTTTAAACAATATCTTGTTAGATACATATTATTCAGCTAAGAAATCCACTACCCCCGTCCTCAATATTAAAAGTGAGGGATTGTGAACATAGCTACAACTCAATCTGCCGTTTTTTACCCTTTGCCGTATTAGTTACAATATTTTGTATTAGTACGAGAAAAGTTTATGACAATGAGTTATTTTATTATCTATTTCAAAGATATATATAGCTCACAAGCACTTTACATGAATCCCGTGAACAAAATTATCAAATGACTATTTCAGCTTATTGCTGGGAAATCATCTAAGATAAATCAAGCAGCACTTCTATAATCTGCATGTGCGAATTTTATTTCGTTGTTGCTGAAGAAATTGACGCTGAATATTTACAAAGGCCAAATAATTTCGCTACGTTATGAGTTAGTACATCTGTTATAGCTTTACAACTCGATGATATTTTATTACAAGTGAATAAAACATTTGTTTTCGAGTTTGTGTCAAAATTCATTGTAAGCATCCAATCATATGATACACAATTTCGTGTTTGGGGCTCAGCAAAAAAATTTTTTTTTTATAAATCTGGTGAGTTTTTACATGTATTTTCACAATTGAGTTAATATGTTTATCGTATAATTCCGTAATAGATTAATCCTATTATCATCCCAAGAGAAACAGTTTATAATTGTACTTTACTTGAGCATCATGCATTCAAGAAATTTTTCTTTTTAATTTGTATGTTTGGACAAAAATCATAATGAAATACATTTTGGGCTTGATATAGCGACTTTCTGCTGCCTAGAACAAAAAGGCTTAATAAATTGTTGTCGCGATATTAGATATAATTAAAAAATGTACCTCTTACATTCGTACAAGTTCTGAAAAACAGGCTATTTTTAAAGATTCCAATTTAAAATTTTGTTAATTTTTAAAATAAGAGAAAAAAAAAACGATAAACATTTATTTTCCAAAGAAAAAGTCCGAAATCTTTGTTTATCATTTCTGCAAAGGTGATTTTTACAGAGCTTAATTTTCCATTTCGTTTCATTTAAAGATAAAACATGTTCTGCATTTTTATGTCTTTCAACATTTTAAAATTTCGATTGCACTTGAAACTGTTTATATTCTGGGAAATGCCATCATATCTTCGTTTCATCCTATGTTATTACAATTTTCTGTGAACAATAAAATTTTCGGTCAGATTTTCCACGAATTTTCGGTTCTAAACAACTCAAGCATGTTTATATAATTTTATCCGTAATCCATAAAAGAAATTTTCTGATGGTCCTCTAAGTGCCAAACGGAATGTAACTAGGTCCAAATAACGCTAGTATTTTTGTTTTCCCATTCGATAAAAAAAATAATAAGTTTAGAAAAGAGTGGTTAGAGAATGTAGATCTTCAGCAAATAGTTTTTTTTTTTTTTTTTTTTTTTTTTTTGGTGAAGAGCGTTTTTAAATCCAAATATAGAATATACCGAATGTGTGCATTTAAAATTAACAGTTTCAATAACTGGTCGAAGGCAGTTCAAAAATTTATATCTCATAAATTCTGATAAAAACTGCAAATATTAAAAAAAACTGTAAAAAAAATTGCATGTCAAAGCATTGGTTTGAGAGGTTACGATGAAAAAAAATAAGTTTTAATAATAAAGAGAATTTTTTAGAATTTATGGATTTGAGAGCTAGACAGTTTTTTTTATCAATAGAAATGTTTTTAAAATAAAGAAAAATCATATATACTTAATCATCAAAATGATATTCTTCTGAATCAAATGCAATCTGCAACTACACTATTGGCCATTAAAATTGCTACACCAGGAAGAAATGCAGATAACAAAATTATATTTATTGGACAAATATATTATACTAGAAATAACAAGTGATTAAATTTTCAAAAATTTGGCTGGATAGATCCTTAGAAATCAGTACCCAGAACAACCACCTCTAGCAGTAATAACAGCAGTTATACGCCTGGGCATTGAGTCAAACAGACATTGGATTGCATGTACAGGTACAGATGCCCATGCAGCTTCAATACGATGCCACAGTTCATCAACCGTAGTGACTGGCGTTTGGTGACGAGTCAGTCGCTCGGCAACCATTGACCAGACGTTTTCCATTGGTGAAAGATCTGGAGAACGTGCTGGCCAGGGCAATAGACGAACATGTTCCGTATCAAGGAAGGTCCGTACAATACCGGCAACATGCGGTCGGGCATTATCCTGCTGAAACCTAGGGTTTCGCAGGGCTCGAATAAAGGGTAGTAACACACCAGAAATGTAACGTGCACTGTTCAAAGCACCGTCAATGCGAACAAGAGGAGACCCAGACGTGTATCCAATGGCACCGCATACCATCACGCCAGATCTTGGGCCAGTATGACGATGACGAATGCACGCTGCCAGTGTGCGTTCACCACGATGCCGTCAAACACGGATGCGACCATGCTGATGCTGTACACAGAACCTGGATTCATCTGAAAAGATGACGTCTCGCCATTCGTGCGCCCAGGTTCGTCGTTGATCACACCATTAAATGCGCTCTTGTCTATGACGCAGCGTCAAGGGAAGCCGCAGCCATGGTCTCCGAGCTGAGAATCCATGTTGCTGCAAACGTCGTCGAACTGTTCGTGAAGATACTTGTTGTCTTCCAAACGACCCCGTTTCTTGACTCACGGCTCGTGACGTGGTTGCATGATTCATTATGGCCATGCGGATAATATGCCTGTCTTCTCGGCTGCTAGTGATAGATGGCCGTTGAGATCCCGCATGGCGTTCCGTATTACCGTCCTGAACCCATCGATTCCATATTCTGCTAACAGTCATTGGATCTCGACCGACGCGAGCAACAATACTGCGATAAGATAAACCGCAATCCCGGTACGCTACAATTCGATCTTTATCAAAGTCAGAAACGTGCTGGTACGCATTTCTCCTTCTTACACGAGGCAACACAATAACTGTTCACCAGGCAACAATGTTCAAATGCAATTTGTGTATGAGGAACCGGCTGAAAAATTTCCTCATTTAAACAGAATGTAGGTATCGCTACTGGCGCCTGCTTTGTCTGAATGTGCTGAAAAGCTAATCATTTGCATATCACAGCACCTTCTTCCTTTCGTTTAAATTTCACGTCTGTAGCATGTCGCCTTCTTGGTGTAGCAATTTTAATGTCCAGTAGTGTATATTTAAAATGTGATGAGACTCTTACTACTTTTCTGTTACTTCAAGATATTTACAATTACAAGCAAGTGTCTGTAGCTTTCCGTTACATAGGCAACAACTTGGAAACGCTAATCTTTTGCTTGATTTTACAAGACTTAAAAAAAAAAAGAAAGAAAAAAAGAAAAACTAGTGGAGAATTATCGTATAATTTGCTGAAGAAGTAATTTCTTTATTTGAGCTAAGTGTTTCATATTTACGACCCCAAAATTATGACGGTGCGCCCAATGTAAGAGTACCTCATAGTGGTGAAGTCGCACGAATACTACAGGGTAATTTAATGGCAATTTACGTTCATTATGCACATATCTTAAATTTATATTACTTGTTTGTTAGGGTATGTCTGCCCATTTCTGCATTGAAAAATGTATTTCAGCAGCTTAATGCAGTGCACTCTCATAGAAACATCCTCAAACAGGCATGACATTTTTTTAAATATACGCTTGTTTTTATATACGTTACGGGGAAGCTTTAAAATCAATCAGTGATATAAGAAAGAATTGTAAAGGGGAAACTATAAAAGCACTATTTGATAATTTTAATACCGTGATTTTAGCACTTTAAGAAATATCTAAAAATGATGCTCTTAACAGTAACAATGTCAAAACCCTTTTTTATATATTTGACAGCCCTCGAATTTTTTCCCCTCTATATGTTTTACACAAAGTTCTTGAACAATATAGGTGCTTTGAAGCATTTTCGATTGCCTAATCTCACTTTGGATAGTGTAAAAATCAATATTAAATCAATACTGAACCAAAGCTATAATAGAAACTCTTGATTCTTTTCCTCAGTGATGTATTTTTTAATAGTGTAAAGTTATGTGATCAACCTTTGGGTAAAAATTCTTTGCCGGATTAAAAAATGAAGTAGCGAAATAAAATCATAGGATATCATTGTCATAGGATATCAAATGATTGTCAGGAGACAATAGAGAAAAGAATATATTTTCCTCCCTCCATGTCCAGAGACTGACACCTAATACTGGAAGTTTAATGAATTTTACTATCAGTAAGAGATAAGGAATGATGAATTAACCACTTTTCAAAGCTATAATGGGATCAGAACTGATATAAAATTTGCAAAAATCAATAATCTAGGGATGTTAGATTTATAATGTGCAGAAATTATTTCTGAATATAAGCAAATCTAATGTAATAGGAGCTTTGAAATCATAATAAGGTATATACCAAATCAATCATAAGAAGCACAGAAAATTTTAAAGTAAAAATAAAGTGAGTAATTAAAACAAAAACGTCTCTGAAGTTTACTTAATCGAAATTAAAGATAAAATTAGAAGGATAATTTTAAAATTTCTTGACAAAAATTTTAAGTTGCTGCTGTAATAAATTTTTTATTTCCATTTGCTATTCTCAAAATATTATTACATTGCATCCCGACATTTTTCACCCCTCATTCAAGACAAGAAGTGTTGCAAGTTTTTCTCACATTGGTTTGAATCTCGATATATTTTTTGTTTCTTAAAATTTATTCCTAAGAAATTATGATATTTTACTAAAAAAATATTTTTTTAAATAAAATATCAACATACTACGAAGTTATGTGTTATACTATTGCTTTTCTTAAACTGAGTTGTAGTGTCCTCTTTTGGGTAAATATCGAAACATCTGATACACATTTATGTAAATGTGACTCTCTATTATTGAGAGATACTCGCTCTGTTGGATGTCTGTCAAATATAAACATTACGTTTCTTGGTAACACGAATGGCGGCATACACATGTTGGCAAGATGTGCTCGACGATATTACAGTTCGTTGCAAGAAATCCAAGACTCTTTTACGTTTTGCTAAGTTAAAAAATAATGAAGATAGAGTTGAATTTTGCCTCAGAGATGATTTCATACGGTACTGAATATTTTACGTGAAGTTATATGCATGTTTCTTAAGTTTTGGTTTCAATTGAAAAGACATGATATGAAAATAAGAAATAAATGAATATAGAAAAATACTATTTTATAAGTTGTACTACTAGTATTCAATCTTATCATAAATAAGAAAAAAAATTTGTAGTAAAATCTTCTAAAAGTGCTGTTTACGATAATGATTGCTGAAGTTTACCGTTAATACAAATATAACTTTTTTGCTGATATGTATCAAATTATTTTCATTCATATATTTTTAAACTAAACATTAAAAAAATACTTTTCAGGCTTATTTTTATTATTTTAATACTCAGTCATATTCTTCTCATAGATTTACTTTTAAAAAAATCAAATTTTACAGTGAATGAAATTTTTAACGCTTTACATTTTTAAAATTATTAGAGCAAAATTCAGAATCATTGAAACTAACATGATATAGAGAGAAATTATAAATTCAGTTTTGCTCAATGGATTTCTTTTTATTTTTATCTTTGATGGATAATTATGTAAAATCCTCCAGTAAATGAAAGCAGTAAATTTAATTATATGATTTAAAGTTCATTTATAAAAAAATTATTATTGTTATTAATATTTAATGACTATTAATTGTTAATATTATTGTGATTAATATTTAATACTATCGTAATTTCTAAAACTAGGCTGATTTAGTGTAGAAATTTTACAAAAAAATTGTCACAGAATACTTATATTAAATTTTAATTGTTTCTTTATATTTATTTGAATTTTTGTAAATTTATATTAAACGTGTTACCTATTTCAGATTTTAATATAATTTGATTTAAAATTCTATTTGGATTAAGATTTAGATAATTACAAAATTTTGCAATTAATTTATTTCAATTGAATCACATCTAGAGTTTGTTAGTTACAATTAAGTATAGGATAAATCAAAAAATAATTCGCAATATTTATAGAACTTATAGAAAAAAGCATATAAAATTTAATTGATGTTTATTTAACATTTTTTTATAATTGTTACATATAGTTGAATATTTTTCTGTATTTCTTTGAAGGGTTATAAAGGAATTCAGAAATTTGTCATTTAAAATTTTGTGATTAATGTTGATACATAATTTTTTTATGATTAAAAAAATTCTTAATTCATTGCAAAAATTAAAGTTTTGATATATTTATATTATTTTAAGCAATATATATAAAAGTAATTACTTATACAATTTAAAATTTTATTAAAAGTGATTCTAACTGATTTGAATTTTTTATAGTGATGGATCTTACAAGTTAAAATTATTTTTATTAAATTAATCAATTTTTTAATAAAATTCTTATTTTTACTAATTATTATACAAGAAAATCAGGACATTAAAAAAAATAACTATTTTAACAAAAATTACTAATAAAATATTTTTACATAGATAATTATTTAATATGTATTAAAGTATAAGAAATCTTGAATAAGATTTAATTTTTGGATATTATTTTCACTTGTTTAATTCGGATGTATTTCCATCTAATTTTTTTTTTTAAATTGAGATCCATTAAAAAAAAAAACATTTATTTTTTATACTACTTTACATTGATTAACTCTAAAAATAGTAATTCATTCATGGATAATCAGTGAGTTCAAATCATATTTAAATTTCCTTTTTTTCCCAATAGTTTTAAATACAGTAATAAATTTTTTCCATGTTTCTCAGTAAATTTTTCTTAATCTTATTGTTTCTTATATCATTATAGCATTGCTTTTATTTAAAAATTAATATTTCAAAATTTAAGCTTATTTTTAGTTAAACATTTCAGTACTAAGTACATTGATTAATAAAGTACATTAAAGAAAAAGATAAAGAATGAGTTCTTTGTGATTATAACTATAAAAACTATGGAGTGTGCTTATGTATCTCTTTAAAAAGAAGCTTAAAGATTAATGAATTAATCTTTATTATTATACACACATAAAGGCATTTTACAAATTGATATATGAGATTTAAATCTTGTTCTCTTTGTCTTTTGGATTATATTTGAGAAATCTGTTACAGATATTTGTAAAACAATTTAATCCAAATTTTATGATTAAATGAAACTTTATGGAGAGTTTTCTTGTGCAGAAGTTGCATACTTAGTATAAATAATAAAGACAATAAAGTTGATTATTTTGATGAGTGTTTAATTCATTTGCTTATGCAAATGAATGTACCTAGTCTTAAGTAGATTTGAGTTTTATATTGTTCATCACAATGTCAAATACTGTGTGAACTAGTTTTTTCACTAAGGAAAATTGATTAGATTATTGTGAGAAATCAGAATGTTTTTAAATTTGTTCAAAATAAATGCAGTAATTTTTTGGACCTGTACAAACATGCATAGATGAATCAGAATTAATAGATGAGAAATCTATCCTAATTTATTTGCTTATATTTAAATTACAAGATATTTAATGTATGTAAATAATGATTAACAAAAAATGAAAGAATATATTTTTATAATAAATTAATAAATTTCAGCTTATTATATGCGCCAACATATCTTGCATAAAAATCTATTGTAAAGAAAATATGAAATCATATTGTGTCTAAATTATCCGTTTACAAATTGCATTAATTTTTTTTACCATTGAATTACTTAAAATTTGAGATTTAATTAAAATTTTTATATATTTATTTCAAAATTTTATATTCAAATTTCATTTAATATTTGTAAAATATTCTATTTCATCCTCATCACTTATATAATTATTTATGCTAAATAATCTGCCCTCTAATTTTTAATTCAACGGTTTGTAGATTTTGAATTTTAATTCAGGGAGGAACATTTGTAATTTTTCAGAATCTAAATTCTTTGATTTCATAAGTATAAAGGCAAATAAGAAATTAATAAACCCAACATAGAGCAACATAAATCAATATTTTATTTTAAAATCTGGCTTCTCTATTTAATTGACTGTAATTTCATTTCTAAGCAGATTTTGTTACTAAATCTTATCTTTGAGAAAAGTATAATAGTATAAAATTATATTATATTAAGTTAATTTTAAAATATAATTTTCTCAATTATCTGTAAAAAAAATTTAAATTATGTAAGAATATTTACGTAGATGAGTAATAAATGAATGTTACATAAAAAAAATCAGCTCTTAGAAAATGACTATAGTAATTTAATTTTTATTCCTATAGTAATTCCATTATATTGTTTAAATGAATGTTGAAGAGAGACAATAAGAAAACTGGGAAATAAATAAAAAATGCAATGGTCCAAAAATCATTTTGGCTTAGTAAAACAGAGGGCTTAAGTTGGGAAATAGGCACATTTTAAACTATATTTCTGCACATAGTAAATGAATTAAAATATAACTTTTAAATTGTATTGAAGATTAAATAAGTAAAAATTAGCAAATATAAAATATGTTTTTTATTCTAAGTACAATAATATACAAGCATGGATTGTTTAAGAGTTCCACCATTCCAAGAGAAATATCTAAAATAATTCTTGTTATGCAATTTTTTTTTTAAAAGTTTTTTCGTTAGATAAGATTTAGAAAATATTTATTATTTATTGATTAATACTGTTACTCAGTATTTGATTACATGTCTGTTAACATTTTAATGGTAAATTTATCTTGGAGCAGAAGTTATCATTTATGAAAGTTATGAGATTTTTTAATTGTTTTTTAAAACAAAATTTAATAAATTGTTAATTTTTTAAATTTAGTATCTATTTTTTAATGTAAATCATTTGATTTTTCTTAATGCCACTTACTTAAATCACGCACACACACAACTTAAATTTTTATTGAAATAAAACAAATTGTTACTAGCTTTTCCAAATCTTTGCAAATACCTTACAAAATAAAAATAGTAAATTTTAAAAAAATACTCAATAAATTATAAAAATTTTTTTTATAATTCATTGAGTATTTTTTAAAATTTGATATATTCTTTTACTTTTTAGTATATTCTATGTATATATATTTTAATTCTTATTAAAAAATTAAATGTTTTTAAGAATTAATCTTATTGCTTATTAAGCATGGAATTCTAGTTAACTGAATTTTTTTTATGTTAAATTGCTTTTTAAAATTATTTTATAACATTTTTACTAATATTAAAATTTTTTATAGAAACAAAGCACAGCAATGGCTAAATATTATGTGTTCCTCTCGCCACAAGAAATTTTGGGAGAAAGCTAATGAATTGAGAGTTGAAGGAAATCAATGTTTTCAAGAAAAATCATATTCAAAAGCTGTCGAATTTTATACACAGGTTGTTAATTGTTATATTTTTATTTAAAACTCAAAAATTGTATGATTTGTATTGAATTTCTAAGCACTAAAAATCTATTTTAAATGTGGCACAGTTTTAAAAGTTTTTGATGTACTAAATATAGGATTTTATTTATTGAAATGGATAATGAAAATAAGAATTTATTTTTACAACAGAAGTAACTTTTGTAGAGATATTTTTACTGTGTAGTATTTTACCAAAAATTATTATCTTTTTACTGTATTCATAAGAATTATTAAAAAATTTCATTCATGAGAAATTTTATTGACTATTTTAACTTTTACTATGTAAACTTAGAGTTTTAAATTAATTTAACACTGAAGATGATGTTCTAGTCTGAATGACAGTGAAATTAAGTTGCTTGCTTATGAGAATGCCTGGCTTCAAATGTATTGATATTGATTTGCATTGTTTTACCATCAATACAATTTATTTAACCTAATTTAGGAGATTAATTTTCTCTTCGTAATATACACAACAGCTAATGAATATTTCAAAATGAGTAAAAAAATCATACACACTCTTTGATGCCAATATTTTTATTTATAAATTTATTTATAAAGGATTAATTATGTATAAAAGATTTTTATAAATAAATTTATTTATAAAAGACATATTTATTTACAAAATATTAACTTTTGTATTTGTACAAAAACAAAGTTCATGTTTGCTTATATCTGATTAAATTTTGATCAAATCAACACAATCTGTATTAATTTTGTACAAATGTTTATTTTAATAAATCAGAATATTAATTTCTTATGACAAAATTTTAATATTCTTCTAACTTCTCAGATTATAATTTCATAATTCAACATTTTGGTTCAAACAAAAGTTTTAAAATCTTTTTTTAAACTAATTAAAAATTAAAAAAAAAGTATACTTGAGAGATATTATCAATATGTTTTTAATTAATCAAATCAAGTCATTCATGAAATATTTTTAGAGCATTCTTGCTGCTCCCTTCCCTAAATCTGAAGAAGTAGACAACCGCATTGAGGAGTTGGCTCTGGGCTATGGCAATCGATCTGCTGCTTTGTTTCATATGCATAAGAATGAGGTAATTGCTATAATTTTTTAATGTTTATTTTCACTCTTGAAATTCTGAACATATATAAATGTAAGTTAAATAAAATAAGTAATTGTTTTCAGTAAAATAATTTTTTTTATTGTTATAATGTTGTGTAGAAGTAATTAGTTCTTTGTATTTGTATGTTACAAGTAAAAAATTTAATTTAATTTTTAATGGTTAAATATAAGCAAATTATTATTAGAGAAATAATATTCTTGATATTATTAATTTAGAGCTATTATTCAGTTACTGATCTGCTTATAATAATCCTTTATGCTAGTCTAATTAGCCTTCATGTGTTAAAAATGACAATTGGCAACAAGCAAACAAATTAACTTATATATGCAATTATTTTAAGGATATGTAAAAGTGCTCATTAATTAAAAACCAAATATTGTAAAAATCAATTTTATTCATGTTATTGATTTAACTTAATTGCTCAATAATTGATTTTCACACTGAAAAATTAGAATTTCTTTAAAAGTGGGTATTATTGTCAGATTGATTAATATCCAGATATTGTTGAAACCTTTGTTTTTCACATTTATTTAGCTTTCTTTCTTGGTTAATACTTTTTCTGTTGGGTTAAGACATAGGATATTTCTTTTATAAGTGTGTGCATATGTTGTTTAATTAAAATGGAGTGTTATTTATTAAAAAAATACACTTATCAAACATGTTTATTGATTAAGCACAAATAAACATTTTTTTTTCTTACAGTTATGTCATTTTTATTAGTCCAGTGCAAAATAAAATGTGTCAAAATGTAATATATTTTTATTGAAATTTTATGACAACTGTTTGTAATATGTAGCTTTATAAATTGCAAAAAATCAATTTCCTGCTGTTGATGCTGTGATAGGTAAATTAAAGGAAATATTTGCAGTCACAGTGTGCCTAATCTAAAATTAAATAAACTTCAACTCAAACTTTGATTAAGGAGAAAACATGTAATTGTGCATAGCAATAAACTGAATTGGGATTTTCTCATAATTTTTTCATTTTATTATTATATTTTATAAAAACATTTGTTTAGAAGCAAGAAATGCTTCTTAAATTGAATAGCATTTATATTTAATCTTAGTATATTCTTTCAGAAGCATTATCATTGTATAAATATTATCAACATATATTTAAAAAATTCAACAATTGTGGTGAAAATGTTTCTTTTATTTATTTAGTTTATATTTTAGTTCATTGGTAATTTGTTATTAAACCAGTGCTTAATATATTACTAGGAATGCTTGCTTGATATTGACAGAGCAATTCAGTACAACTATCCTCAAAACCTAAGATTCAAATTGCTTCAAAGGAAAGGACAATGTTTAATGAAACTGAATCAACCAAAAGAAGCTTTGGAAGGTCTATATATCAATATTCATATTTTTCAATGTATATTTAATATTAATTTTTATTATATTTCAAATTAAGCATAAAGTTTTATGGAAATATAAAGACTTTAAAAATGTTTTTTCCTATGGCGAAGTTAGTCTAGACAAATATGAAACTGATAAAAAGAAAAGTTTGAGAATCACTGCTCTAGTTGTTTAATGCACTTTGTGAATTATTCGTTATATCTAAACTAAAATAAGTAAACTTAAATTAATATTAGAAATTACTTCCATGTAAAGAAACCAAAACTTCTGAATAATTTTTCTAGTTCTGTAGTATAAGTAAGTGTATATTTGCTGTTGAATGTTTAAATTTTTTCAAATTCAAATTTGCATGTATTTGTTCCTTTAAATAATAATTTTGTGGATTATTCCGAAAACCAGCTTATTTGTTATAGTAGTTACTCCATTTCATGGACATTCAAGAGTTCACTTAGCAAACTCCCAAAAATTATGACTTAAAATCAAATAAAAAAAATTTTATTTGATTTTAATTCTTACCTTTAAAGTTACTTGCCATGACCTTCAATTTATGATTAAGCAGAAAACTAACCTGTTTTTGCAGAATCATTTTAAAATGAAAAATTTAATTTTCAGCTGTATTATACTTTATTTTTATTATGATTTTTTGGTTATATGATTATCCATAATTATAGTAATTCATAGAATAATATAAAGTTTTTTAAAGCTTTCTTACTTGAGTTTATTTTGCATTTTACAATAATTGGAATAATCCTTATTAAAGTATTTTTTTTTTATTTCCAATGGCAGATTATAGACAGTTACTCCTTATTGAAGCATTAGTATTCATTATTAAAATAGCTTATACTAAAATTTATAAACAATTTTATAATCTATCTTATAAAAATATTAAATTATTAGCATGTATATATGTTATATAATTAATTTTAAAATTAATTATATAACATATATACATGATAATTATGTATATATGTTATATAATAAATATTAAATTATTAGCATGTATATATAAATATGTTTTTTTTTTATCCTTAAATAAAAGATAAATATTGTTTTGTGTTTTAAATCAAAGTAAAAATACTGAAATGATAATTTTGGTAAGGTTTAAATGCTAAATATTATTTTCCAATTCTTTCTTAATTTTTTCAGCATTGTTTCAATTTATAACTTTATTATTCTATAAATAAGAATCCAAAAAATATTCAATATTAACCTCTATTTCTTTTCTCCCCCCCCCCCGCTTTTTTTAAAAATAGTTTGGGGTAGTCTTGTACAGTTTTTATTCTCTATATATACTTATATATTTTGATTAAAACTTTTATTTTGAAGAATACTTATTTAATCATAATTTATTGCTTGTTAAATGTTAATTTATTTATTGATTACTCATTTATTGGATTTACTATATATATCTGCATTATATTATTTTGTATCCCATTTTTTTATTTAAAATATAAATTAGTTTTTTTTTAGTGTTTTTATTTTTTGAAAATATTATTTACTTCATTTAAGTAAATCAATTAAAAGTTTTAGATAGTTTTATTTGGATAGTATATAGTTTTTATAGTTTCTATCTTTCCACTGAAGATTTTGCATACTTATTAATGACCATAGATGATTTGTATTTTGATGTACGTAAAAACTATCACAAAAAAATAATTTCTGTTCAGTTTCTTTCATGTATTTTATTTGTAGATTTTTCATGTTTGTGTATGTCATGAAAAAAAAATCTTATTAAAATATGTATATATGAATGAATCACAATTTAGTATTCTGCATTTTATTTTAAATTTTATTTTTCAAATCCATCCTATTATTTATATTTGTTACTATGTTTTTAAAACATAAAATGTATCAAAATGTGATTTAATTGATGTCTAATTTTAAAAAAAGTTAAAAATGATTTTTTTTTAGCTTTTAAATTATCGTTGGAACTTTTGGAAGATTCTTCCTTAGAGCCAAAAAGACTTGGTAATATTTCATTTTTATATTTTGATGTTATTTTTAAATAGTGTTTTGTCAGTTATGAATCTTAATTTGTGACAAATATATATATATATATATGTGTGTGTTTGTGTGTGTATGTATATATTGCCAAAATTAGTTAGATATTTTGGATGAAGATATAAATATTTTTGTGATATATTCTACTAACACATGTGTATATAGAAGTCAATTTTAATCTGTATGCATGTTTTTGTCAAATTACTTTGGACAAAAAGGGAAAATATCAATAATTTTGTTTTAAAGTAAGCTGTCAAGCACTTATGTTATTAATAAGTTATATCTTAATAAAAGGTAGTAAAACAGAATGTAGCGTAAATTTTTGAGGAAACTTTCATTCAAAATATTAAATTTTAGTGTAGTTATCTTCAAATGAATATTGTTTTAATTCTTAGTAAAATGATAATGATATCAAATTTAGCTTTTTAGTAAATAGAAAAGATTTTTATTTATTTTTATGATATGCTGTTGAAATTGAACAAACTCCAAATAAAACTCTTTATTAAAACTCAAAAACTCCAGTTCCAAACATCAATATCAATTAATTTATAATAATCATCATTCATTTAATTTTAATTCACTTGTAGTTACAGCTGTTATACTTATGATATTTACATTTTTCACGTGAAAGATATTTATAAAAATAGAAACCCCAAAATTAAAAGAAATCATATTTAAGGATTAATTTTACAATAACATTTTTCAAATATTTTTTCTTCTTTGAAATAAAAAATATTATGATTACAGTAAGCAAAATAGAGAAGTTTGTATGAAAGACAGTAGAAATTTGAATTGACAAGTTGTTACAAATAAGAATAACACTGAACTAAACAGTCTACATTCAGCATAAATCTTGTCAACTACTTGTTAATTAAAATTTTATATTAGTGTGTCATATGCAAGTTTTTTGAATTTTGTACACTATAATAGTGCATTTTGTGTGATTACCAAGTGAAATATGGCTTTAATGTCATCAAACATGTACTTATGATGCATTTGATTTCTTTAAATTTACATAATTTCTTAAGGTAATAATATTATGTGCCACAATTAGGTTTTCAATTAAAATATTTTCTTTATAATATTGTTACAAATGAAGATAATTTTGTATGTAAAATAAGAAAAAAAAAAAAAAAAACCGTATGTGTTTAATAAAAGAAAGAAATTCTGAAATATTGTCTTGTAAGCATTTTGATTTGAGTTCTTTTATTTGAATAAGCTAAATCTACTTCAGATAAAAAAAAAAGGTTTAGCAATCATAATTGAATATTGTAGTTAAACAATTGTCCTTATTTTGTTTATGATAGATTGGTGTCTGCTTTCAAAAGATGTGCTGAGCTGGCAGTTGAATGGTTAGCGCTCTTGCCTTTGGTTCATGGGTATGATTCCCACCTTGGGCATGGATGTTTGTAGTGGTTTGGAATCCACTTTAAACCATAGGTCCCTATTTAGTTAGCCCTTGAGTGCAAAAAATGACCTTTGAGCGACAAACAAACAAGCTTTCAAAAGATGCATTTTAAAAGAGATTTAGTTTTATTATATTTTTTTTAGATTTATGTTTGTAGAATATCATTAAATTAAACATGTTAATTTGTTCTTAGATTGATTGCTCACATGAAATTTAAATATAATGTATTTCTGCTTCTTATTACTTACTATATATTATATTTAATACTGATCAAGGAAAATAATATTAAGAATATAATTCTTTTTGTAGCAAGACAACAAAAAGATGTGGAAGCTTTGATAAAAGCTGCCGAGGAAATGAAGCTGTAAGTATTTTAAATAAAACTGTGTTTTTTTTTGTTCAAATTAATTTTTTTAAAGATGCTGTGATTTGCTCGGGTATTATAATGTTTCGTAAAAGGGCAAATGTTTATCTACAAAGTAAGAAGAAAAAAAGATTTAAAGTTTAATTTTGCTACATTTTGTAATAAACACTTTTTTATATTAATATTAGCATAATTTTCATTTTTGGTATTTTTTAAAATGTAAAGTATATTTTTTTATAACAAGTAATATTTTATGAAACTTAATTTGATATTAAATTCTCATTCAAACTCATTTAAATTATTTTTTCACAAGGAATATTTGAAGTATTTTGAATTTGTGAACCATTCTGTATTTTCATTATTGCATACTATATTTCATAATTTCAAGTCATGATTGTGAATGAAATTTTTACCATTTTAAAGTTGACTATTAGTAAGCATTATTTATTCATTTTAAAGCAAATTTCTTTATGCAAACTTGTATGTTTTGAATTGATTTTTTTTAAGTATTAATAAATTGGATTTACAAATTTTATGTTAAATAACTTAGAATAGAAAGCTTTCTTTAAATTACTGATTTTTCTTAACAAAAAAAAATTATTTAAATTTTTTTTAAGCATTGTTATTTGGAATTTTTTTTAGTCCAGAGGAAGTGGAAAAAGTTGAAGTATCTAGAATTCTGCCTTTAAGCTATGGTCTTCATAGTTCAATTGATAGTGCGTCTTCTGCCATTGATCTGAAATATGATAAACAGAAAGGACGTTACATTGTAGTAAGTAATATCTTGTTAATTTTTCATTGTAATCAGAAAATAAGTATTGCTACTTAATATTTTTGTTTTATTTTAATTTATATAATATATGTATAATAAGTTTGCATATAAATATCAGTGGCAAGTCTTTAATTTTTTATTAAATATTACATTTTATATTTAAATTTTAAATATTATTGTAATTTTTATAAACTTTATACGCAAGCAATTCTAGTATTTTTAGTATTGCATAATAAATTAATTTGTATATATTCTTAATTTAATAAATTTTACTAGTCTTGTTCATTAGTTTTAATATTTTGTATTAATGAAAGTGCTCTAATGTTTAAAAAATTTTTTGATCACTTAAAAGTTTAGATTTTAATGAATATATGTTTTTAGTGCAAAATAAAATATTTAAATATATATATAAATTTGAATTCATTAGTTCTCATTTGTAATTTCTCTATAAAACACAGGCCAACAAAGATCTTATACCTGGAGATACTCTTTTTGTTGAAGAGGCATATTCTTCAGTATTGTTACCTGTTCATTATCCATCACACTGCCACCATTGTTACATTAAAACTTTAGCTGTTGTTCCGTAAGTTAATAAAAATTATATCTATGTTATATAAGAACTTTGTAATATAGTATAAAAAATATAATAAAAAAGATAAAGGGATATAAAAAGTGATGTAGAAATACATTTGTAAAGTTACTGGTTTAGCTAAAATAGAGAAAATAATGGACATAATTATTTTTTGCTTGTAATTTAAAATTAATCACCTTAAATATAACAGTATCTCTGATTTCTGAAAATTATAATCATAAATATTTTTATTTCTTTCTTTTAAGAATTTATATTTGATATTGCGTTACTATTGCGAATTTCTAATATCTCTATTAAAATTACTTTATTTTAGTTGCCATCAGTGCTCACAAGTTCGTTATTGTTGCCAAGAATGTGCTGATTTGTCATGGGAGCGGTATCATAAATGGGAATGTGGAAATTTAGATCTGCTACACTCAGTTAGTAGTTTTATCAAATTAGTATTTATATTCATGTTCTTCTGAAAAAAAAATTATCAAGAGAATCTTTTATTTCCAAAGTTTCTTGTAGAATAATAACAAAAACAACTAAAATATAATTGTTTATGTATGTATATGTTATAGAGAAGCTCAGCTTCTATTTAGTAAATTATTATGTTGCATGAGGTATAAATATTTAATTTTCTAGGACAAATGATAAATTCTATTATCATTTACGAAGACATTTTCTATATAATTACATTTATTAGATTTCTTGTGAATATCAATGAAAGAATGAAGATTTCATGTGTTTTCTCAATCTGTTTATGAGAATGAAACCAAAAATACTTAAAAAAATTATTTAAGAATATTTGATAACAGTTCTTTTATGCAAACTCCTTACATTTTTGTGAAGAAACTAAAATCTGTATCAGGTAGTTGCCTCAATATTGAGATTATTATTAACATTTTTAATTTTCTTGTTGGAAATTCTTCTAGGCAAATTATATGCTATAGAAATCATGTGTATATTTATTTTTGTAAAAACATAATAAAACAAAAATTGCCCAAAAAGTGATAGTTTTGATTTTATTCTGTGGAGTGGACAGAATAAAACTGGAAGTTATAAGTCTTCTTAACAGGCACATAGTATTATTTTTAAAATTAGTAAAATGTATTCTGATGTTGCAAGAGAGGAATCCCAAAACTCCCAAGCATCTACCTAAACAAGTATACATCTGTAATAGTGGGTGCTTGGATGCACTCCCTTTAACACAGCCACCTTAAACTTTGTTATCGCGAGGTCTTACATTTATCCACCTTAAAAGAAAGCAGAAAGACTGTTGCTTATCTTCCATTATTCGACAGTGGCTAAAATTGAATCAAGGACTTTACACTTCAAAGCATCTTTATCACTAAGATATAACAAATTGCATCTTAATTTTAATTATGTTATGGGTTGCTGTGTTTATGTTTTGTATAAAGCTCATAGCAATTAAATTTAATGATCAAACACACTATTATCATTAACATATACTATTTAAAAAAAAATTCCTAGAAACAAATATTTCATTTACAACATTTTAGCAATAGATGCATTGATTTTTAAAGCTTTCATTTTATTATTGATAGAAAGTAAAAATTTAATTTATTTTATTACACTTGTTATAATTATAAAAAAATACAAAGTTTTGTCAGATAAAAGATGAATATATATATATATATATATATATATATATATATATATATATATATATATATATATATATATATATATATATATATATATATATATAAAGGGATTAGTTTTATATTCTTGGATAAAATTAAAAGGTATTTAATCTTATTTTATTTTTCAAGTATGCTATTTCGAATCTTACTGTTTTTTTTTAATTCTTAATATATTTTTTTATTTATTGAAAATATTTTATATTATGTAATGTATATTTAATTTTAACAAAGATATCCATTTAAATATTCTAGGTTGGTATAGCTCATTTAAGTTTTAGAACAATTCTAGTCACAGGGTTAGATTATTTTCAAGGTAGGAAAGTTCCTTATATATATTATAAAAAATAATGTTGTAATTCAATATTTGATTCAAAGTCTATTCAAAAAATTTTATTTAGAAAATCGAGAGGAACTAGTCAAATCATCAAATTCCTTATATCCTTTTGACTTCCCAGATGGCAGATATAGAAATGATTATTTTGCAGTTTATCATTTATTAGCACATGATGACATGCCCACAGATGATACATTTCAATATGCTCTGGTAATAAATTTTTAAAAATCTTTCTTATTGACTTATGATATAAAACTTTTGTATATTTTGAAAATTTTCCTCTATATTTTGTATAATCAATCAACATTTTTTTTAAATTTTTATCTGTAAAACTAGTTGAGAAATATTATTCTCCAATAATTTTGACTTCATACAGTTTTACACATGTTTCAGACTGCCCTGCTATTGTTAATGCTTTTGGATCGAATGAATTACTTTGCAAACTTAGAAAGTCAGACTCTAAGGGAAAGGCTTGTAAATTGCAATTTGAATCCTCGAGTAGGATCTGCTCCCTCCACTCCTACACACAAATCCAGAAGTCCCGTCCATTCACGTTTATCAGTTAATTCAGTTGAAGAAAATGATTTGCCATCTGGTCCTCCTGCGACTGAAATGTTTATTAGTGGACTTATACTTCGTCATATCTTGCAGTTAATTTGCAATGCCAGTGCTATAACAGAACTGCAAATGTCAACTCAAAGTGGAAATAACAGTTCAGTTCTCAATCAGAAGCAAGTGAAAATTGCTACAGGTCTTTTCCCCTCTGTCAGTCTTATGAACCATTCGTGCAATCCAACTGTTATATCTAGGTAAGGATTTTTAAATTTGCAGCATTTATTTATTTTATTGTATGATTACATTTTAATCTTGTATAAAAACTAAAAAAAATAGCTCTTTATTTATGAAATATTGTGCATGAAAATATCCATGTCCCATTTCATTGTTATTTTGTGTAAATCATAAATAGCTTAAAATGTGTCTTGCACATTTATTTATTATCTAAAAATATCATAATTGACCAATATGTTTTCTTGTTAAATATATTAAATTGTTTTCTTGTCCTTTGTTATTTTTTGATGATAGTTACTTTGAAATATGGTCAATGTATAAAATGTGTGTCTAGTTTATGCATTTTAGTTATATTATATTGCTTGTATATTTTTTATTGAAACTCTATTCATCTTTTAAATGTAAATTTTTTTTCTGCTTTTAGTTTTTATAAGAATGTACTGATAGTTCGAGCAATTGCTGATGTAAAGCAGGGGCAAGAAATTTTTAATTGTTATGGTAAGCAATGATTAAATATTTTTAGGTATTAGAATGGAAGTAAATATAACTATTATTTTCAATTATTTATGGGGTATCCAAGTATATTATAATAAAAATAGGTAATAAATAAAATGAATTTAAGTTTAAAAATTTTTGTTATTTATTATTTTACTATCATTTAACAGCAGCTTATGATTTCAGGTCCACATTATCGTCGCATGCCTCGGGAAGACAGGCAAAGGGTTTTGATGGAGCAGTATTTTTTTACTTGTGAATGTGATTCTTGTGTTAATGAAGATGAGCGAGAGCAGAGATTTCAAGTAAATATTTTAATGTCATCTATTTTCATTGTTTATTTTATAGTGTAATAATTCTGAAAATATGGTTCTTTTCTCATAAAAATTAATTTGTCTTGTTGTTAAAGTAACTTATAATAATATTATGAGATAAAATTTTGTTGAATCAAAAGATGGTATTATTAAGAAAAAAAACTGTTATTTATTTTATTATAATATTTTTGATTATTATTTAACGGTTTTTAAAAGGAAAAATATTAAGTGCTGAAGTAATTTCCCATGTAGGAGTATGACTATAAATAATGTATTTAATATTTTTCTTAATTTAATAAAATAATTAATTTTGTACTTTAAATTCCATAAGGTTCAATGGATAATCCACTGGCTAGAAACTTTATATAGGTTATTAACTTATGTCATGAGTAAGCTTATTTAAACTGTATCATATTAATGAAATCAAATCTGTTTGGAAAATGGATTTTAAAAGATCTAGTAATTGTTTATAATGATATAATTTATTTACTAAATTAAATTCATTGTAATAAAAAACATTTTTGTTTTTCAAATATGGAGTCATTCAGGTATTACTTAAGCTCATATTTGGCAAATTTACGCCTTCATTCGTTCTGTAAATAAATGTTTTCTTCACTATTACAGAAGATGTAAATGCATGTGTAGTGATAGAATAATTAGAACCAATTGCTAAAAAGATTGAAGAAAAATTTAAGCATATAAAATTTGCTACTTATTTATTGAATGATTCAATCCCCTTATTCAAGTCATTTTTATTCCAAGATGAACTGAGCATGTGAAAAATTATGGATGAAAATTATATGGTGACAAGTATCACATGCTGACCAAAGCACGGACAATTCAAATTTCGTCCAACATCTAAGAACTTAATGAGACAAAACAGCTTTATATTATCAGTACAAAATATTCTTGCAATTTACCATTGAAGCACAATATTAAGCTCTGTGGAGATAAGGCTTATGAGTGGATATCAGTATCTTTTTCCTTTTAGAAAAATACTGAAGGTGAAGGTTTTTTCTTTCTTCATCCATCTTTTCCCAATTTTTTTAGACCTTTTACTTCTGTTTCGGATTATTTTGGGGGAAAAAACTACTTTTTGCTTGTTTTCTTTTTCTAACTCTTGATGCCATCAACAATGTTTTTAATGTAAGTAGCATGAGGATTTTTATTTTCAAGACGTATTTTGTTATATAGTATGCCTTTTAAAGTCATTTGAACTTTTTAAATTTGAAATGTCTGTATTCATAAAAGCAGTCACATGTTACTAAGTAAAACTGCTTAGGGGAGAACTATGAAGTTAATATTATTTTGAAAAGAGAACAAGATTTAAACTTATGAAGTTGTAGAGTATCATCCATGTAGTACAAAAAGGCACCTTGTAGACATTAATGTAAAGAATAGAACATTTAAAATGTGTGTGTGTGGATGTTTGTTTTTATATGATTTTCTACATTTTGATGTCATAAAACTTAAAGAAGAAAGGATTAACCTTCAGGTAAAACATCACACTGTAATATGATACATCAGATCCCTCATGATTCCCTGGTGCAAAGGACAGCAGTGCAAAATTTGAGAGTTAAATCCTTGTTCTAATTGCCTTTATAACAGTATAGACAATATATATATATATATATATATATATATATATATATATATATATATATATATCATAAAATAATGTTGCAGCAACTCAACACAATTTGGGTTTGGGCATTTGAATTTCTTGCAATATGCTAACATGTAAGTGCTGTTCTGCCTGCTCATTAAGTGTCATAAAAAGAACAACTTCTTGCAGCTATAGAGGTTGATGTTATTATAAAATGGTTTTACTATTCACTATATATAAGCAGAATGCACAATTATGAACAATATTTTCTTGCAGGCTCACATTCTCTCATCAAACCATATTAAGTATTGTAAAACACTTAAGGGAGACAAGCTGCATATCTGGTTGATTTTGATCTAGTAGTTTATCTAAAGTAAGAAGGCAAGATTCGTCTGAGGTATTAGCATAAATCCTTGCATTTCTGAAATGTAGCATAAGAAAAATCAGTTAACTCTATTTTTAGTAATCAGGTTTGGAAAATCTTAAGCAAATCAGGCACTCATCTATACTGATCAACACTTCAGTAAGTTTTGCTGGACAAGGATGCTGAGCAATATTATGCATGTTGTAGTTTTGTCATGAATCAAATGGAAGTCCAGCCATTATCTTTAGCAAATGCAGTGTGGACAGATGAATTATGCTTTTTATGAAATTACATGTGCAATAGACAAAGCACCTATTATTGGGCACTTTTAAATCTTAGATATTGTACTGATATTCATGCCGTGGTGCTCCAGTAGCTTAGTAGCTTCATGTCTCTTCCCATTAAGATAAAGATAAAGTCAGTAAATTGAAGCATCATTTGCCATGAGAGAGTGACTACCTTCTCTCACTGGAATTCTGTAGTTTGGGGAAATGTCCATGTTCATCAGTGACATCCAAAGTCTTTCTGCTGGTATAGTCTGGACGTGGAGAGGAGAATGCTAACTCAGGTGTGAACTTATCACCTGACCATGGTTCAAAATTGAGAAGCACTTGATGATGGGCGAGTATTCCAAACCCATTCACCTTGAGGTACAGTCTGCAGCTCATCTGTGCTGCTATGTGTATGTGACATTCATGCATTTTGCTATGAATGTTTAGTGCGCAATTTACAATAAAAACTGGTTAAACTAATATTTTACAATTGTATTTTATGAGTGCACAATACTTACAATTACTTTTGAACATTGTACCTGCTGTTTAAACTTATTAATCCATAGTTTCAACATGACAATGCACCTGGTCATAAGACCTGTATTCCTTATTAAAGTACCCTTGAAGCAGTACTTTAATAAGGAATACAGGAATCAAATAATTGGGTATATCAATGTCAAAAATTGGTTTCCATATTCATCTTATTTAACTTTACTGACTTTTTCCTGCGAGGAAACCTACAACTGTATGCAAACCTTCATAATCATTGCAGAAGATTTGAAGGTGTGTTAGAAATGTTATGTGTAAGTGTCATACTTTATGCTAAAATTTTTGCAGCGTGACATTTAAATAATGATCCTAATGTGCATTTCAGCTACTGGTGAGAAGTGTGAGCATCAAAATAAAGGTTAATAATTGCTGTAATTAGTGGTTTTATTCTTTTTCAGATTATTTTCTGTATTTAAAATGTGTGACATCACAAAAAAAGAGAAAATACACATTTAACCATTTTATTTTTTACCTTAATATTCACAAAGTATTTTTCATATTACATCAATAATGCTCTACAATTCTGTTAATCACTTTTTTTTTCTCATTCTCTTTCAAGAAAGAAACTCTTAATTTTCCATCAGGTAGTGCCTTGGGTGGTTTTAATCACTGTTGCATGGCTTCTTTACGATATTTAAATATCACTTTTATAAACATAGCAGTAGCTGTTCTGAAATTAAGTGGGTGGCATAGGACTTGGGCATACTTTATACTGAATTAAATCTTGAAAGTAAAAAACCAGAAAAAATGCATCTTGCATATTGTCAGGATTATGTAAAATTTTGCTCTGTATCTCTCTTTTATATAAAATTATTCTAATTTATCATCAATGATAAATTAGAATCATTTTGTAAATTTTTTTTACAAAATGATTCTAATTTTTACGAACAAATTAAAATCGGTTGTGCTTTAATTTTATAACAGTACAGTGTAATTTTTCTGTAACATTATTTTAAGAAATTACAAATTTAAAATTTTGCTTAAGTTTTTTAGGAATAATATTCTCAATTGTCAATGCTTAATTAAGTATGACTACAAAAGGTTTCAACAAATATTAAATTATTTTACTGTACAGATATAAATTTGAAAATCAAAAATACACTGTTATGATGAACATTAAACTGAAAAGCTTACTTATAAATAATTTTATTTAAATCAATTGCCATTTTTATCAATTATTAAAATTAAATTTTTACCAAATTATCTGATTGCATTTATTCAATTTGGAAATTCTGAGAGTACAGACTTCTGTGCTGCTTAAAATTCATTTTAGACTCTAGAACCCCACAAACACATAATAAATCTAAGATTTGTATCTAGTGAAGATGACTGCCAATCTTCTTACTTAATAAGTTTTGGGCATTTGACATGGAGCCAAATCTATTTTCTTTTGGCTTGATGAAATAGTACAGAATGTTGCTGAAATGTCCAACTTTTTTTGAAATAGTATTTTATCATGTAGCATTAAATATGTGACTAATATTACTTGTTTTTAGTATTTAGGATTGTTTACCTTTTTATTTATAAATTTCAAAGACAATTTTTCGTTTGTTTGATATTGTAGATCCCCCTCTCTCCATAAAACAAAACTTTTTTTATTAAAAAGATTTCATGCCACATAAATTTTCAGGTATATCATTGAATATTGAGCATCATTTTTTAAAATTATAACTGTTCTGTTGCATCCAGCAACTAAGCTGGATATAGGAGTTGAATGCTCATTTTCAGATGTGTAGATTCTACATGCAATTTTCTGATGGCTGTATACATGTCTGGAGGCTTCCAGGAGAACGATCGTCACCTAGTTACATTCAATATTATCATAAGACCTTTACATTTGGTCACGTATGATCATTCAGTATAATCTGCTCTTGATACACAACAAAAATATTTTTGTATGTATCGACGCACACAGATAGATATATGTACATGCATATTCGCAGATATAATTCTCTTGTTATTTACATAGTTTTACATATTTTATTGAACTGATGGAATTAACAAATTTACTAGGCATTGAAGTGTTCGTATTGTAGTGGCCCTCTTCGAGCTCCCGATTCTACAAATAAAGCATCATGCTTAGATTGTGATAAATCTCAAGATTGTGCCACTCTACTACGAGTAAGTGCATCTTTTAAAATGATGATTATTTTAATTAAATTGTTTTATCATTGAATTCCAAAATGCAGTTGTCCTTCCTATAGAATTATTTTAATGAAAATTATTTTAATTAAATTGTTTTTTCATTGAATTCCAAAATGCAGTTGTCCTTCCTATAGTGAAATAAAATGTTAGTTAAAATTTAGTTGTTATTATGAAATAATTCTATTTTTTAGAAAGCCTTCACTGCTCATGACCTTTATGTGCAAGGACTCCAACTTGCTGCTAAGGGTAGTTTTAAAGGTATGTTATAAAATTCGAATATGTTTCTTTATGGGGTTATGTTAATAGAAATAATTTTCTATCAGATTTAACTTAAAGAAAGTTTGAAATCCTCTTTTTGAGATTTTATTTTTCATCAGTTTCTTGAATTTTAGAATCTTAAGAATGTAAAACTCTTACTGGTTTGTTTTATTTAAATACATGCTTGACATTGAAAATGCAACACCAAGAAGGAGTTGCTAGAAAGTGAGGAAACTTGTCAAACAGAGTTGCCAACAAACAATGCTGCAGGATTGAACCTATCTCCAAGTTGACACCACACTCTGTGTTGCAACAATTACTGAAGAAACAGAAGTGTGACTCATCTGACAAAACGATCCTGTGTCAATTTATCATCCACATTGCTCTAATTTAACACCATTCTAGACTTTAGTGTCTATGCTGTGGAGCCAATGACAGTCTTTTTAACAGATGCCTTAAATGCAGGCCACTAACAACCAATTGATGGCAAATGGTTTTGCTTGATATGGGAGCATCTAGTGTGTCTTCCACATATTGCAGATTTTCAGTAGACATAACTTTGTTGGGCAACCACTGCCTCTCATCGGATGTATTCGATCCATGCATTCTGACATCACTGTGGTTACACCCGCACCCAGCAAACGTTCCTTGTTTCAATCGTCTTCATTACAGCCAGTTCATTGTGGACATGTCCAGATCTCTGTTAACTGTGATTTGCCATTAGGACCAACATATCTTTGTCAGTCGGATCACCATGCCCCTCATAAACTTGTCTTTGTGCTGGAATTTATTCCTCCAATGATTGCCTGGCATTTTCTGCAATTACAGGTGTCCTTTTCAACAAGAACAAACTTTCCATGATTATTTTCCAACCAGCTATAAGGGAGTGAATATTGCCCACTCTTCTGGTTCTTCACTTTATATCTGATCTTATGTGTGCTGGAGAGCTGTGCATTTCACTTCATTTTTATAATTTTCCAGTCTCTCCTTCTTGGTATTGCATTTTCAATGTTGAGCAGTGTATTTGTATATTCGTACAAATATTGTAATTATAAAAAAATTTAAAAATTTAATTACAGAATATATATTTATTAGGAAATTTTTAGGAATATTTAACAATATTTAACTGCTTTCATTATAATAATTGAGAATCGTTTTTTAATTTTACCTGTTATATTTAATTTTCTTATTTCTAACAATAACAGTGTGTTTCTGAAAATTTTATGAAGCACTGAATGGTATTCAATGTATGATGATAAAGCAGCATGTAATAAAAAAATAATGTAGCAATACAATATTGATCACAATTCCTACATATATGAAATCAATTTAAATTTAAAAGCCTTAAATGGTATATAATGTACAAAACCAATGCTATTTATATATAACATTAGAACAAAAATTTAAATGATAGAAAAAATAATGATTTGTTTTAATTCAGTTGCTACTTTTTAAAATTATTTTAGCTTTTTATTATAATAAGATAATTTTTTCATCCATTAAAATAATTACGCTCTAAATCAGATTTATTGCCATAAATTATAATAATATGTCAATATATCTGATAATAATTGAGCATAATGTCAAATTGTTGAACGCATGGAAAACTCATTAATGCTTTTTATTTGTCAATCATATGTTGTGAGATTTGAAGTAAAATATAATTTCAGTAGAACCGGATATTAAAACTCCTTTTTTAGTAATGTATGATGATATCTCTAAATAATAAAGGTTTTTCATAGTCTTATTGGAATTGTATATACTTTGTTTTATCACAGTTCATATATGAATGAAATAAATATAAAGGATATATTAAAAAAGTAATGCATAATAGAGAGATTAAGTTTTCATGAGAATTAAAAATTGTTTCTTGATGCAAGATGGATATCTATATGTATAGTATCTACAAAATAATTTTACTTTAATGAATTTGTAAAATTTTTTTATTAATTCTCTTTTCACAGAATTGTTTAATTTTGTTAAAATGAATATTGATATTTTTGTGAATTGTCATTGAATACTTTTATAAATCAATTTTTCTTTCATTTACTATATTTTACAGTAGCATTATTTAAAATTTTGATATTTTAGAAAATAATTCATTATTTTTCTAGATTGGCTTTTGATTAATATTACGCTTACAAAATTATTTGAACTAGATTGTACTACTTTACAGCAGTAGTTTGCTATGAAAATTGTTTATCTGATCTAATTTAGAAATATTTTTTAAGTAAGATTGTGATATAATTATTGTTAATGCACAGAATTTTTAATTAAAATTATTATGTGTGCATGACATCAAAATAATTTCGAAGTCCACCCCCCCCCCAGGTTTAAGTATTAAATTCATAAATTATCTCCATTTACAGCTCTAATGCAATAAAATTTGCAAAATAAATATTGGAACCAAATAATCTTTTAATTTGAAAATACTTATGTAAACAACTTTGCTTAGTGAATTTTACAGGTTTTGAATATTAAGTTATTAACTATTCTAGATGCTTTAGAAAGACTTAAGAAGTGCTACAAAATTCGAGAAAAAGTGATGTACAGATATAATCGTCAACTTTCAGAAGTTCAAGATCAATTAGCTTGTTGTTATGCTTCTTTGGGTATAGTATATTTTCCTATAATGTAAATTTTTCTGAAGTTTTTTTGTAAACAGGAAGTAGGATCTACTTGTTTCGACTAATATATCAAAATATTTTGCATTTAAATTATTGGTATATAATTTTCACATATTTTGTTAGAAGCTTAATTTTTGAATATCCATAATTTTGATTTCAAAAATAAATTATTTAAAGCTGTAAATATTTAAATACATAATTTTTCTTTCTGCTATTTTAAGAATAATTGGTTTGGGTTACACATTTAAACACAATTTTTCTTTTAGAAAAAATAGAATTTTGTCTATTCATAATTTTTTTATTTTTAACTAAAGTATTCTCATATGTTTTTCATAAGTTGAATATAATTTTGTTCAAATTGTAAATAATAACATTGAACTTTGTTTTCATGACCATCCAGTAGCAATGCTTTACCATACACGAAGCTGAAGCAATTAGTAAAGTGAAACTTATAAGATTTTATTTACAAATATGCTGGTTATTAACTTTTTTCCAAAAAAATAAGAAACTTAATGATTCAATCTTATTTAGCTTGAGGGATAAAATGCTGTATGTAATTTACTTATTTTAATTAAATACAAAAAAAAAAATGAATTAAAATATTGCATTTGGTAATTTTTATGAAGTAACTCATTTATTTCAATTATACAAATATTTTAAAAAACATATGTATTAACGTTTTTCTTTTAAATTCACATAAAAGATTTTTATAACATGAAGAATATTATAATTTTTATAGTAATTTTTTATATATATAATTTTTATAACATTTTATAAGAAATTTTCAATATTCAATAGTATCTGCTGTACAGTTTAAATTATAAAATGAACTTGGTTTTATCATTTTTTGCATCAAAACTATATTATTAAGTTGCTAAATTGTAAAATTAATATATATTTTTGTACTGTTAAAACAGATTGTAATTTCTATCACTATTCAAATTAATCACCATGAGTGCCATAGGTGATGGGTGTGTTAATTATTAGAGACTCACAGTAAGGTACCAGCTATTCATTGATATAAACAGCTACACTAATTGCATTCACTTGATATTAGGAGATACTTGGTTAAGAATTTAAAGTGAATAATATGATGAAGGTTGTCCAAGATATTTTTAATTGATTTGTGCGCATAGAATTTAGGAAGGAAGATGTTAATTCTGGAGATAAATTCTCAAGCCTAAGAAGAAGATAAAGGGATTGATATAAAAACCTGGCTAACAAAGAGAAAAAGTTGAGTTTTCTGTGATTAAAAAATAGAAATTTTTCAAAAATAATTTTTTTGGCGTTCTTTATTTAAGAAATTCTACTTTTTCATGTGATGAAAAACATTTTTTTTGTATGTTTAGTTTATTTCTACTACTTAATAAATGAGTAGCTCAACATATTGAATGGAAAACATCAAAAACAGCAAAAGTCTTAGTGATTATCTTTGAAGTTATAAGATAATTTATTTTGTTATACATAAAATGCTCAGGCATATCTTATTTCAATATTCTTAATGTATGTTATCTGTTGGAATATTTGCAAATTTATACTGAATAATTGATTTAAACTTGTATAATCTATACATGTGTGGCAATCTAGAGTAAGTCTGAAAATTATTCCAGTAACTACCTCATTGCATTATCTCAATTTATCTTATCAAATATTCTGAAAGAATATTTCCTATATGTCCTCAACATACTTTATTTTCATCTCATTCCTACTATTGGATGAAGGTCAAAAGCAAGATTTAAATGAAACCAAATACAATTAGTTATTAGACATTTACTGATGGTTTGTTATATGAATTTCAACATTTTCATTGATGATTTATCATAGTCATATTATATACTATAACTTATATAGAGACCTTACCTCTTTTATTAGGTCAATCAACTGACAAGTGAATGTGATTTTCATATGAGGAATCTCCTCTCAGAATTTCATTTTTATTTATTCTCTGAATGGCAGAATTGTTACATTCTTTTAAATTTGTAATAAACTGATAAATATTTGTATAACTAAGAATATTGAACCTTTTATGAAAATATTATATTTGATTGTGTACATGGTTAACAATTTTAATAACCAGTAGTAATAATAATTAAATCTTAAATTTTGTTAATCTATTACTATCTATTCATATAAAATAAGATATCCCAAGTATCTCATCTTTCCAACAGGAATTTTTTTAATTTATAATTTAGTTACTTAATTTGTTCTTTTTTTGTTAAGGATGAAAATGCATGAGTCATGGTAGTTTTAATGTTAAATACTTTTTGTGTTCCACACAAATTGCATTACATTTAAAAATGTCATAAACTTGGTTAGAGAATTCTGAGTTAGAACATTGATTCAAAATATATCAATAAGAATTTAAATTTCAAATAATATTTGAGATTTTAAAAAATAATTTTTATTACTTAAAAATAGTTATTTATTTGTACACTTGGCATTTTGCTTTTCATTTTAGAAATTCAAAAATATTAAACTTTTTATATTTTCATAGTTAAATAAAATCTATGATTTTCTTAAGCTAAGAAACAAAATCCTGGGCTCTCAAAAAGTTGTAGAATTTATTAAAATTGTGTTAGATATAACTCATAGGGAATCATAAAATAGTGCAAAATGATAACTATTGGATAACTATTATGTGTTTTAGTTACTAGAATGTCCATATATTGAAAAAAATCAAAAAGGTCAAAGAGATACAAATTGGCAGGGACAGATAAAGCAAATATGCAACCCAATGCAATAATGAAGTAAGATAGACAGTTGCTCTGTGACAAAGCTGTTAGATAGATTATTGCTTCTATAATTTTAAGTTACCAAGATTTGAGTGTCCTTGAAAGTGGTGTTATAGACCCTACATGGAGACAGTGCTTAATATCTTTGTGATAAGGATGAAATTTGGATTTTCATGTACAATTATTTTTCATGTGTACTATGAATATTTACTATTCAGTAAAATATCAAATTTCAGCAGTTCTGTTGGAAAAGATTTTGAAGGAAAATGGGATCACTGATAACTGATGAGAATTTTAAATGCCATAGATTGCTTCCTTAAATTGCTGCAGATTTCAATGCTCATTATCAACAAGTGTCAATGATTAACATTAATGTGAGCTTTCGGACTTCAAGACTCACATAAGCATCGTTATTGACTGTACAGCATTGTACTTTTGGTCTTGCAAATAAAACTGTTGAACTGTTAGTGGCTTAAAATAGGTTGCTCGATCTGATGAACCTCAGTTCCATTTGTATGAGCATATTTTTTATTTATATGGAGAAAATCTTATGAATCTATGTACCCTACATGCCAAAAGGCAACTGTCAGTCTAGTAGAGCCTTTGTTTTGATTTGGAGTGTGTGGGCAACTAGCATGATGTATGTGATGGGCATGTTATATTATAGGTTTTTTAAACATTAAGTAAATAATGTTATCTAAATCAAAATAAAATTCCTATTTTTTAAATTTATAAAATACTGTATTTAATTTTATAATCAGAGAATTTGTGGATCACCATCTATCTTTAATAAATGTCTAATTTTTAATGTATAATGCTACTGATATACAATATGATTTATTTCCCAATATCTTTAAACTTGAAATATATTTATATAAGTATCATATAATATATTTAAAATTTCATTAGTTATTAAGTTATATGTAATATTTCAAAATACATATTAAATTATATTGATATAAATGCATTTAATTTAGTAATTATAATGAGGATTTGTTTCAAGTTAAAATAACATTTTATTAAATTTATAACCTATTATGTACAAAATAACAATTTGTTCTTCACAAAATGTGTTTAAGAAATAAATAGTTATGTCTCTCTCCTTTCTGATCATAATTTTTAATCGAGCAGATAAGATGATGTTTGCTGTGGATTACTTACGGCCAACTCTTACTACGACTGAGCATATTTATGGGAAAAATAGTATTGAGTATGGCAATGAATTGCAGAAATATTCTGATCTTCTTATTAATGCTATTGCTCAAGCTCATCATGATCGATCTACTAATGAACAAGATTACAAGTAAAAAGAAGTTACATATTTTTCTTAAAATAAAAATTTTTATTTTATGAAAAATGCATATATATATGTTTAAAAATTTAATACAAACATTCTCAGATTTTAAACGTAGAAATGTGTTAATTTTGAAAATAATGATCAAAAAATTTTAATTATTTAAAAAATGTGAATTATTAAAAATTTTTGTAAATTATATAGATTAAATAAAAATTAGCATTTTTAAACATATAAATGGATTACGTATTTTGTTATAATGATATAAAGTACATGCATACAAGAAAATGATCATAAGAACGTATTGTAATAAAATTATTAAATTATTACTTTAACCCCTTGCCAGTGTCGCCCAAATCCAGTTTGGGTAACTAATGTGTGCTGTATTTGTGATGATGCTTGAACTGACTTCGGTCAAAAGAAAAATTAACGTTTCAATTTTGGGAATCCCGAGCTGGGTTCGTTTCTTCTATAAGATACTTAATTCCCTAATTTCTGAATAGATGGCGCAAGTGGTCCTAGTTTTTTACCGATTCTGATTTTGGTTGGGGAAGGAAAAATGTGGGCGTTGTCAGCTGCTCAGATAAATGACACTCTTGAGTTGATAAACAAAGAGAGAGTTTTGCTTTCTCATTTAGTTTCGGTTGCCTTTTGGTGAGTAAATTTTCTTTTCTCACAATGACCAATGAGAAGTATAGTTTAGGTTCCTCAAGATCGATTAAAGATATTTAAAAGAAGAAGAAAATAAAAAGGCCACGTTCTTGCTTTTCAGCGTGGAAAAGTTACTGCTGTAAAATGGCAAGATAAAAAGGATATTTGTATGCTTTCTTCAGTCCATACTGTTGAAATGATTGAGTTTGAAGATAAGAAAAAAGAAAATAAATTTAAACCGAATTTAGTCCATGACTACAACAGCACTATGGAATGTGTTGATAAAGTTGATCAACATCTTACAAACTACCCGGTTGCTAGAAAATGAGGTAAAAATATTACTAGAAAATATTTTCTCATCTCCTAGACCAAGCATTATACAACTCCTTCATTTTGTATACTTTAGTAGGAGGTGTGAAAAAAATGAACTTCAGAGTATTAATTGTTGCAAAATAGACCAAATGTTCAACTACCAGGATGTCCTAGTGTAAGCTTACTGCGCCTCTCAAGTTGACATTTTCCAGAACACGTCCCACTAATGGGAAAAAAAATCTTCTTTAAAACCAAACAGTGTTTTATATACTGTTGTAAATTTGATGTAAAAGGGAATAGGATAAGGCGTGAGACTTAGCTTTTTATAAAGAATGCGATAAAGGCTTTGTGCAATACTGTGTTTTGGGTTATACCATATTGTGAAAGATTTGTAAAGTTTACATATTGAAAATCATATTGTTGTCTTTTTTATATTATACTAGTTAAATTATATTTAGCTTCAAAATTTTGGTTAATTTTATGTAATTGAGTAAGATATATGTGTAATCCATTACTGTTTCATGTGTATATAAAAATTATAAATATAGTAGATATTGTGTTTAAAAATTTATTTTTGTAATAAAATACAGTTTTATGACTTATAAAATACAATTATATAATATAAATAAATTAAAAATGCAATTAAATAATATAAAATACAATTAAATAATTTTTTAATATAAAATACAATTTATAAAATAAAATTTTATGACTTTTATAATAATATAAAGAATAAAAGTAAACAGTTGAAAAATTTTTCATTTTTGGTCTATTTTTCTGAAATATATGTATAGTTAAGATATTAATCACACAAAAATATTTATGCATTTTAGATTATATTTATTTTTCATAAAGTTTCTTTCTTCAGTATGAAGTTTTTCTTTATAGAAAATTTTTGAATCATTGTGAATAAATGCAAAAATCTTAAATTAAAATGTGTAACACATTTTAATATTATATTTATAAGAAATTATAATGATAATTTTTCAGGAAATTATTTATCAGGTTCTGACAAAGGCAAGTTTAAATTTTAATGTTGTATGGATGAAGTAACAGAGAATACTTTACTTCATCCATACAATATATATATATATATATATATATATATATATATATATATATATATATATATATATATATATATATATATATATATACACACTACTGGTCATTAAAATTGCTACACCAGGAAGAAATGCAGATAACAAAATGATATTTATTGGACAAATATATTATACTAGAAATAACAAGTGATTAAATTTTCAAAAAATTTGGCTGGATAGATCCTGAGAAATTAGTACCCAGAACAACCACCTCTGGCAGTAATAACAGCAGTTATACATCTGGGCATTGAGTCAAACAGAGATTGGATTGCATGTACAGGTACAGATGCCCATGCAGCTTCAACACGATGCCACAGTTCATCGACCGTAATGACTGGCGTTTGGTGACGAGCCTGTCGCTCTGCAACTATTGACCAGACGTTTTCTATTGGTGAAAGATCTGGCGAACGTGCTGGCCAGGGCAACAACCGAACATGTTCCATATCAAGGAATGTCCGTACAATACCGGCAACATGCGGTCGGGCATTATCCTGCTGAAACGTAGGGTTTCGCAGGGCTCGAATAATGGGTAGAGCCACGGGTCGTAACACACCAGAAATGTAATGTGCACTGTTCAAAGCACCGTCAATGCGAACAAGAGATGACCGAGACGTGTATCCAATGGCACCTTATACCATCACACCAGGTGATGGGCCTGTATGACGATGATGAGTGCACGCTGCCAGTGCGTGTTCACCATGATGCCGCCAAACACTGATGTGACCATCATGATGCTGTACACAGAAATTGGATTCATCTGAAAAGATGACGTCTCGCCATTCATGCGCCCAGATTCGGCCTTGATCACACCATTGAAGGCGCTCTTGTTTATGACGCAGTGTCAAGGGAAGCTGCAGCCATGGTGTCCGAGCTGAGAGTCCATACTGCTGCAAACATCGTTGAACTGTTCGTGCAGACACTTGTCTTCCAAACGACCCTGTTTCTTGACTCACGGCTCATGACATTGTTGCACGATCCATTGCGGCCATGCGGATAATATTCCTGTCTTCTCGGCTGCTAGTGATAGGTGGCCATTGAGATCCCGCATGGCGTTCCGTTTTACCGTCCTGAACCCATCAATTCCATATTCTGCTAACAGTCATTGGATCTCGACCGATGCGAGCAGCAATACTGCGATAAGATAAACCCCAATCTCGGTATGCTACCATTCGACCTTTATCAAAGTCAGAAACGTGCTGGTACGCATTTCTCCTTCTTACATGAGGCATCATAACAACTTTTCACCAGGCAACAACATTTAAACACAATGTAGGTATCGCCTACTTGGTGTAGCAATTTTAATGGCCACTAGTGTGTATATATATATATATATGTATGTGTGTATATATATAATATACATATATATATATAAAGATTAGCAAATGCTTTTGCTTAGATAATGTTATTGCTAATAACTTTTCTAAAGTCTATGCTTTCAAAATTTTATTTATTTAGTATCATCTTATTATTTTTGCTTTTTTTTTTTTTTTTTTTTTTTTTTTTTTACAGGTTTAGGGTTTTTTTTTTAAAATGAATGTCTTAAATACATTGTGTCTTAAAATATTCTTGATAATCTTTTAAGTAGCTAGTTATAACAATCTTACCTTATGAACATACAATTAATTTAATAAAAAATGAGATTCATAGAATTTTTTTCAATTATTTTATATTTTAACGTCACAATATTTGCTCTTTAATAAATTTATTTTAGGGAAATAAATGAGTTTAAGAACTTTGATATAAATCATGCTTTAATAGATAAATAATAAAAAGTTATTTTATGTAAATTAAAAGTCTCAGAAATGCATTTTTAATAATTAATTATTTTCTTTATTTAGTTAAAGGTTTTATACATTGGACTTAAAAGAAAAATTGTCCTCTTTTAATAAATTGTATTATGTAAAACAAGCATAAAATATAAACTCACATTTTTTAAAAATTTAAGCTAATATTTTTAAAACTATGTACAAAGCACCAAGCATTAAACTTTGGATTATTTCAGTTTCTAAAAAAACTTATTTCATATAAAAATATCCAAAATTTCCTTGTTATAAAATTAATTTTAAACTACTATTCACAAAATCATTTTGAAGTTGGTATTTAATCTGATACCCCCTGTTCATTTTATTAAAGTAATATTAAGCATTATGAATATTTAACATCTATGAAACTTGGAGCATGTCAATCTCAATTCAATCAAAAAAAGAAGGAAAAAAAAAAAGATTAAATCCAATTAATACTATTGTTATACTGAAAAGATTATAAAATTAAAAATGAGATTTGGGTTGATGTTATCATTTGTGTCATTAAACCTTTAAATATTTTATTCAATAATTGTATCAAGAAAACATTTCTTCATTTTAATTTCAGTAAGTTTGAATTTTTAATATTTATGAAATATAGTTAAAATGTTAAATGTAAGACATGTATAGTATCTAATATTTTTTTATATTAATTACTTTCAGTAAAGTTCACTTATTTCATTAAAGTTCACTTATTTTAAAAAGTTAAGAAAAAAATTACCTTTTAAAAATAACATTTGAAAAATCTAAGTTATGAAATATTGTAACATTTTTTTACCTAAACAATCAAAATATTTCTAATTGAACTCTTTCAGTTCATAGTATAATTCACTCCTACAAATGTAGCTTTTTAATCTATTCTACTTTATTTTTAAAGTAGTGTATTTCTGTAGGAATAAACAATGTATTTTATGGTAAAGAAGTATTTGTGTTATGTCAAACTAATTATATCATCATAATCACACATAATACAAGAAAAATATAATATCACAATGTATATTATCTCACAATCAAAGTAAGATAAATTAATTTTATTAATATAAAAAGATAATGTTAGTTTTATCTTTTAGATCCTAAAATTAGTTAGACTCAAGATGATTCGTTACTATAATATTACTCAGAGTAATGTAAATTTTTCAGATGATAATTGAAAAATCAAAATTCTTATCAAATTATAAATTAAGTATCATGTACTTTAAATAAAAATTATTTTGTGATATTAATATCATATAAAAGATATATATTTTTAAATGAAAGTATATTTTTATTTTAAAATATAAGATTTGTTTGTTTTAAATAAATATTATAATTGCTATATTTAAAATTGTATTAAGAAAATATATAAAGCTTTAAAAAATAAAGTTAAAGCCTAGTATTGTTGTGTGAGTATATATTTTAAAGTAAATATTTGATATGTATTGGAAAAGAATTGTCCAAAAAAGGGTTTTTTTGCTGAAAATATTACAAAACTTGTCATTATTAAAGAAAGGATTTTTAAATTTTTTGTGAACATTGATTCATATATTTTGTGAATAGTATATCAATACTGTATTTTTGACTATTTACAAGACATAGTTTATGAAGGTTTTTGTTTATGTACCATATTATTTCCAGTTTCATATTATAAACAGGACTAAAGTGGGAAGTGAATGGTCACTGCTTTAGTTTTCAGTTCAGCAGGTTTTGGGTTCATTTTTCACCCAGGGTATAGATGTACAAAAAATGCTGTTTTAAATGATTTGGAATTCATATAAAACTGTTTTCTAGTGTTCATAGAGTCACTGTAGAGTGACAACCAAACCACACTATGGGAACTGCAAAATGTTGAGAGAATTGTTTTACAATTGATGTTACAATTTTGGTATTGTTCAGCAATAAAGAAGTGTTATCATTATTAGTTTACTTTGAAAATATTGTGTATTTTAAATGCTGTGCATGTCTTCTTTTGTAAGTTAGGAGTTTTAATAACTAATAAAAAAGGAGATACATGTGATTTCACTTTTCAATAGTCGTTTTTAACTCTGCAATAATAGAAGGATGAAGTTTGAAATATATTTTAAGTTCTTTTTAATTTATTGTTGATATTTATATTACTCAATGTATTGGTTTTTGAACACAAACAACTTGCATACAATTATTAAATGTATCTTATATTTTAAAATTATTTGTATCATGAAATAAATGGTAAATTTATGTGAAATGTTTCTATCTAGTCTACATATATCAAGTGACTGAAAAGTAATTATTAAACATGCTAAATGATATTAAGACAAAAATATTTTATACATACTAAAAGATATTTAATTATGTTACTACTTTCTATAAGAGAGTTTAAGGTTTTATTTAGTATATATTTTACTTATTTAAGGTTTTATTTAGTATATATTAATTATTTAAAATATAGAAATTGTATTGAGAATAATATTAAGAATAAAAAAAAAAAATTAATTAATATTATTAATAGAAAAAGTGTATAAGAGATTAATATTTATTTTTCTATTCTCATTGTTATAACTTATTTTCAATTTGTTAATTTTCAAGAATTGAATTCTTTAATATTACAAATAGGGCTTTATTTGATGAAGCAAAAGAAGTTCTAGAAAAGTCTTATGAAATTTTTTCCATCCATTATGGTCCATACCATGAAGCTTTACAAGAACTGAAACATAAACAAAAACAGCTGGAAATGTTTTCAGTCCAATAATTACAGCCAAATGCCATTTTTTCTCTTTCAAGACCTTGACAGCATCTTGCTTGAACTCCAGATGCTACTTTGTGCTTCACTCAATCTTGCTATGTATGAAAGAATATTGGCCAAAGAGATGTTTTGTTAAATATTTATTTGTTAAACATTGCATGTCACCAGGGTGTTGGAAGAAATGACAGTAATTTGAATATTTCATGTGTGTTTAAATACTAGTTACACTATAACTATTGAACTATTACGAATGTTTAGTATTTAAAAAAACATGTCCTATTTTCTTTTTAAACTTTAAAAGTTATTTTGTTATTAAAATGACATTCTATAAAGAATATGCCACAAATCATTAACTTTTTTTATTACAATATAATATTGAATTAATAATTTTACTATTGATAACAATTAGAAATATGTTATTGTTTAAAAAAATTTTTTTTCCAAAGTCATGTGTTATGTATTTTAAATTCATTATTTATAATAATTTTTATTTGCTTTCTAAATTGCTTAGTTAATGAATTGCATTAAATATATTTTATTAACAAATTATAAATGTACAAAATGATTTCATTTTTATGAAAAGGACTTTCTGAAACTTGGATTTGTGTCTTTTAAGATATTTAATAAAAGTAATGAAATATTTTTATAATGTCATGTGACATAAAACTTAATAATCCTTTATTAATTCATATTTATGCAATAAACGTTATTTTTCTTGGGCTTCTGTTATGAACTGTTTTTGCAATAATTAATTTTAATTATTGTTTGTTTTTGCAATAATTGTTTTAATATCAACTTATAAATATGTGAAGGATACTTTCAATTCATCTAACTTGCTTTCATTGCTTATGTAAGAATCATTCTTCCCTTTAAAAATAGTATTTCTTATTAGTTTGATAATGTGAAAGTTTATTTGTAAATATTCTAGGTTTCTAAAAAAATGTTTAAATATTTAGGTTTTACAATTATTTAAAAAAAAGATTTTAGAAAATAGAAATTTATTTTTCAAAAGTAGGTCCCAAGATAACTGTCTTTGAATTAATTATTTTTATTTTATTGATCATTCTAAGAATTATATTTTCTTTTCGAAAGATTTGCTACGATTTTATGGAGTGTAATATATTGAAACCGATGAAATATTTATAAAAGTTCGAATTCTTAACTCTCATTGTAAATTAAAAAAAATTTTTCTGCTAAAATTAGCTTAGTTTATTTTAAATTCATGTTTTAATATTATATAAAGCATATATATTAAAATTTTATCAATTTTAACTCTGATGTTAGAATTGTAGTACAATAAATTTTAAATGTGAATAATTTTATTAATTATTACCAAATAATTTTTTTTTAATTCATTAAAAAAAAGTGAATATACTTATTAGATTTTTAAAAAAATCTATTTATCCAAATTTTTATGGATTCGATAATTTATATATTTTTTTCTATTCACTGTTTGAATAATTGATAAAAATTCCAGTAAACTAAATGTATCCATAAGATGCTGAATAATTGCATCATCTTAAGAATTTCATAATTGCAAACTTAAAATATTTTTATCAATGGGAATTAAAAATTTATTTTCCATAAATGCTGCTTTTTTTTTTTAATTTGGCTTAAAAATTAATATAAAGCATTCATAAAAAAGATAGAAAAATTTTTTTCGACTAAAAAATTTCATGAAATTGTGCAGATGTGTATAGATAATCAAATTGATAAAAATTTAATGTCCATATTTACTTCTTTGCATTCATGTACGATTTAATACTAAATTAATACTTTTATGAATACCATATTATTTATACTGAATCAAGTAAAAATTCCACTGTAAGTAATTTTTAATGATGGCATTTTTACTTGATTAAACAGTTATTATTATGGTAACAAATCTTGAGCAATGTTTTATTATTTAACTCAATCAAATGCATTTTGGTTATTATATTATTTTTCTTGAATTCCTGTTAAAGAAAGATGAATTTTTAACTGGGTCTAGATCATTACATGGACATTAAATCATATTAGTTCATTTATTTGACAATTCATGTGTTCTCTGAGGAATTTTTTTAATTTGGAACATTATCCTTCATTAAATTCCCCATTAAGTTTTAGAAAAGATATCATAAAGTATATTACATTGTTCATTAAATATATTACACTTTTCCCTACATCTTGTTTATTCTTTAATTAAATTAACATTTATTGCTGCCTTATCGATTCTTATCAATTAGTATCAATCATCTGAAACCCTAATTGCTATTTTCTGAAGTAAATACTTGGAAAAAATATGTGCTAAACAATAAATGCACCCCACATCAAAATAAATGCATTTTTGATGTAAAGATTTCAATCTCTACATAAAAGATGTTTGATTTGATTTTGCCTCATGCAAATTGTTTATAGTGTTGAAATAACAATAATATTCAATTGAATGTTAAATTAATTAATAATTGTATTAATATCATATGATACAATATAAATTTCTTTCATCACCCTGGTTGAATTGTTTTTTTATAACTCAGAACATACATCATACCACGATGTTGAAATATTATGCTTGTAATTACGAGATTAGTGTTACATCTCGTATATTTTTGTATGCTGTTAATATAACAGGCTTTGTGATATGTTTATGTGATTGAAATGAATGCTCAACAACTGATCATAATTCAAATGTTTCATCAAATGGTGCTTTTTATAGCATGAATATTATACATTTTTAACTATAGTGTTTTAATTTGAATGTCTGCTGTAAAATATGCTAAGTATTCATGAATATTTGGAATACAAATATGTGGAAGCAAAGTGAAAGTAAGCTTTTTAAATTCTGTTAGTGTAAAATATTTTCCAAAATTACAATATAAATAAGTACTTATATTTTCCATTTTTATTTGATAAAGATTTAAGATATAAATCCATTTATATAATATGCAAGTACAGATTAAAATTTGAATGTAATATTCAGGGTTATGCAAATATATATATACATGATTGGCATTATATTCCATTTTTATTTCAAGCATATCTCTTGAAAAAGGTTCTGATGGTGTGGAATAGTGCCTTTTATGTGTCATTTTTGTTTTTTATTGCATGTTCATACTTTTATGAAAATTAAGCTAATAAGTTTCTGAGCATTCATTTCTGATTGCACGTCTTTCAGATATATGTTAAATGTAAAATGGTTATTTTTTTTAGTCTTATCGTATGAGACAATCTGACTCTTAGTCTGGTCCATATTTTTCTTCTAAAAATGTAAAACATGCTTTCCTACATTTTGTTACAATTTTATTTGTCTGAAACAAATACTTTATTCAAACCAACTAATGTACATTTTTTGAACCATGGTTTACACTTTTATTAGAAAAAGACTTCCACTTGGCCACTTATAAGAATTTGTAACACATTTTTGAAAATGTTATACTTTATTTTAATTTTATATCGTGTTTTAATTACTGTAGCAGTTGTGTACCAGCACAATAATGATACAGAAATTTTGATTTATTTGATATTAATTGTGAAAGAAAAACAAAAAAATATGTTTATAGAGCTGTTTTAATTAAGTATTCCTGACATGTGATTTTTCAAATGATTAAAGCTAGTAAAACATGACATTTTTCAGTTTTTTATTTTTTTAAAATACAATTAATTTGTTTTGTAAAGAAAGATTCTTATTGAAAGTAATAGTAAAGGATTTTCATTTTAAATTAAATTTATAGTTATAAATTATTTCCTTACTAATCACTTTCATAATTATAATTTTTTTGGAATGAGCTAAATTTTTTTCCATTGAATTCACCTCAATAAAATTTATTAAAAAAATTGGTATTAAGTCTGTTGTGCCGTCCTTATACCTGAATACCTCTTTATATTTCTTTAACTGATTATGTTTTTTTTTTCTCAGTACAAATGTAATCTTTAAAATTTTCAGTTTCTTTTAATAAAGTTTTAATATGTTACTTTCATATTTATTTATTTTTGTTCACTATTTGTGAGATTTAAACCTTAAGGAATCTTATTAATTATGAGATGAATTTGATTTTAACAATTTTATGATTTTAATTCTTATAAATATATTGCCTGTATTTTTGTTTGAAAGGTCTTGTAATATGTAATTAATATCAAATGTGTAATATTTTATTATTTAAATTAAGAATGAAATATATCCTTATGTAAAGTGATTCAGAATCAGTAATCTTTGATTGTAAATAATTTTTTGGTTTCAACTAATTGTTAAAAATGAAATAGACATATTTTGTATAACTCTAAGTAAATGTAGTTATTATTTGAACTGAATGTTAAATCACTTAGTTCATGTATCAATTAAGAAATATTCTTCATTCTGTATAATTGCTTTATAATTTTATGATTACACATATTTAAAAAATCATACTTTGTTACTGGTTGAGATATTTATAAAGCTTCATTTTTCTTAAAATGAATGAAATATAAAAATATTACAAATTAAATGTGTCATTTATTATTAAATTATTGACACTGTTTGACTTTTTTCAATTATTGTTCTTATCTTTTCATAAAATAGTTGTTATAGATAAGAATGATGATATGTGTAAACTAAGTTGCACAAATTAGTTTTAGTAAAACTTGGAACTGCTAACTTATTACAAAGTTTGTAATGTTTTCTATTGGATTTTTTACTATTGTCTGTAATTATTTCAATACAGTTGGATTATTAAATTGTCATTACATAATACCAAATTTTCAGTGTAAATTAATATTTTAAATGTATTAAAACTGAAAAATGTTTTAAGTTTTTCATGGTTATTAATGATATTAATTTAAAAGATTTTTCAAGTTTCCAAAACATTGATTCTTAAAATAATTTATTGATCAGTAATTTTTGTGGTTTGTTTAGTTAATAATAATCTGGAAGTATTTCTAAAATGTTAATTTTTTTTGAGTAAAATTTATTTTAACTTAGGTTTAATGAATAATTTAATATATTAACTAATTAACATGTTTTTTATACTGAAATTTTGTTTAGAAAAAATTGGTGAGTGTGTGTTTAATTAGTTTACAAAAGAATGTTTAATGTAATTCTTTTGTCAATGTTAAAATAGTATTACATTTCTATTTTTAATATGCATGTCTTGGGGAGGGTGCCTATAGCCTTTTGAAAACACTGCATATAATATTTGATATCACATTTGTAATGCTAACTATGAAAAAAATTAGAAATTATTGGAAAAAAAAATATTATAAATTTTAACACAATATAGGATATTTTTTTAACATATTTTAAATTACTGAAACATAATTTGTGTACTATATAAAAGGAAAAATTTAAATATTTGTGTTTTTATTAAAAAAATTTAGAAAGCTATGTATACTGATTGTAATTATATATTTGAAATGAAATTAAATTATGAAATTAAAAAGAAATTTAAAATATTTTCCAGTAAAAATTTTATAGATAAAATTAAGAAATTGATATTCTGAATGTCTGTCTTCAATGTTTAATAGTAGTGATAAAAAATAATACCTAAAATTAAGTTTTATTGTTTGACTTTAATTTTGTATTTGTTTTCATTTTTAATAGCATTCTTTAGGTGTCCAACAATTGTCTTATGAAAAAGAAAGTAGTTTTTTGTATAGATATAAAATTTTGTAGTATTGTATCAAGATGTTTACTTGTTATAAATCTTGTTGTTAAATTAATCTTTTATTTGAAATCAAACATGTTTTCTTTTTAATATAGGTAATACAAGTGGAAACCATGAGTACAAACCTTTATAATTACAATGTATTTTATCGTCAGTAGCTAAGAGCAACAATGTAAACTCAGAAGGCGCTATGTAAAGAAACTCTATAATCCATACAATTAAAAAAGTTATATTCATATGATTTATCAAATTAAATCTTCTAGTTATCATAGTAAAAATTTATCAAAATATTTTATTCAATGAAAGAAATATTCTTTTGTTATAGAATTTTAGGGTTTGCATTGTTATTATTCCATTATTTCATATAATTTTTTTAAAATATTAAAAAATGTTTTCTTATTGAATACCAAAGATTGTTAAATGACATAGTAAATATTGCTATATTCAGTAGTTTTTTTTTTTTAAGAATTTTGTTATTACTATATATATATATATATATATATATATATATATATATGTATGTATATATATATATGTATGTATATATATATATATGTATATATATATATGTATGTATATATATATATGTATGTATATATATATATATATATATATATATATATATATATGTATGCATGTATATATATATATATATATATATATAAGATAAAGAACATTGTTCCTAAAAATACAAAGAACCCATATACATGTTACTTCCTTTGAATAAGAATTTTAAGTTTCCTTTAAAAATTTATATTTTTTATTTATAATTATTAATGTGCAATTGTCAAATATAGAAATAAATATGTTAATTTGCAATTCATGTTTAAAAATAATAAATTTCTTTATTTTTTTTATTAAATCCTACTCAATGAGTAATTACTTCCATTTTTATTTAATAAAAGTTATAAATATAATTTTTAAAGTTCTATCAACTTTAAATTATACACATTGAGCAAACTTAATTTATTTTAACAGCTTGAATTTGCGATATATGTGTACGAGAATAATTATTGAATTAAGTAAGTATATTTCATAGAATTTAATAGTTTTTTTATAAATAAAATCCTAACATTAGTTTTTGTTTTATTATATTTAGTTCAACTTTCAGCATTTATGCCTATTCAACATAATTAACATTTTAGAATTCTGAAATCTTATCTATTATGCAAGAAGCTGCAATTTCTCAACAGTAAGTTCATCTAAGAAAATTTCACTGTGTTCATGCACTTATATATTCATATATCTACTGCAATTGAACAACTTGTCATGATAACTTCAAAAGCTATTTAAAAATTCTGAACATTAAAAAATTTTCAAATTTATAAAATAGTGTAGATTATTTTTTCTACTTTAAAATCTATTTGCGAAATGTAGAAATAAAATCATAAATTAGACTGTCTAAATTGTAAGTTATAGATAAATTTGACTTGATAGAATAGTTTTAATTCTCACTTAAAATTAGAAAATTATCTATTGAAAGAGAAATTTAGTGAATATGCATTTTTTTAGAATTATTTGCAGATTAGTAATTCATCTTTCTGCACATTACAGTTGAATAGTTTAGAAACGTATCATACAGAAGCAATAAGTATATCTCTCTTTTAATAGTATTTTTAAATTATAAATAAAACTGCATGCAGATTTTTATAAATTTTAATTCTGCGCAAATAAAATGCTGCAACTGCAATCTATAAAATTTCTTATAATTAATGGCTTTCAAAGTGCATGAAAGTAATTTTTTAAAGTGTTTTCTAGATATTTTCATTATTTCATGTAAATAAATCTTTCATCTTACCATATTATTGACAAGTTTTAAAACAGGAACTATATATAAATTGAAATGCATATTATTGTGATTCTGTATATATTAGGCTTGGATTAAAAAATAAAATTCAAATAAATTGAATAGTATTTTTAATTGATATTTATTCTCTAAAGCTTTAAAAATCCAACTAAAAAGGTTTGAAGGTAACAGCTCATGATTGACAGATTTGATAAATACTGTTAATTTAAAGTATGTGATAACAGAGTGTACTGGCTTATAATTATAATGCTTGTGGTATCTATCATAATAGTACACTTATATACTGTTAAAATAACATTGTCAAAAATTTTCACTGTTAAAAATCTTATAGAAATATATTCGCTTAGAACTATATTAAGAAAATTGTATGATAACATGTACTTTTCAAATTCTTATCTTCTCGAGTTACCAAATGAAGGATTTAATCTAAATTTTCTCAAAAATCTTATTTTTTATTTATTTTCAGTTTACAAACATTTAAAATGCTTAAAAGTAAAACATAATCTTTTTTTCATCTTTAATAGCTTATAAAATTCTTCATTGTATTTATTATATCAGTTTATATTTTTATCTTTTTTATTTCTATTTATTAAATAAATTTTCTTCCCTGAAATTCTGGAGTATTGCTGATCATTTTTAAAAACAATTTTCTGGTTTAGTTTTTATTACTTATTCACTTGTTTTAAATGTCATTTATAGCATGATTCATTTTTTATTCTTTTAATGGAATTGTGGCTCTATTTTGATAAATATTTTTGTGTGGCAATTATATTTTTTACTTCATATAATAACTGTAACTATGTTGCTTTAATGCATAATTATTTTTGGTTATCTTTTTCAATAATTTATGCAAAATTAAAAAAAATTTTTTTTTGATGAATTTCTGTATTTCTAGAGTTAATGTGAATATTGAGAAAAGAAAATTGCTTGATGAATAGCTAATATACTTACAAGAAGTCCATCATTCAGACATTCCCATCTCATATGAATTATATTAATTTTGCATTTATATGCATTAATTTTTGAGCTATTTGCGAATCATTTTATAAATATTCTAAAGCGCACAAATTTTTATTATTTTCCTAGAAAATATGTCCATTATCACTTCATATATGTATATAATGCTCATAAACTTATGGAAAGAAGGAGATATAAACTGTTTCATGTTTTGCGATAAACAGCTTTAAACCTATTTCTTTAATATGCTTTTTTTTTTCTAATTCTTATTAAAATTTAGTTTCCATTTATTTTTAAGTAATGTTAAGGAAGATATGCTAAACTCTAATCACTTAATAAATAGCATATTAAATACAATTTTATTTTGCAAAATACTCCAGTTTTTCAGATTTTTAAGAATTTCTCATATATATTAATGATTTAATTTTCATCTTCAATCTGATGTTTAATATTTTTTATCGACCAATCTATTTTAGTGAAATTCTGATGATTTAATTCTGAAAGTCTGTTTGTAAAAGCAACTGAATGTATATGAAAAGTTGTTAAAATGTCAAATGCTCTTGTTTGAGGTGTTAATGTTATGTAACCATTTATATGTCAATATCAAGCTGTATATTTTATTATTCATACTTTAATAGTTTACCATAACTTTCTGTTCATTTAATCTGGAGCATAATCAATGTGATAATAATAAGTAAATACTAAAATCGAGTGAATAACTATTGTATAAATTGAGGTCATAATTCTCTTAATTTTAAAATGTGAATATGAAAGTATTTTTAGCTTGGAATGTATGATTGATATTTATCAAGTTATCATTGATTTATGCTATTAGATATGAATCTCTGAGGTTCAAATTTTATTTGATTACAACTGTAATGTTGAATTGCAGGAAATTAAGATGAGAGATTGTATCATTATGAAAATGTTAAGTGACAGAAATGTGAGAAGAATATGTGCCTTTGGAATTGTGCCACTTGGTATGTGAAGCAAAACACAATGCTGAACTAAACAAAGTATTTCTCATAAAGTTAACTCATTTATATTTCTCATTCAAACCTTAATTTTTAATGTTAAATTTGTCTCATTGTCTGTCATATAAATGTTATTAATGTTTTCAGCAACATTTTGTGCGTCACTATAGAAATATTAATTTCAATGTTATGTCACTGTACAAATATTCTGTGTTTGTGTTCCTTAACGAAATCTGTTTCTTTCTTGGGCTGTGATGTGTAAGCATTTTCATTCTCTTTTAAGGCTCTTAATCAATTTCATTGTTCAAATTGTCTTTCACTGCTCAAATAAATTCTAACTTGAAGTCATGCTTGAGTTTTATTTTATTGAGAGACATAATTAAGAAAAGTTAATTGGCATTACCACAACAATAAGAAAAGTGAATATTTAATTTTTTATTTCGTATATAAAAATAAAACGTAAGATATTATTCGCTTTAAATAGAAAATTTTTATTTGAGGTAGAAATTAAATTTTGGAACAAGTTCGGTATCCCCATATAAGATTTCTCGGCAAATACTCAATCATTAGATGAATGTACTTATTGCGACCACTACTCCTGAATGATTAAAACTCCTGTTTGGTATCATTGAGGCATTGGCTACCTCTCTTGGAAAATATTGCAATCCAATTAGATACTTTTGACGTTGGTGTGTCACAAATGAATACTCTAGGGAAATATCCATAGCTGCTTATTTGTACAATATAAAATGCAGAGAACTCATCTGACCAACCGGTAAATATATAGACCATATTATCCTAAACTTTTCTACGCGGTTTGCTTTGAAACGGTCATACCTGTGGCTGGCGTGACAGTCCTCTGATGCGCTCCGTTTATTTCTTTTGGTGATTACGGCCAAATACCAGTCGCCATTCTGCATTGTCACTCGGGAGTGAATATACTGTTACGTCTATTGACATTTCCATCATCTTGGAATCGTTGCCGCAGCCTAGAGGTGACGCTTTGATCGATTCTGTGTGCCTGAGCTACTGCATTCGTATTCCAGGTAGCCGATAGTTCTATGTAAAACATAGTTCACCTGCGTCCTCTGTATCATACCTGAACGGTCGTGGCACTGAGTGCCGTACAGACTGGGTGTGAACGCCTTTTTTTCTTTTCCACAGGTCTTTATATAGCTTTCTTGCTCAATCATCATTGTGGCTTAAGCTCCTATTACATTAGAATTGCCGACATTCCAGTATTAGCAACTCCCATAGACTTAACATTACGTGATGTTTCAGCTCGAATTGCGGCAATTCGCAGAAAATATTTAAGTTTATATATATATATATATATACGCAGTTAAAATTTGAATATTACACTTTCGCCAAGTTTTATGCCAAATGAAATTTATTGGCGTTATAAGTTGCTGAAAATCAGCAAATTTTTTGTGCGTTCACCATCTACTTATGCGATTTATATAGCCAATGATTTTAAAAACAGATGAAGTGTTGCCATTTTTTCGCCAAACAGAAATAGCACATGACATGGTTGTTTATTTTCACAATTGTTGTCATAGTTTAGTATTTTTATATTTTTGCAATTACCGAAATAGTCATTGTTGTAATACAAAAGTACCTGTGTGTGTACATTTTGATCCATATAGACATTCAATTTTTTGTGATGTGTACATCTTGGGTATTAATCTAGTAATCTGATTGATTTAAAATTAAGGACATTATTTTTAAATGCATTTCACAATACATCTTAGATCTATTATCCAATTGAAGTCATAATTCAAATTTAGTGAGATATTAATGCACAAGGTCAAATATTTTCTCATTACTTGAGACTATTATTTATTCTGGAACAGTCCGCTTTAGATTTTAATCAAATTGTTCTTTTGTTTTCAATACATTCAAGAGTCTTTATTTAATTTATGATAAATTTTGATATTAATTCCTTTATATGTATTAAGAAATAATTAAAAAATCTTCATGAAAAATTATTTAAATCATTAAAATGTGTATATGATTTCGATGTAAATAATTCGAATATATCTTAAAATATCTCACATTAAATTTAGTTTCTCTAATCATAGGTATTCTTAAGCCAAATGAAAAGCTTGAGTTATTGCAAAATATTATTAAAATATTTCGATAATATCAAAGAAATGGCCATAATGCTTTTACATAATTTAGAAAACCACTTTCTTTAATGAATAAAAAGGGATTCAAATTTACCCTCCTTTGTATTCTATGAAATAATATAATTCTATTTCAATGATACAATAAATCGAAAACACTTCATAGATAGAAATAAATACTAAAATATTAATTATTGAAAAAAAATTATCTTGATTTTTTTTAAAACAAAATTGACTTTCATATTTTTGCTTCAACAAACTGTCATCAAAAATTAAATTATATATAATATAAATATTTTTAGGTATAAATTGAGTTTATGTAAACAAATATATGCGTATTATTTTGTAATGTATTACATATTTCATCAGCACTTTCGAAATCTTCCATTTAAGTATCTGTCGCCAAGATAATAGAAAGAAAGACTAAAAAATACAATCTTTTACAAAACTAAAAAGATGTTGTTTAACCATTTTCCTGGATAACTTCAAATACTCGATTTTTCATTGAATTAATCATACTTTTGAGGAAAGATACATGAATTTTTTGTTCCATTCATCCATGATAGCTGCTTCCAATTGGCGTAGGCTCGTATTTTTTTGATTCACTAAATGACCCTACAATTTTTCTATGGAATTTAAGTTTAGAGTGCGTATTCGCCATCATAAAATCTACATTATTATTTTCTTTTTTGGAACTAATTTTAAATATATTTGACGATATTGTAAAGATAATTGCCTTATTGAAATTTTCAATTAGATCCTCCTAAAAGTTAACCAAAAGGTATAAGGTATTCGTTAAGAATTTATTGGCAAAAACCATAGTCAATTTCCCCCAGAACTTATTCCACATTATGTTTTTTATTATATGCAAAACACTTTCCATGTTGTCATCCAACCACCACTCATTTGTCCACTGAAGAAATTCTACCGTTACGTTTATAAACGATATTAACAGTAAATATTACTGCCCAGGTCATCCGAATTGAATTTTGTTTCTATCGAAAAAATAATGTTTTTTCAAACGTGGCCATGGTGATACGTCATATGGTTATGGTCTCATTTACCTATTTCAATTTCTCTTCTTTATGTTTTATTTTAATCTCTGATTTTTTCGTTTCATTTCTACAAACTACATTTAGAATTAATTTTAAAGAACACCTGACCTGTGTGTAAAATAGTTTTACTGCTGTTCTGTGTTACTTTATGAGAGTAAACAATAGCTTTTCGAGTGCAAGATTTAAAATTGGTCTGTAATACAAGTTGATTCTCTCTATTCCTAGATCTTAATATTTTCTGTATTTTTTTTTCTTTTATATACTTCAATATTATGAATCAGGATTTGAAGAAATCTTAGAACTTATAAGAATCTTATTTCTCATTTTGATTTTTCAGAACCCTTTAAAGAACAGTTTTTGAGTTTATCTTTCAGAAATATTATTCATGTGGCAATATACATTTCCTTATATAAACAAATTCTAATTTTCTTTATATGATCGTTTGCATTTTTATTGTTGTGCAACATTGTAATTTATATACGATTTTGAAAGAAAATGGAAATGATTCTAAAAATTTAAATGGTTTTGAATAAAATTATAAGTGGTTTTATACTTATAAATGGTTATATCGAGATTTAAAAAAAAAATGTTTTGTGAAGGTAATTTAATATTCTTTTATTTAATGATTTATTTTAGAAAATATCACTTTTCAAATTGTTTCAGTCTTTTAAAATCATGATGAGTGATATTTTGAGTGGTTTATACAGCGCACACATTTTAAAATGTGTTTCATGATTATAAATATTATAAACAGAACGATTTACAAGCAGAATTTAAAATGTACTTTGAAATGATGACAAATTTAATTATTATAATATATAGGAAATATATATCATCAAAATAAAATGTGTGTACTTTTAAAAGTTGTATAAGTATGAAGAAAAATATGCAAACTAATTTTGTTGATTATATTTTTGATGTGTATATTTTAAAATTAAATGGGATCTGCTCATTGAAAATTTAAAGTAACTAGTTTTAATAGCAGTTCTGCTCTTATTATCAGGAATAGCAACATGCCACAATTTTTTTTCAATTAAGGTAATGAATAGTGCCATTCTGTACCTTTATGTACAGGACGATTTAAATGTATGAGCTTGAACGCCAAATATATTTTTTATTCAAAGTTTAATTTAATGTTAATTATTAGCAATCATGTGGTAATGAAGTTAAAAAGATGTCAAATAAACGATGTTACGTACTTCTAATTCGATTAAACTGCCTACATCTCTGAAGTTTTTCTTTTTTCAAATAGGGGACTTCTTAAAAATTGCACATTTTTATAGTCCTAAGAAATTAACTTAACTCATTATCATCAAAAATGATTCCCCAGTTCTTGCGGTAATTAATTATTAAATAATAAAAAAATCATACTAAAAAACAGCAATTATTATAAGAAATGCTCTTAAAATTTGATTAAACATTTAAATTCAATTGAAAATAATATTAATATTTTGTGTGTGTTTTTCCCAAATTTCAAACTATGTGCACTTAAAAAATAATGAAGATCTCAATTTGAACAATATAAAGAACATTTTACAGCTGCTTATAAATTGTATTTCATTTGCAGAAGATTTAACTTTTTGACATTTTAATTGCAAAAGGAGGAATCACTATAGACGCTAACAAGCCTATAAACTATGAATTTGACATTATTTCTTTTTAAACATTCAAATTAAAAAATTTTCTAAAATGTTATAATTTTTTAGTTATTAGATTTGATTTTAATGAATCAAGAAGTTTAAATAGGTATGGAAATGCATACGGATACACAATATAACTTATAAATATGTTAAATTCAAATGCATTATCTGAATAGAAATATGATAAATTTCAGCTCTATGAGCTTACAAAATTTTGAAAAATAATTAAACAATGTACATTTGTGTAAGAAGCGTTTCAAATTTATGAAAAAATATATTGACTCGGCGTTAGAAATCTAAATTTTGTGAGAAGAAAGCGATTGCTAAAAATAAAGTTCTGTAAAGTATAAAAAATTATATATTTAAATATCATTCTTTCATGTAATTTTGATAGTCGTAAGATTATTCTCTCTTATAGTTTTAATGACTAACAGTAATATATATATATAGGGTGAGCCAGAAGTTCGTTACAATTTTAAAAATTCATAAAAAAAAAAGAAGAAAGTAAGATAAAGAAGTGCGGTTTGCAAGAAAGGGCTCACAAGGTAGTCGGATTTTTTTGAAGCAAAAAAAGTTTCAGTTAAAAAAGTCGCCTATAGATGGTGCTGTCTGTCCGAAACACAATGAAAAGGACAACAGTACGCTCCATTCATTTATTCTGATAATAACAGTTGTTCAATATGACCTCCAGTACATTGTACGACACAACTAAGGCGACTCGCAACGCTCGTTACAGCTGAATGCAATATGTCGGAATGAATTGCAGAAACCTCACGACAGATTGAATCTTTGAGTTGGGCCAATGTTGAAGGAGATGAAATGTACACACGTAATTTCAAATAGCCCTACAATCAGAAGTCGACCGGAGTGAAGTCGGGTGATCGTGGAGGCCATGCGATCTTGTAACCTTGACTGATCAGTCTCTCTCCAAAGGTACTCAAAAGGAATCGTTTTACTGGATTGGCATAATGTGGTGGTGCGCCATCCTGCATAAAGTTTATTACAGATAACACACCTCTTTGATTTAATGCGGGCACGACTTTGTCACGCAAAAGAGTGAGGTAAATCTTAGCGGTTACTGTGCACGTTTTCCAGCCCAATCTGGGACACTGTTCTTCAAAGAAGAAAGGTCCGACAATGAAAGATGAGGTGAAGTCACACCAGACTGTCAACTTGGCTGGATGCAGAGATTTCGTCGTGTATTCACGAGGATTAGAAGTTGCCCATATACGAGTGTTATGGGTGTTGACATCCCCGTATAGTGTGAAGTGCGCCTCATCCGTCCAGAAAACGTTGAACAACCACTGAGGGTCGTTTTTGATTCTTGCCACTGGGCAAATGATTCCCGCATAGCTGTGTCTCCCGGTTGTAACTCCTGCACTGACTGCAGTTTGTAGGGATAGAGATGCAATATCCCGTGGAGGATACGTCAAATCGATGATTGAGGCACATCCAATATTCTTCCAGCTTTGCGAGCACTGCTACTCCCAATGGACGATTCCGCCGCTAAATCATTCATTGTGGTTTCCACCGCAGTAATTCGGCTCTCCGCCAACGAGGGTCTTCCACTGCGTGGCCGATCCTCCAAAGAGCCAGTTTCCTCGAAGCTCTTGACAAGCTTGACTATTCCAGGACACGATATGGGGCCATTCTTCGTCTTCAGTCCTTTCGTCGTGAAAAATTTTCGCAACGCAATAGTTGCTGACTCTCCGTCCAAATAGAACAACTTCACCAACAACGCTCGATCGGGTAATGATAACATTCTGAAAGCGAATGAGAAATTCTCGCGTATCACGGCTTTTTATCGCAAGATTAATTTGCATAATTCTGCTGAATCTCTCGATGTCAGCGCCATCTCTATAGGTGACTTTTTTAACTAAAACTTTTTTGCTGCTAAAAAAAATCTGACTACCTTGTGAACCCTTTCTTGCAAACCGCACTTCTTTATCTCACTTTCTTCTTTTTTTATGAATTTTTAAAATTGTAACGAACTTTTGGCTCACCCGGTATATAACATTCCTGTCCATAAATTAAGGATAATTTAGAATCATACAGAAATTGATCTCTAAAATAAAAATCTCACATGTAGAATTATCACACACATCTTGAAAAATAATATACAAATGACTAGAAACCACCAGATGGCGTCAATAGTACGTCACAATGACGAGAGTGTAACAGAGGGGTATATAAGGAATGGTTGCAAAGAAGTAAAATTGTTCACAAGCGCTTTAAAAGTCTTTCAGTGCAATAACCGCATAGTTATGGCACAAAAGAAGCATTTGGATGATGTTTTACGTGATAGAATTATCGGCCGTTTGGAATGTGGACGTACTCATCTGGAAGTATCCGAGGAACTTGAAATCGCCCAGAGTGTCATCTCCAGGCTTTGACAACGGTTCCAAGATGATGTGAGTAGACGTTACAGCACAGAACGCTCCCGAGTTACAATGCCGAATAAGGACCGGTATTTGACAGTTACTGCCAAAAACTGACAGGACATAGCATCAAAACTGTTTCGTCAGCTCTCTTCAGCTACCGGTACGACAGTTTCAAAGCAGACCGTGTACAGATGTTTAGGACACAATAGTAATACGCTCCTAGGCCAGTCAGATGCAACTCACTGTCGTCTGCAGTTAGCCTGGAGTAGAGAGCATGCATTGTGGACACCGCAACAGTGGTCTTGTGTGATGTTTTCTGGCGAGTCCATGTATAGCTTTCAGTCTGATTTTCACCGGACTTTCATATGGAGTGGGCCAGGAACCCGTTACCACCAAGACAACAACATTGAACGACACCGTTAAGTTGGTGCAGGATAGCTCGTTTGGGGAGTAATTCTTCTGGGTTCCAGAACTAACCTGCGATTTCAGAATGTAACCATGACAGGCTACATCTATCGTGATGTCATTTTGGGACAACATGTACGTTTGTTTCGGGGCGCCATGGATGCAGAATTTCTGTTTATGGATAACAACGAGAGTCCTCACCGTGCAAACATTGTAGACGAATACCTTCAATCGGAGGATATCACCCGTATGGATTGGCCAGCATATTCACCGGACTTGAATCCAATAGAGCATGTGTGGGACATACTTTGCCTACGAATTGCAGCCTGTCAACTCCTCACATGTGTCTACCGGAACTTCGGAGAGCATTGCTTGATGAGTGGTGTAATATTCCCCTAGATCAAATCGATAGTTTGATAGTAAGCATGCCTAGACATTATACGGCCTGTATTGCATCGTCTGGGGGGTATACTATGTATTAACCATCATACCAACCATGTTATATTGGTTTTTGTAAATAGGTTCTTTTTTGAAATTTGCTCCAGGAAGTAAAAATCCCAATTTTTATTAATGGTGTTAAACATATAATATCTTTTTTTGCTCTTTACCATTTGTTTAATAAATAGACTTTACAAATATTGTTTGGTTTTGATTCTGTCTCTTTCTTTGCCTGAACATGTATTATCTTTAATTTATGGACACCAGTATATATATATGCTTGTATCATCATTATTATCATCCCTGGTTTAGGTTCCTAATCTGTAATAATTTATGTATAAGGAGAATAAACTGGCCTCCAAAATACTCTAAATATCTTCCAAGTGTACATTTGAAAGTGTACCTTTTACTATCCACGACTCTGGAGGCATTCCAGAGTCACAAATTTCTAAATTTGAACACTTTAAAAGTCTGGGAAGCCTATTCAAAATACACTCATTTCTTATCCTTCAGCATATTTCAAACTTGCATTTAGGGATAACACTATGAAGACGGAGTTCACGTCTGTTAGATAGAAAATATATCTCAATAATTAACGTAATATAAAATATAAATAGATCTCTTATTCAATCAAACGATAATACTGTCTACTTTGTATTATATTGATATTTCATGTTTACTTATTAATTATTTTAAATTTTACGAAAGTCTGTTCTCGTATTTGACAATCTAATAATAATCTATACGTGAGGTTACTCTGAAATTTTTGAGATACGCGGAGACGAGAATTTACAAAATAAAAATAACGGTTTAATTTTAAAATACAAAGTATTTTAACGCAGAAGGGGTGATTTTTTTACTGACTTACTTCAAATTGTTTAGTGTAGAATAAATTTTAAACACAAGAGAAAATGGAGTTGACGTGAGAACTTTTTTGCGCTACGATTTTAAAGCAGGGTTAAATCAAGAAGATGTGTTCAACGGTTGCAATTATCATTTGGTGATAAATCTCCATCTCGTGCTACTGTATTCAGATGGTTTAGAGAATTTAGAAGAGGTCGCAATTTTCTTCAGGATGAAGAACACACAGGAAGGCCGCCGTCGGCAGTAATCCCGGATAATGTGTCTGCCATACGAAAAATGTTAATGGAGGATAATCTCTGTACGTATCAAATGATGCAGAAGGAACTTAACATTGGATCCGCAGCCATACACAAAATCATTCATGAAGAATTACATATGAAAAAAGTAGTTTGCCGTTAGGTTCCCCATAATCTAACTGAGCACCAAAAAGAGGAGCGTGTCAGAATCAGTAAAGAAACTCTTAAATTGCTGAATGATGGTGGCCACCGCATTATTTCTAAAATTGTAACAGGTGATGAAACGTACATACCGTTTTTTGACGTTCCAAAACGTCAAGAAAGCAAAGTATGGGTCTTTGAAGATGATCCCAAGCTGACAATGGTGAAAAAACAACGCGCAATGAAAAAAGTGATGTATGCCGTTTTCTTCAGAAGTACAGGATTGGTCAAAGCCATCAAGTTGGAAGGACAGAAGACAGTAACAGCAAACTGGTATACCACTAAATATCTCCCAGAAATTCTACAAGAACTGAATTTTAGGGGACTAATGCTTCACAATGACAATGCATCCTCACATACAGCCGGATTAACAATTGAGTTTCTTAAACAAAAACAAATTAAAGTGATCGAATATCCGCCGATCTAGCTATGTTCGGCTTTTGGTTACTCTTTAATCTAAAAAAGAACTTAAGTGGATGTCGTTTTCATTCAAAAGAAGAGAATGATATGGCTATAAATGCATTTTTTCATCTATTCCAAGAAATGAATGGCTTGGTGCATTTAATCTGTGGAAAATTCGTCTACAAAAATGCATTGATGCTGGAGGAGACTACTTTGAAAACAGCTAAAATTTTGTAAGTATAACTTTAAAAACCTAGTTGTATCTCAAAAATTTCAGAGTGACCCTCGTATAAATTGTATGCATTTTATTTACATATTTGTGTAAGTGTTTTAAGCCTTTTGTTTTACATACATATTATTCACTCCATTGAATAGGAGTTACATTAATTAACTCACGTTAGTTTCATTTAAATAGAAGAAAGCCCTACATTTATAGTACAATTACAATGCGCTATTTTAAATTATATTACCCTTTCAATATGATGTATATGTATTCTCTCTCTCTCTATGCTCTATCTTTATTATATCGAATATATACTTACATAAATGTTTTTTTGTTCAAGTGCATTTATTTTTTCAATGCATTTTTATCAACAGTTTTATTTTTAATTCAATTTTTTAATTTAAAGGTATCATAGATGCTATCAATTATGTAAATTAACATTTTTTCTATTAAAGAAATTAACTTTAAAGTATAAAGCTCTTAAATCATTGCAAAAGTAACCGAACTATTGCTCGCCCATGTTTGAAATTTTTATCTAATTTGCTGATTATATATTAATATATTTAAGTTCATAGGACAGAATGGAAAATTCAGTCATTAAAAATGAAGTTAACTTTTATTAATTTACATTTCTACTTAAGAATATCATATAATAACTTTTTACGAACTACATATTTTATATATTCAAGTTCACTAGATATTTAAATTACTAATATTTCAGATAATTTTTTTTGAGATGTTGAGAAACAAATATATTATTTATTTAAAATGATAACTAAAATATGTAAACTGAATTCAAGTGGTGGAAAAAAAATTACCCCTGTGAAAAAAGTAAATTTAAATGATATACTTACACTTGTGTGTTAATTTATAATTATTGGACCCCATTCCTCGTATTTGTAGTTTTATTTCAATAAATTGCATTTTACTATAAATTTTTTAAAATTTATTAAACTATTTTTGCGATTTATTAATATGTTTCTTATATTTCCCCTCTTCCTTATTCTCTTACTTTTATTGGAAAATACTTATCGAATATTATTAAGTTTAATTGATTATGTTAATTTATTGATTGAATGATTCTAATGTTAATTAATTTAAATTAAAGTTCAAAAATCAAGGTATAGTTTTTCTGCTTTTATCCATAACTTTATTGTTTTCATCATAATTAGAAGAACTTGAGAAATCATTAATTATCAAAGGTCGATTTTACTAATCTCTGATTTGTGTTAACCGTTTATTAACAAACTTCTAGAGATCAACAACTGGCCATTCTTGGTTATTATTCACCTTATTCGACCATTTGCATCTAGGGGGTATTGGTATGGCAGACTTTAGACTTTATTTGTTTCAAAACCTGAAGAAATGCAAACTCTAAGTCATGGATAGTAAAAGGAGGCTTTGTTATATCAGCTATACTTTATCTGAATCACGTTTGATTTCTAAGATCAGAACTCCATTTTGGCTACTAGATGCACTGTGGGGTTGTGATATGTTCTCCACTGAGCGAACTGCTTAAGGTCAACATTATCATAGGAAAAATGAGAATAATCATCAATTATTGCAACGTATATAAGTTATGATATGAGATTAAACATCTAAGAGATTATACAACTATATGGCGTTACTCTGAATATACAAGTACTTATGTCTACCTGTGTTGATTTCAGTCCCTACCATCAATGCACATTATCTCTAATGTGATTTTTGTTGAGCGAATTTTGGGATACTTCAAATGCCCTTTCTCTTCAAATCAAAATACGTCTGGCGACACATTACAAAACGAATCGGAACTCGTCTATAAGCACTTAATTCCAAACGCCTTAAATTTAGTCTCAATATTATTCATTCAGCAGTTAATTTTCTTTTTGAATGGTGTCTTGAAGTCAAGAGAACATACACCATTGGACAAAATGTACAAAAGTCATTCTGATAAAGTATATTCCGGATTGTTTCATTTTGAGACTTCCACCTCTACAACACCTCGAGACTTCTTTTTGTTTATTTAAATTATTGTTCTCAAAGAACTCAAATGCAAACTGCAGAGAAGCTATGAATTATGGTAATTTACTCTGTTAGGACATTTTAAAGTTATATTTTCTGTAAAAAAGGAAAATGCGTTGAGCAAACAAATTCACAGAGATGGTATTGGGTTCTATGGAACTCCAGAAGAAAAGTTCAATCTCCTATAGGATAAATGTACAGAGTTGGTTGTGAAATGAAAGCTCTACAAAATCGTAAAATCATGATATCTGTAGTTTGACCCCCTTTTTTTTCTAGTTTTTGACTTCATAAAAGTTGATTTACGTATTAAGTTCTCTTCTATTTTTTCAAATTTTGAAAAATGTGAAGTTTTATTTAACGTTAACTATCAACATAAATATTTGCGTTATTTCGTTAAAGCCATTTGTTCTTTTAATTCTTTTGAAAATATAGTATTCCTTATAGTTTTAAAACAACGCGACATATAATAATTCATTAGCAATATGAAGTATAACTTCAAATTTACAATTATTTGAACAAGTTTTGCTAAAGCTGTAAAAAAGGAAAAATGTTTCTTTCTCCTTTTAAACTTAACAAAGTTTTTATGCATATATACACAAAATTTCATTGAATAAAAATTTCAGTCACGTTTCGCAAAGAAATTTAATGCTAAATACCAAATTGCATTTCTTTAAACCATACACACTCACACAAGAATTACAATAAAAAACAATCTTCATAATAAAAGTGCTGGTGACAATGAATGATTATATTTTTATGACATAATGCTATTTATGAAGTATTTATTCTTTATCTTTCCTGAAAGTTATTGTATATTATGTTAATTTTTTTGAAAATAAATCTTTTTGCCGATTTCTAACAAGGACGAGTTTTTATTTATTTAATATTTTTATTTAATGAATTGTTATTATTACAGCTGTAAAAACATTCAGCATATGAGAATAAAATACAATCGCTTAAGACAATCATTTTTTTATGAATGCTAAAAACAATGATTAACTTTATGTAATTTTTGAAACGCGACTCAATTTATACAATTGGTGAACGGTCCCCATAGTTTTCCACCATCTCTTGAGTCTGGGACTTCCGACTAAATGAAAGAACCGTCCCTGCGAGGAAGCGCTGCGTAAATTAATGCAATTATCCGGTTGAATAGACAGTCTGAGCAACCTTGACGGTCACGTGACAACCAGGACATCCCGGACTGAATACCTTGTGATTAAGGGTCCTGCCAAAGTGATCAAAGAGCAATGGAAGTTCCATTCAATCTGGAGCAAATTCAGTTAGTGCCAAGCTTCGAAATCTACCATCGTCGCTTGTTCGGATGAAAAGGTTTCTCACTACACGAATCGCACGCCAAAATATTCTTTTTAGCGCCTTTTTTTTCATTATTTATTCTCTCCGCTTCTTCATATAGGGTTGTTTATTATTATTATTACGTCACGTATATCGGGTTGCTATTCATTTCGTCTGGGGCCCAGTTGTAGAATTTGAATGCGATGACAGCCTTACGGCTGATTGGATTTGTGTTTGGAGCTTTGGCATTCAAATATATTCTCCGGGGTTTATTATTTTGTTCGCAGAACTCACTGAAATTGAGCTATTCATGAAAGAGGGCGAAGCTCATGCGCCGAACCTCAGGCGTGAGAATGTGAAAGAAATCATTGAATTCGCTGTAGCCGATACCAAATCTATACACACGAATAAATCAAGTTAGAAGTTGACTAACGAAGTTGGAAACTGTATTTGAAAACCTATTTCGTATGAATATTATTCATTTGGAATTTCTGAGAACTACAAGAACTATCTCTCTTCATGTCATCACCGATGGCTTATTTTTAAATGTGCTTTCGGATTTTTCTCGCCTAAAAATTCTGAAACTAAATATTCATTTTGTAAAACTTGAATGTAATGAATTTGGAATGTGGAGGTTTTTTTTTTGTATAAAATTATTAATCACGGTAAAATAGTCTATTACATATAATAATAAAATAGAAACATCTTTTTATTCTATTTTATTATTATATGCCTATTATGCATAGATGTAACTTTGTAAGTAAGCTAGTGATATAAATCTGACAATCTACTTAAAGATTTTAATTTGGTCACTTATGAAAAGTACTCTAAGCTCTTTGGTTTTGTACATACATCTTATTAATTTTTATAGAGTTTGTTACATATTTCTATAAAAGTTTTTAATTCTGAAAAATAAAAATTACTAGAATAGCCTGTGTATGTTTTATTTGTCGTTCTATATTATATTCATTTCTTTGCTCACTAAGGATAATATGACTTAAAAAATAGCAGTTCATTACAAACTTCCACACATACGAAGCTGGAATCAAACCCATAAACTTTGGAACTTTGAAAGCAGCTAACCATTCATCTATCAGCGCAGCTTTAATTATTACAGCAATAAAAGAAAATGTGTGTGTGTGCGCATTTTAATTTTCTTTTAAAAAGCAGAAAATTAGAATCACCAAATTTCACATGCGAAATCATTAGTAAGGATTTTGGTCTATTAATGTAAATTTTGCATCTTAAAGACAAACTTTTTAATTTGTATTTTGTATAAAATATTTCATTTAATATCATTCCTTTACGACTGGATATTTTTGCCAAGTAAAAGATTTGGAGAACAGTGAAACTACTTCCCAGTTTTGCTTAAGACTCTACAAGAGACATAATAATGAATATAATTACTTTATTTTTTCTCCTAATTTTGGGATAAGAAGACACAGAGATCTGAAATGAGGGAAGAATTGAACATTTTCTTCTATTTCTCCATCCGTAATACTCTCAAAGAGTGACATTATCTCTGACTACATGTTGTTCTAGAAAACAATTATATTTTCCTGGGATTATACGGAGTGAATTACTAGGAACTACTCAGAATATTTAGTACATTTATCAGAGTTTATCATTGAGATTAGAGTTTCTTGGTTTTGTGTTACTATTAGAATGTAAATAAATTGAATTTAAATAAGATTTCAAAATAAAGAATCATTTTAGATTAAATTAATATCTGGAATGATGAAATGAGAAAAAACTTACAAAATATACGGGTGGCTATCAAAACAATGGAAACGCCTTAGATTTACATAAAATCCGTTATTAATGTAATATAAGACCGCTTTTAGCATGTAATAAAATTTGAATTCCTCTAAAATCAATTCATACAAGTAATGAATAGTGTTTAGAGGAATATTATACCATTCTTCATGGAGATATTATGAAAGTTCTGAGCGAGATGCAGATAGAGAATATCGACTCCATATTGAACGCTTTAAAATATACCATAACGGTTCAATTATATTGAGGTTGGGTGACTGTATGAATCAAGCTAGATTTATAGCTTCATCCGCATAGTCATCAAACCATGACTAGATTAGTCCCCCAACATGAATGTTATCATCTTGGAAAATTCCATCTTCTGAAGAAAACAAAGTTTGCAGCATAGGATGTAAATCTCAGCTATAATTTCTCTATACTTCTCCTCTGTGATTTTTTTTTTATTTTTTTTTTAGGGTTACGATTGGTCCAACAGCAAATTATAACACAATTACCCATGGTCCATTTCCAGGTTTGACAGTTGAAGAGAGAAAATCATGATTATTTGTTTGTGCAGGTATCTTCTAAGCGTGCACCCATTCTATTGTAAGGAAAAGAGTGATAGAGTCAGTTCACATTGCTTTTTTCCACTTATCAATCGATCAGGTTTTGTGAGTGGTATAGGAATTTCTGTTTCTTATAAAGTTGTTTTCTATCTGTAATTATTGACTCTGGAAAAAACACTCTAATGGGGATTGAGCTCTGCGGTTACATTATCAACAACTGTTCTCTTTTCAGACATCTTCAAGAACTGTTGGTCTCTTTCACTGAACTTTTCCTTCTATTCACTATTTTGTTCTGTTGAATTTCTTTGGCCATACTATGTATATGCTGTCGTGACTTAAGACACTACCTCTTGAAAACGTTTGAAAGGTTTGCTGTTTCTGTCATACTCACTACAACTTAACGTGATCTTACAATTCAGCTTCTAAAAATTTGAGGTCCGGCACTCTACGCTTTTGAAACTTCAATAAAGCTGCCACATACTACCAGAATACATGTGCATATCTGTTTATTAAAACCGTATATACTTTATATATTTCAATGCTTACGAGGTGTATTAAAACAATAGCACTTTTATTCATAGGTGTTTCCATTATTATCTGACCAGTTGTACATATATTGATAACATATGATTTTAAAATTCTAAATAACAAAATAAAAATAAGGAATATTCTTGAATTTATGAAACTTTTTTTTTTTTTTTTGTTCTAGAAAGTTCGTTATCTACAAATATTATTAATGGTTACAGTTTCATTAGTATATTATGATCATAAATCAATAAAATAAATTTCATGAAATATATGGAAAACAAAAGAATCAAAATAGAAATAGAAAAGTAGTATCAACATATAATTTATTGTAATAATTTATGTACATTTTCCCACAATTATATTTAATAATACATTTTACCGCTTCATATAGAATACATTAGTAAAATAATGTATTTATATATATTTTTAACTTATGAATCCAACTATAATTGTATAACTATATAATAAATGTTATATGATACAAGCAAAATTTTAAAAAAAAAATGTTATACAGTTATATATACAGCAAATTGAATACAATTCAATCAGATTATATTTATCACAAGGAGACAACCAAATAAGAAGCCTCTAAAAATGAGAATAATCAAATTCTTATAACTAATTCTTTTAATTAAAATTTTTTCTTAATAATAAAAACTAATTCTCTTAAGAAAACGGCTTCGGAGTCTCTAATAAATATAATAAAACTTTGAATGCATTATAATCACACAAATTAGTATAATCATGCAAAGTTATTTGATATGTTTTGAAAAGAAATCTGCTTTCAAGTCTTAAAAATATTTTAATTTGTCACTAATAGGTTAATATAATTAATAACCAATGTATTCCTTTAAAATACAAGACAAAAAAATAAATAAAAATTATTAACAAATAGGTTTCATTAATGTTAAGAAATTTAATAAATAAATTAACAGATTCGTTTGCTATATAATTTTTTTAAAATACATTCGATAAAAATGTAGTAAATGAATATTTCTTGTAAAAGAAAAAAAAAAAAAAAAGCTTTTTTTAGAAATTCATGAAAAATAATTTTTTATTTGAATAAATGACTTAGTGCTACTTTTAAATGAATCATTAAATGTTTTATTGCAACGTCCCTTGCCACCCAAATGTTCTATTAGCCAATGTGGTACAATGCCTTCTACCAAAAGAAAACTTAAAACCTTCACGAAGCTTGGAACATATCACACAACAATCTTTCTATTGGAACAGAACCAATAGTTTTCCTGAAAAATACTTCTTCGATGACATTAGCACTGACTTTTCTGACTAGGGATAGAATGAGAAGCAGTTTTCCAAATCGGACTTTAGATGGTGGTTGCTTCGTCAACACGTACTCGTGCAGCATCAACTGCGTTTGATCTTGCAAAAGTTCCACTTGAAGAGGGTCTCGCAAGCCACTTGCTTCTAGAAAAAATAGCAAAATATTTATTTCCTTAATGCAAAATTGAATTCACACCATTATTGCATAACTTCTTTGTCATAAAGTCATAAAATACTCCCCCTTTTTTTTTACACTATTTATAATATATTTACATATATCTTTGTTATATGCAATTTTTGATGCTTCAGCCATATACTTAGCCTAGATATCGGCTTTACCGGATAAATAGAAGCAATCTGGTTGGAGTCTGCGTAATTTAAAAACAGGGACAAAGCAGAAATTCCACAAAACCTGACCTACTACACCAGAAATACCACTTCACTTATGGGACACAGCGATCCTGGTTTATTTAATATACCCCAGACGCATTTAGTAAACACAGCGAATTTATATTACGGTTAAATTAGACTTCAAACTCGATTTTCCGACAATGAGAACAATGTCCTAACCAAACAAGTCACCACAGCCTTGTGTTATATGCTCTCAAAAACTAATTAATAAACTTAGAATTCCCCGTGAGAATATAAGAATAGCTTGATAGTTGTTGAGATATTTTGAATACATATGAAGTGAAGTAATGCAACTGCAGTGTACGTTCAAAATCATACTGTAAGTAAATAAGACAGTGGTTAATCTTTTTAATTTTTTTTCCAATGGTCGGGGTATATTGAGATGTATTATCCCCTTATACCCAAGGAACTGGCCAGAAACAGCGACCACTTTGCCGCCGAGGCGTTGCCCCGGCTGCACCACAGTGGGTGGGCCATCATCGCACCCTCACACGTGCTATAGGGACCCGTTTATAAGGTAGGCACCATTAATACCTTATTCACACACAACGAAAGGACAAAGACAGGATAGAGAGCGAGAAAGTACATCCATGCCTAAACCGGGATTTGAACCCAGGACATTCTTATCCGTAGTCAGGCACGCTGACCACTAGGCAATTTGACCGGCGATCTTTTCAATTGATGAATAATCTTTCGACTATTTCGATCCCCCACAGAATCTCAATAATCATCCTTTTTTTTTTTTTTTTTTTTTGCAGAATTATATGAAAAGTTATCAAAATTTCATAAATATCAATGTTGTGACATCATAATATAATTGAAAGTCACTTGATTTCTTTCGTTAGGTTCAGCACTATTTGATTTTCTTTTTCGGTTTTTTTCTCATCGTAGATCATTGGAATAATTAGTGAAAGGTAGTGTATTCGTTTCTAATGACATTACCAAAAAGTAAACTCTAAATTTCCATACTATTTTAAGTTATTCTAGGTAATGTTCCTTATCGAAGAGGATATTTTAAAAACTGTAAACGCTTTTAAATATTATAATTTTATGTACTCATTAATGCTTATTATGAGATATTCTGCTAATGTACTAAGCAAATATTTGTAATTAAATATTTTTACTTCAATTAGATATACATTCTTTTCATTCAGATTAATAAGTTGTTTATTCAATGATACATATAATATTAGTATTTACTTCAAGAATAAAAAAATCATTGAAATGAATTAAAGTTATTACATGATTTAACTGCCTATTTTTGCATGCATTGCAGCAAAAAATCTTATTAAACTGCTCAAATCCATTAAAATAATTACCATAAGAAAATATTTGCTTTTAGATAATTTCTACAAAATGTTTAAATTTGTTTACATAATACTTTACGAAAAATAAAGGTATTTAAAAAACATTATGAACCTGTGTGATATCAAACACTCTAGAATAACAAATATACAGATTAAAAATGTATAAATGATACAAATAAAATTATCAGAAAATAATTTCCATTTTAGTATTTATTACAAAATTTACAAAAGTTATAGTTTGATTCTAATAATTGATTATACCTTAAAAGTGACAGACCTTTAAAAGAAAAAGAGAACAAAGAAAAATATGCAAGCTGTGCATATATATATGGTAAATCACATTTAGTAAGGTCTTTAAAAACTATTAATTTAGAAATGAAAAAAGATTTTAAAAAATGTGGCTTTTGCACTGAACGAATGAAGTAGAAGCTAGGAGTTTCGTATGGTGAAACCAATCAAGACTGCTTGAATAGTTCTGTTGATGATCAAAAGATGGCGCTGTTCAGTGTCTGAAATCAGACAATGCAACAAAAAAGAATAGCTGTATTGAATACAGAGTCGTACTCATAGAAAATACGCTAGCGTTAGCTAAGAATATCTTCTTGCATTCAGAGGATGTACGATATACCAGATGGTCAAGCTCTAACAAAGTATTCTGGAAATTTGGAAGTACAAATTTTTGACGCTATTTGCGAGTAACTGACTTCTAACCTCTATTATTGGCATAGACTCGAATAGCTAGTAACTTATGTTGCCGATTATAGATACTGCATAAGAAAGGCAGTATTCAGTATGTCTCGAAGAAAACAAACAAGCCATATGGAGTGTCTGGAGGTCACTTAAGAATCAAACTCCAACGATATTTCTAAAAGTTACGACAAAACCAAAAAGCTTGGATCAGGTGATTTTATTATTTGACATTATATTTTGTTGGTTCAATATATTCAATTTGACTGAAAACAACGCAATAGCTATACATTCTATTTTGAACTGATAATGCAGGCATTAACATAGTCTGATATTATTAATAGCAACAATTATCAAATATTAATGCAACAGAAACACAGGCAACTTATTGATTAAGTCTTCTTCCTATTGACCAAAAAAGGCTGTCTGATATGAATTCATTACTGTTTCCTTCAATCCATATTTTACAGATTTCAGATTGAGTCAGACTTTTCCAGATTTAGAAGCAGTTTTAGTCCCAGATTAGTATTCTGCATCTTCCGATTAAAATACTCTCTAAATACCTTAGAAAAATTATGTTCTAAAAGTTGATAAATAATTATATAATAAACGCACTTATATTAGAGAAGACAAAGAAAATATTCATTTCCTAATTTTTAAGAATTGCTATATTACCTGGACGAAAGAGTACTAAAGCTTTCAAACAAGAGAATTCAGTATGGTCAACATGCTGGGCAACTAGTTGAGACATAACATTTTTCATCTGATGTAACTGAGTTGCAACCAGAGCTCTTTTGTCTGGAGCAATTAATCCAGCAAAAGAAAGAAAACCTAAAGAGAGGTAAGCGTAAAATAGCACAATATAGTTAAAACATAAGAGGAAAACACAACATATTTTCAAACTAATGCTTATTTTGCCTAGAACTACAACACTGATCTTGTCCCTAAGCAGAATTTAACACAACGGAAACTTGAGCATTTTAAAATGTTTAATATTGGTTTTTGAGTTTATTGATTAGTTTATTGATATAAAATTAAGCTAATTAATATCAAACAAATAAAACTTTGTAAAAATTGTTGTTATTATTTATAGACTTTTGATAGATTTAAAAAAATTAAATTATTTAGGAATGTGAAGGTTAAGTTACAGAGGTAAAATAGGACACGTTTCTTAAACCTTAATTAAGAAAAATTTAAATAAAGCGAAATTAAAATCCATATCAAATTATTCAGGTATGTAATGATAATTATATGAAAAATTCCAAAGTATACATTCAAAGATTAATAGAAATCTTTGTGCGCACGATTGCATCAACTGATGAAATACTTAGAAAATAGATTAGCAGCATATTATTGAGACTTATAAGGTTTGTGTGAGCTGAGAAAATTATACAAGATCCAAGCTGAAATATTTAAGCATTTTATTCTTGATATTAGGTAAGTTTTCACATTAAAAATGTGACAAACTACCGACTTTTAAAGAATATATCATACTCAGTATACATATTGACGAGAATAAATATGTCGACTTATTCCTCAAATTCTAAAAGCTTACAAAGGGAATATATTTCGTTTGAAGTAAAATTTGTTCCATATACCCAAATGATTAAATGAAAGTGGTGATGTCATTATTTAAAAAGAAAAAAAAAAGTAAATTTGTTTAAATGCATTTATATTGGTCTAAAAAGTTGTAGAAAAAAATTTCAATAAAAATCAAATATAAAATTTGCAGATGAACGGTCTGCTTCATTTATGAAAGAACCAAAGGATAAAATATTATCGTTTTCTCAAAATTTTGAGTTCTTTTGTATCTAGTCTCAATCTAGAGCAAGTCCACGAACCCATGAATTTTCAAAAAAATCAAATATAAGAAGTGAAAAAATTGTTTTGTAGATGATTAAAAAAAAAAGAGGAACATGAGGTACCTTCTTGTAGAGGAAATCCCCATTGTGCTGCACTCAGTACAAATATGTCGCACCAGGATTCTTCCAACAGGATCGCCTGGTCTCGAAACCCCAACTGCAGGAAGGATGGAATGCCTCTCATCCACCGTATTGAGAAGAATAACAGCTTCGCAGCCGCCTCGTAGACAGTGTCCAAGGGGTTCGGTGGGAAGGGTGCAAGAAAGGCGGGTGGCAAGCTGTTAGAAGGTCCTACAGCACCCACTACTCCACATCTGGGGTGGTCAATAGTCACATAAGCTGGTCTTGAAAGACTTTCAGGAGGCTGTATATTGCTTCGGAATATCTGAGACGTCGGGGGCAGATGTACTGTGGATGTGGGACTGGTACGTGGCTGAGGAGGTGGCGTGGAATTTCTAGAATCATCACTACTGAGACATTCTTCTGGGCAGGCTTTTTTGAGGGACGAGGGACTCTGAGACTTTAGTTCTAAAAAAATGTCAAAATGTTGGATTTTTGTAATTTATCTTATAATTTCTCAAATTAAAGTAGTGAATTTTTTTTTAAATCTACTAATAATATTTGGTTGACATAAGACATTACCATTCACTATTGCCATTATACAAATCGTCATTTATTCAATTGCTTACAAATACTACATTTTTTTTTATCTGATTTTACTTTCTTTGTTGAAATAATCATTAATTACCTTAAACACAAATAATATAAATCAAAATCTCTCTCTTTCTCTCTCTGTATATATGAGTATATTTGGGCAACATATTTATATATCAACAGAGAAAATTTTCTTTGGCTTAAAACCATAGTTTTTAACTTACTGTTTCGATAATTTTAGCTCATTTTTAGGTTGAGAATTTAATTAAAAGTGATTCAATGGTAATTGATATCTATTTATAAATTTAAATGTTTGTCAGCACTAAAAAAGTTTATAAGAAACAAATTCGATAAAAGTATTTCAACTTTTCATTGATGAAATTTATTGTTTGCTAAAGGAAATTCTAAATTTCAGTTAAATAACACGAAAAATAAGTTTGATAAGGTTGAAAATTTTTGAAATTATAACATAGTTTAATTGAATCTACAGAATTAACAAAAATTATGTATTAAAAAAAATCACGAATAAAATGTTTTTTTAGAATATGAAACAATTAATATTTACAAATGTGTTTAATAGAAGACTATAAACTTTTCCATAATTCTGATATAAATATTGATTAAAAAATATTGCCTTGTAAAAATTCATTGCTTTTCAAATTTGCATAAATTCAGACAAAAAATAAGCAAAATAAATAAGTCAATTTAAAAATTATTGGGTTTTACTTTTTTTTTTTTTTTACTAAACCCAATAGAATTTTGAGAGCTAAATGCTAGATAATTAAAAGATGTTTTTGTTAAACAAAATATAAGACTCATATTGTCTGCTTCAGTGGAACACAACGATTAAGTAATTGATCACTTGCTACTTGCTTTGTCTACATATAACAATTATTCATGTTTACAGTTTATCATGTTTTTGTCACGGTGTTTTTCTTGTGTAACCATTGATTACCAAATCGATAAGTGGATTTGCATTCAACAGTTCCTGCGATGCATCGCACGAAAAATGCGTTGATGTGTAGACGCATGCAGGAAAATAGTCCTTATATAGCAATATAAAATCATTCTTTGGCAAACAACGAGTGTAGTCTTGTCAAGAGCAATCAATAACGCCCCCCAGACCTGTATATAATTCATTATCCATTCTTTGCTTAACATTTATTTTGAATTGATCTTCCTTCCTGTAGTAATTTATACTCTTTAAAAAGATTTTTTGCACCTTCCAAAATAGTAGATTGGTTTTTATTTTTAACTAAGTTTTGTTATTAAGATTTAAATAAACAATATTTCCTTTTATTAATACTTGTAATTAACAAAATTGGGAAATTTCAATTTTACGGAGTCTAGATAAAATATTTGTAGACATAAGTGTGTGGAATTTGTTAATAAAAATAAAATTTTTTGTTTTTATCAAAATTTTGAAATTTAGCGTAACGATGCAATTAAATTTCATTTTAAGTTTTGTGGCTTCTAATTCTTGATCTAAACTAAAATTAAAATACTCTCAATTCATCACGAAACTTAAGACATATATATTTTTATCTTAACGTATTTAAGGATTGATATTTTTTTTTATTTACACAACTCTTTATTTAATGCAGCTATATAATTCTTATTTACTGAATGTATTTTAAATCATTGGTTCCTTTCAAATTATGTTCCTTATAAAGGGACCATAAAGCCTCATATGAACCAACCAACCATATATTTTTAAAGTATTTTTGTTAACTTAGCTTGTTCAAACAATCAAAGTTAAAAAATTCTTCACTTTTTTTTTTCTGTAATTTCTGATTTTTCGAAAGAGGTAAATTGACCACACTTCATAGTTCCAGATTCATAGATCCTCTTTTATTGAACTAATCCCAATAAAACTTCAAATATACGCGATGTAGATTAAGTAGGATAGGTATCTGTAAAAAGTTTGAAATTGTGAAAATAGATGTCACTGTTCTGCTTAAAATGTATAGAAATGAGTATCTCATGGAATTTTACTATTCTGTGTTTGAAGAAATCATTTGCTTGCAGTAAACATGCTGCTGAAGTAGAAGGAGACACACTATCTGTGAAGTTCTTTCATGAGAATGACACCAATCCCTCGGCCATACTCTGTGTTTACTGGGATTAAATATCGTTGGAGGGAAGCGTTACCCATCAATGTAATAATAGCTATGATAAAAAAATTTGAAGAAACTGGTTTTATTGAAAAGGATAACGCGCAAGAAAGCAAGCGACTGTTAACGAAATAATTGTTCCATATGAAGCAACTACGAATTCTTCAAACACTGCTGCAAGTGGCTTCCCAACAGCATAATCTATGGACATTCTATAGGCAATTATGTACACAGTTTTGCATATATTTTTGAAATTTTACAAGATGTATTTTTTTTTTATCAGGAATTGAAATTACACAATTTTTCTGCGCATTTTGGTTTCCTTGCATTTTCTGGCAAAGATGAAAGTGAATAAACCTTTGTTTATTTTATGGAAAGAAGAGATTCATTTTCATTTAAATGGTAGCATGAAAACATAGAACTGCCACAATGGAGTTCCAGCAATCTTCATCCTTTACAACAACAGCCTTCTTTATTCCCATATATATCATAACATGGTGTGATTTTTACTCGAATTTTATTTTAGGCCTCTTCTTCTCCAAGAAAGTCATTGTAAATAAGATTTTTCGGTGTGCGGTCAACAATACAGCAAATTCCTAGAAGATCATGCTATCCCGATTCTAAAACGAAAATGCTGTTTAATCACCATACTATTAAAAATGAGTTAACAACCCATGAAACATGATGAGTAAATAATGCGATTCAAACAAATATTTCAGAAAAAACATGTTATGCTATTTTCCTAGTAGGCTGATAGCTGAGTGGTTAACATTCCTAACTTCTAGACTATTGGTACCAGGTTCAAATCTGGATTCAGAATGGCTGTTTCTTTCTCTCTGTGTTTCTTTTTTCTGAGTTGATCAATGAAATGGCTCACCCTATAAACAGATTTGTGGTAGTATGATGTGAGTGATGCTTCTCGCATTCGTCACTTGGTTCATAGGTGCCCATCGGGTAACGATAAATAAGTAGCAATTTCAGACCTTGTTGTGGCGAAGGATTAGACACCTACTGCCTGCTATTATTAAAAAAAAAATGTTATTTTCTTATTTGCCTGGTCAGACAAATTACCTGATATAAACCACTGTGACTTCTGGCTGAGAAATTTTTTGAAAGATCAAGTTTACTAAAAAACTGCCTATAATTAAGAGAATTTGAAAGCCAGAATCGTCCGTTATGTTTCTACTATCCCTACTTACGTGTAATGTTCGGCAGGTATGATAATGCGATAATCCACTTTTTTAGTATATAATTGACCACCAAGGTAAGCACAAGAAATCATTGATGAGAAAACATATAATTTAATTTCGAAACACTATTTCCTTATAAATGTATATAAATAGAGAACTTTAAAAAAACTATATACACACACAATTATTTTATTTAATAAAAAAAATACCTTTGAAAAATTAAGATTTTATATGTGGTTAACTGATTCTCAATAAGAAGATTCTTCCGAATTTTCGTTGACTTCATTATGACAGAATTATTAATTATAAATAGCTATTAAAAATCACCCCATAGTTGGAAAATGTTTCTTACGCTTTGCTTCTGAAATATGGGAATTCATTAAAAAAAAAAAAAAGCTTAACAATACCATCTCTACTTAGAAAATAGTAAAATAAAAGTCTTATCCATCTTTTGACAAATCAATGATCAATGATCAGGTTTTAAATAAACCTACAATAGATTTTTCATATTACTTTTTTCAACGGGTTATATGAGAAACAGAATATCAATTTTGTTTTTGCTTTCTATTTGCATAGCTTTTATAATGGATGGTTGAGAATTTTAAGATCTCCTCTTATCGGAGACATGAATATAATTCACAATATAGGAAAAATCCTACTAGAAATCAATGAATGCTACAAAACTTTTTTCAGCTGTAAGGCTATCTGAGAAAAGAAGACAAGCATAAAAAATATTGCAAAATAATTATATTGAATACTAGATTTTTCAATAACCAAAGCATCAATTAGTTGAGATCATAATAACATTTAATGAAAAATATACTAAATTAATTTTTTCTCTTACATTTATAGTAACATGCAAACCTTACACTGACTAAATATCATACTTACTTCGAGGTAATTTATATTGATGCAAAAAAATAATGATTATAATTACTAAAGCTTTTATTGAAAAAAAGTTTTTGCAATGTTCATGAGACCAATGCGAAAGAAATGAAAAATTTGGAAATGACTTCTTTTATATGCAAGATATAAGTCATTTACCGGAGTGAGGTCTTGTCGTTTCAGGCTGTATCTCACAGTCCGATCGTCGATATGAGCCTGGTAAGGGCACACTGGTACTAGTATGGGCAAGTAAAGGACCACCAGCAGGCGCCAATCTTCTCATATCACTAACATCTGTATTAACAGGAGAGCAAAAGGATCCCATTCCTAAGGATACACTTCCAAGCATAGTGGAGTGTTGTGACCCTGGTCTCAAGTGGTTTCCATAACAATGTGATGCATCAGAGGAGCTAGTGACCAATCTTGATCGTCTTCTAGGTTGAGACCTGGACGCGCGTTCGTGTTGGACAGCTATGTATAAATAAAGGGAAGGAAAAAAAATCATATGGCTATAAGATTAAAAATTTCACAATTTTATTTGTTTGAATTAACGCATTTCTTATTTTTAAGGAGATTTTATATTCTTAAAATATAACTTTTATTTAGTATTTGTGATTATCTTAAAAATTGCATTTTGGAAACTATTGTAAAATCTAATTGCTTATTAATACAAAGGATACGATATTATTGTTAATTTTGCTTAAATTGACTTTAAGAAATGCAATTTTATTCGATCATTTTTATATGATTATAATTTGAACTGTAACATTATGTTTCAAAAACAAAGTCTTAACTATGTTATATATTATACATACAATCAAAAAAAAATTTTTTTTAATTATTTATCTATTACGAATCAAAATAAATTTTTAAACAAAACATCTTTGCCTTTACCTGTCATATCTTTCATGTAACATTTAAAAATGGTTAAATTTATCATCAAAGATAGAAATATTAAATTACAATTTCTCCTATACATATATATATAAAATCAGATGAAATTGTACTGTTGAAAAAAAAATTATTAAGCAGCTTTTACAAAAAGTAATTACTCCGTAGTCGGCAGGATTCGAACCTGCGCGGGAATATCCCAATGGATTTCTAGTCCATCGCCTTAACCACTCGGCCACGACTACCATAGACTTCCGTAATTTATAAATTTATAAATATCAACACTACTAAAAAATAAAACTACATTTTATAGTCATTTTTTATAAATTTCTGAATGATAACATATAAAATTAAAGAATGTTAATTTGGCTCCAATTGTTGTTTAATTTTACTATGAAAAGCTTGAATTCATGAATGAATTTTATATTATTTTAAATATCTCAAAATTATTTATAATTATTCACAAATTTATTTCAGAATGCTACAATAAATGGAAATATTATGAATCATTTAATTATTCCAAAACAAATTTTCTTATATTAATTATTTTTATATTCCATTCACCTTGTTAAACTTTAAATATAATTTCTTATTTTCCAACAAAATATGTCATACCTTCAGAAAAAATATTATAATTTTTTTTTTGAATAATTAACATTCCAAAATATTTATTTCATAAGTTAAACACAAATTCGTGGAGAATTTACATTAGAAATATTAAAATTTATTTTCTAAGTAAATCAAAGAGGACTTAATGATGAATAAGTAATTATCTCATAGTATATGTGAGAATATAAATGTAACACAAAAATTAAACTTTCTGAAATCATTGCTATTCTTCAAAATTTACACACAATTTACTAAAACTACTATATTAATTTTGATAATATTTAATTCACCAATTTATTGTTATTATTTACCGGTAGATGGCGGTACCGATTATAGTGTTTTGAAATGCATGCGTTTGTCCTCTTACAATGTTGGAAAAAAAATCACTAAATTATTTTAACAGCATAAAATAAATAAATAAATAAATAAAAGCTAGATCATTTTTGCCAAAAGTTTATAATCTTTCCGTTTACTGAAAAGTCATAAATTTTCTTGGAATTGCAGAATTTCTGTTCAATTAGAAATGTGTAAAGGAGAAATAATGAACACCAAAATATCAATATGTTTGCGGAGTAAATTTATATTAAAATATTTATTTCAATTTTAAAATATACCAAATTCAAAATGTAAAATTCAATACAAATAACATATTAAATGTATTTTATGCTACCGCAATTAAGAAATTAAAAAAATAATTAAATAAAGTTAAAAATTTGCTTATCGTTTGCAGAATTCTGAAATAATATGAATGAAAAAAACATACATCTTAGAAGTATTCATTTCGAAATAATTATCTTGAATTACTTATTTTAATTACATAGAAATGATCAAATGTAATTTTAAGAAAATAAAATTAAATTCCATCAATATATTGCTTTAAAATGAAATTCTTTTCTTTTGGAAAACTAATATTTATTTTATTTGTGGCTATTTAATATTTCACATGAGATTAATCGTTAGGTTCTTTTGAAAATAGCATAGAATTATAAAGCTGTTTGATAATTTTAAAAGATTTTTAATATATATTTAAAGCATATTTTCTAATTTTAGCCCAAATATATGAATTATAGAAATTCTGAAAATAAAGTTAATTATATGCTTGACTCAGAAATAAGGAAAACGCTTTCATTGAATCTATAATTAAAAGGAAGCATAGATAAGTGCAATTAACAATGTTTTTTTTAATTGTTAGAAAATAATGTAATTTGTTAGTATAAAAATAAACGAAATAAAATTTTTTATTTCTGCTTTTGTTTGCTTTATTTAATATTAATTATTATTATTGTTATTACTTGCTTACTGAATATCTATTTCTTGTTGATAACATGCCTTGCTTACCTTTGTATTTTTTTGTGTGTTTTTATTAAAAATCTATTCCCTATTTAGTAAAAATTTCTATCCATTCAATCTTTAATTAGAATAATTTAATTTATATTCAATTAGTAAAGAGATATTTTCAGATATAGTTCAAGATCATTTTAAAAGTAATTCAATAAATCTTAAATTTAACGATAGTTCCAGATGTCTTTAAGAATAATTCGATTAATCTTAATTACCTTGTTATAATCCCGAATATCTATCAGTAAGAAATATCTTAAAGATTGTATAAATAAAAATATGTTTATGCTGTATATATCCTGACAGTTTATTTTTATTTACGAATAGTTATACTATATCCTGCCTTACCAGTATCCCTAGACTTGCTTATAACATTACGTACTAAATGCCACATAATTTTTTCGATGTAATTAAAAATTTTGTCAAGCAAATACTTGTCTTGTATAAACTAGGGTTGCCTCAATAGAATGTTGTATATATCTAGATAACCAAAAGAATACTAAAATGCGCCTTACAGATTATACTGTATCTTCGCCTGGCTTTATTTTAATAACTTTAATAATTGGGATTATTTTAATAAAAATTCAAAATTAATAATAATAATTTTTATTTATTAACAATAAAAATTAGAATGTTGAAATTTGAATATGAGAGTGCAAGATACAGAATATGGAGTAGTTGGGGGAGGCGGAAAATAAATTGTATAATCATGATTTTATTCTAGTAAAAAATCAGAAATTTAAAATAATTTGAACTCGGATTTCGATATGAATCAATTAAAGTAATAACTCAGATGTCTTCTATACATCAAAAACTGCTAACGATGCATCCAAACTCAGATATTTATATATGTTTTTCAAAATATCGTTCATATGTTGGTTTTAATCTTTAAAACTGTAATTAAGGTTTCATAAAAATTGAATCTACGTCAAAATAATGCAGCATTTGATAATTTTATGTAAGATTTATCCTAATTTAATCATTGAATATCAGACATTAAGCTAATTAAAATCTTTCACTAATCATGAACTAATGATGCTTCTTGTCCTTTAGATAGATTACTTTATCCCTTCGATAGAATACTTATTGACCGTTGCCACTAGCCATTTAATAGTACAAATAGTATTTTAAATTATTATTGTGGTAAATATTCTACTTCTAATATCTAAATTTTCATTCTGAATATCTAAATTTTTCATAAATGATTGTACAAAACATTTATGAAAAACTTGAATTGTTTAGTTTCTGACAAAACAGCATGTTTTTGTCAGAAACTAAACAATTCGGGCACATTTCTTGTTTCTTTGTTTTCGTTACACTGAATTTAGCATCTTTTCAATCCATTTGGTACAAAAATATGCTGTATGACTTTATAGATTTCGAATTTTGAAGTTTTTTCCGAATTTAGGGCTTTTCCGTGAAAATAGAGAAAAAAGGCAAATTATACATTTGCCTAAAATACATATAATGATGTAGACAATAAATTATTTTGTTTTTTCAGAGTTATTTTCTCACTTATTTTTTATAGCTTTCAAATTTCTTTTGCACGCAATTTTTATTTTAACCATCAGTATAATACGCAATTCCGTTTCCGTTCTAAGGAAATTGTTTATCAGTTTATTTATATTTTTTCAGCATCGTTATATATATATATATATATATATATATATATATATATATATATATATATATATATATATAGAATATATATATATATATATATATATATATATATATATATATATATATATATATATATATATATATATATATATATATATATATATATATATATATATATATATATATGTATATATATATATATATATATATATATATATATATATATATATATATATATATATAGACAATTTAGCTATGCTTTCAATAAACAGTTTATCTATTTAATTCAATGAGTTATTATTCTTTGTATACATTCATTTTTATGAAAATCAATTTAATACTTATTGATAATTTCTATTAAAGAATTACTGGAAATAAGTTCCGATTTCTTTTAATTTGATGGCAAATACATAAAAAATAAAATAAATAAATAAGAAATAAGATAAACAGTTTTGCTAAATTGTAACTAACTTGTTTTATTTATCAATATTCATAAACATTTACAATTATTTGTATACCATTAAAATAATATAGCAATAAAATTATATACATATATATATATATATATATATATATATATATATATATATATATATATATATATATATATATATATATATATATATATATATATATATATATAGTTTAACAAGTGTGTAAGTGTTTAATTGAATATGTGTGAGTACACATTTATTCAATATTCAATACTATTTAATTAAATATCAGGATGTCAATAAATTGTTTGAGCTCTAATCTTCATATCAATTTAAATGATTTCTCATCTCTCGTTTCTGGGTAAATTCTTAATGCTAGTAAAACAAAAAAATTCTATTTATTAGCCATATAAATTTAAGATCTCAGAAAGAAAAAGTTTATCAGAAATAGTTATACTCATGCCCAAAAAGAGTTTTAGTTAAAGAGAAAATTCTTTTCCGATAAATCTCTTTGAAAGAAAAACTAAAAAACAGCCGAACCCTTTTGGGTGCAGTGAAACGATTAAAGATTTCTGGCTCGTTACCCTTGCCTTAGGAAATAACCAATATTTATGTGATTAGTGTTAAGTGCAAAACGTGGTCGACGCCATTTCCAGTTTCCAAATCCGATTGGGAGCCGAGCATATGGCCGACGGATTTGTCACTCTATCCGCCTGGCCTTTCCCCCTTTTTTTCTTTCTGAAGAGCAGCTTTTATCCTTCAATGCGTTAAATACAACACCTAGGATTCAAACAAGACCTGTCGACTTTTCCTCCTTCCCTTTCATCGATGGAAAGAGAACAGGGCTGCCAAATTGGCAGGCTGTGAGGCTAATGTTCGCCAAGTTGAAATTTGATGATTTCCAAAGGATTTTATTTATTATTGAATGCTTTTTGAATTTCACCAGTTTTTAAAACTATTTTCTTTTGTTATGTTAGAATGCAATGGTTTAAATTTCTAGTTTTATATGTTAATTGTTTGATATTTGTTCTCATATCTTTTTATATATCATTATATATATATATATATATATATATATATATATATATATATATATATATATTGAGAAAATTTAGGAAGTAACTTAAAAATATTATTAAAAAGTATACACGAGAGAATTAAAAATTTTTTATTTACATTATTTTTTTTTTTTAGTGGAACATAAATAGTTAACTTTATAACTGAATTAAATATTTTCTGGCTAATAATAATACAAAACCCAAGTAAAGTTAATTTTAAAACGATTAAATCTTTTACATTCGCTTATTTATAGTCATAAAATTTAATTTTATGAGCGAAAGAAATGATAGAATTACGTATGAACTTCATAAAATTTATACAAAATCATTTGAGGGTTGTGTAATAAAATTAAAAATTAAAAAAAGAACATTATATTATTAATTGAAATTTTTTTAATTTTTATATTAACCCCTATAAGTGTTTTAATTTAAATAGGCTTTACTGAAGTTAATGGTTATATGAATAAAATATTCTTTGGTTTGAAATTTCTCTTTTCTCTAAATCAATTCAATTATTAAAAAAGCAAAACTAAACAGATAAATACATCTCAAATACACTTTTGTAGTTAAGGTGTTATTGAAAAAATTATAAATGAATTTAGCTATTTGTTTTTAAGATATAACATTCTTTTTGTTTTTAAGATATAACATTCTTATTCTAATAGCAAATCTTATTGTATATGTTTGTGCTCTGAGGAAGGAAAAAAAAAAGGACTATTTTTAATTAAGAATTTTTTTCCATTTTCATTATTATTGAAATTGTATGATTTCACCACACACACATTTAATTCGCTTACCTATTTTTAATTCAGTAATTTACAGCCAGTTAAAAAATTATGCAACCATTTAAAAAAAATTGTAAATCTGAAAGTATTTAAAGTTTTTTAATTTGAAATTGAAAATTAGTTTCGATTTTTCTGCAAACATTTAAAAAAAAATCATTTAGCAAAATTATCAGCTAACTTACTTTCATTTTGAACACTGCATGATATATCTAAAATTTACTGCAATTAATATAAATAAAGTATTGTGTGCTAAGAGTTACAGTTAAACATTTTATTATTATAGAATAAAAAAAAAAGAAAGAAAATACTATTACTATATTGCAAGTCCATTTTCTCTCAAATATTAAGCATTTTAAGTAAATCAGTATAAAAGTTCTTATTAAAAAATATTCCTTCTGATTGTCAAAGGAACACAGTTTAAAACTTAATAAACACTTTAAATATTCTAAATATATTGTGATATAATTTCACTTATTTGCAGGATAATTTGGTATATAATTTTTTTCCCAATAATTGCAATTTTTTGCCTTATTTACTTCTTATTTTATAATACATTTTAAGTTTTCACAATGATTTTCGACTAAAAAGTCTTAAATGCTTTCCTGGACATTTTAAATTTTGAATACGGTTTTAGTCTCATGGTAAATCATCATTATCATCATTATTATTATTTTTAGTCTATTGTTCTCTCTATGTCATTTTTATGCATAAGATAGTACGTCGATCAATACCTACTGTTTAAAATGAATTCTGAGCTACTTTAAACTTAAAAGACCAAGGTTAGAATCAAATGTACCAACTCAAACCGCGAAAACTAACGTTATATTGCATTAAAAATTTTTTTTTTTTTTACGATTCTAACAATTTGTAATACTTCAGAATTTTTCATAATTCTAACATTTTTTTTAAACAGTCGGAAAATCTGCTTAGGATTACGGTGCTAGTTTTTTTTCTTCTTTACTTTTTAACTTTTAATTTATTATTAATTAATTATTTTTAATTTATTATTAATTAATTATTTTTAATTAATATTTTTTTTTTGAAAAATCTTCAAAAATTTTAAATTAATAGAAAAAGTTGTAAATTTCTATTTTTTTTTTTTTATAAAATTTACATTACTTAATTTATGAAAATTCAAAAAAGACTTTTTTCATTCTAATCAAAACATTTAAATGAAGTTCTTTTCATTGAATTTTTCAAACTCATAAACAAGGTTTTTTTTAGTATTCTCTCACTTCACTCTTTTACGAAATTTTTTGAAATTAATATCTGTATTTATATCACCTGTGGAATAGCTTTCTAACCGCGCATTATTGTGTTGTGGTAGGGTGATACTTGTTATGCATTGTACCGAGGGTGCAACTGAGTGTTTCAAGCTTTGAGCTTCAATTGAGCAATTCATTTGTTCTATAACAACAGGCATAAAACTTTGCAGTGATTCAAAATCCGTTTTAAATGACAGTTACCAATCGAAGTAACACTCTTGTGCAAAAAGTTACTGTAGGAAGGTAACCCACTTGCACATGGTTTCTGAAAGATTCTTTGCAGATTTTAATATTCTTATATCGAATCTCTAGACATATTCAAACACTAACCAAATAGGTGTCCCTAATTGTTAAAAAACATCAGTTAAAGTATCATTATTAATATCTTTTCCTTTTGTTGCATTATTACTAAAAATAAACTTATAATCGATGATAAACTGATCTACTAGTGTGTGAACCTATAAGATTATCATTACATTTGAATATCTTTTATGAAAATTGAAGACAAATGCTTATGTGAAATTCAAAAAAAAGGTCAGAATAAAATCTCTCATTTATCTTTAAATTCAAAGTATTTACACTGTGCTCCAAATATTTAAAAAAAAAAAAAAAAAAAATTGGTTTTTTGATTTTTTTAAATTATTGCTTAACCGTAATTACATAAAAAGTCGTTTCTTAAAATTATTTTGTTAAAAGAATGGATTTACATGTAGGAAAGTTTATGTGAATTTTTTAAACACATTTATAAGTTTATATTTAATTTTTATTCCATGTTTTTCTAATTTTAAAATTAACTTTTCTTAAGTAATTTGATCAGCAATATTTTGCGGTTAGAAAACATTTTATTATTATTTTCTAAATAAATCGTTTGCAAATAATTACACATTTGATCATAATCTATTGAGCATCTGGCAACGATTATTTTTCTGCTTTTCTGTATGCACATATCTAGATGAGTGTGAGTGTTAGAGAATTTTCTAGGTTTTCTTTTTTTATGACATACGACTCTTTATCTATAAAAAGTTCTCTTGGAGACCAGTGGTGGCAGACGCTTTTGAGTAATGAAAAATTTTTTTGGTTCAATTGGTTAAGAATACTTATTGGGTTCAATATAACTACGCAGAAAGATATTGACTCATAAATATGTATTTGATCTAGAAAAAGTTAACAACTCATTATGAAGCTCTAGACATTATGAAGTCACAAATAAATATATAACATTTTTTTCTCAGCATTATTCCTTTGTAAATATATTAACAGAAAATGTTAAAAATAAAATGCAATTTTTAATTGTTAACGTGAAAAAAAAATTTAAAGTTAAATAATTTCTCTCAAGCACATAAATGGATTCTAGATTGTTCTGAATTTCTGTTAAGTCTCTTGAACTAGCTGAATAATTTTTATATTATTATAATGTACATTACTTAAATTATTAAAGTTTTTACAGTAAATTGTACGATAAATTTTTCGATTTCTTCAAAGTTTTACTTCTAAAAATATTAAATACATTAACAAAAAATAGATCACACAATCTTGTGCAAAATAAAAGACCATTTTTCCTCACCAAACGTAATTCTACGAATGGCCTATGAAGATAATTTGGCGTAAATAAGCATAGTAGATTTGGCCTTTAACCATGAGTATAATTAAATGCCAAATCTGGCAACCTTTCTTTCAAGAAAAGAATTGTGGAAAGAAATGAGGCGTGGCTTTTGTGTAGAATGGCGGTCACTGAGATCGATGCTTCAACCAATTAGAAGTGTTGGCAGGTGCGGTTTTCCCACGAGGGCGCGCTCTCCAACAAGAGAATGTATTGACAAAGCTTTTTGCCCTTTCGACACCGAAGCCGGAGGGAAGAAAGCGGAAAGTGAGCCGGGATTTTACACATTGAGTACCCACATTCATTTACTTTGTGGTCTCATTGCTTTCATCTTTTCGAAATCCAATGTCACTTTGACAAGCCAACATTAAAAAGTGCTAACAAATCATGTTAAAGACAAGGCATTTGCCTAGAGAAAGATTTAATGGATATTAATAATTGTCTTTTAAAATGCAGTGAAATTACGTCTTTATTTTACTATGAAAATTGTTTCACTTTTAATAAAACTTGAAAATTTATAAAGATATTCCAACACATTTTATCATTTAAAAACAATACTATTTCTAAGTTTTTAAGAAAAATTACTATATTTAATGAACACAAAAAATTATATTGTTTATTTAAATATATAATGGTATATGTACTAACAATATAATATAATTATATTGTTAGTACATATACCATTGATTTCATGATAACTTAAAATATCGCAAAGAATTGCATCAAAGTTATTAATTACATGAATTAAGGAATAAATGATCATTATAAAATAAATTAAGATCCTAGAAACTTAAATAAATTATTCTAAATAAGCGATTAAGATCGAGAGTTTATAATCAAGTAAAAAGTGCAATTTGAAACTTACTTTGAAAAAATTTTCAAAATTAAGTTTTTTTCATTAAAACTTAATTTTGAAAATTTGAAGTTATCGAAGGTTTAAAAACTTTCGATAAAGTAAGATGGAATAAGAAAAAAAATTTTGTATTTCTATAATTTCAATAAATAGAAAATGATATTATAAAGAGTTAAAATATATTAAATAAAAAATAATTATATATTAAATAAATAATAACAATTAAGAGATTGTTATAAACACGCACAATTAGTACCTCATTGTGTAAACTTCTCACTTTTCCAAAAATATTTGCGGACATAATTTAATTTTAGTTTGTTCTCTCGCTCATTAAATTCATTATTTAAATATTTTTTCATTTCAAATATAATGATTTCATTTAACCCTTTTGTGAGTTAAATTGTAATTTTAACAGATAGATATTAAATTCCACAACTGATATTTTTTCTTTTCTAAACATAATTTTTTTTATTTCAAATGAAAAATATACACAAAACACCAATTAGGTGTAAATCTCTTATAGAATTTATATATATATAAAATGTCATGAATATATAATTTTTCTTTGGAGTTAAAATTGCGTAGAAGAAAGTGTAATAAAATAAAAACCTTTGTAAAATGAATGTAAATAATGTCAAATGTCTGCATTTTTTTGTGTTATTCAGGTAACAAAAAAAGCCACTGAGACTTAATGTGAAATTAATATTTTACAAAATTAAAATATCTAAAAGGAATTCTTTTAATAAGCTTATAAATATGAGGATGCATTTTAATTCTACTTTTTTTTTAAATTAAGTTTACCAGTTTATCAACATTTAAGCATAAGTTAATCTTCCCATTTACAGTTAAGCATTTAATCTTGGCAATTTAAACTTGCGATTTCAAATAATCTTACTGCATAGACTGTGGGATTTTCCAAACTTTTAGTCACAAAATGCGAAAAGAAAATTGTCACAAAATATGGAATTATTTAGAGTTATGATACAATGTTTTTTTTAAAAAAAATTATTTTATATTTAACTGTTTACATTATAAATGTAGTTAGTGCTAGAGTATATCTCCCTTACACACAACTTACGCAACGATTAGGAATGGGAAAATGGCAAGTTCTCATTCTTTTAGGAGGAAAAAATACTTCGAAATAAATTTTCTCTAACAAATCGGAAAATAAAAAACTTTGATTTCAGTTTCGAAGTAGAATTACTCTTTGTAACTTCTAAGTTGCTAGTACACCAATGCTAATGACTCCATTCCTTATATTGAAATAATGTCATGAGTAATGTAAAGTATGAATTGAGGCTGAAGAATGGGATGAGAATGTACCTTCTTTCCTCATGCACACGCTGAGGCATTTCTTGAGCCTGCAAGCCTGGCACTGGTTCCTCCTGGCGACGTCCACCACGCAGCGTCCCTGCTCCTTGCACACGTACTCCAGGTTCCTCCGGATACTGCGCTTGAAGAACCCGCGGCACCCGTCGCAACTGGGCACGCCATAATGCCTACCTGAAGCTTTGTCTCCACACACTCGACACAGAACCTCAGGTTTGTCCGGCGACATGTTCATCTTCCCTGGGGATATTGACAGAAGTTAAGCTCTTTAAGCAAGATTATAATAATTGTATAACAAATTTAGGTTGTTCAAGCAAAACTGGCATGGTCTAGATTTTTAATGAGCTGCTTATGCACTGGGATAAAGAGAGGAACCAATCTCAGGTTTTCTTAAGAAAAAAATGGCTCGATACAGAACAAAGAGCATAACAAACAATTAAAATTCTTCTGTCTGTTTAAGAAAAATATACCTTTGGTTGAAAGATGGTTTGACTTTATGTGAGAGAACACAGACACTTATTACCACACAACACGATCAGTAAGTTGACAGGATAAATTAATGTATTCTGTAATATAACTTAACATGTTCTATTCATTAATTTGATTTCTTTTAAGAGTAAATATATTTTTAGAACAAAAGGATTTGATTTTAAGTTTAAAAAAAAATACGAGACATTAATGCATGTCTGGAAAGAATTTAGGCTGAAAAATCGAAGAAAACTAGTTTCCAAATAATCATAATTTTTTCTCAGTAGAGATTTAGAACTTTCATAAAAGTTAAAATGACTGAAAACTTAATTTCTATTATAAACAATTATACATTTTTAAAAATAATTTTTATTATTAACGTCTCACACTATTTCATTTCAATATTTCATTAAATAAAAATTGTGTTCGTAATAACTGGGTATAAATCACCTTAAATATTAGCGGACAATTTCGCTGAATCTGTTCAAAGAATGTTGGCTAATGGTCCTTATGGAATAAGGTTTAAAAAAATCAATATAGAAACTAGTATTATGTCATAAAATTATTTATAATATTTTGACTCTATCGCTGTGTTATACAATAAATAATTAAGTCCTGAAATTTTATGAGAAGCATTTTTATCGATTCTATTTTTTACAGTAAAAGTTTTCAGGTACATTTTTTTCAACATTAAAATATTTATTTATTCATGCGTTTTTTCAAATGTACTAAATTAATTTTCACATTATATACATAAAATATAATACAAAATTATATTTTCTCATAAATATGCTATTTTTAAACCACAAATGAAGTTAAATATAAATAATACGAAAAAAATAATTTAAAATAGAGTTACTCTCTAAATACACTATATAAATAAATAAGATCATCCCTAAATTAAAAGGAATTCAAGTTAAATGTCTAAGTTCAATTCAAAGTATTACAAAATATCGAATTTATTTGATTTATTATCTTGTTTATTTTACCTGAGCTGATGATCAAAGTTATTACTCTAATAGACTAGAAAAATTATTTTGATCTCTCTTGCAGGAAAGTTGTCATTATCAGCTTATTACTCAGATAATGATAAGCAGGTTATACTTTCCCTGAGATTTCTTTTAAGTCAAGTGTTTATCAGAAAAGCAATAAATTAAATCTGAAAAACAAATCGGAGTTAAGATAGTTTTATCAAGGCACCAAAATGCCACGTCAACGAGTGATATTCCCACATTCATACTTGTTGATTTGTCTTCGTATTAACACTTTTAGAAATATATTTAATGAAGTTCGCATTTTTATAAAAATCAAAAAATTAATTTCAATACAAAAAAATTCAACCCAATTTATACAACAATTTAAGAAAGATACGATTTCATAAATATTTTTAAAGAAAATAACTAAAATTTATTAAAAATTAAAATTTTAGTTAAAAAATGTAATTTTTTTAAATTAAAAGATACAAATAAATATTTTCATTATATTTTTATAAATCCAAAGAATAGAAAGCTTATCAATAACAACTTGTTACAAAGAAAATCAAATTTTCAAGACAATAGTTTCTACATTCGAATTTTGATTTACTGAGAGAATATTTAGGTTTTTTAATATACTCTTTTATAAAACCAATAAAAAGAATCTTGGAAATGTTATGTTCTACATGCAATTTCAAGTAGTCATAAATTTTATTGAATTTAAAAATTGTTTTGTTTAAAAACAAATGAAAAATGTTGAATGATAGATGCATATTTAAAAGTATAAATAAATCGAGGGGAATAAATAAATGCTCAATTTTTAATAATTATTTTAAATATAATCAAGATTAATAAATTAAATAGTTATCACCCACACACACTCTCTCCTCTTAAAAATTATTATTATTATTATTATTTTTTGGAAGTAATTTTTAGAATTATTGCTCATTGAATATATTTGAAGCAATAATTTAAAGAAGTAACCTGAACATATGTGAACGGAAAACAAGGCCGGACCCATAAGGACTCCTTAAAAAATGAGTATAGAAAAATTGCTATTGAATAAAAAATAATTCTGCAACTGGAAAATCTCAAAATAAGGAATCAAAAAATTTTTAGGGGGGATTCACTTAGGAAATAATGACTGTTTTTCGTATAGACACAAAATGGACTGAAAGGGTATCTATTTGTTATATTTTAAGGTATTGGGTTCAATCCTAGCTATTGTTGAACTACGGGAAATGGATGTTTAATTTCTGCTTTCTGCATGCGCATTTACCAAGGGAAACTGCTTGTATGTTTTCCGGGCTTACTTTTTTGCAAAACGATCATGCATTGAAAAAGAAAATTTCCATCTATGAAAAATCCTATACTATGACGATGAGTTGCTATCTTTTTTCTTTAATCATGAGTAACTCTGATTTTTTGAATATATCCAACACACCATCCAACACAACGTTAACAAATAATTTCCTTCGCAAAAATTTCCTGCAGATATTTTAGTCACTGTGTAAAAAATATTTAATATTTTTAATCTACTTGACGCTTTGCATATTTGATATTTTAAATTTATAAAAACCATTCATTTTTTTATATTCAGAAAGAATTATCACATATACACACTCACAGTAATATATCCAGCAATTAATTCTAATAAATCCGTTTGTTGGAAAAATTTAAACTTTATATGAAACATTTTAAACTCCTTACTTAATGTAACATTTTAATGTTATATCGATAAATTCCGGTGAAGGGTTAGAACTCTCGCTTTTAGCTCAATATTTGAACAATTTATGGCTAAAAGATTTGTTTTTAATTTTCATATCTGCATAATCATTTTTGATGCAATTTCTGAAGGGCTCCTTTCAGTGTTTTTGTTAAACTCATTTTTTCTTCATGTAACTGAATAGTTCAATTATTGAAAAACTCTTTTATATTTGGAATTTTTCACTTTAGGAAAGATCATCAATTAAAGTGAAGCATTTTCAAAAATCCTAAGAGATACACCAGAAAAGTTACTTTACACCCATTCCAAAAGACAAACCCACTGTTTTAGTACAAATGTTATTGTTTCGTTATGAAAATGAAACCAGAATTTTATTTAATACTAAGCCTAAGACCCTTACCATAGTACAATTTATGTTTTATTAATGCCTTTTATTGAAGAAATCATAAAATTGAGAATCAAGTGAATACCAAATTTACTGACCATTTTATGAGCATTTATTCATTGAAATGAGATTTTAAAATGTAACCTATTCTAATAATCTAATACATATGATCACAATACTTTTAAAAAAAAACTTGGAGCAGCGTCCTATGTGGTTAAAATCTACAAACATACTGGTAAAACCGCTTGAAAGATAACACCAAAAATATAACTAAGTTTTCAAATATCATAAATAAAATTTCAAAAGGAATTTATATTGCATAAATACATAACATCAAATCATATTAAATAGTGACTTTGTAATCATGTACTTTTCTTTAAGTTTAAATATCATTATGTTTTAAATGTTTCTCATAATTACTGATTTTTACTTGGTACTGTGATTAAAATCGCTTTTATTACTATAACTATTCTCTCTCTCTCTCTCTCTAATGATCTTACGTTTATTCCGTTATGTTGATTTCGTGTCCGGCTTTACTTTGGTGACGTTTCCTTTTGTTTTTGAGTTAAAGGGAAAAATAAAAGGTATCGCTGCTAAAAACGTTTTGTATCAAGACGTAAGATTTTAGTTAAGAATAAAGCTTGAAGAAATATTATAAAATCAAGTTTAAGAATGGATTTCAACTAATCAAAGTGGATTATTATGAATGGTCTACTAAAAAATAGAATTTATGATTTTGTATAAATTCTTCTAAAATAAAAAGTAAAAATGTTAATTCAAATGATTCAAGGTAAAACATCTATTTTTAATTATGTAAAACTGTGATTTTAGCGATAAAGTGGAACACCAGAGCCATATCACTTGTTCGTCTACAGATTCGATGATGAACTTAGATTAATAAAAGAATCTTTAAAAACAAATTTAGAACCCAAGCAGCTCTAAAATTAGGGAAAATTTTCTTGTTGTCATAACTTACAATCATATTTTCCTAATTTTAAAAAAAATAATAAACACATTGAAAAAAAATTTTTTTTCAACTTAATAGAAAAGTAGCGTATTTTTGTATCTATTGGGTGGAAAATTATACGACACATATATTAAGAAAAAATATTTGTTTCTATTGTCAAGAATGAATTTAGTTATCCATCCATCTAATCAGATAACCGAATATTTTGGAAAATATAAGCCCTTATCATAGCCTAAATTGGATTGTGTAAAAAAATTATAATTTAAAGCATTTTGGCTTTTCTTTGTTTTTGTTTGACACATTATTAATCAGGAAATTTTGTCTTTTAGATGTATAAATCTAGTAAATTTCCTATTTAAGAAAAGAGTTCAAGAAAATAATTGTTTTGTTCCATGATAGTGATTATGTGCATTTGAAGGCAAATTTTTTACTAGAATTTATATTTTAAAATAGATTTCAACCATTTCAAACATCTAAGTTTGATGTGAGAATGGAACTTCTAAATACTTAAACTGAAACTCAAAAATATTAGTTGGCATTGGTTATTCAAAATTTTCAATTTACAAGGATATTGTGAATATGTATCTAATGGTATTTAATAAAGTAAAAAGTGCTAATTTAAATTATTATAGTTAGCTTCTGAAACAAATGTGTAATATTATCTGCTTTTTTCAATATTTTAATTAATGACAGAAGTTTTCCGAGAAATTGTTTTATAAGAAGCAAATTTTAAGTTGAAAGTTTTCATATTTACTATTATTCTTTTTCATAGCGTTAAGTAATTTATTATTTTTCTTTCTGATTTACTTAACGCTTATTTTTATTTAATTTTTGGGATTTGTTTAAGTTTATTTCTTTCAAAAATTGTTGGTGTTCTTATTTCCTATATTTCTTAAACTAAATTATTATTTTTAAATAATTTATATCCAAAATAATTTGATTTTTGTTAAAAATGCAAATTGTTTTGTGATTTTTTTGAATAATTTTATGATAATAAAATTAGTCAATCAATCAATCAATGATAATAAACTCCTTTTGAGGAAAAAATTGTGTATTTTATAAATAACTTCTTGAATCTCAAGTTTTCATGCCTCAAATAAATACGTTCCTAATATATATCCTATTAGAAAATGAAAATTGCATTAATTACTTATTATTATTTTAAATAAATGGAAATGTTGGCTTCTATAAGGAAAAAAACGAGATTTTTTTGTTAATAATTCCAAAATTAGTTAAGAAAATAAATACTGATATTTACAAGTCGAGTGAACTTGACTTCTTGGATTTGGTTTATTTGTTTCGCACTAAAAATGTTGCGGAATAGAGGACTAAATTTATATATACATTGGTAGAATTATCCTAATTCTTATACTTCATGTTATTTTAAGAATAACACAAAAATGTTTAAGTTAACGAAAAATATTTGAATAAAAATAATAACATATACCGCAAATGTAAGTTGACAGCATAATTTATTTATAATTTAAAATAGAAGAAATTATTCATCATATAAAAATAATAGTTATGCCATTGAAAAATCGAGCTTTGCCATTGAATAACACTCAACTTTTCGTAATATTCTTTTGCTTGAAGAATTTTGCTAAATAAGGTAACCAGGATAAAGAGAAAGTTGAGTCATAAGTACTTAGAATTTTGAAATTTTAGATATCCTACGTATTTTTTAAAATTAATTAAGCATTCTGCTGATATATTATGATTGTTTTAGTTCTGGAAACGTTTTACAAATGTATTTCTTACTAGTGTATTCGAAACTGTCACCATTTTTGTGCGCATTCAGCATATTACCTTATGGAACCAAGCATTACAAAACATTATAAACGAATTGTAATAAAATGATTTCATTACTTGCGTATACAACACCAATATTATTACTGCAACTAAAACATATATTTCTCATAGAAAAAGTCATTTAATTTTTTATTACTTTATCCCAAATCTTTTTAATGAATAATGATGAAAAATAATGAATCTTTTTATCCCAAATATTATTGAAAGTGAATATTTTGTATATTATTTTGTCACCTCAAATGGAATTAGAAGATCTTTAGATTTACATCCACTGATAGCAGAGAATCCATGAGAACATTTTATCATTTCGATACTTTTTGGTATGTTTTACAAAATAGCAATTAGTGAAAAAGTGCTGAATGCAAAATTAGTACTAAATCACCAGTGATTTTAATACTATTCAAATGCTAAGGACAAATATTATTAAAAAATTAGAATATAATTCAAACTAAAGTATTCTAAAGTCATTAACCGGCGATTTCCTAAAAACATTAAAATTCCCCTGACAATTCTAGGAATCTATTTTTTATGTACCACTATCGATTTTTATTTTACTGATAAATTTGCTTTGAATTAATTTCTTTTTCTTTTTTTTGTTTCTTTGATAATAGTTTAAAATATTTTAAACATCTTAAGTTACTAATTAGTTTTTAATAAATATTTTCGCAAACTATCACTAAATCTAAGATATTTTGTAGATAATTTGCATATTATTTTAAAATATTAAACAACAGCATACAGTTTAGAATTATTTATCATTTGCTCTTATTAATTTTCATAATAGCTTTATGATTTAAAACTGAAATAGAAACTATATGATATAAAAGAGTTCCGTTTATTTCATAAGATGGGTTATTTATAAAATATTTAATATATTTTATAATGCTTAATAAATCTTGTATGATTTTCCTTTCACCATTTGAATTGCTGTTCTCTCTCTCTCTCTTATAAATATCATTTACTATAGACAATTTCTTTTTCCATTTTGAATATATTTTTCTAAACGTCAGCAGGAATCATTCTACAGGAACACGAATCTGGCAAAATTTCATGGAAATACAGATAATTTGATATCACACAACGATAGATTTTGTACTTTGAGTATTAGTAAAGGAATAGTTCAGTGAATAAGGGCTTTCTAAAAACCACAGGTTTATAACTATAATCATCGCTTAGGTTTGTAAATACTTTTGGTTATCTGGTTTGAAATCAGCTATTGATTTTGATATTCGCCTTTTTACAAAAGAAATATTCGTAACTAACAAAGGCCATAAACTTTTGAATCTATATAACCATTAATTTTATTAGTTTGAATCTATTTTATAAATTATTAACCATTAAAAAATTACTCAGAAATTTTATGATATTTTGTATAAATAAAAATATATTGTTTTTATTATTCAATCAAATTGTTTACACACACACATACACACACACACACACACACACACACACACACATATATATATATATATATATATATATATATATATATATATGTATGTATGTATATAAGTATTTCAAAACCAAAAAAAAGCGTTGAGTGTTTAAAATGCTCAAAAAATTCACCTTATTAAACAGAGGGAATTTGTCCAGTTTAATAAAACGTAAATTCAAAATTTATGATACATATTTCTGGCGATATCATTAAATAAGTTCAAATTCGTCAAAGTGAACACATAATGAATTCGAACTTGAGACAACAGTCATCTTGATTATCAAAGTGATTGCAACAATCAGATATTGTCAGCAATAAAGTAAAAAAATTACAGCTTTCAGCAATGACTATCCTCAAAAAGATCCTCCTCAGCATTAATTGGATCAGGAATTGCATTAGTGAATATAATTATTTATTATAGCATGTCACGCAGCAATAAATGTTGATAGCAATGAAATAAAATAATAAATTTTCGCAATGACTGTGGTTCTTCCAAGTGATGATACAACGATATGATGTTGATATCAGTTAAAGTAAATTTCAACTTTCTGAAAAAATCATGGTCGCCATGTTTATAGAAGTGGTGCAATAATGAGATGTTGACAATAACCAAGTTAAATTGTTATTGTTAGAAAGAACAAAAGTTATCATGGGCATAGAAGTGATATAACACTAAAATATTAACAACAATAATTTAAAAAAAGTAATTCGTTAATGTTACCATTTCTATAAAATTCGATATAGACTAATACATTATAAAATGAACTAGTAATTCATAGAGAAGCCACAATTGCAATAATCAATTCACTATTTTTAATAATATCCGTTATTCCCGTAAGTTCTTGACAAAATATCAACTTTTACTTGCAAATTCATATCGCATTCTTAAGTTAAGTATATTTATAAGCATTTGTTAAAAAAAAAAAAAAATCTTTGAGTCTATCTTGGTTTTAACTGTTAGAATTCTGAATATTGTCTGACTGGAATCAGATCACTTTTAGAATGTTCTTCAAAATTATCACTTCCTAATATTACAGATACATTAATCTTACAGATAAGTGATCCAAACTCAAAATACCATTCTCACAGTTCTATTATTCTAGATGGCAATAGAATTTATTAATGAAGAAAGTAAGAGCAAAACTGGAGCAACATTAATTTTTGTAATTAACGCATCTAGTATAATAGAAAGAGGACTAATTTCACAAAATAAGTATTAATTTCTAATTTTAACTGACAAAGTAATTATAAGTATGTGGTAGATATTTAAGTTCTTAGTGATTGCACTTTTAAATGAATTAAAAAGTTGCTTTTAATAATATAATACTATATAACATGTTAAAATATTATTTATCGATGATATCCTATAAACATTTCATATAATAATGATTCAACAATAAGAAATGTTAATGAAATGTTCAAATAATCACCTATCTTGGTTTATTATGTAGTTAATAAAACATAAAAAAATCAATTCTGTACCATATTTCAATGTACTACGATGAACATAAATATATATAATTAAATACATGCATTTTACTTCAAAAATATGTTTCCACTAATATGAATATCGTGTTACAATAGCAATTTAATAAAAGAGTCAAGAATTTAAAAAGGTGAGATACTCTAATAAGATAAATAGATAGCAAGTATTATGGGTATAAAAAAATTGAAAAGTCGTTGTTATTTCTTCAGTAATTCATAACTGAAAATATAAAAAAGTAGACTTTTACCAAGGGCATATAATTTAAAAAAAAGTTTTTATTGTTTCTCAGCTCATAGGAACTTACATGTGATTAATAATTTTTACTAGAATATTTGATAAATGATAAGAAGTAGTTGTTTGAATTTCAATTTTGAATTAATTTATTTTTAACTTTTTTAAAGAAGCAAAGTTGAATTTCGATTTTTCGTTTTTGGTCCTATTATTTGTGTGATTGAATTTTATCTAGATTTACTCTATTTTTCATGAATATGAATGTAAATAGTTTCGCAACATTTACATAAATTTAAAATATATATATACATGCACATATTGTAAATTCTCTCTCTATTACTATTTTTAAAAATCTAATTAACATGTGTTTCAGAAACAGCCCTATTCGAAAGCCAATTCATCAACGGTTGCTTCAGTTTTTTCTTGCCAAACGCTGCAACTCTCTTCCATTAGCTGAGCCATCAATTGTTACCTGACGACTCCTACATGCGATCAGTCACTAATTTACATTAATAACTGCAGCATGTGGTGATAGTATGGGTAATAACAATTTGTGTCACACGCCGTGTTCAATCTACAAAACGAGATCAATAACAAGAGAGCGATCTCCCAAAAGCTATCGGATAATCGACACCAATAACCAAATTGTGTAACGCGATCTTGGGATTGTATGTCTGCGCAATAAAAATTACGGATGCATGTCGTGTTCAATTATAAGTTCTGTCAAGAGCATATATTGGTTTTCAAACAATTTGTTGTTGCATGACCGTAAATTTTTTGAGTTGAGTACTTGGACTTTAATTAATAAATAGTGTTATTCAAAATATTCCTTTTTCGTGTCTGTAAGAAAATTATCGCTCTTTCCCATTTTAAATTTATAGACAGTTATTATAATCATTTATTGATTTCCTGTGATATTTTTCTTAATCACATCTAAAATTTTATGGATCAATTATAGACTTTTAGCAATAAAAATGGACTTTATTTTTTTGTAGCAAACAATTTAAGTTTGAAACTTAATTCTTATAGTATTTTTTCCTGGAAAATAAAAAAATGCATAGTTTAAATTTTTAGTATGTGTGTAGTTAATTTCAAAATCATTTAAAAAAACTTTTTTATCTAGTTATTATTCATATATTATTCCTAATCTATACAAAAATAATCTTTACAGAATAACTGCTAGAAAATCTTAATTTTGTCATATTTTTGCTATAAACACTAAAGTGTTTAATAAATTTTTTGTTATTGTTTAATCTGATTAATATAAGAAGAGATAAAAAAATTCATTCATGATAAATAGAAGTAACACTATAACTGTGATTTTGAAATTTATCCTAAATACTTTAGGATTTAAATTATTGGATACCTAAATTATTTAAATTTCTTCCTTTTATAATATTTAAGTATAAAAATATCTATTTTATATCTTACAACAAACAATGATTTTTCTTATCGTATTTTTCACCAATAATTAATTACGTTTCCTTTCATATGATCCCATGTGAAATATATTCAATAATCGTAGCTTCAGTGTGTTTATTATTTACAAATAATGATTATCAAAACCTGAGTTTCAACATGCTTATATCATGTGAAGAGACAATTAAACAACGTATCTCTCCATTAAAATAGATAAGCATATTTAAATCATAGTATACCACGCATTCTCTTGACCAATAAAAGTTGTGTTCGTAGATAAAGATACCTAAACCGTTTTTGATTCTAAATTGCATATTGTGTTTGAGAATAAAACAGTATTATACTTTTTATTAAAAAGTTAATAATCATCATGATATAATAAACGCATTCTTGGATTTAAACATTCATACCGTAGGCTATTACAAAACTATAGCAATGATCTTGAAATTTAAAATCCATTTTATTCTTTAAATAAGAGATAGAAAGAAACTTTAAAAAATATGTTCCTTATCATTTAATGATTAAGATATTACTAATACTTTCAAAACTAAGAAAAAATTTTTTTTCTTGCTTGAAAACAATTACAATAGTTTTATATTATTACTGAATTAATATGAACAAAGTATTCAAAATAAAATTATGTATTAGAGTAGAACAGTTATAATATGTTCAAATGTACATAATTACTTCTTAAATGAATATTCCAAATGCACATATTCATTGCTTGAGTAAAAATTATGTATATAAACATCATTAAAATATTATCTACATTTCATCTGCAACTTTAATGGTGTATAAGCTACAAATTAGTAAAAATGCAATGCCGTTTGTAATGAATAAAATTTATTTACTATGTCATTTTTTATTTACCAGCTAATTATACAATTAAAAATATAATATATAAACAAATCTTATTTGTTCAGATCTTTAGAAATAAAACTATTTATCAATGATATTTAATCCATTCACTCACCTCTCAGCAAATTATGTTCAAACTTTTTTTTTTTTTTTTCTGAAGCTTCTATTTCAATTTACCGATAAGGCATACATGTGAATATTAACATTAATAACTGTAATTCTAAGCCTTTTACTTGTTATAGTTTATTTTGATGACAAAGGAAGAGAAATAATGCATCAACAATGAGGTAAGGGATTAATTAGTAATTAATTGGGGCATAAATCTTCTCTTTCGATCTAAAAAAAAATAACTATAATGCATCGTAATGAGATTGCTGACAATGCCTTTATTCCACGCGAGATAAACTGCGTGCGATTAAACTTCAAACACCATATGAACTTTCCCCCATTTATTTCTGCCGCGACCCGTTTATCGTGTTTAGAAGGTTCTGTAGAACAGCTGACAATTTTCCCTCTATCGCGAGTTGAACTGTAACCGAGACCTTCGTATCGCACTAAATAGAAGGCGAAAACTTCGCTGTAAATGTTGTTTTACCTTTGTTACACTTACACAGCAGGAAAAGCAGAATCACGACTTTTTTTCTTGACGATTGGGAAGATAAATGCTGAGAGAAATTTAGAGAAATAAAAATTTGGCATCCATTTCTTTTCCAGCGTATTTCTTTCTAGAAAAGAAAGAATCTGGAAAAATATTTTAATACTATCATTAGTAATCATGTATATATAAGAAATATACAATGTTATCTTTGTTAAAGTTAAACAATGACGAGGAAAATCGAAATTTATCTTTTTACTGTATGATGATCAGATGTTTTTCCTCATGGAGTAAACTCTTTAATTATTATTTTATCGGATTGAAAAAAGATATTTCATGTATTTATCATATTAATAAAATAGTCTTAGTTTTTAATCTGGTTATGTATCATAAAATATTGCCAAGATATTCTTAATTTTGTAAGAGAAATTAAATTTTTAGTGATTTGTTGTGAAATAAAATATTTTTAGTAATTATATATACTAACTATTAAGGTACATACTTTCCATTGAATTAAGTAACTTCTTATTAATTAAAAATATTTTAACGTTTGAACAATTTATTGTTTAAATTATGAAGAGTTTAAAATCTAACCATTGCTTAATATGCAATCTTTAAAATTAAAAAAAAAATGTCTGAATTTTAAACTTTTGCATTTATTATCATTTACAATTACAAGTTTTAAAACTATTTATTTACTTTTAATTAAAAATCTTCTCAAATATATCTCAATTAAATTGTACTATATTAATCCTATTTTTATATAGTTACTTATAATTAAAAACGTTTTAGTCGCTTACTAGTAACTAAAATGCGTTTTATGTAAGTGAAACACATATTCGACAGACGATATATATCATGAAACAATTCATGTCGTTCACCACAAAAAATTAACAATTCTTAGTTTTTTCTCTTTTTAATTTAAAACGATAATTTTTATTTCATTAAAAAAACTTATTTATAACACAGAAATCTTGATATTTTAATAATAACAGAATAAAAATACTAGAGATTTACAACCATTTCATGTTCTATTTTAAATGAAATAAATAGACAGGCGGTAGTCAAGTAAGTCTTTATAGAATACAATGCACACATGTGTAGGTTCCACCAATTTAAGCTTTCACCCGAATAAACGAGCGGTCAAATACACATTGTTAGTTAAATTGTTTGAAACAGATCGTTTCTACTTGTGCGAAACGACTCCTGACAACAATGTAAAACCAATCGAGTTTTTTTTTCTCCTTTTATGATTGTCGAGTCAAAATATAACTTCCCTTTTCAGTTTTCTGGTTGCTTTGATCACGCAGTGTGACATATTGGTGCTCTTTTATTTCCGTCTAAATAGAATTCCGAGTGTAGATCTTGAATAAATAATGCCTTGCTGCCCATAACATATTCTCAGCAGAAGGATTGATTTGGGTGAACAACAGTTTAATTATCTATTCACATTAATCGATTTAATTTATTTTTCTCTCCTTTTGTCATGGGTAAATGAGGTGGGTGGGATGACTATTGAGAATTTAGGCCTTTACTTCAAGTGTGACAGCTAGTAAATAGGTTGCAGGTAAGGGGAAAAAAACCCATGAACAATGTTAAAAACAAGCCAAATTTGACGACAATTTTGAGTATAAAGTATATATATATATATATATATATATATATATATATATATATATTGTATATATATATATATATATATATATATATATATATATATATATATATATATATATATATATATATATATATATATATATATATATATATATAATATATATATAATATATATATATATATATATATATATATATATATATATATATATATATACATTATATATATATAAATGAAAAAAATATTCTAGGATTTGATTTATATTTTTGAATTTTTTATTAAATAACATCATAAGTTTACTTACCCATGTGGACATTCTTATTCTTATTTTAGAAAAATAATATCCACTTGCTGAATTGAAGTTTTAACAAATTCTTAAAATTACTTTTCAATAATCCTATTCCTCTATTTTGTATCCACCAATTTATTCACTAATCATCGTGACTCTCCCAAATAAAGGGATTGTTACCGGAAAGAGCAGCCTATAGGGGATATTAGGTCGATTAATTTCGTGTGAAAACCCCCACCCGTTTCTTTTCAGCTTTCCCCAGTGATGTGGAACAGAATTAAATAAAAAAAGTAACAAGCCAATTTTATTTCTTGTTTATGCAACTACCATTTACATAACATTACTGATGAAGCGGAAAATTTATATTCAGTGACCACAGAGTCTCTGGGATAATTTTTATTTCAAAAAATTAGTTTATATTTCAAAGACAAGGAGATATTTTATATCAATATTCAATCAGGTTTGATGGAAAATATATAAAAACACTCTTCTTTTTGTCTCTTTATTATAATGTTTTTTTTATAACATATATTATAAACATTATTTGAATATTCAACTAAAAATTCAATGAAATATTGAATTTTCAAAACAAAGATAAACTTATTTAAGTTAAATGAATACAAAAATATGTTTCTTTGAAATTATAAGATATATGAAATTGATGTTGATAATTTAAGAAAAACGTTTTTGATCAGAATGGTACGTTTTATTTTTTTTTATTAAAGATTGAAATCATTTAGGATTATATATACTTAGTATGCAGTGTATATACAGAAAGGTAAAATTAATATACTCCTAGATAGATTGAACAGCATCACAATGATTTTGAATAATATATTTTAATAAACGCAACAGTCATTTTTTTTACGTATAAGCTCACGATAATCAATAAATTTGACAATCATCAGAAAGGAATAAGCTGTGATGCTTATATTAGAGTATTAAATTGTTCAATGTGCAGAATAGAAGTAGAATATTTTAAATATTAATTAAAAGCAACAATTCCCTTTCTTTAGAATTTGAATATCGTATAGATGTTTTACTGAATAGATGATTCTCTTGACATTTTTTTTTCTAAATATCTCAAATTTTATCTAGATGAATCGTTCAAGAAGATAGTTTTTCTGGGCATGTACAACTTACAATTACTGTGATCAATGTTTCCCAAAATCGTGTTCAGATTTCTCAACGGATATACTTTTCAGCTTTTTTTATCACAATTTTAGATACTAGTCCATATTATGTCAATAAAATGCTATTTTTTTTAATACACATGCTTGAATCCAACGGAAATTCAAGATATGTTCGATTAAAGATACCTGGTTCAATGATACAATCTTTGTATTTTTTCTTTTATTCCTTTGTTTCTCTGGAACAAAACCTGCAAAGTACACACCCAAGTGGATGAATTTTATCAGATAAATGCATTTCTTATTCACAAGCCTGTGAAAATAGCAGCTGGGAGACGATAAAAATGGGACGAGGGTATAGGATCACAGTCAAATACACCACAACGTGATGCTACGTGTCAGCTATTAATCTTGCATTTGGCCTTATGTTTACCAAAATTTGCAGATGGATCAGTTTTTCACACGATTCAAGAAACAGAAAATCTTGTCTTACATACTTCAAATATGGCATACTCCATACACAGTCATCAAAATTAAATTTAACCATGTACTTATCGGCATAAACTATGGTATAGATTAGAAAATCAAAATTTTTATGGTTCAATTTATTTTTTTAGTTTAAGATATAAATGAATAGGCTTCAAATAAAAGCTGCTTCTAATTTACTTTCAAAAATTATTTATTTCATAACTTTGTACACATGATCTTTTTAAAAATATTTTATGTCCTTTTAAAATGTAAAATTTACTGAATATTTTGATCATGGAATTTATTATCATCTTTCTTGACTTATATTTTGAGGTATAAGATTATATGTGCATGCTCTTTTATAAAAAAAAAAAAACTAGGAGTGAAAGTATCTAGAGTAAGTACAGTAATTTTATTGCTTTAATAATTATTTTATTTAATTTAAAGAGTATAGTAATTTAAAGGAAGATGAATGTACTAAAATATTTAAATGCAAACCTTTTGAATAGATTGAAATACATATAGTAGAATCAATAAGTGGCCGCAATAATAATGATAAAAATAAGTTTAACATTAAATTATTTCTATGTATCTCCTCATAAAAATTCTTTTTTTCCATATTTTCATTTTATTAATTTAGAATAATGTAACATTTATCCTTCATCTACTATAAATTATTAAGCTAAATATTTTAATTCGCTTCTTTTTTATGAATATTTATTCTTAATCTATTGTTAAGAATTAATTATTTATTCTTAATATACTTAAAACTGATGCATGAGAACAATGATATAGATACATAAGGATCTATTCAACAATAATTTGTTTTTAGATTCATTGTAAAATAATTTATGTCTGTAAATTAAACTTGTTTTTAAAGAAAAACATTTTCAACGTGTAGAAACTGGTGTTATCTATTCATTATTATAAGATTTTTATGTTTATATATTAATTTTCTCAAGGAAAATCAAATAATAATTTAGTAAGAAATTTACTTTGAAGTTAATCGATTGTAGTTTATATCATTAATGTGCTCAAAGCTGTCCTAATAATTTTGAGATCAATGAAATATTCTCTACATTTTAAAATATTAGAAAAGGATCAAAACACTTATTTTCGGTATCTAATTTATATTGCGTTTAAATCACATTTCTTCACAAATTTTTCTACTCTTAAATGTTATACCATCCTCAATTTACCTGAATATCGTTTTTTCATCACTTAATAATAATAATTGATCTCTATGCATATTCAATAATAATAATTGACTTCCATGGGTCATAATTTACTGTGGTAAATTCTAACTTTACGAATTAATTTTACGAAAATATTTACCTTTGTTAAGGATTTTCTATTTTTTAATTTGTCAAACACTTCCGATTATTAACTATATTAAGTTATTCAAACAAATGTAACACGTTTAATAAGTAAGTATGTTTCATTTAATAGAATTGCATTATTATATAAGAAAAATATGTTTGTAAAGAGCGAAATTTCTTAAGTGGTGAATGCTATTTTCTTTTAAAAGAGTATCTCAATGATTCAGAATTTGATTCGAAATCTTGGTCAGAAAAAAGGAATAAAATGCATACTTAGCTCTGAAGAATTAAAACTAATTGATTAAATACACTAAGAAAAATGAAATTGATTAATGAAACCTTAATTTTATTTGTCAATTTGATTAGAATTTACACAGAAGAATAAAATATTATACATACCTTTCTTATCATTAATAAAGTTATTGTTAAAAGTTAACTACTCTTGTTTTAATAAAAAAGAAATACAATAAAATGAAATACAACGTTTCTGAAGTCTAATTATTTGAGTTTCTTATTCTATTTCATACAATCTGATAACCTTTGTAGAGCAAAGTTATTGATCGTTAGAATTTAGAAACAGGCATCAAGCAGATATTCTCAGACTTCTCTGACTACCATTCCAAAATGAAGGTTTCATTGAGAAAAAATGAAATATACAAGTTTTACCTGCAGCAGCTACCATTTGTAAAATCGAAGAAATTTATATTGGGTCAAATACAGAATCCGTTACCTTTCGGTAATTAGAACAACTGTTCAAAATTTACAATGAAATGTAAGTTTCGTTAATATATTTCAGAAATCATGTAAACTTAAAATCACTTTGCCAAGGTTATTATTAAATATATAGTAAGGAAATTATAAATTCATAAATTTATAGTAATACACTGGTGGCCACTATAAATGTAACACCTTGAAGGAAGCATTTAAATTGCATGAAATTTACAACATATATTAGCGAGAATGAGATTTGCAAATAATTAGAATTTCAGAGCAGACGAACATCACGTGAGCCTGTGGTACCACTTCAAAGAGCTATTTAAAGCTTGGAGACAAGTATTTTAATTCGGAAATTGTTTTTTTTATTTTTCAAAAATTTAAAAAAAAAAAAAAAGAACCCGATTAATTATGCCTTGTAGAAAATAAGGATAATTTTTTTTGAGCAAGTATTCGAGCACGACAGAGGAAGGATAATGGCCTACCAAGATTGTGGACTATCTTTCAGGAAAATCGGTAGTCGTGTTTGACAAACCCAAACAACTATAATACGGATATGTGATCGTTAGATGCATGAAGGTATGACGGACCGACGTATTCGATCACATCCACCTCAGTGCACCACCTTCCCGTGATGACAGGCAAAATTGTATGCATGGCAGTGACAGAGTGCTCAGCCACACCATGAACCACAGCACAGCACATTCAGTCTGTATTGCATCATGCAGTGTCTGTGCGTACCATTCAACGCCGTTTACAGCAAAATAGTCTGTTCCCAAGGCGTTCATTGATGCGTCCACGCATGACGCAGAACTATAGACGTCTCCGCCACCAATGGTACAATGAAAGAACGATGTGGACGGCAGAACGAAAAGAAATTGTCTTCACTGACGAGTCACACTTCTGTCTGCAACACCACGATGGTCGCATTCGAGTAGGGAGACAGCGTAGAGAGGATGCTGAACAGCTGCATTATTCACCGCCAACTGGGTATTATGTTATGGGGTGGTATTGAATATCACTCTCGCTATCCTCAAGTATGCATTGACGGTACTTTAAGCAGCCAGTACTACATCTCCGAGGTGTTGGAGCCGGTTGCCCTTCTTTACCTTCAGAGCTTGGTTCATAGCCATATTTCAACAAGATAATGCGCGATTACACATGGCACGCATTGTCCAAGGATTTTTCGTTAATCGCCAGATTGAGTTGCTTCCCTGGCCGACTCTCTCTCCGGACCTTTCACCGATACGATTGATCCAGATTACATCCCCAGCTGCCACACCAGATCATTTTTGGCAACGTGTGGAAGATGCTTGTTCTGCTGTACCCCGAGAAAACATCCAAAAGCTCTTTGAATCAATGCCAAGGCATGTGGCAGCAGTGATCTCCAACAGCTACTCTGGCTACTGGTTTTGGCAGGAATCACACTTGATAGAAATCTATAAATTTAATCATTTTATACTCGATCAACATATTATCTATAAAATTAGTTTTGTTGTGATATCTCTTGTCTTTTTTGATGTTGCAATTTGGGTGGCCAGCAGTGCATAATAGTAAGAAAATTTTTAAAGTATATTATTATAGTAAGAAAGTTCAAATTCCATAAAACATTTTTGTTTATAACAATTTTTAATTCTACTATTATGACGGAAATAAGAAAATATTTGGTATATTTCATTTACAATTCACATATAATAAATATCTTTCGAACTCTTGCACTAAATATTTTTACTGTACCTATAAATATTTTAAATTTAAAATAGTTTATTATTAATCAATTGTGAAGGTATTTATTAAATAAGAGAACCAATCTTTGGTGATTGCCGTGTAACAATTAAGTACATTATTGGACAATTTTTGATATCATTTCCTGTATCCAGCAATTTTCAAAGAACATTTAAAGTTGCGACGCATTGCATTTTGAGTTGCTCCAACATTTTAAATTTCATACATAAGCAAATGTCTAGTTGAAATGATCGAGAAATGCTTTCACAATTCTTTTTTAAATCCCGTTATAATTAATGATGAAACTTAGATCTAAGAATTTCATAAAAATACCTCAACAATAAAGTGGATATTGGTTAAAAAATTGAAATGACGGAAAAGATTAAATTGAAGTCACTTACAAAAATCATTAAATTTTTACTGTATTCTTTAATTTTCTTGATATTGCACACTATGAATTCTCATTGGTTGATCAGACAGACAATAAATTTGAGTATTTTTGTTAGTGGTGTTACAATTATATAAACAGATATCATAAATACGAAATTGAAATTAAGTATTTTCGGCATAAACTGTTTTTTTGGCATACAACACAAAAATCTAATATTTTTGAGTCATCGATATTTGTGACTTAAAACTGCAGCATTCTATGGAAGATTCTTATCGAATCAGAGACATTAAATTCAAAATTGAATAATTAATGAATAACATTAAGCATTAATTTACAAACTTTTCAATCAAATATGTAACCAAATAGTTAATAATTTAATTTAGTTTGGATTATTTGTTGTTTTATGATATTATTATGCACATGGGGGCTAAATCAACCATTACGTATAGTTTAGAGTTAATCTTGAATATCGTATAGATATGCTTGCTTAAAATAGGAAATAGTGCAGATATTCAGTTTACTAACATTTTTAATTGGAGTCCAATATTCGTTATCTTGGGTGATACAGCTTAAAGAAGTAAGGATATATATATATATATATATATATATATATATATATATATATATATATATATATATAAATGATAATTTAACATTTCCAGGTATTATAGTTGGTCCATTAAAACCTGCTATTAAAAGTCTTAAAGACAATTTTAATAACGTTCTTGTTGATAAAGCTTCTAACAACTATGCATTTTTCTGTACAAAAATTTTATTTATATTTACTAGATAAAGAGATACTAAATTCAAATACCTACAAACTTTTAAATTCTACAGCTGACATCATTAATAAAAAAAATTCAAGGTTTTCATAAACTTTTAAACATAAATAATTATATTTAAGTTTGAATTTCCTTATTTAACAGTAGTTCCAAAATTTCATAAATATCCTATAAAATTTAAATTGATTATTTGTAGTTTTAAGTCTTATGTGTAGACACCTGGTATTAATTTTGCTGAATATCAAATACCCTTCTAAAATCTATTTTTAAATCTAACGTAACTTGGATTATCGATAATAATTTACCTGTTTGTGTGTGTGTGTGTGTTTGTGTGTGATTTCTTATCAAATAATTATATTTATAGAATAAGTTCCTTTGATTTCAAAGATATTTTTACCAGTATACCCATAGTAAAGTTAAATGATGCATTATATTTTTACTTCCAAGACTGCAATTTATTAAATATTAAATTTTTGAATAACTTGATAAAATCATGTATCTATAACAACTACATATATAATGCTGAAAACATTTTTATTTCAGAATGGTGATCTTCTAAAGGATTATAATTTTTTAAGCATACTCGCAAATTTATTTTCACATTATTTTGAAAAAAAAAGTTATCAGTATTTTGCTTTTCAGTACTCTGAGGATTTCATTATTTCCAATAATTCAAATTTTAGTGATATTTCTCATTAATTTATCCTAATGAACTTTCATTGATCTAAACCATTATTTTTAACAATAATACTGAATCTTTATATTTGTATATTAACATTGAAAATTCGATTACTTTATTACTTACATTGATATTTTTGATAAAACTAATCAATTTAACTTTAATGCTGTCAATATATTGGTAGTCTAATATTTTTAAAAAATTTATAAAAATGCCATATTTAATGACATTTATCGATTTTTCGTATCGTAACTTCTCTACATCAAAATCACACGAATTTCAGTCACATGAGCAAATTAAAATAACTTATTTTCATTTTTATTTCATATTTATTTTTAAATAGTTTTTTTTTCAATCTAAAGATTACAGTCAAATTTATATTTTTGCGGGTTAATGCCAAACCAATTACGAATTACAAATATCTATTAATTATTTTTAACAAAATAAAATAATTCATTTTTTTATCGAAAATGATTTTTACTAATATCATATTTCCTGTCAGTGTAAAAAACTTTGGGAAAAAAGCAACAAAGTTTGCAAAATCCAGTAGTGTTTGAATCAAAATTTAATACAGCTGAGGGTGGAAATTTTCTTTTTTGATTTTAAATCTCAACTGTCTGATAATGAAATATATTACTCTTCATTTTCTTAAAAATAAAATATAAATATTAAAGAACGTTATTAAAACTAATGCATCTTTTTCGATAAAAATGGCTTTTGGACAACAAACAAAAATTACACTAATTTTTCATACAAATTGAGATTTCCAGTATAAATCAAAGAAGAAAAGGCATTTCTGTACAAAGCGTATTAACATTTCATTCCATTTACTATTATTTTCACAAAGAAATGATTTGAAAAATAATAAGTGAAAAAAGAATCTGGATTATATGTAAGAGAGGATAAAATAATATATTCTATGATCATTTTTTTAAGATTCTCAGTAGTATTTCAACTGTACATAAAACAAAATTTTGATCATTTTACTTAAAATATGTGGCTTACCATGGAAAATTCATCGAATATAATCTATCTTTCAAAAGCATTTGTGTGTGGGGATACTGATTAAGTAGATATGTAATGAAAAATAATGAAAACATTTTAAGATACTTGGTCGATATATTTAGAAATTCAAAATAAAGCCTTAATTGTGGTTATTTATTTTTCCGTAAAAAAGATATCTTCGTGGATGAACTCCTTCCAATTCATTAGGATTTTCCATTTTCCTCTTAAAGTGAATAAATTTGAATTGCATTCGAATAGTAATTACATAATCTTATAAATTCAGAAGAGTTGATAATTAAATTGAAAATTGGAATACTAACCAATTTCTGCTGCAAAATATGTAAATAAGCAATTGGAAACACAAGTATACTAAAATAAAATAAAAGCTCTAAAATTAAAACAAAACATAAATTATATAATGAAAAAATCAATTCATTCTCTTTCCCTAATTTTACTAAAAATTTATGGCAACTCGTACGCTCACCTAAAAACCATTAAAGATCTTCAGACCACTCACATATTTTGAAAAGCCGTACTTTTTATAACCTCCCTAAGAGAATGCTCGTGACAAAAATTGTAAGATTTTTATATGTATATCAGTTATAATCAAATGGCCCCTTATTTACTTCAACTAAAAGAGTGATTTAAAAATGATCATAATGAATTATATATATATATGTATGTAATAAAATTTTGCTTATGTTGTATTTATAAATAATGGATTTCGTGTATATAGTTTGGTGGTTTTTGTTCACACTAATATAATATATAATTACACACTAATATATAATTTCTGTGGTATTTAATAACACTTACATAACACATATTTACTTTTTTATGTTATCTTAAATTTGCACATGAAAAACCTGATAAATAAGTTGCAAGTTAAAGTTTATGATATGTGTTTAAATGAGACAGTAGAATGATAATATTTTTATTGTTTTTGACTAATAAATTTAAAATAATTTATTACTTCTAAAATGTAATTTAATGTTTAAAATGTAATTTAACTTCTAAAATATAATAAAACTTCTAAATGTTTTTTGATTACGATTTAATTAAAATTCAAATATTATGCTTCTTTAAAATATTTTGAAAATTAATTAAATGTATAAAATGAATAGTTATTACTCAGTTATCAATCCTAAAATTTTAACCTGGAAGTGGAAATCATGATGTTTAAAATGGTCTGCATGGTGCAATTATAAAAAAAATATTACCTCTGAATATTAGTAATTTATTATATTATTAATTGCCAATATTCAGAGGTAAAATTATTATATTTAAAAATTCGCAAACCATCATAATATTTAAAATTATATGATAAATTTAATGAGGTTTACGCAAAAAGAGTTAGCGAATTCGAGAGTTAACCCAATAGAAAACATTGGTGGTGAGAAGGTCTATATCAACACGGAAAGATCTTTAGCATCCTTTTTCTGGAGAGACATGATGTTAAGAAGATGAGAAAGCTGCAGCATATTTTCCTACATCTAGCCCCGAGTAAGGCTCTATCTGCTACTTTAAAACAGTCGGGAGGAGTCTTCATGATTTTGCAGCAGGTACCAAGCAGATGACCCCCAATACTTAGTCTGCCACCTCCAGAGGCATCATTTCATTTGGAAGACATTGCGATAAAGGCGCAGTTTTAACATGCTCCAGCCGCATTTAATGAACTTGACGTATCTTCGGTTAAGCCGGGATTAAAACTTTTTAGCTTCTGATAATGAAAAAGACACTATAACTATTAAGAAGATAACGGCTCAGGTGGAAACTGCTTCATTTGACCTTCTTTCATAATTTTGATGTTGTTAGACGCGTTACTTCTGTTGGCTAAAATAAGCATTCGAAAACGTTGTACAAAAATGTGTAGACAAAATCTCACAAAATACCTCAAAAGTCATCTTTTATTTTATGATAAGAATAGAAATCTTACTTAGTAAATAATGCTAAAATCAAGAAATGGGGAGAACAAGGTGTTCATTACAATTTCATTAAAATAAATGTGAACCTAACTAAATTTAGGGTGTTTTCTGTTTTTAAAAAAAATGCACCACGAATTTTGTAATAGCTATTGCTATCAGTAACATATAATCGTAATAGAAAATGCCGATTTAATTGATTTTGTATGCTTTCTAAACATATTTTCTAACGTATATCATTTGCTCATTTGTTCAATCCGTATTTATTTTTTTCTTGTATTTTTTATTTACACCTACACTTATGTATTCTTTAATATTTTTTTTAAATATGATTATAAAGAATTTAGAATAATTTTTTATTCTTTCAAGAAAATTTCCGATATTTTTCATATGATAGAATTTGAACATACCGAGAACTCTCTTGACGTCACAGTTAAAAGTATCAGAATTTTGTTATAAAAAATTTATTTAATAAAAACAATTCATATTTTTTGTTTAACAATTCATATATTTTGTTTTTATTATTTTAATTATAATTTTTAAAGTTATTCATATTGATATTTTTAATAGGCAAAATTTAGACTGTCCAAAAATTACAAAATATTTGTTCCTAAAAAATTTCTAAAAGAAACCTTATTTTAAAGCTTGATAAAAAATTATCATTCTTATGAAATTGTAAAATATAATGAGTTAAAAATTTAAATAAAGGAGAATTTATCTATTATTTATTATTGTAAATTTATATGTGTGAGCATACATCATAATAGATGTGTTAAACAGCATAAAAATTTACATTTTAACGAGTCTAGTATTATGTGCTGAAAAGTAAATTGTGCATGATAAAGTACAAAAACTTTAAATTAGTACAGTAAGGGATTTAGCTCGTAATTGTAATGGAATAATTGGTTTCATAGAAATAACATTAACAAACGATTTTATTTACTTTACAAGCATTCGCAATTTCATATTCTGGTATTTTTATATTTTGATGTCAATTCCATTTAATGGTTAAAATAATTTCTTAACTGTGAGATTCATGGTTATAACATAAATAAGCAATATTCCCTTAATCTCCATAAAAAGAAAATATGAGTAACTGCGCATAGTTCGTAAAAAATCTCAAAAATTAATAGGAGCATAAAAATAAATCTGTTATGTTTCATACATATAAGGATGTCTAAAACCCTCCCATTTATGTTAGGTGAATGTGGAGAAAAGGGTGATAGCTCAGATGTGACCTCGTCACTTGAAAGTGGTTGTGCCACATAGTAATGTTAAGTAAGCATGTCAAACCCATTAAACCCATTAGGTACAGTCCGTGACTCGAATGCAAAGCTATGTGTGTATATATTTTTTATGTAAAATATGAAATATGACGATCGTTATTTCAAGTGTCAATAATCCATGTATTATAGTAAGATGTGGAATTTATGTAATACATTTCATTCAAATAATAAATTTTAGCATTGTGTAATGAAAAACTCCTTATATCTTAATATATTATTCATTGGCACATAATAAAATGTTGGAATGTTAAATTAATTGGGAGGATTAAAATTTCATTATTTTAAATATAGAATGTTATTCATCAAATATAGATATATTTTTTCTTAAATTGTATATCCTGAGGTCTAATATATAAAGTTATTGTAAATCCGAATCAAAGAAGTTAAATGATTAATATAAAATATAATATTAATAAAAATAAATAAACAAACTCTTCAAACAATTCGAACTGTATATAGAAAGAGACAAAATAGATCATGAAACAAACAATAAAACCTTAAGTTAAACTGGAAATTACAAATATTTTCAAACAATGTAACTATGTTTTATAAAATCAGGAAAACATTTAATGAGGAAGTTATTTGAATACATTTTTATTCTTTCATGTAAACAATTTCAATTGAATAAAATTGTGCATGAAATGTTTGATGTTCATCAATAGAATATATAATTTGCATATGCAAAAAGTTAATAAAAATAAGTTATATTAATCGCATACCATCATTATAAATGTTATACATAGTTATAACAAAGATTTTATTTTTAATGACGACACTATAGAAGAAGCAATCGGGAAATGTGATAAAAGTAAAGGCAATCGAATATAACACGTGTATTATTTGTTTAAAATAGGCCACTTTCATTTTTCATCTGTACCATTTATAGATATTAAACTTTAACATGGTACAAATTCTGTATTTTCTTAAATATAAATTCAAAACAAATCATTTGTGAAACTCTAAAATGCAATATCTAGAATCTTTTTTCTTTAAAGTAGAAATTATAAATTTTTGGGCCATTTACTCTACATAAGAAGCTCCTACCCACAATATAACTCTCGAAATGCAGCAAAACAAATAAAAAATATGATCCTTTAAACAAATCATACATTTTTTAAAAGAACTGTAATAAAACTAACACGCTTTTAAAAGTATTTAATTAAATTAAAAAGTTATTTTCATTTAAAGCTAAAAAGAATTTTTTCCAATGGCAGATTGTAGACAGTTACAACTGCAACATAACGTCTATTGTTCCCTGGTAACCCAAGGAACCGACCAGAAACAGCGACCTCTTAGCCGCAGAGGCGTTGTCCCGGGTGCACCACAGGGGGGGGGGAACCCCCATCGCACTTTCACACATACCATAGGGACCCACTTATAGGGTAGGCATCATTCACACTTCATTCACACACACAAGGAAAGGGCAAAGACAGGATAGAGAGAGAGAGAGAAAGTACATCCATGCCTGAACCGGGATTCAAACCCAGGACCTTCCTATCTGTAGTCAGGCACGCTGACCACTAGACAAGTTGGCCGGCTAAAATATTTTTATAAATATTGTTATTTTATGCCATGTTATTTATTTCTCTTGTTACTTTCTTTCGCAAACACCAGAGAAATAAAAACAAATTTACAAATTGAAATGGGTTGATATTAATTACAAACAAACTGTATAAAATACTAAGTATTTTTAATAATGTGTAATTGTAAAAATTAAATTAAATCCTCCTATTCACCTCCCTCCATATTCTATTCCCCTTTAAATAACATTCTTTCTGTGTAAATCCTTCACTGTAATATTACATTGAAAAACGCTGTTACTTATATATATATATATATATATGTATATATGTATGTATGTATGTATGTATGTATATATATATATATATATATATATATATATATATATATATATATATATATATATATATATATGTATATAAAACAATCTATGTTATATTTTAACAATCAGAGCCTCTCAGATTTTTGCAAATTGTTTTGACCTGTTCTCATTAGAAAAACAAAAAAATGGTGAAAACACTGGAAAATAAATAAATAAAAAGCTAATACAATTCCCATTCATTAAAAAAATGCTCTGATCATGATCTTACATCTTCCTGTATACTCTGGAGAATTTCCCTGAAAGAGAAAAGTATCAATGAAGTAATTTCATTTTTTTTTTCATTTATTTATTTTCCAGTTTTTTACCCTTTTATTGCTTTCCTAATTTCATTTGATCAAAACAATTTGCTTGAATCTTGTGAGTTCTGATTTCATTTAATCTTAAAACTATATAGCGTTGTTCTTATGCAAAAAAACAATGCTCTATGTAAATAATAAATGCGTATGATCTGAAAATTAAAAGTTTTTAAAACTTTTATGACAAGTATTTAAAACATATATATATATATATATATATTTCAATGTTTCATAAAATGTTAACAGTTTAAAAGACCAGATTTACTTTTCCTGAACAAATCACAATAGAAAGTCAATATTGACTATAGTTATTAATATTAAAACCAACAGATTGAATCTTCTTTTGACCAAGACATCTTTTGAGATAAAAACGAGATGAAATTTCCTTTCATAATTCTATTTATATTGATCTTATTAAACTTTCTCCCTAATCCAATCTAAAATTGATGGTAGTTGTGAATTTTTAAACATATTACTGAAATTTAGGGAAAAAATGTAAGGAAATTTATATAAATGACATCTTTTGAAATAAAGTTGGAGTTCATTTTCAAATCACAGTTCTAAATGTTTTCAATTGTATCGACTTTATAAATTGTATACTTTTTAATAAAAGAACAAAGAGAGTTGTGAGTATTTTAAATATATTATTGAAATTCAGGAAAAAGAATTACAAGGAGAATAAGTAAAGAATACCTGAATTAAAAGGGGAACTGATTTTCAAACCATAATTTCAAATACTGTCTGTTTTGACGATGATAAATAATTCTCCCTTTAATATAAGTACGAGGATAATTGTGAATAATTTTTAAATACGTTATTGAAATTTAGGAAAAATAAAAAGGGCACTTCTTGAGACCAAGTTAGACTGCATTTTCAATTGATAGTTCTAAATGCTACAGGTTATGCTAAAAGGTTTTGGTTCTTCTTGACAATTCTAAATTGTTCTAAAAACAATGACAATTTTAAAGTATTTTAGACATATTTTAAAAATTAGTAAATAAAAGTAAGAGCATTTTTTGAACTAAAATGAAATAAACTTTCAATTATTTTCCAGTTATATTTCAAAAAATTTAGAAAGCAAATATTTAGTTTTGATTTTTTTAATGTGCGTGCATATAAAAAAATATTTTACCATGTATCTATCAAAAAGATGCGTAGATTTTTTATATTATTTTTTTTATTCTAATCTTTATATAACATCTACTTCAAAAACATGGCTATTATCACTTTATTCTGTATAATTTGAATATAGACTACTTTTATACCTACAATTTTACTACAACTGAAATTTAATTTACCAATTAAAATTGTCAATATCAAAAATTTCTTGCCATTTAAATGCTGGTATACTTATTATTATTATAATATCTTATTCCATCCTAAGGAAACTGTTTTATAATTTTTTAAGCAAATTCACAATTCCTCAGAAATTATTATTATTATTTGTTATCGTATTTTATACTATGAACAATTTTTAAATTAATATTGAATTCAAATATGAATAAATATTCAAGCATAGATGTTAAAAAGGAATTGACTTGTAAAAGCATTAATAAAATTTTTCAAACTTCAAAGTCTAGATTTTTTTAAAGAAAATATGATGCTAATGAAACACAATACAGATAAAATTAATAAGAGTTGTTCTGCTATGTATGAGCTTTTTGAAAAATAGGTAAATACTGTAATTGATGAATACATTTGTCTTGCAATAATTTTTTAAATAACATTGAATATTATTATGATTATTTCTGAAATTCTGAATGAATTAATTCCAGTGCAATTTTTGAGCTTGAAAATGGTAATAATAAAAAAGATTTTCACAAATTCTTGAAACAAAGTTGGTTTAATTTATATTCATTAAAAAGAGATAAAATGCTAGAATTAAAAATTCTCCACTGTTGTTAAAATAGCTTCGGCAACAAATCGATATTCCTAAAGGAAATTACATGGGATTTATACAGATATTTTCCAGGAGAATATTTAATAATTTAAATTTTTGTGTAAATGTAGCTTAAAATTACGACACTTGAGTAAAATATGTAATACAATTAATATGAAAGGAAAGAAAGCTTTAGTTACAGTTACTGATTGTAAAGAAAATTGTCAAAATTAATACTTGAAAATGAAGTGGTTATGTTAAAATGGTGATATGTGTGCTTTTATTAATATTTCAAAAGTTGAGTGAAAGAAGATTCAAACACTTAAAGAACAATTGCGAAATCTTTGGTATTTCTGTATTTACTGTACACAAATTTATGATTTGAATTTAATCAAAACAAGAAGGAACATTATTTAATCATGCAGCTGATAGAAAAACAAAATGCAAATTGCTCTATCTAAAGGCTAATTTAATCAAGAGGGGGAGGGGGAAGAAACACACTTTCGCAATTAATGATCTGTGGATGCATGTAAATAATTGAAATAAAAAAGAGAAATTTATTAATGAAAGAAAAATCTAAATATCTTAAGTTTGGCTTAAGAATACAAAGTAAATTTCAATAACGGATCTATAATTCCTGTTGATATTTGTCAGAGAAATGAAAAAATAAAAGTAAAAAAACAAGGAATTGAATTTGTGGTTTATCCAAAAAGCTCCACTTAATTCTCAATTTTTTTTTTTTTTTTTTTTCCTTTTTTCAAAATGAAATTATTGTTTTACTTAAAGACGGTCATGCATCTATATTATATATACATATATATGAAATATGTTAGAAAATAAATACATATTTTATAACTTCAAATTATTTTCAGATGTTCTGAATGTGTAAATATTTTCTGCACAGGAAAAACCATACGCACAGGAGGCACATCTAATACGTTTGATAGAACTCAAAAGGGTAAAATTTTTTCGAATTTAAAATTGAAACATAGCGTTGAATGTAAGCAGTGAGCTCATTTAAGAATAATAGCTTTTATTTTCAGTGAAGATTAAAAAAGATGTAAACTTCAAGAGCATTTAAATATATACCAAATGGAATTACATTCTAGTACATAAATAGAAAGTTAAAGTAGCAAATCAAATTTAGAAGCATAGTGTAGGTAAAACAAAACATGTAAATTTCAAATAATTTTTATTTGTTTTTGTATAAGATAAATATTTTATTCTTGAATTATTCTTATCCCATAAAGTAATAAGTGCCAAATTATACTGAATATAAATTAAATATTACAAAAGACAAAAACATTTACTTCTAATTTTATGAAATAATATGCCACTCTTAGGTAATTAATGCTACATAGCACAGTGATAAATGTTCTATAAGATTGTGAAAATTAAATGCAATGTTTAGAAGCAATTTATATATAACATTATTCATTTAAAATTTTAATGCCAATATTCCCTACGCTGAAATCTAGATTTCAGTTCAAACTTTTATCTAATTAATACTTATAGAAAATTCATGAAAATTGTTAAAATAAAAAAAAAACATGATCTTACTTGGCATTCAATTGTGGGTTTTAGTCCGTAATCTTTGGTGGCATTGGCCTATGCTCATGGGGACAGTGATCCACAGAAATACGATTCTTGTTCGTCTATAAAACATGAGATAAAAAAGCTGTGTGATCTTGGAAGACCTCCAACTTTGAAAAACAAGGCGTGTATTTTAGCTGTAAAAGCGAACGTCACGATTTGTGGATGCGATCCGTCAATCATTCCCTCAGTAGTAGCAAAGGGGTGGGACCAAGAGGGCACCGCGATCAAGCTCTGCCTACTGGAATGACGTCGTGTGGTCGCGCGACCAACGACGTCTTTGAGAATCATTGCAGGTGACTCTACTTAGGCTGTGAAGATACTTTCTAATCTTTTATCTTTCTAAAATGCTGTAAAAATGGCAACCTGGGATAATAAAGAAAAGAATTTAGGATGAAAGAAAAAGGGTAAAACATAGTAATATTTACAATATACATATAGTTTATAATTTCTGAATAAAATTTTATTCATAAAAAAAATGCATTTAAATAATCGTCCAAAAAACTCCTTAATTCATTTTTCTTCATGTTAATTTTAACTACTAAGCTATTTTAAAAAAGCTTATTATTTTATTAAAGTTGATAAGTATAATAATTTTCGGTCAACGCATAATACCTTTTTTAAATAAAGTAAAATATATGGTGCAACTTTATTCCATGCATTTATATATATATATATATATATATATATATATATATATATATATATATATATATATATATTTCTATATATATATATATATATATATACATATATATATATATATATATATATATATGCATATATATATAAAGAGTATGAAAAATTATTACTAAATTAATGAAACATTTCTTCTGATATTAATATATTATTAAATTGAGTTAAAATTTATAAAAAATAAATAAAAACCTACTAATTTTTACAGAATTATGTATTAAAATATTGTAACTTTTTTACCATTAAATAATTAAGGAACAATTTTAACTATAAATCTTGTTATTACATTTATCCTTACTTTCTTAATAATTTCTAACAGCAAATTAAATACAATTTTTTATATGAATTGATATTTTATATTAAGTAATAAAGGAACACGCTTACTTAAAAAATGCTGCATTTGCAGTATTTAACATTTGGGAATAAGTAAAAATAGTAAATTATTGGAAATAATTTCTTTATTTTATGCCAGTCCTGATTGCATGCATGATAATGAGAAAATAAGAAAAAATGTACTTCAAAAATTGAAACGAATATATTCATGAAATTTATATATCAAGAAATGCATTCAATGTCGTTTGGATATGACAAATGTACTCAAAGAGTTAATTTTATTCATACACTATACGTAATCAAATCTGTCATAGTTAATGATTTCACTATTATATTAATTATAATCCATATACAGTTCCCTAAGCCCTTAATTTTTATTTATTTTCTTATTTTATTTATTTATACTTATTTCTATATTACTATTAATTTTTATATTTTCAATATCAATAAAGGCTCTTGATTACGAAGTAGACAATCTAGTGTTCTGTTTTTTCTATTGTATCTGGTTTTCGGTCAAAGACTACTTATTTGTGTGACAGAAGTATAATTCAGTATGAAGTAACTATAAGTCATTTGTCTAGCATTTTTTAAATTTTATATGATTACTTTCTTAAAAAAATTTTTTTCATTTCCTCAAAATTGTAAGCCCGTGTTTATAGTATCCATTTGGCCATGAATTTAATAAATATTTAATTTCTTGAACCCCAACAAGGAAATTTTTTTTGTTTTTTCCTGTTTTTCATTTTTATTCCTTTAATTCATACTTACAGTGGAATTCCAACTATCAGAACCACTTTCAGAATTTCAGAAAAGTAAGTTAAGCTAGAGAAAAAACAGAAGATGAGAGGGAGAGAGAGAGAGAAAAGCTCAAGTTAAGGAAATGTAAAAGAAAAAAGAAGTAATGACGGGTCGCTTGAGGAATTCAGAAACATTCTTTTCTGAAAATTATTGGCTGTTCAAAAGTTAATGCTGAAGATATAGGAGAATGGATTAGGAGTCAGACACTGGATTTCAAATTGCAAATGATGGTCAACTTATTGAAAGCGTTGAGGAAGAAGATGACCTTAATGTTCAATAAGTAACATTGTATTTGATAATGAAAAAGAGAATTATTTTGAATTATGATAAATATGCTTTCGTAACTATGGTATATATGATCAACTGAAATACTTTTGCAAATGTTTTTCCTTGTATCCAAGGGATGGATAAACTATTTAACTAACTTCGAATGTTACAAATTATTTTAACCATTGATAGTCAAATGATTATGTATACAAAAAGTGAGCATCTTCCTTCTCTTTTTTTCGGTCTGTATAACTTTCCTTGAAAGTCATGAAAAAGTTGCCATAATTGTGAAAAGTAAGCCAAAATATTTAAGCTGAAATATTAATTCTTCAGTAATCAACAGTCCATCAAGGGCTTTAATGGGCCATTTGTTGTAAAAATAATGTTTTTTTTTTTTTTTTTTTTTTTTTTTTTTTAATTGGAGATTACTATTTAGTTATCCATGGTGTGCAAAAATCGCCCACGAGGAATATTTTAATAAAAACAGAATGACAACAAGAAGTTGCAGCCGGATATTAAAATGAAAATATCATTAAAACACTATAAATTTTTTCTCTATTATTAAAGTTTCATGCATTTTATACATCTGAAATTACTTTTACTGCTGATTGTTCATTAAATAGACGTGACTCATGTATCTAATAAAAGTGTGTGTTATTTATATTTTCATTGTCTACGGAAACTAAAAGTAAATTTACATAATTTATGATGCCAATCTCATAAGCTTTCATGATATTTTAGTAAATGGATCGCCTCTTATTGAACTAAAAAAAACATATATTTATTTGATACAACTTTGTATAAATTAATTTTCAGATTTAGTTTCTTATAATACATTATCGATGTATAAAAATGAAGAGCTTCATCCTCAAATTCCAACTCATTTGAAGTCATCCGTATTTGCTAATGGCTGCTAGCTTACATACAATATGACGTAGTTGCAATGACCTCCACGTGAAATAAATACCTCTAGGTCTCAAACCACGATTGGGAGTTTTCTGCTTGGTCCCTTCTTTTAAATTACGAAGTTCCAATCACTTTCGGATCCACGAGGGCATTCCTACTACTCGGGAGTCCCACTAGACAAAGTACCATCACTTCCACCTTTTGTAGTGCTGAAGAAGTGGAAATAGAATTCAAATAGTAGGTAAAATAATGATATTATTTGACTTTGTTTTCATAAATTCAATTCATTGTCTGATTTCAAAATAATATATATTCTCTGCTAACTTTATTCATCAAATTAGGTAGATAATTCTGATCAGCCAGGCGTTGGGAGAAAAAAAGATATATAATTTGGGCGGGGGGGGGGGCATATAAATTGAATGATAATTATCAGAATAATTAAATTATCTCTGACAAATGAGCTACTTTGTGAGTTTTTCATATAGACTTATTTTTTAAACGTCATTTAAACTATTTTAGATTATTATTTTTTAATTGGTATCCATCGCATTCGTTAGCCTAACAGCGTAAGTCTGTTGTAAGGTAATTATGAGTTTTTAAGATTAATTTTTTTTAAGTTCGCATTTTATCTCAATTTTCTATGAATATGTGTGTGTGTGTGTACGCACAGACAGATACAATACATTAGTGCATCCGTATCTTTTTATTATCGTGAAAAAGTCGGCAATCATTAATTCCACCATTGACCACTGAGGAGAAGACACTGATTGTTTACATTTTTTATATTACTTTTTGCTTTAATAATTTTTATTTTATTATATTTAAGTTAGTTTTCCTGCATAATGTGTTATATATATATATATATATATATATATATATATATATATATATATATATATATATATATATATATATATATATATAACATTTTAACTCACTAGAAGCTAAATCAAACCTAAGCAAAAAGACCTAATTTCTCGTTTTAAAGAATAACCCTGAGCTTTATTCTATAAAACGAGCCACTTGGGAGTATTAGAAGACAATGACACCCGAAGTATCTTGCTTATATTCAGCTTATTCTGTTGTTTTGTTTTGGTTACTATCATTGCAGAAAACTGTGGCACACATTAATAAGCTATCGGAAATAGCAATAGGAATTTAAGTACTGTGATGGCACTTTCAGGTTAATCCAATTTGACTTTAATCTGGAGCGCTGCAGAGTTGTTACCTCAAACTTATGACTCCTACTTTGTCACTGAAACTCTACCAGCTGTGACTTTTTTTCTGAAAGAAGTAATTGTTGTTGCACCAGCATGTTTCCCTGTACCTAGCCCTGATTGGGCTCTACCAGTTAGACAGAAGCAGTCATGTGGAGTCTTCGTGTTTTTGAAGCAGGGACCAAGCATTTGACCTGCCATTCCCAGAGGTATCATTTCCTTCACAGGATATTGCGACAACGCTCAGTTTTAACATGCCCCATCCGCCTTTAGAAAACACGACAGATCTTCAGCTATGCCGGGATTTGAACTCACTATCTTCCTATAATGAGAACAACACCCTAATCAATCAGACCACTGGGGTCCAAAGAAATAATTGTATTTTCTTTTGTAATTCAAATACTCTGATTCGCTACTTTGCTATGGACAACGATTTTTCCTCTTATTTCTGTGTATAAAAGTTTGTGGGTTTGTATTCTTCTTCAATCTTATTGTAGTGATGCTCATACAGGAGGGAGTTAATGACATGTGCCTCAATGTGATTAATAACTTTCATGACATCTATCAATATCCCGTTAAATTTCTAACACACTATATTAGTATGTACCTTGGTGAGGTATTAATCTTCTTTAGCAATTGCACTTCAATATTTTCTACTGTTACCTAAATAAGCCTAGTAACATAGCCAGAAAACAAAGACATATATGCTTTTTTGGTAGAAATTTCTCTAAGAAGTTTAAGGTAACTCTCTTTAGTGTAAGGCAAGATCAGTTCTCCACCAACGGTTAATGATCTTTTAACCTTAGCAATGTAGTTAGCCATAAAATATGATGCTCTCAGTGCATTATTCTTACTTGAGGTGGTGGCCCTCGTAGGTTTATTCCCTTCGTTTTTTCTTTCTAAATACTCCAGAGACATGTCTCTTAATCTAAGATGCTTTGTGTTAAACAATAAAGCACTTCTAAAGGCTTCATTGTCACATTAAAGACTTGATCGCTGCTAAATATGCGAAATTGTTTTGATGTGTGGGAATTATCTGCCCCTATAAATCCATATTCAAATAAGACTCCTGGTAATGTCTATTACAAGTTGGATGTTTCTTTGATGTTGAAGGCTCTTCTTCTATCTCTTCACCGTGCCTTTTCTTGTTCCAACGTAAACTTCAATCTATGTTGGTTTTCGCACTCTTTTTTACTAATTAATGAGTTAAATTGGACCAAACACAATATACACATGTATTAAGCGCTATTAAATATGAGAAAGTGAAGACGCTTAACTGTAGCTAACAAAGCCTTTTTGATCTAATACATTTATTAAAAACTAATTTTTCATCACGAAAAACTAAGTCACAGATCTATAGAACGCTTATCCGTCTCGTTTTGACTTACGCCTCGGAAACTTGGACTTCGACTGTAAGAGAGGAGAGGCTGTTGGGCCTATTTGAAGCAGAATTTTAAGAATTATCTTTGGAGGTACGAAGGAAAAGTGTCTTGCGCAGAAGATACAATATAGAAATCTACCGAATGTACAAGGAGCCAGACGTTGTACATTACATTAAAGTAAGACGTCTTAATTGGGTTGGACATGTTATTAGGATGAAGGATAATAAAACACTAAGGGAAATTTTTTTTGCAAAACCCATCAGTATAAGAAGATGAGGAAGACCAAAGCTGAGATGGGTGGATGCAGTCGAAGAAGACTGTAGGGTCCTGGGAACCAAAATTTTTTTGTTTTGGCTGTTAATAGAGATGGCTGGTAGGAACTTGTTCAAAAGGCCTTGGGCCATCCTGGGCTGTCGGGCCATGAATAATGATGAAACATAAGAAAGTACCGTTGAACAGTTGCAAGAATGGTATTCACATTTTCTTCACCAAAACTGCATCAGCATTTCTGATTGTAGTCACTCAGCTTCAGACGTCATTTAAAACAGCCCATATATGGATATTTTGTGCATGCACGATATCGCCGTCGCTTTAAGAGACGTCTTCCAGCTCCCGATTAACTTCTCGTCTTTGGAAAGTCACACAAACCTGGAAAAAATACACCTAATTTCATAAAATAACAATAATTTTATGTTCCTTGGAAATGCCGGTATCATTTAGTCCATGGTATTGGTCTGCTTTCGGAGATGGGAGACCACTACAATATGTAGTTATTTTTCTTTTTACTATAATTTTCATGCAAAAAGAGAGGTACATTTTTTGTTAGAGTTTCCCCATCCCACAGTCATTAATTGATGAATTTGCTGCAATCCAAATATAATGATATTTCAACAAGTAAGAAACTTTACATAAACAAAGACACAAATATGTAAATACAAAATATTGAGTTATGAAATCGTTATTATAATAGAGTAAACTGGAAGCCGCTTTTTGAGGAGGGACAAAAATTAATTTAAATTATAAAATTTTATTTTAAATCCAGAACTATACATGACTCATACTCATAATCGAAAATCTGTTGTTTAAAAAATGGTTAAATTGCACAAATTCTAATTCTAGCATTTTTTCTTATTCAGCGGTAGATTAACTTTTCTTTTAATTTAATACTTCTCATAAACTAATTATTTAGTATGCATCTGAGAATAGCTAATAAAAAAACTTGAGGTGCAGGTCTTTTGAAAATGAATATGCATTGCAAGTAAAAGCAATGAGTTGCTCTTGCCTTAAGTAAAACTGCAGTTATATATATATATATATATATATATATATATATATATATATATATATATATATATATATATATATATATATATATATATATATATATATAATAAATATATATATATATAGTATGACAAGCTTAATGTTGTTTGTTTCTTGAAAAACCTACTGCTTTACTGCTCTCTATTGAAATTTTTTTTATTTGTTTCTACTTAATCTTTCTATAAATTTAAATTTCATCAAAACGGGAGACAGATTAGGCTAAATGTATAAATACATGTATGTTTAACTTTGAATTTCTTGCTAGTAAAAATATTTGGTACCATTGTCGATCTAAAATATTGATCAAAATCATCCATGTATTTCATATATGCATAATTTCATCAAGTGCAGGAGTATTTCCATCTTTAATGCATTATACAAACGTTGTTTTAATTTTTCCTCTCCTTCCTAATATAATATTTATGCAAATTTCAAGTAAGCAATCGACTTTTGTTTCTGTGGACAGTTGATAGTATTGAACTTTTGTGATTTAAATCGGAGTTTGCATTAAAGTAGAATGCATTTTCCATAATGTTAAATTTGAGAATGTTAGAAGTCAAGAACTACAGTATAAAACATATATTTTTTCATCTGATGTTTGATTGAAAATAAATTTAATTTTATATATTTAAGATGTGGAAAATAATTTGTCCGCAGTAAAAACAAATAAATCAGTGTAAACCGGTTTCTTATTAATAAGAGTGAAACATAGTTTTATGTGAACACGGGCAACTGCTGCTAAATATTGTACCATTTTCCTTCTGGTTCCTTCTATAGGCCACAATAATGACAATTTTGAAAACTACTGTTTTAAAGCCTAATCAAATTACAAAATAAAATGTACATTGTAAATAATTTGTTAAATATTAAATATTTAAAACGATTGGAGGAAAAAAAGTCATGAGAGGAATTATAAACATTAATTATTTAAATTAATTTGAACTTTATTAATATCTAATTCAAATTTCCAGACTTTCCCCCTTTTGAAGTTTATAAATTTAAATGTACTGTACCTTAAGTTACAAATTATTTTTACAAGAAATATTTTAATTAAAGACCATATTTCCATTATTTCAGAAGGTATTAGAAAAGTAATGAAAAAATTAACTAAATGTGAATGAAATATATTATAAACATTATTGACATAATTATATTATTTGATTACTCAACATTATTTGAACTTTATTATATTTATAATCAACAAAGAGGCAAATCTCTTTTAGGAGTTTTAAAATATTTATTATTTTACGATCTGGTGAGAAAAATCTATATTATAATGCTTGAATAAAATTTGTAGGAAATAACTAGTGCTGCTATCTACTGGTAATATTAAATACTAACAGTAAAAATAACTAGCAAATCTTCGACAGTTGTTAAATATCTCATTATTTAACGATACATCATCATCTTTCAAATTAAACTCAAATTATTAAAAAAGACATTTTTTTATTATTATGAGACAAAAATCATTTGGTTTTATTTAATTATTTTAACTCATTGATTCATGCTTGAATATATGATACATAGTTTTAATTTTCATTCAGCATATGAAATAATTTTTAATTTCCTGAACTATTACTTTAATATGATATTTAAGGAATCTTGTAATGAACAGTGGAAAATATTTCCTATTTTAAAAATCAGTGTTTTATGACACTGTGTAATGACAAGGTTAAGAATTTCTTGCGGTAAAATCTTGATATATATATATATATATATTAGATAGATATATATATATATGTATATATATATAACATATATATATATATATATATATATATATATGTGTGTGTGTGTGTGTGTGTGTGTGTATGTGTGTGTGTGTGTGTGTGTGTGCCAAATTATTAATAGAAATAATAAAATAATAAATAAATTCCGCATAAGTAAGTAAAATTAAAAAATCATTTTCATTATTTTATAAAATTGTTTGGATTTCAACAAGATGCTTCATGCATCTTGTTCGATATAGTTAAATAACAACTATATCGAACTGAAATTTCTTAATATCTATATTTTAAAATTATTATAGATATTTCATCCTTTGATATGCTCATTACAGTCGACTGTGAAACTGTAACATTGTACATTTACTTGAATACGAATCGCCTTCGTAAATATTAAAGATCATTATTTTCCTTTTTTTATTTTTATACAAGTGAAAATCACATTAATAATAATGTACAATTTAAAATGCATGCAATTCAGTAATAAGCAAACTAATATGCAGAGAGGGATTTTGTAAAACAAATTCAAAAGTTAAAATAAAAACAAGAAAATACAAATTATTCTGCAAAAAAAAAAAAAAAAAAAAAATCATGTATCATATCATAACATTTGTAGTTACTTACTGAACTATCCCATTTTTAACTGTAAACTACCAAATTCTTTTATAAATAAGTTCAATATATATTTGGTGTGTTATAACTAATTTTTAAAAATGGAATTATGATTAAAAAATATTTTCTCATATTTTCGTTTTATACGAAGAAAACATCTTCTGTTATTGGTACAGAATTTTTTTTTTTCTCGTTGTCTAATGTATAATGTATAACTATGTATCCATTAATAAATTTCATTTATTTCAGATGGGGAAAGGAAAAGGAAAATTCATATTAAGTAGTTGCCTCTTTATATTTATCAAGAGTTGACAACATAAATATTTTGTCCAAATTCTTCAGATTAAAACTTATCTACATAAAAAAAATTAGTCTTTTGAGAGGATCGATTTTCTGATAACTCTGCTTTAAGGATTAAAACATCATTAAAATTACACTTTATTAATAATATAATTGCATAAAAATTTTTGCTCTTTTTCCAGGGAACCTTTTTACTGATTTAATTATATAGGGCAGGGATGGCTAATCAATGGCACGCGTGCCACAAGTGGCACGTTTAAAAATTTTGATGGACGCACAAAAACATCATTTTTTTTATAATTATAATTAATAACTATTATAATTTATAATATATAAATATTATTTTTTTATTATTATTATTATCTTTTTTGATAGAAATAAATAAAAAATTATTAATCTATACTTAATTTATAATTTATGATATGAATTTGTAGTATTGAATACCTATTATGTTAATTGTATGTTAATTATGTTAATTGTACCTTGTATGTTAACTAGAACCGTCAAATTATACATTTTATTAGTAAAATATCGCATGAATTCTCTCGAAGTACATGAAGATGCGCAATAGATTAAAATCTTTGCTTATCCAGTTTTTCTTTCTAATGTTGCCGTCCCAACGCTCAAATCAGACGACAGACTGCATTAGTCATTTTTAGTAAACCGTCGTCTTTGAAACACCAATGACTTGTTAAAAATATAACCGTTTATTTTTTTAATAGATATATTGTTATTTTTAGGTAAATATTTCAGCATATTATTTCATATTTTATATTCTGCATTCGTTTGCAAGAACATATTGCGTCACGACTGAAATTTTAACTTCTAACAACCTTAAAGTATTAAAAGTTACTAAACTTATAATTTATTTTGCTTATCTTTGAACAGTAAAATATTTTAATAATATGAGAAATTATTTTACCATTAAGTCAGTGTAAAATAAAGAAAAAATTATTAAAATTGCCTTAAATTAATATATTATTTATTATTTTCTTGTGTTGGTAATATTTTTAACATTTTAATATGTGACGAAATATGTTCTTGCAAACGAATGCTGAGTAAATTATTTATTTTTTAACAATACTATTAAAAATATTTTTTTTTAGAATTTATTATTATGGCTAATTCAATGAAGAAATTGAAATTATCTGAAACATGTAGTAGCCGAGAATTTAAAGCTTGGTGGATCGATAGATACGGTGTGATTGAAAAAGATAGTAAAGTAATTTGTAGTTTATGTTCTAAAACTGTAGTCTGTAGAACATCCTTAGTAAAACGGCAATATGAAACCAACCATAAATGTCTTCTTGATCGAAGTGTAGAAGAGCAAAAGGAGTATAAATCACGTGCCTTAAAAATAAAAATACTCAAACTACTTCTTTAATGAAATATATTGGAACTCAATCAAACACCACTACTGCTAGTTATCAAGTTTAAAAAACTATTGTTCAATATGTGAAACCTTTTAGTGTAGGCGAATTTTTAAAGGATGCTTGTCAGCAATGTGCACCATGCTTATTCGATGATTTCGAAAACAAAGAAAAAATTATCCAAATAATTAAAGATATATAGACAAAGTAATTCTTCTTGAAACAATTTTTTATTCATTAATAAAAAAAATGTTTCAAGAATTACTTTTATTTTTTTATTTAAATATACTTACATATAGTTTCTCCACACTAACATTTCGAATGAAATTTTATTGTGGCACGTTACCTATTTAAAAAGAATTTTCATGACTTTGTGGCACGGACATTAAAAAAGGTTCGTCATCCCTGATATAGAGTATGTAGTTTATGTCAAATTTGTTCGTTATTTATTTGATTTTAATTAATACCATTATCATACCAGCTATTATTAATATTTAAAATTATCTAGCAGAATGTACATAGTTTACAGCATATTTTCCCCTCAAATTGGCTAGCTTTTTTACTGATATCATTATTATAGTTATTTTTTAAATTTCCCCCATATTTAAAATTCTTCCATTACAACTATGGGAAAAAACATATAATTCATATTGCACTCGTGTTCATAAATAAAGAATAATGCAAGTTCAGGCAAAGAAAGATACAGAATCAAAACCAATGTGACTTATTTGTAATGTCTATTTATTAAACAAAAGGTAAAGAGCAAAAAAGATGCTATGTGTTTGACGTAATTAATAAAAATTGCGATTTTTACACCCTGGAGCAAATTTCAAAAACGAACCTATTTACAAAAACCAATATAGCATGGTTATTATGATGGTTAATACAAAGTATGCTCCCCCCAGAAGATGCAATGCGTGCTGTACAACGCTTAGGTATGCTGATTATCAAATTATCAATCTGATCGTGGGGAATATTACACCACTTATCAAGCAATGCTGTCAGAAGTTCTGGTAGACATGTGGGAGGAGGTTGATGGACTGCAATTCTTCGGCCAAGCTTGTCCCACACAAGTTCTATTGGATTAAGTCCGGCGAGTATGCTAGCCAGTCCATACGAGTGATATCCTCAGATTGAAGGCCTTTGTCTACAATGTTTGCACGGTGAAGATGGGCGTTCCTTAAACAGAAATTCTGCACCATGTAAACAAATGTGCATGTTGTTCAAAAATGACATCTCGATAGTTTGGCTGTCATGATTACATTCTGAATATGCAGGTTAATGCTGGAACCCAGAATAATTCCTCCCCAAACGAGCAATCCTGCACTACCATAACGGTGTCATTCAATGGTGTTCTCTTGGGGGTAACGGGTACCTGGCCGTCTCCATATGAATGTCCGGTGACAATCAGACTGAAAGCTAAACCTTGATTCGGCGGAAAACATCACAAAGACCACTGTTACGGTGTCCACAATGCATGCTCTGTACCCCAGGCTAATTGCAGGCGACAATGAGTTGCGGTAAGTGGAACACATCTGACTGGCCTAAGAGCATATAGACCAATGTGCCCTAAGCGTCTGTACACGATCTGCCTTGAAATTGTCGTACCGGTAGCTGAAGAGAGCTGACGAGACAGTTCTGATGCTGTGCTCCGTCTGTTTCTTTTAGCAGTAACTGCCAAATACCATTCCTCATTCGGCGTTGTAGCTCGAGGGCGTCCTGTGCTGTTACATCTATTCACATCACCATCATCTTGGAACTGTTGCCAAAGCCTGTAGATGACACTCTGGGTGATTCCAAGTTCTTCGAATACTTCCAGTTGGGTACATCCACGTTCCAGACGGCCGATAATTCTACCAATTTATCTCCGAATATTTTATTTTAGCTTTTTGGTTCATCATTGAAATGTTTCCTTTTTACCATAACTATTGCAGTTATTTCACTGAAAGGCTTTTAAAGTACTTGTGAACAATTTTATTTCTTTGCAACCATTCCTTATATACCCCTCTCTTACAGTCTGGTCATTGTGACGTACTATCGGAGTCATCTGGTGGTTTCTTGTAATTTGTTTATTATTCTTCAAGATGTGTGTTATAATTCTACATATGAAATTTTTGTTTTAGAGTGCTATTTCTGTGTGATTCTGAATCATCCTTTATTTATGGACATAAGTGTAGTATAAGACAAAATAATATATCTAAATTATATTTCCTTTATTGAAGAAATATAAAAACAGGTAAATCTTAATAAGTTAATAAACAGAAATCTTTTAAAAACGTAGTCTTTTAAATATTTAATGTTCAACTTCAATGGAAATCAACTATCAATCTTGAATGCCCATAACAATTTATCTCCAAATATTTTATTTTAGCTTTTTGGTTAATTATTTCTCCTAACACAATTTAAAAATTGCCTGTAAAATGTAACAGTAATTATTAGCAATGGCAAGTGACAATACTTCTTCCAATATTAAATTTATCAAGGAATTATGTAACTTTAAGAACTATTATCATTTTGTATATGATCTTGAATGTACACCGTACCTAAAAAATAAGCGACAAACAGAAAAATGAGAATAAAACGAAAGCAGTTTGTTGAAATACAAATTCTCATAAATTGTTAAACTGAAGAAAAGGCAGTGTCCCAAAAAATAAGAAAAGGAAACAACAATTACTTTTCAGGAGAACAATAAACAGTACTCCTAACTCGTGTTATAAAACTTCTTGTCGCTAAAATTCAATACTAGACTATGTGACTACACCTGCTGAACGAGCAGACTAGGGAGTGACTATTTAAGTTTACAAGCAAGTTGTGAAAAGCAATTTGATATATATATTTCTTTTCTTGAAGAAGACCTGTTATCTAGTCATTAAGATTTCAGGGAAGATTGCTTTGGAAGAAAAGAGTCTGTCAAGCATGTTATAATGTGAGAGAGCGTAATCTCTTAATTGTTAATCACATAAATGCTTCAATATGAGGCTTCATAATTAAAAGTTTTCCAAATATCTTAGTTATAAGAAAATCAGGCTTCAAAATAAAGCAAAATCAAATTTTACAAGCTTATGGTAATATTTTTGATTGAAACAACTAGCTTTCTAAATTAAGTTATTAGTAACTAGTTAAAATAGAAGTTATTATTAAAAGATTCGATCTTATTTGAAATTCTTTAATCAAAAACATTTGTATTGATATATTCTTGTCGATAATTTCCTTTTCGATGTTTTTCCCTTGGCACAGCATAGAAGTTTGAAGAAAAGAAATATAGGATTCAGCTTTGATAACAACTTAAGCTAATAAAGTGCTTTCTTCCAGTTAATATATTCTAATGAAAAACTCTATTTATGGTGCTGAATTTGCTACACTTATCAAACAAATCTGCAAGAAAGAGTGTAAACTCTTGAAAACGTAAGGCTACAGCAAAATTTTCAAGTTTAACAGTATTTTGCAATGTTACTATTTTCGTATTGCAATGAAATGCGAAAGAAGTTACACGGTAAAATATCTGCGCAACCTCAAATAAGATTATCTAGTATAATGATGTAAAAACATTTTTTTCTATCAGATGCTATTTCTTTCATTGTATTAGATGTTAGGTTTTTAATGTACCTAATTTCCTTATTTCTTTTCACTAAATTTCTGAAAAATGAGTTGTGGAAAAACATAATGTAGTATGTAATTGGTGAATCTATTCTGCAGAATGTCTGTCGCGGGTTATTTGAGCCTTGAATGTCAATCATTCAACTATCAAATCCTTGTAAAATTGCTATTTAAATTAACATTATCCAGGAAAACATTGTATGGACATAGCATGGAATTAATTTATATTCCAGATTATTATTAGTTCGTATGTCATAGAACATCATTATAAAGGATCAATCATTAATAAAGTCCTAATTCTGTATAAATGATTCCGGATAGATACGGATTCAAAAAATTACAGAAACTCGAACTCAAGTTCACAAAATTACTGGAAAACACAGCTACAAATGTACTGTTTTCATGATGAAATGTCACAGATACAGAAATGTGTATCAGTGACCGAACTGATCTTCACAGGCTTCTTTTCAGGTCATTAATGGTAGTTATTAAGATGCAATCTTTGATACATTTCTTTGTCTATATGTTGCAATCATAAGTTTAGAGGCTATGTTTATAGATACTTGAAATTTATATTGTGAAACCTTATGTGGATTAGAATCCCTACTTTGAATTGGGTAAACATTCACCCTACTTTGCTACCTTCATTACGTACGAGTCAATACAAAATATAACTTTAGAAAATAATTTGTCACTTATGATGTGAAGTTCGTAATGAATTTTTCCATATGGCGACAAAACCAAGGGAAAACATTTTCGTAGGTCAGCTTTGTTTTCCTTCAAACTTTGTCTAAAGATTTCACTGTACTCTATCTTAAGATTTTACGACATATCTTGTGGTTACATTTTCACTTTCTTATCGAGTGGATAAAGATTTAATCCGTGGTCTCAAATTTTTCTGAATGTTTTCTGAAATTTTACTCACTTTGTTATTTACTCGTAATTGCGTTTTAATCTATTTCGATTCAAAGTAAAGCGCACTTTCCATTTTTCATTTCTAACAATAAGTGCAGTCAATCACTTAGTAATTTTAAGTTGTTGTCGATTGACTAATTCAGCTATTATTCTCATTTTCTTATTGAATCAAATAAACTTGTATGTGTGTGTGAATAAATTTTAACATACTATAGTTTTTAGCTACTTTCGTTTTGAAGTCCCATTAAAAAATTTAATCGTATTTTTAATCGTTTATTGTTTCTATAATCTCGTTTCCATAGAAACTGTTGTAGAGTGAACATATACATAAACAATGAAATATGATTTAAGCAAATACTAAGATATGTGATTTGGCATTAAGTCTGTAATCGAAATTATTATGTTAACAGTACAGAATTTCTACCATCACTAAATTTTTTAATTAAAATAATTGTGTTTTCATAAAATATTCGTATTTCATTTTGAAGGGTTAAAAATTCCAAAAATATTATTTTTGAAAATAGTTATAGAATAATATTAATGTAATCTAAGGGATACATTTCATTTTACATATTGGCTCGGAAAATATATATATATATTTGCTATAAATTCAAATTTTTATCTTTCAAACTGAAAAATTTTTAAATAAAAATTTCAAAAATCAGAATTTTTATTGATTTGATAAAGGTTAGTACATTTTTTAAAACAATCGGAAAAATTTTCCATCTTATTCTACAGATAAACATTAAATGCATTCTAAAGAAATGTTAATAACTAATATAATATAACTTGAAAGAATATAGTTACTATTTTGGTGTGCAAAAATATTTCTGTAATCGAAAAAGTACACTTAATTATATTTCAGGATATGCCTGGAATGTGGTTCTCTGTTATTTAATCGATACAATTTTTTTGATATTTGCTATATGTAATTTTGTATAAAATTTCTGTTTGTTGTGTTCAATATTATTGTAATCTTTATAGCTTTTTTTTTTTTTTTGATAATATTACTACTGTAAAAATTTAATCTTTATAGTTTTTTCATTTATTTTATGAATGGTTATTTGCACAAAAAGTAATGAAAACTAACAGATTAATTATGTTGTTTTACCAAAAAATGTGATTTTAAGAAGTTCTAGTTTTAATTAATGATATGTTTAAGTTTTTCTTGTAGATAAATTATGATATGTCAAAAATGAAACTGGAAATTTTTGCTTTGAAGATTTATTTGATGTTAATTTTGTAGTACCTGTATGTGGAGGAACAAAAAAAAAAAAAAAAAAAAGCATTTCGTAAAATTAAAAAGTTTGACAAACTGAGCATCAACATGTTAATGTTTTGTGATATACAAGTTACAATAAAGTCACTTTATTAATTACAGTTAAAAATTTATTAAAATTATCTATTTAATAAACTTCTAATTTTAATAAATTAGTGTTTTATTTATAATTAATCAGAATTTATAATTTTTTCTTAAATATCTTCTATTCTGTACAATATGATAGGGAAAATTATTTTGCTGTCTTATTTGGTTTAATGGATGTTTGTTTTGGATTTCCTAGCTTGTGACACAAATAAAACTCACTATGTATGAAAAACTTTTATTCTTTGTGAAGTAGTAGCATCTTAATATATATATATATATATATATATGTATATATATATATATATATATATATATATATATATATATATATATATATATATAAGATGAATCCAAATATTGTTTTGACTTCTTTATTTTCAAATGTTATTTATTGTGTAAAAAATGTTGTTATTTTACTTTTAAAACATAATAAACTTTTAAAAAGCGATATATTTATATTTTGAAAAGTTATCACTCAAATATTTTTTCACAAATATAGGGAACAGTATATATGAATATATTTAATGAAAATAATCATATCAGGGAATTGATTCTGCTAACAGATGAATATCTGTTATTTTTAACATTTTTTTATTTTCATTCCTTTTCTGTTAGCTCTTAATTGAGCTCGCTTTCTTTTGGTGAGTATTGGTGTCCCAATCCCAAGGTACCCAGTGATCTATATATTCTTTTTTTCCTCCTTCTAATCTTTTCCTTATTATTTCCATTTCTCGACAGTACAAGTGATTTTTCCATGAGCAGCTGTAGCTGCTCTGTTTGCTTCTTGCTTCTCATGGACTGTCAAAATCTCCATGTATGTGCCATGCATAGCAAACCTTTGGAGAGGTGGTACACTGTGATCCCAAGTTTCTCAATTAGTTGGTATTTAGCTAGAGTCATGGCTAGTCTACTAGGGATTAAGTAAAGGAGTCACGTCCTTGTGGACTTGGTATTAAGGATGGTCACTGTCTCTGGGAATGATTCCCATCATATGGGTGTTGACTAGCACTATGGTGCTAACACTATACAGAAAAATGTGCACAGTCTGATCATAAAACTAATGTTTATACTTCAGAAATTTTCAATTGTTGTAACTGGTGTACTTGATGCATTTTCCAAATCAATCTCTATATGAATTTTAAAGAGAGAAGTAATTGCAACCAAGATATAACAAAATATTACTTTTAAATAATTCAAGATAAAACAAAATATTATTAACACCAGAAGCAGGACAAATAGTGAAAAACAGAATACCAAAAGTTAGTATTTCCTATTTTTCTGTTTTACAAACAGATGCAAAAATAAACAACAATGCAGCAAAGAAGAGTAGTTTACCAATATCTGCTTATTTTCAACTTTGTCATCCTAATCCACTTTAACATCAACTTCTAATATCACAAAGAAATCTTCAATTATAAGCTAATCTAAGACTGATGATATGAAAATTAAAACCAAAATCATGAGGAAAAAGTATTAAAAGAACAATTGATATATCCTCTTCTGAAATAGATATGATGAGATTCTGCCACCACACCTCGAACCATTTCAAAATGTAGAAGAGATAAACAATAAACAATCAAGTTAAACCTGCTCATGATGTCATTAATTTCTTAAAATTGTTGTTGTTCTGAGAAAATATCAATGTTTTTTTTATAACATTTATCTATCACATCTGATGTTCATGAATTTGTTTTAGTGCCTTTGTTCTTCTGAGTCATTCATCTTAACATTCTCAATTAGTTCTTATAAAATGATTTACTCAAGCTTTTAACAATCAAGTATTATTTTGTTTTTGGCACAGCTAATCCCATCTGAGAATCTTGCATAAGTAAAATCAAATAAAATCAAAACCTTTTTTTGTTAAGAATTTTTGATGGAAACGTAAAAAATCAGTGCATATTCATGAATATTCGTTGACCATTATTAAGATAAAAATCTGAATTTCATATTTACTACTATCATCACCAATAAGAATATAGAGCAAACATATTTACTACTAGCATCACCAATAAGAATATAGAGCAGACATATTTACTACTATCATCACCAATAAGAATATAGAGCAGACATATTTACTACTATCATCACCAATAAGAATATAGAACAGAAAATTTGTAAAGAAATATCGTACAAATTAATCACACAAGAAAGACATTGAACTTTGATATTGGTTGATGATTATATTAAAAATTTTAAACATATGTTCTTGAAAATATAAAATATTTAAATAATTTACAAAATATTCATTGCATTATAATTCTTCAAATCCTTTTTAGTTCATCCGAACCCATTTTTATAATTTTAATACTTAAAAATTGTAATTTTTTTTACTATGCATAATTTAATAACTCTTGAAAAATTATTAAAAATTAATTTTCTCATTACTGCAAAAATTGTTTTTATGGATAAATGACTGTTATTGCCTTTAAAATATTTAACTTTTTTGCCTTTACTTTTATACAATTGACTCTTAGTAATGTAGATGATCTATTAATTGTTTAAGCAAACAAATGTTGATTGTCTATCTGAAATTGTACTTCAACAAATTTTAAATCATTCAATGAATGTAACACTTTAAATAATGCGAATAAACATTGCATGAGATTCAGAAACAAGTTTTTATGCAGAAAATTGTTAAACAATTTTTAATGGAATTTTATTTTTAAAAATAAGTTCATCTTTGCAAAATTACCTGATAACATATAATGAACAGGAAAGGAAGAAATTTTTATGTCAATATATAAATGTTAATGAAGTATTAAAAAAACATAAGAGATTTTCTTTTTAACGTTTATTTTTTTTAAATTAAATATGAAAAAAACATGAAATTTTGCTTACAATAAACAAAATAACTTAATTAAGGAAGCATTTCTTAAAATGATATTTCTGTTTTGGAACTTACTTTTATATTATTTACTAGTAAAGTACTTAGTTCCAAACTATTCCAATAAAATTTCCTCATGAAGAATATTGTATTATTGTAATAAATTATAATTTTTTGGGTTGTTTTTCAATTTTATTTTTTTAAAAAAGACATATTTTAAAATTATAAAAATTTTTAATGATATTTATTCATTATTGACTATGTACTTAAATAGAGTGTATTAAAACAATAAAAATTCTTATTTCATAATTAAAATGTTTTTATTAAAAATGTGCATGTTATCATTACATTATATTTTATTTAAATCCATTTTATTAAAGACAAAGCAATAAAAATGGATGGACGTCCACCAACATCTGCTGGAAATAGACCTGGTTCTGGTCTAAGACCAATGTCTTCTATCAGAACTTCAAGCAATCTTACTCTTCCTAGCCGTTCTGGTATTCCAGGAACTGCAAGTCGTCTAATTACAGCATCCAGTAACCGTCCTGGTACCCGCAGTGGTTTTGCTCAGGGTGTTGGTGTTTTGTCTCACATAAATGTTGTTGACAGACCAATGTCTCAACAAGGTTTGGTTACTCCCAGAACTGGTGTTCGTACTCTACGAAGACAAGTACAAGACAAATCTTATTTCATGGGATTGCTTCGGAGTAAAATTAATGAACTTACTGCTGAAATCAATCGGATTACTAAAGAATTGGATTTGTTATCAAAGGAACAATCTACATACTTAACATATGAAAAACGAGCTGAGGCACAAGCATTAGAATTGAAAGATCTTCAAGGGAAACTTGCAGATTATAATTTGCTTGTTGATAAGCTCAATACTGATGCTGAAATGGCTGATGTTCAACAGGAATACAAAGAATTAAAGGTATATATATTTAAAGTTTACATCCTTTATTTAATATATTTTACTATTTAATGATTAGGGGTAAATATATTTTCTTATCAGGATTTTTAATTGTGGTTTCATAATTGCACATTATTTAATTATTTTGTTTTTGATAAATCTTTGGACTAATTGTCATTTTACATTGGAATTTAGTGTTGTTAGTCTGCTGTTCACAAGAATTCTGTGAGATTTTCTACCAATAATTGAGCCGATCAAAAAGCTTTGCAATTAATTAAAACAGCCTCAAATTATTTTGTGAGGAATTTAAATTTTCATAATAAAATGTTTTAAACCATGTATCTAATTTTCAAATGGTTTCCACATTACATCATTTTCTATTTTCTTGATATCTGAAAGTATTTTTCCCCTTCTTATTCATTGTGCTCTCAGTCACTTAATCATCAGATAGTTCTTACATCTAAATCCACATTCAAAAGGTTCTGAAAATATATTTTAGGTAAAAGTGAATATCTTTAATAAAATTCACATGGATGAGTAACACATTTTCATTCTATTCATCTGGTAAATGATCTTGGCTTCTTTCAGTTACAGTGAAAAGGAAATCTGAATATCAAAATGATCTGGATATCGTATTTTGTACATTATTATTCAAAACATGGATTGACAAATGCTTTGCTCATGAAATGTGAGTTTTATAAGGTTATTCTAAACCATGATCACTCCTTACAAAATTATCTTAGTATATTTACACTTGAAGTTATTGCTTATACTTTGATGCATGGTCATGAGACAATAGTTAGATTAGGTGGAATAAACTTCAAATGATTTGTTTAAAGGATTCTGGGATTTCAATAGCAGCAGTGCTATTAATTATTCAAAATTCATAAGATTTACCATTTTCTAAAAAAATTTGATCCAAGTTTCTCAACCATAAAATAAAAAAAATTGGGGGGGGGGGGTAAAACAGCATAAAAAAATTAAAACTAATGAAAGAGGAATAAAAGTGAGTCCAAAAAAGAAAAATTTTAAAATTTGAGTTGGTAAATGGGAGTTAAAAGTATCATTGCCATTAGGAATCAGTCACTAATTTTTAAAATCACGAGTGTTTGCAAATTAGAGTTTACCAAAGACGAGTCTCTGTTATATCATAAACAAAGGCTTATTGTCTTCTTCATTTTATCTTTTCATTGCATCTTTCTATTAGTTTTGCATGATAATCAGTATTGAGATCAGTAAAATAAGGCATTTGGTATGCTTTATATTTGGATCTAAACATGTTTTGTTAGTCACTTTTATAAATGTTCTTGACATAAGAAAAAATTTCTGTTCTTTTTTTAATATTTTTTATGCTTTCACTAGAATATTTGTTACTCCTCCTCCTTTGTAATGAATGGCATTTTTATGTATAAGTAGGAAAATATTTGTACAATAATAATTAGTTTAAGTGTATATTGGTATTTATCTTCTTCAGTGGCATTTCAGCCCGGTTAGCTCAAGATGTGCCCTAATCTTCTCCAGAATTTTACATCAGATAGCTCTATCCTAGTCTTTGGATTTCCAATTTATAATTTTCAACAGTCTTAATTCGTTTTCAATGAAATCCGTTATTAAAGTTTTGCCTGTCCTCTATTTCGAGAGCCTGTTGGTTTGGTCATGAAGACTTTCTTTGAATTTGTAGCCATTAAATTTAATAAGACATCCATCTTATTTTAATATTTGTACATTAATAATATAAATTATATCAGGGTTTTTATACATTCTGTATCACTCAATATTTGTTCTTCATACACCATTTACATGAACATCATCAAAAACAGTTCTCAACACTTTTCTCTTAAAAACTGCAAAGGTTTCCCTACCTTTTTCTGCCAACATCCATCTTTTAGCTGAATAAGTTAAAAACAGGTCTTATTAAACATTCATATATTGTTAGTTTGCTTATTCTTTTAATAAAATATAAGAATATTTGATTTTGGTTTAGTCAATATTTAGATTCATTTTTAGTAGCTTCAGTTTTTAGAGAAATGATTGCTTATTTTAGTGTTTAAGGGGTTCTGGCTATTATATCAATATCGTTGGCATATGCAAGTATATGTAAAGATTTACTTAAAAAAGTTCCTTTAGTGTTTAAACTTGCATCTCTAATTATTTTCTCAGATGCAAGATTAAAGAGAAGGCAGGTTAGAGCACCACTTTCTCTTTTACCATTCATGTTGGGGATAACTTTTGATAAACTGTTTTGCACATTAGGTTTCACCTTGATGTGTGTTAAACTAAAGTTATCAGGCTAATAATCTTTTCTGGAATGTTAAATTCTCTCTTAGCATTTAAGAGCCACTTTCTGTTTATAGAATCACATATATTCCTTTTATTAATTAATGGTATTCATACCTCCCTATAAACATGTAAACAAATAAATGTACTTAAAAAAGAAGAAACTGGAATTGTAATAAAGTATTTTTGAGAGCAATAGAATTTGCTTGAATAAATTGATTTTATAAATCATTATATTAATTTTATACTTGGTATTAATTTGTACTATTAGTTTTCTGTTTATTATAAAACATTTATTACTTATGCTTGCTGATAGTTTGTGAAAAATTAATATTTAAAATTTTGTAGTTATTACAATGGCACGAAAATATAAAAAATCTATTTGGTAACGAAATATAATATTAAGCTTTCTTGAAGTATTTTTGCTCATAACTTTGTTTAATATTTTCTGCCTTCACAATATAGTTGTTTAACTTACCTTTTCCATTATTTTCCAACAAATTATTATGTAGATATAATGTGTATAAATAAGATTAAATTTGTTTTTCCTTATAATTTTAATGACAGGTACAAAATGAAAGTGAAGCTGCTGCAATAGATAATTTGTTTGAACAGCGTCAAGAAAGAGAGGCACAAGTAGCTCAACTTGAATCAGAAATCACTCAGGAACGTTATGTTGCTGAGAATTTAACTTCCACAATGTCTCCAGAATTAAGGAAGAGGTAAGTATTACGTAAAACGTAAATTATGAAGTTGAATACTCATTTTGATTTTGATCTAGAAACACACGTTCTTTACATTTCTGAATAAATTTTTGCATAGGCTTTATATAAAGTAATTTCTTATATTTTAAGCTCTCTTTCATTAGAAATGACTAATATAATTTTACTTTTAAATGTATTGTTTAGAAAAGTTTTCCTGTCTTAAAAATATTTGATTTAGTTCTTTAATTTATGAAGCATAGATGTTTAATTTGAATAAGAAAATGCGTTTGATTCATTGGTTAAAATATATGCATTTAACATAGATAATTTTTTAAATGTGACTAATTTTGTACATAAAAAATTTTGTAATTACTTGAATTGATAGAAACATTTAAGTTTTCATTCTTTTAAATTTTAAAAATATAAATGGATAAAAAAAAATTATCGAAACTGAGTTTAACTATCTGGTTGGTTTTGTAATAATTTCTAAGATAGTTAAATTTCTCAGTGCATACCTATCTCCACTGCAGTATTCAACAACCTATGTAATGTGATACGCTAATATATCATAGAAGTACCTCAAGTGGGATTTGGATTATTTATTTTGCAAAATATTTTAATGCAAAATCGATTTGACACTGTTAACTTGAAAACTTAAACTTAATTGAGCTGTCATTGTTTTTATTTCTTTCCAAATCATAGACAAATAGTTATATTCATGAGTCATTTCTAATAAAACAAATATGAAAGCAAAGCAAAACAAAAGTAATGTTTAATAGTTTTTCATAATTCAAAGCACTAGAAAAGGCAGTGCTGTACAATTATCATAAAATATTTATTATTGTTAAATGATTCTTTATAACTTTAAAAATGGATTGCTGTATTATATTCATTAAAAACAACATGAGAATAGCAGAAGTGTTTTTTATGTAATAAATAAAATTATTTTTGTCGGTCATTGAAGATGTCATAGGAATGAGAATTATATATTTAAATAAAGGGGGCAACTGAGTGATGATACTAGAATGTAAATTTAGATTACAGATAGCATACCTCACTAATATAGCATTAAATTTTTGTTTAAAAAAACTTATAATGATTTACTATTTTATATTGTTTTTTTGAAGTAATAAACTGTAATACATATCTGAATTTTTTTAATTTAAACTCTTTTAATACTTTCATGTGTAGCTGTAAAATTAAACTGTCAGGTAATTAAAAAAAATTGATAACACTGCTTTGCTGGTTAATATAGTCAATCTTATATTATTTGTAAGTAACAAACGTGTGAAAAAAAAATAATAATCATTATATTTTCTTCTAATTTGACAGAAGGGATCTTTATAACTTAGATTATCTAAAAGAACCAATATTTCTGTTGATTGAAATTATTGTATATAACTGAAACTGTTTGAAATTTCTCAAAACAATATATTAGTTAGGCTACGTTTTCATGAAAGGAAAATATTCCTAAGTAATATTTCAATTTCCTTAAATGTGAATTATTTTTCCTAGAAAAATGTTAAAAAATGTGCTTTTTCCATCTAATTTTTCAAAAAATGATAAAATGCCAAATAATCCTAGTAAATGCCCATGCAAATATTATTTTTGATTTAAAAATTCAAAAACTTTATTACAGATTTACTTTTTTTCATATCAGATATTTGGTTTGGTTTTTATGAGTTTAACATAAATGTAATTATTACAAATACACTTAAATGCAGTTTATATTTACTTTTGAATTTTACTTTTTAAAGCAGTATTTTGGGATTTAAACAAAACTGAAGATTTTTATCATTAACTGATTTATATTTAAAATTATTTAATGAAAATTTTGATCAGTTTCATCTCTTCTGTATTTCACTTTCATTTTTCAAAAGCTGTTTTTAAAGTAAAAATATCTAAATTCCTTATTTATACTTTTAATTAAGTTTACTGAATTATAGCAAATTAAATCTTTGATGATGTTCAAAATAATAATTTTCATGTTCTTAGCATAATAGTTTAAAATTTGTTATTTGTTTTTTTTTAACATTTTTTATGAAGATTATATATTTAAATATTTAAAATCATTACTCTCAGAATCACACATAAATTATTGTGTTATCTATGTCAGTCTTGTTACATGGAAGCAATAATTATAAATGTTAAATTTACAATTTTATCTTTAACATGCTTATTTCTTGATATTGTATAAAAAAAGAAGCATGTTAAATTTAAGAACAAGTTTGAATTTTTAAATGCTTTCTTACAATTCATACATTTTACTGTCAAATTTATAGATTTTTTTAATACTGATATCTCGGTAGGGTTGGTGATATAGGGCACATAATAAATACTTTTTCTTTATAATTGTATATTCTTTAAGAATAATTTTTTTTCAAAGATTTTACAAGTGATAACAAATTTCAATAAAATTGATAAAATTTGTTGCTTGATAGATATATTTGTAATGGCAAAAATGTTAACTAAATATAAAATATTTTTAAGATTAAAATCTTTTAACTTTAAAAATTTATGCTTATAAATTCCAATAATTTTGAATTTAATTTGAACTTATATTGATTCTATTAATTTAATTTCTAATAACATTAATCTATTTATTTATCAAATCTATTTATCAATTTTTAAAAAATAATTAATATAAAATTTTAAAAAGAGTTATTTGTGAATTTGCTTCATCACCTTCTTAATATACTTATATGAGAAATATCAACCAAATTATTCAGAAATATCAACCAAATTTTATGTTAATAAGGAGAATCCAAAGCTTAATATTGCTTTATTTATTAAAGTACTGATATCATGGTAGTTTAGTGAAATAAGAAGTTGAGCAGAAAATATGTTTTTTTCTCTCTTTCATACTTAAACAATGAGTGTTATTCTGTTGTACATTTCTTGCCTTTCTCGATCTCTATTTTTCCTGAGTTCCCAAAATTAATTTTCATTTATCTTAGTATTTCTAGTATTAGCAATACAATATAATTAAGTTACAAATATGAATAACATATAATGCCATTAAACAGTTTTTTCAATTAAAATAAGATGTTTGTTTAATTGATAAAAATTATTGCTAATATTGTTAATTATCATACATTTTATTTCTACTTATCTGTCAATTCTTTTAATTTATTCATTTTTCCTCTTCTGATTCATTGCTGAATTAAGAAATTTGCTTTACTGCTAAATAAACAGGAAGTAAGTATGTAATTTAAAAATGAATTTTCTTTAGAATTTTTTTCCTCTTTGAAAATTGAAATTTAAAGAATCAACTTCTATGTTCAAATCAAAAATTTGGAGTTGATTTTTATAATCGATGATATAAAGTTGTTTTTAACGAATATTATTAGGAAGTTTAAAAGAAATTACTATTGGAACTTTATTTTTCTATCAGAAATTTTTTCAATCAAAATTACAAATATGCTTATTATATTTGCTAAAATCTTTGAATATATTTCATGTATGGATACTTTTTAAAGCAATTATTTTCAGGCATCTTAAAAAAATAATAAATTTCAATGTAATTTTTAACTTTTTATTTCCTCAATATATTAATAAATACAGGATTCTTATATATTAAGTAATTTCTGGTTTTATTCAAAAAATGTGTAACATAATTTTTCTTTTTGACATTAAAATGTTTTAGCCAGTGATTAAAAGTTTGTGGTTAATTGATTACTTTTATTCCATTTCTGAAAAATGACTTCCATGCTTGTCTTCATAAAACATTATTTACAACTTTAAAGAGTACCCTGAAGTATGTTTTCTTTAAGAGATTCTGAATTTTATTCTCATTAAATATTTTATCTTCAAGAAATTTTCTTTTATTATTCATAAATCAGAAACTCAAAAGCTTCTAAAATTACTTAGGATTCCAATTTCAAATTCATTTGCAAAGATAAATTTTTTAAATTATTTTAAATATTGTTAATTTAGAAACACATATTTTGTAACATTGAGTTTTTTGCTTTATATATCAAATTTATTTCTCTTAAATGATAGATACAATGATCTGAAGAAAACCGACAATGATCTTCAAAGATCTTTGGATAATCTTCAACATGATTTAGATTTGCTTGTTTCACAAAAAATGTCACTTCAAGAAGAGCTTTCACTGTCTCAGGTAAGTTGACTTTCATAATTATTTCTCCATTTTAAAACTATTTTTTGATGTCTTTGAGATTTATTACTCCCATATGTAAGTAGATTCTATGATTATTTTCATGTTGTTTTATGAAATTTAATTTCACATTATAACATTTTCTTTCAGATAAAGCAAGAAGCTTTATCCTTGTATAATAAATTAAGAGAAGTAGAAGAGAAACGAGACAATTTAGTTATGGAAGAAAAATCTAAAGGAACTCCTGCTCAAGAAAGAGAAAACCTTGTACAACAAGTAAGCATTTCATTATTTTAACTTATCACTTATAATTTATGTGTCACTCTCATATCATTACTGTTATTTAATAATGCAATTAATTTTATGAGGAAAGATTATTCCAGTAAAATAAAAGGAGTTGCATGAAATATTGAACTTTTATGAAATTTTATTTAAATTTGGTGGTTTTTTCTGAAAAATAAACATGATATTTAAATATTTATATCAGGAAGTATGTATGTAACTTTTCCTGATGTTTATGTGAAAATTCTGAAAGGGTATTTTTTGTAAGTCTTAAAAAAGAAAATAGATATACAGATTTATCTTTATTTATTACTTCTTTAGGTAAAAGAGCATAATACTGAAATTACAAGTATAGAAAGACAGTTAGCAGAAATTAGGGAACAAATTTCCAGAGCAAAAACTGAGTTGGAACAAATTGATCAAGAACTTGAAGATAATCAAGGAGAAAGAATCAGCAAGTATCGAGAACTCAAGAAAAGGGAAGAAACAATGGATAGCTTCCTTTCAACCTTTGATGAGAATCATAGTTCTAGTCTTGAGAAAAAAGGGCAACTAGAAAGTACTATTGTTTCATTATTAGAAAAACTCAGCCGAAATATTGGTCACTTTCAACATATCCCTTCTCCTCAAGAACTTGCCCTTCTCAAAGATGACTTACAGTAAGTATTTTGTATTAGCCATTTATAATATTGCAATTGAACAGAAATTTTTTTTTACCCTTAGTTAAAATTTCTAATGAAGAGGGTTTCTAATTTCTATTTCTAATAAGCTTGTTGCCAATACATTTTTATTGAAAACGCTTCTAATAAATTTGCAAAATGTTTAGTGTGTTTTAAAGGCAATGTTTATTATGTATCTATCTTCTAAATAAATTTTTTCTAAGCACTTTCAAAATAAATAATATAGAATTTTGATAAGCTACTTATTTATATCCTAATACCCTTGCTAATATGTTTCTGCCTGCCATATATGTAATAATTGCTATCTTCTTTCATATTTTTCTGATAAAATTAGGGAGATGTTGCTTAATTCTTTGTTTGTAAAATTTCAAAACTGGAAGGTTAATTCTTTAGTTTTTAGTGGTTCCATAGCTGAAATTAGATTTTGTAAAATGTATGATTATAATTGTATAATAGACAGCAAATGAAATCAAATTTCTTATTTGTTCCTAACTTTTCACATGCAAATTTTCTGATTGTCAGATAAATAATTATAGTAATATACTTTGACTGTGAACAAAGAACTATTAAAACTAATTTTTCTGCATTTGTCACAAAAAAACTAGCTTATTTTCTATCTTTTAGAAAAAACTGAATATTTTAATCCTTCATTTGCTTTCAAATTTTTAATTTTTAAAGTTTCATTATCCAATTTTTGTAATTTTAAATTTATATTTTAAGTTATTGCTTATTTTCTTTAGAATGGTGCTCTATACTTATTTTAATATTATATTAATATTTTAACTTTTTGTTTCTGATTATTTCTTTTGAATTAAATTTTTCATTTCATTAGATTTAAAGAAGGAGAAATGGAAAAGTCAAGAATGACTGTTATGACTTTAAATAATGAACAAAAGAAACTTGCAATGGATTTAACAAAGGTTTGTTTGATATATATTTTAATTTTTATAATGCATAAAATGAAATCTTCTTAAATACTTATTGATTTAATTTTGCTTTTTCATACTTTAATATTGAATACTATTTGTAAATGATTTTTTAAATACTTTTATTTTAAAAGTAATTATACAATTTTAGGGTAAAATTCCTTTGAACCATATAATCCTTTTATGAATGTTGTACAAATTGCCTTTTTTATATTATTTTCTAACTATTTCATTTTTCTACTAATTTTGACAATTTATGTAATTTTTATTACATGCTCCTTTTTCATATAAATTTAATTTTCAAAAACATTAAATTTTCATGTCACTGAATTTTTAAATCATTTATTAAGTATGGGCATTGATAGTACTATGGGAGACATTTCAAGCCTAATTAGCTTTTATATGCTGATATCTAATACTTTGCACTTGCTCTTCATATAATACCTTATAAATGATGTCATATTTTCTGTTTATAAAAGTTTCATGGACAGTACAGGATTATTTTCATTTTTATGTTTCTTTTGTTTTAATCACTATGAAGTTAAATATTTTTTTTAACATTTTATTCATGTAATTTGTATTTCTGAGATTCATGAATTTACATTAAATTTAAACTCATTTATACTTTCAAAAATTATCATTAATAATACTAATCTAGCATAATTCTTCCGTTTTCCCTAAATATTGAATTATTAATGAACGACACTTATGTTTTGTGTTCTACAATTTACAATGTGAAAGTCAATTAATCATGTAAAATATAATTCTGAAATAGCACTATAAAAAATATCTTTAACAGTGTATGAAATGTTGCATACTCATTTCACAACTATATAAAATCTAATAAAAGTTTTATTAGAAAATGTAATTGTTCTTTTTTAAAAATAATATGTAGTAAACTCTCCTCTGACTTTAATCAACCTAAAAGGTAAATTTAATATAAAAGGTATATTTTATATAAAAAAATTAAGATTTGTGAAAAATTACAAATAGAAACAGTAATTTTCATCCAAAATTATGTGTTTATTAAATTTCATTTTAATTCATATTTTTTAGCTGAGCTTTTTTTGGCAAAACAAATTATTTAATTTAATTTTGGATAATTATTAAATTTTAAATTTTTTTATATGGATTTTATCTTTTTGTAGTTGGTAGACATATTGCTCAAAATCTGCTAGTTGATTTGGATCATGATTTATCTTCTGATTTTAAACTATTTAATCTTTCATATTCGTATAATCTCATACTATGAATGAGAGAAAATCAAAACATTGATATATATTTATTAATATGCTTTTAAGTGTCAGCTAAACTCAGTTTGTATGTTAGCCTTTAAATGGTCATTATTTGCATACAAATTCTAATTTGAAAATAATCTAAAGTTGAAATTTCCTTTGAAAATATTCTAAAGGAAATTTTATAGTCAACCACTTAGAAATTAAACTCTGAAGACTCAACATTTTTCTTAAATTAAAATAATTATATATATATATATATATATATATATATATATATATAAAATATATTAATACCTACTTATATATATATATATATATATATATATATATATATATATATATATATATATAAGTAGGTATTAATCATATCATATCAAAACTAAAAAATTTAAGTATTTGATTAATATTAGAGCATGGGTTTTCTTATATACATTACAAGAAAATAATGAAAACTAATTTCACTGAAACTTCTGTTTAATAGAATATTAAACAGAAGTTTAACTTATTTCTAAATATCTTAAATTCATTGAAATCAAATTTTAATGAATAATTCAATGAAATTTTAATGAATGAATAATTTATTGAAATTTTATATTTGTAAGCAAAATTATTAATTCATTGTGGTCATAGAGAATAAAAAAATTAATGTGCTATCTGCAATATACACATGAACTGTGTAACTGAGCAAATTAGAACAGAGTTCACAGAATTTACTAATGGGCTAAACATGTGAGAAATATATAAATAATTAATAAAAAAAATTGTTAAGACACTTTAATATTTAATTGGCATTATTCTTAAAAAAATAACTTAGCTTTCTATATTGATGATTGAACTTTTATTTTTTAAATATGATGTCATATAAATGTTTTTAAAAATACTATACATTGATTAACTTTATGTACAATGATAAATTGCATCTGAATCACGTATGATAATGAGCAATTAAATTTTATTACCTTCCTGAACAAAAATATCTGTGTAACTGAGAGAATATTAAATTTTTAAAATATATTTATAAATGGGTGTAGTACTACCTGACATTAATGTATATCAATCCCTATGCAAAATATACAATATTAATATTCTGTAACATGTTAAATTATCATTTAATTCTTTTAATATCATTAAAAAAATAATTCCAAAAAATTTTGAATATGCATGCATTCCTGATTTTTTGATTTTAAATATTTATTATTTTATTTATTTATTTATTTTTTAAGTTGGGTTTATAAAATCAGTGATTGATATTTTCATTCAATACCATGAATTATTATTCAATATTTGAAACCAATAAGCTAATTTTAATTTTTAACATCAATAATTAAATTCAGATAAAGAGTGTGAGAGAAAACAATTACATTAAATATAAATTTCTAAAAAATATATTACTTATATATAAATTTATGTGCTTTTTGCTGATGATTAATGGATTGCGAAAGAAAATATTTTGATGAAGATTCATCTAAGTTCATCTCAATAAGGATATGGAATCCATGTTGCATTTTTTAGAACACTTTACCTGTAAATAATAAGAGTAAAGTGATGAGATGTATGTTTTGATAGATTTATTTCTTAATATGATAAAAGATTATTTCATTATAATATTTTTTAGTTATTAAATTATATATATTTCTGCTTAAATAGATAGAGCAATTGGAAACAAAAATACAACAGGAATTAGAAACTTTACAACAGAAAATAACTACTATGGAAAAAGAAATGACAGTCTATTCGGATCTTGAAAGTTTGAAAACAGCTGCTGAAGAAAAGAAGAATAAATTAATTGAAGAAGAAAAAATATTGAAGAAACAGAAAGATGCTACTAAAAAGGTAAATATTTTCTCATGTAAATTATATGTAATTTAAAATTACATTCAAATTTTATAAATTATGTGCAATCTAATATGATTAACTGCTGTTTATTAAAATATTGAATAATATTTTTAGATTTGTATTTATATTAAATTCTTTTTTGGTACATTAAATTCACATTCATTTTTAAAAGGAAATATTTTTAAAAAGACATTTAAATATCATTTTTACTATATTTTTAGTTTTAGATTTTTTTTAGTTTTAGTTTTAACTTTTATTAGTGTTTTTATAGTTTAACTGTAAAATGACATTATATTTCATTGAGTTAATACATTTAGCATAAATAAAATCCTTAAGACTCTTAAATTTAATTCACTCAAAATAATTCTATTAAATTTTTTTCCCTTACATATTCAATAGCATATTTTTGGTAACTTACCTCTTAAGAGCATTTTTGTAACAGAATCTTACATGAGATATATTATAACATTTCTCATAGACATATTTTAAGATTACATTCTAAGTCTGTCCAAGCTCTTTAAAATCCATTCAATATAAATTAGTTTTTTTTTTATTATCAAAAACAATTTATAAAATTCACATACCTTACTATGGGCCATGACTGTTTGCTTGCATATTTGTATAGGTTTGACTTTCCCTTATATTCTCTGTGCAGACAGCATCAAATTTTTTATGCTACTTTTCTCGACTCATGCTGTGTACTTGTGTTTTTAAACTGTAGAGTTCAGAAATATTGGAAGGCTAGAGTCATTACAGCCAAGTTTTTGGGCATTTGTAATAAATAAATAAAGTTCACATACAATTGTAAATCAAAAGAAGAGGAAGACCTAAACTTCAATGGCTGGATGGCAGTAGAATAGGATTATCTAGTCATCAGAACAAAGAATTGGAAGAGTTTTGCTGATAGTAGATGTACTTGTGGAAGCATCTGGTTCAGAAGACCTTGCCTACCCTGGGCTGTTATGCCATGAATGATGACAACTATAAACTATATTTAAATCGAAAGCATTTGATAATTATTTAATGAAATTTTTTTAATATATAATGTACAGTTTTTTTTTAGTTTAATCATTTTCATTACATATAACATTAAATATACTTTCTCAAATTCTATCAATAAAGAGCTTAGAATAATTTATAAAAAATAAAATTCTTATGATTCTTTAATTTATTGGCATTGCAATGGGAAACTATAAATCATAATAACACTTGAATTGAAATAAAATTTAAGTTTGCTAAACAAAATTTAGTTGATGACTCAATTTTTTAATAATGACATTAACCTGAAATATTTGAGCAATGAAGAGTCTTGTAGAATAAAGTAGTCTTTCTTAGATTTCAGGGGATGGGGGAAACTATGTATAATTGGTGACACTCCAAAATAAATAGCAACAGATTTTCCCTTTATTTCTCTGTTTGAATTAGCCATTTTTTCTATTTATAAGAGGGAATAAATTATGTCTGTAAGTGGAACTTTCAAGTATCTTTAATTAAGATTTATTTGTTTCCACAAGGAGTTGAAATAGTCTTGTTGTTTGCTTCAATTTCTTGTCAAAACAAATAGATTTTTTCTCTATTTAATAATCTTTAAAATGATTATCTTCCTCTTAAAATTAATAGTTAAAATATTTGTATCAATTTTAAGACAAATATATCACTGTTATTGAGCAGCTAAATACTAATACTTTGAATCAAGACTTTTACTGTCATGATAAGACAAGCAGACAAGCTTATAAGCTTGTAATATCTAATATTGGTGATAATTTAAAAAATAATTACATATTTAATAATTTTGTTTGACATTGCTAGAAATACATCTTAGCATTGCTTATAACTTTGCTTTTAGCTATTTTTAATTCTGCATTTCAGATCATATCCGAATATTTTATATGTTGCAAAATCTTCCTATATATCATTCATAATTTAGTCTTAATTTAAATTTAAATTTAATCTGTATATCTCATATCAATTATGACAACTTTAAAATAGATAGTTACATATAGATGCAAATTTAAAATTTTAAACAATTGCACGAGTCTTTTATATTTTCTATTTTATTTTTGTGGTTAGAATAAAACTGTTAGGTATTACAACTATATATCAGAAAGAAATATTCAAAATTTAAATAATTTTCTTCTAGTAATATACAAAAGTAATTTATGATCGTCATTGAAATTTTTGCTTGCAAAAAAATTGCTTTTATTTTTTATGAACATAATTTTTTATTGCAATTTTATTTATTTATTAAGAAATATCATTCAAGCAACTAAATTATAAATGAAAGTTTTTTGCTTTTTTTTTAGTAGCATTATCATTTGTAAATTTGTCTTTCTTTTCTAATTTCATTTAGCATTTATTTTTAATAAAATTCAAGTCAACTAAATTGCTCCTCTTTTTAGCAATAATTTTTTAATTTTTTTTAATTATTATTTTTTGTCTAATGTAGTTCTATAAAAGAATGAACAGACTCTAAAATTTTGTGCATTCAAAATAAAGTAAGAACACCTGAAGCAATTTTAAGTGACGTGTACTTCAAAGCAGTTTATCAATCAGTATGCTTCCTGTCTTATAAAAGGAAACGAATTTAAAATTATCTGTAGCAATTTTTAAATAAAATAAAGGATTATATAGAAATAAAATAAATATGTTTATTTACCAAACTAAGCTTAAAAATAATCAACTCTATTTATAAATTTTGATTTACAATAATAAAAAATAATACCTAGCTTTGTTTCAGAAATTCGCCTTTAGAAAATTAGAGTTGTAAATTTAAAATATGTGTAAATAAATCCATAATTATAATTCATACATATAATCATAAGTGCCATAAGATTTGATAAAGCCTTGTGACTGCTGTGCCCTTTAAAGCCATCACAAGCCATGAACTCTTTATTAATCTTAACATTTAATATAGATTTTTCTTTTTGAGAATCTTTATAATTAAAATTATTAATTTCATTTATTACTACTGAGGAACAATAAAAATAAATAAATAAATAAATAAAGGATCATAAATAAAGCAAATAAAAGAGCTCTAAAAATAGCCTTAAATATTTTTTTATAATTTAAAGAAAATAAAGTAAGATTATGATTTATAAGGAATGCATTATGTTAATGTTTTGTTTAAGCACTCAATTTCTATGCTATTTCCCAATTACTATTTTAATTCTTAAAAATTAAGCTTTTAGTAAAATTGGCGTAAATTTAAATTTGAATTTTTAAAATATTTTTTTATTTACATTTTATTTGTAATTCATTACAAAATGCTTTTACATTTCAGGTAATTGGAGAAATAAACATTCAGTATGAAACTCTGAAGAACAAGTTGAATGACAATGAAACTTATACTCAACTTTGTAATTTAGAACGACGATGGCAGTATTTAGAACAGAACAATTTTGCCATGTTAGACTTCATAGCTTCTAAGAAAGCACAGACAGATTACAGTAAAACTAAACAATATGTCAAGGAAACATTAGTACTTTTAAATGATATGTTGCAAGAGCCATTGCTTCAGCGCTAAACTGTTTGATAACAAGCATATTTAAATTATTATTTAAAATTTAAGTTATTTTAAATATCTGTTTTAAAAATTTGCTGCATTAGGATTACTTTTAGTAATTATAAATTTAATTTAGGTATATATTTTACTGTAAGGAATAATTTCTATCAAAAAATTAATTTAAAGCTATATGTATTATTCCTTATTCAAAGTAATTTTATGTTAAATTAAAAAAAAAGAGTTTAAAAACTAAAAAAGTAAATACTGGTAAATGTAAAGGGAATCGAAGATAATGAAAATTTAGATCAAATCTACAAAAAAATGAACTAATTAATCTGCACTATACCAGCATACTCATTAATAACATTTTTTTGTTTGCATCTTAATGATGAACGAATGAAATGCAGACTGAAATGTAGTTTTGAACAAAACAATTTTTGTATTTCCATAAACATTTCTTGATTATTGTTTGAAAAAGGTTTAAAGTATGCATATCTCTTTGAGAAAAATTATATTCTTTACCTTTTAATTGCAAGCTGAAATCAAATTATTAAAAAATAAACTTTTTTTTTTTTTTTTTAACAATTTTCTACTTTTATCATTGTAAAGAATGATCACTAATGCTATCCTTCAATGAATAAAAATCAAGTTCCTTTGTTTTGAATAATTATATTTGCTTATTTAATTATTAAAATTTCAAATAAATATTTTCATTTGTTATTAATGAAGTATATGTAACCAAATATATAATTTTAATGTTAGTCACTTAGTTAGTTATTAAATAATTATACTGCTTTCATTTTAGATTATAAATGTGAATATGATGCTTATAATATAATATTATGATGCATCGTATGATGCATCAAATAATGATTATGATGCATAGTATAATGTTATTACTAATATGAATGTAAATACTATGTTTGTTATATAATTCTAGTCACTGCAGATTGTTATGTATTGAAAAGTTATATATTTTATGAATCTAGAAATTATATATATTTTAATATACTAGTCAATAATTATATATATATATATGTTATGTATATATCTATGTCTACATATATACATACATACATACATACATATATATATATATATATATATATATATATATATATATATATATATATATATATATATATATACATATATATGTATGTTATATATATATATATATATATATAGTAGTTTAGTTATATACAAATTTGTGTGAAGCAATTTTCTTAATAATTATGCTCACTTCCAGCTTGTGAGGAGGAGCATGTAGCTATGGCATTATAAATCATATATGTGTGTTTTAGTTCTTTCATTAATTCGTGAAAAAAATTTAGTATGAACATATTTATTTTTAAAAGTACTTAAATTTATGTAAACAGTTTAAATATTGTTATTCAACATAAGATATTCATGTTTTATTTTTTTTTAAAAAGGTTAATATAAAATCTCTTTTAAATTTCTTTTATAAATTATTGAATCATTTAATTATACTTATGTGTAGTAATTGCTGTAAAGATCAATCATAAATTTATTTGTGTTGTACATTTAGTTTAAATTGAAATAAAAGAAAATATATAAAAATAGTAATAAAATATGCAAATGTCACCATTAATATCAATATATATATAATCAATAATATAATATTATTTAATATTTTAATGTATAATGTTATGTAATAATATTGAATGTTAATGAATGATATGTAATGTTGCTTATATATTTTAATGCTATTATTTTACACTTGTATATTATTTTTTATACAATTGATATAAATTATCTTTAAAAGTATTTGTAATTAAATATTTATATTGATTTTTTTCTTTAATCTTCAACCATCAGCAATAATTGCATTATATTCAATAAAAAACTTTCATACTTTCATGACTATCAGTATTACCATATTTTACGTTGTGATCTCTCATTCATATCATAGGTGTTTGATTGCCTGCAATTCTGCATTAAAGATAGGATTTAAAGATTATAATTTATGTATATATATATATATATATATATATATATATATATATATATATATATATATATATACTCAAATATATATTTAAAAATTAGAACTAAACATCTATAACTAGTATAAAAAAAACGTAACCACTTTTATTTTTTTGTTTTCAATTAATCTGTAAAATATACAACTGCATATAGTAACTTTTATGTATTGTACATTTTACGCAAGATCGTTAGGTTTTACGCTTTTACTGACATCATGTAATATTTTACGTTTTTGATTATAGAGCACAGAAGATATTTTGATAATTGAAAAATCTTTTCATTCATAAACAGTTAATGATAAAAATATTTAATTATTTATTTTGATTTCTATTACATTACACAGGTATTTATTGCATAATATTCTTGTTCTACTTTAGTAATGGAACAGAATTAGGCGACATTTATTTAACTACTGTTGTTGATAGGTGGAGTTAATTTTGAAGCTCTCTTGGGTAAAAGCATTTCTTCTTCATCGTGACTTGCGTTGTTGCTGATGTTCTGTAAATTATGGTAAAGTAAACCTAATAACTTGTATTTTCAATCTTTTAAAAAATAGTTATCTTCGAATTTCTATTTATCAAAGTATCGTCTTAAAAAACTAAATATGCTCATTGCGTATAGTTTGTAGTTGTGAGTACAATATCTCTCATGGCAGTTATTTTGATATTTCTCCATGATAAAGGTCCAAAACATTCACAAGAAGTAAAAAGTTCAGCAAGCGTTTCTAAAATGGGTATCTACTTTAAAACTGATGCCGAAGAATAAATTACCTAGTCAGAAACATATTTTACTTCTTTTGTAATAGAACGCAAAATATCAATCAGTATTGCTAATTATGCTGATTATTTTTAGGAAAATGTTTCCTGAAAATGATATTGTTAAGCAATATAAGATGTGTTGGAATTGAAACTTCTGCGTTTATTAAGGAATTAGCACCAGAAAAAAAAGCAATTTCTGTAAAACTCTTACAAACTTCACGATTTTCTGCCGTATGTGATGGGAGTAATGATAGTGATTCAAAATTGCTCTGTCGAACTCAGATCTTTCAATCCCATTCCGATTCGAATAAAGGCTGCAACAGAGGGGATGGGAAAAAAACGTCTATGTTATGTAATTTTTTATTCAAATGTTTCCATTTTTACTACCAAATAGAGTCCAAGTCCAAAAGTGTAACTATGGATAAAATAGCCAATTAATTTTCTTAGTTACAAATTGAAGACTTATTTAAATTAAAAACTGAAAAAGAGAGAGAGATTCTCTGTAGTTTGAAATTGATCAAATTAAGAGAATAGATAATAGTTTAAAAATGTGACTGCATAGCTACATTCGTGTTGTTTTTGTTAGCTATACCTCATAGCAACATAGAATATACAGGTTTTAGTTTTGTGAAAAAAAATGAATTTTTTTAGAAACTCATTGTGCAATAATAGTTTAGAAAACTTGCTTTTTGTGAATTCTTGAAGTGATGAATTTTGTTATAAGCAAGATTTAGTGAAAGCGTTAAAAGAAGATTAAAGAAAAATAAATAAATAAAATAAAGATGTGATGGCATAGAACTACTTCAGTATACGAGATCGTATAAATATTCAATCAAAAAAGTATTATGAAGTTTTTTTAATCTCTAAAACTTAAGATTTTTATTTCATTAATTTTGAATGTGTGTTTCTAATTGTTAATTTCTTATTTGATTCAGAGAGTCAGTTACTATAAATATGTAACTTAAATTGATGGTGTAGTTGATTACGTGTGTAAATAAAAACTAATCGCACTTATAAATAATAACATTTTATTAGGAAAAACTGAAACATTATACAGAGAGTTTTTACATGTGACCTTATCAGTCGGGAGCCGAGTACCGAATATGTTTGCTAGCAAAGGGTACTACCGATAAGGGTCTTCTCAATATTGCGTACATTCTCTTTAATGAGAAAAATGTAAATACTATAGAATATCTCCCCAGTGAAGGAACGAATGATAAAATCTTTAGAAAATCATAGTTCTACATGATACATAATTCAATAACAATTGTTGCAGTAATTATATACTAGATAATATGAAAATCAAATGAAATGTAATAGCGAAAACAAAATGAATTGAAATTAGTTATACAATTTATTTCTTATACCCCTAGTTAGTTATTTACACAATTGATCAGTTAAATAAAATAAACTGAAAATTAGCAAGTAATTATAAATAATATAAATATAAAACGGCACCACTAACTGATAACTCTGTTAAGGTAAAATTATAAAGATATAGTGGATGATTTACGTACAAAAATAAAGATAATTTTCGAATCACTAATTTACAGGATGATAAATATATAAGTCCATGTCACCATTTTATTGTGAAGGTGTAGATAGTTGCATGTATAATAATCACAAAAAAGTCACTCATAAACAACAATTCATTAGGGAAAACCAAATATTTATATGGAGAATTGTTACATGTGATCTTGTCGGTCGGGATCCGAGTATCGAGTGCATATGTTTGTGCTGGAGAAGGGTTCTCTCCTGACAAGCGACAGGGTCTTCTCAATATGGCATTCATTTTTTTCACCGAGGGAAAGTATATACTAATGTAAACATTACAGAAACTTAATTTTGTTTAATTAATTTACTTTTATAATGCATGGATGTAATAAATATTTCTGCGGATTGTAATTTAATTTCATGATGACATGCAAAACACTTACTTTTAAATACTGTCTTTAATATTCAAAAAATATAAATGGTGTTTTATGAATGCATTTTAGATTATATAAATTTAGTGAAACTAAAGATTTATTTATTTTAATTAATTAATAATATTTATTTTAATTAATTAATAAATCTCTTGTTGTATTAAAATAATATCTACTATTTGTTGTTTTGTTTCTGATCCCCGTGATCAACAGTGCTACATCGGGTCCACGAGTTCATTCACCCAGAAAAAATTCAGTACTATAGAGGTGGGTGGGGTAAGGGGCAGCTCCTAGGGTCAGATACTTGGAGCACCAGCGGTAGAAGACTGACTTGACTCCGGAGCTTACAGACTTTAACTGGATATATGGAGTGGCCTTCACGCCTTGTGCAGCCCTACCAAATCCGTCCAGTGACACCTTTTCACCACGGTGAGGCAAGCTGTAGGAATTGAGGGGGAATCTACGATTTTAATTAATTGATTAAAAATGTGAATTAAATTAAAATCGATGCTTATACTAATTAAAAATTGAATTAAAAAACATGTGTTTAGTAGAAATGCATATTTTTAGCATACAAAATGTTTTATTGAAGCATTCTTTCAAAAGTTGGCAGGTATGAAATATGCATTTGTATTTTAAAGGAAGGTTTGTTTTTAAAGAGCAATATTAAAAAAATAAATAACATTTTATTTAGCTATCATGAAAGAATAAGTATTCTTTATTGATGAACTCAGTGTGAAGAAATCTAATAATTCTGTGCTTAAGAAGTATGATTTCGACGTAATTAGGATTCTTCAGCAATTAAATGAGACCAAAGAGAAAGAACTAAAACCTTTTTTGGAGGCAACGTGTATATTCCTGTTATTTCAAATGCACATAATCTTGATTGCTCAATCTTATATTATTTCATACTACATTCTTATAAAAACAGTGCAGAGATGGCAATTATGAAAAAAAAAGCTTCTTTCCTTTACCTAAATTCCAGATAATATTATATATTTCAACCTCTTATACATGCATACTTCATGAACACAATTATGATCTGTTTCCCGACTTTCATTGCATTTCTTTTAAAGTCACCTGTCAAAGATGCTACAATCTTAGCCTATATATTTACTTCACAAAAGTATAATTTAAATATAAATATGTTTTTTTTCTGTGCTTGACATGATGAAATGATATCCTCAGAAAGTACTATAAACTGGGGCAGTAACAAAATTCTTAGTTTTGAAATTTTCTTACATGACTTTCAATAACTGTAAGACCTTTCTTATTATCTAGGATGTTGTGATATATATATATATATACACATACATAAATAATGCTCTATATGTTCATTTTATAACATTTTTTTCTATTTATAAATAAATGATTTCATATCACTATGTATAATTAACTGTATTACACAGTTTCTTTTAAGAAGCTCCTAATTTCGATTTCTTTTAATTTAAATTTTTTTAATTGGTATTAATTTTTCAACTTTTATTGCTTTTTCTTTAATTCGAAAACTTTGAAAACAGTTCATTTGTACATTGTTTATTCTTTAAAATCTTTACAAAAAAACAATTTGGAGCTCCTTCCCATTAACCTTTATTCTTATGAAATTAGTCGAGTTTTATTTCAATATTTTCTAAATATCTTTTTATTTACTTATTTATAACTATTAATTTTTTTGCTTTTTTTCCTCCTGACTTTCACATTTTTATTTATTTCATTTTATTCCTCTATTAACTAATTTTAGTTACTACTAAATTTTTACTTCCATCGAAAATAACATATATTTAATACATTCAGTTATTAGGGCCCATGAATAAGGATAAGAGCAGGCTATAAAAATGAAGAATAAACTAAAGCAGTAACATAGATTGACGAATTTCCCAAAAATTTTCCTTGCCTTCTAATTTCTAGAAGTCTAAGAAATCTCAGAAAAGAAATACGTAAGGTCTCTAGTGATTTTTGAATCAGCATAGCTAACTGCTTTAAGACTGGTAGACTATTTTAAGACATTTGAACATCTGCCACGTCAAAACATAACATTCACCTCCCATTGTTCACTAATGGATGAGATGGACATTTGAACATCTGCCACGTCAAAACATAACATTCACCTCCCATTGTTCACTAATGGATGAGATGGAATACGGGGCTATCGACTCTGAAAATCCCTGTTCTACCACTAGGCTTCAGTGAGCCTTACGGAGTTGATGTTTGTCAATAGATTCGTTTTTGTCTTTTAAGAGAGAATATACGTCAATAAAAATAAAGATATGATACAGAGAGATGATGCAGAGCCAGGCAATCACATTCTTTAAGCAAAAAGTGCTTTATGGCTTTTTAAAGGCTGTGAGCTGACTTGAACTGATTTATCAAATACATCTAACAAGAAATATTTTTGAAAATTAGTTTTTCATTTTACATGAGAAGGGATTCTGGTAAATCGACTGCATTGAAAATTTAATGAAAATGTGAGAAGAGCTTTCTTATTTTCTTCAATGTATCATCATGACATTCATTTGCTACAAAGACTTGCACAATTGTTTCGATATAAATTTTTGTCTGAAGAGGAAGGTGCCAACTTAAGTATTAACATCGTCACGTGACCGTGGTTCAAAAATACGAGGTACTTGTCTGTGTTTAGTGACTTTTCAGTAGGCAGAAATAAGCGGCTTTTAACAACAAAATAAAACAAGAATGTAAATGGCAACGATTAAGGATTCATTTTTAAATAATACGTTTTTACCGCAGTGGGAAGAAAATCTACCATTTTAGATATTGAGAAATTTTATTTATTAGTGGTGCCACAGATACACATATATTAAAAATAAACTGAATGGGAAAAATGAAATACACTACTGGCCATTAAAATTGCCACACCAAGAAGGCGACATGCTACAGACGTGAAATTTATACGAAAGGAAAAAGGTGCTGTGATATGCAAATGATTATCTTTTCAGCGCATTCAGACAAAGCTGGCGCCAGTACCGACACCTACATTGTGTTTAAATGAGGAAATTGTCCAGCCGGTTCCTCATATACAAATTGCATTTGAACGTTGTTCCTTGGTGAAAAGTTGTTGTGAAGCTTCGTGTAAGAAGGAGAAATGCGTGCCAGCACGTTTCGGACTTTGATAAAGGTCGAATTGTAGCATACCGGGATTGGGGTTTATCTTATCGCAGTATTGCTGCTCGCGTCGGTCGAGATCCAATGACTGTTAGCAGAATATGGAATCGATGGTTTCAGGACGGTAATACGGAACACCATGCGGGATCTCAACGGCCACCTATCACAAGCAGCCGAGAAGACATTCATATTATCCGCATGGCCGTAATGGATCTTGCAATCACGTCACGAGTCGTGAGTCAAGAAACGGGGTCGTATGGAAAACAACAAGTGTCTGCACGAACAGTTCGACGACGTTTGCATCAGCATGGACTCTCAGCTCGGCTGCGGCTTCTCTTGACGCTGCGTCGTAGACAAGAGCGCCTTCAATGGTGTGATCAACGACGAGCCTGGGCGCACTAATGGCGAGACGTCATCTTTTCAGATGAATCCAGGTTCTGTGAACAGCATCATGATGGTCGCATCCGTGTTTGGCGGCATCGTGGTGAACGCACACTGGCAGGGTGCATTCGTCATCGTCATACTGGCCCATCACATGGCGTGATGGTATGGGGTGCCATTGGATACACGTCTCGGTCACCTCTTGTTCGCATTGATGGTGCTTTGAATAGTGCACGTTACATTCCTGGTGTGTTACGACCCGTGGCTCTACCCTTTATTCGAGTCCTGCGAAACCCTACGTTTCAGCAGGATAATGCCTGACCGCATGTTGCCGGTATTGTACGGACCTTCCTTGATACGGAACATGTTCGGCTGTTGCCCTGGCCAGCACGTTCTCCAGATCTTTCACCAACAGAAAACGTCTGGTCAATGGTTGACGAGCGACTGGCTCGTCACCAAACGCCAGTCACAACGGTTGATGAAATGTGGCATCGTGTTGAAGCTGCATGGGCATCTGTACCTGTACATGCAATCCAATCTCTCTTTGACTCAATGCCCAGGCGTATAACTGCTGTTATTACTGCCAGAGGTGGTTGTTCTGGGTACTGATTTCTCAGGATCTATATATATCCAGCCAAATTTTTTTAAAATTTAATCCCTTGTTATTTCTAGTATAATATATTTGTCCAATAAATATCATTTTGTTTTCTGCATTTCTTCCTAGTGTAGCAATTTTTATGGCCAGTAGTGTATTTTGATGTTATAAAAAGTTAGTTGCCACAACATTATGCGAATCGTCAAAGACTTTCTCACCGTCAAAGACTAATGCAGAGGCGATTCGCCTTTACTTCATTGCTGCTTCCTAAATGATGCAATCAAAGAAAATGGCTTCGATATAACATCAGGCTCCAACATTCTTATGTCTTGAACATTTTGATCCATCAGCGTAAACTTACAACTACTCATTTTCTCGGATATTTAGCCTCAACTATCTAGCATGCTACACTTTAATGCATTCGGTGAAATATATATATTACGGCTTGATACGACTAGAGATTTAATCTAAGTTTTCCCGCGCGGAGCCAATAAATTGCTTTAGAATTCAGAGTTTTAATAATATTTGAACTTTTCTATTCTAAAATTCAAAATTCTTTATCAGAGCCTTTGTATACAGGGCGATCTTTTTTAAAGTGAAAGTGTTTAAAGCGTCCTGTAGCGCGATCTAATATCTGAAATGACTCCAAACTTGTTCCTTAAACTAATCAAAATATGAAAAAAAAATTCCGCAAAAAATGTTTAGTTCCAAAACTTGCCACTAGGGCATTTTGTGTCGTTGTTGTATCTTACAATAACGAGAATTTGCATAAAACACGAATATCAAAGTAAAATGCAAATGTTGTGTGATTGCACCGCCAGTAATAGGGGCGCGTTATTGGATTTTACCCCTACAAAATCAGCCTCATGCATTAACTGAAGCCAATTGATTATGATAAGTGAGGGACATTCGCTCTATCGTTTCTTTACAGTGTAGAAATTGATGATGCTTTCCCATGGCATATTCTGTGAGGAGATGAGTGCCATTTTTATCTCAATGGGTCCAGAAACACACAAAATAGCCGAATTTGGGTTTCTGAGCAGCCTTACATCGTGCACGAAATTAAATCCCCCCAAAGTCACTGTTTAGTGTGGTTTCTTTTTTAAGACCATCACGCCGACAGGACCCAATACGTACACCATAAATGTGGAAAGGAGCCACGAAATGCTGAAAACGTTTGTTATTCCACAACTTCAGCAAAGAAACCGTTTCCAACTGACAATCTTTATGCATATGGTGCTCTGCCACACATTATAATAAGGTAAAGCAGCTGTTGTGCCAAAACTTCACTGATGATAGAGAATAATTAAGTTTTCCTATTTATATAGTTGCATAAATAATTAATGCATAGGTTGCTATTTGTGTGTGAATAAGTATTTTTTAAAATTGCATGATAAAATTTCTTTTCGTTCGTAATCTAGTAATATTATACATCTATTTTAAATGTGTTTACGATAATTTAAACAAAAAAATAGAATTGGAAAGAGAGATAGAAAGCTTCTAATGATTTTGAATCTATATTTTAAAAGCATTTAAAGAAGCAAAGACTTGTTTAATATAATATTTAGTTGAAAGTTATAAAGAGACAGAGAGAGAGAGAGAGAGAGAGAGAGTAATTGATTTCTATCATTCACAATACGTATCGACCTTGTCCCATTTGAATCCGTTTTTTCAATACTTCACTTTTAAAAATATATTGCTCAAAACAATTAAAAATATTGTGACTTCTATAAAAAAAGAAGTAAGCAATAACTTTTGTAACAAAAACTAAATCGAACAGTTTATGAAAGAAAAATTATAACATTTTTACGGTTGAGAATACATGTATCTGTACTCTATTGTGTATCTAAATTTTATTGTATTTTCACGTTCTATATAAGGATTGAAAACTGGTTTACAACATTTCTTCGCTAGGTAATAGTGGATTAAAAAGAATAGACAGACTTTGTTTTGTAACAGTTAATATGATGATGTCTTAAAAACAACTCAACCAGGATAGTCATCGATACCTTTCAAGGTCAGGTCAAATACGATCCATTTTAATGGAAGTATAGAAGTTTCTTATTTTCTGTTTGTGGTGTTTTTAAATTGGAAATGCTTATAAAAACCAGAAAATTGTTGGATATACTCCTGAAACAACGCAAAATAAAGGCCCGAGTATCATAGGAAGGCAAGAAAAAACTGTTATCTAAAAAATCTTTTTGTTTTCAACCTTTAGAGAATTGATACCAGGGTTTCAATTCTAACAGTTCGAAATTGAGACCATGTTGCAGATCTGTATGCTCGTAAAGCTAAGGTTAGTGATTCATTGAGAGGTTAACACTGGGCAAACCCGAAGAAGATGGACGTTACTAGGAATGATTATGCTTTTGTATATGAGAATTTCCGATTTAGGAAAGGCCGAGGGATGATCTAGGAAGATATTTCTGTTAAGGTCTATATCAACTTGTACATTATCAGAAATGTAAGACGAACAGCTTGGCGACATAGGAATCCGACGATAACGTCAGGATACATCACGCTCGGCCAAGGGATGATATCTTTTGGATAACTGAACCCTTTGAATAGATTAGCCAGCACATATCCTAAATGTAAATTCAATAAAATATGTCCAAGGCACTCTACACCAAAAAGTTTCTAGAATTTTAGCCTTCCCAGAAACAGTTCAGCCAGAAGAAGTTATCTGTCATAGGAGCGAGAAAGAATGTTCCTCATTGAATTAATAACTTATAAAAGTGCGGCACTGAATTAGGTTGGAAGAAATCATGTACTTAACTGAAATTAATTTTTACTCGACAAATCACATGTTTTGTTTATTGGTATACTAAACATGGATGATGCATTTTTTTTTACTGAAACATGTCTTTAATAATATTTAATAATTTCATGTTTATCAATTTTTTATCTTTTCACTTATCTTACAGCTGAAAGATTTTATTCTTTTCTACTAACAACTAAAAATCGAAACTAAGCATTGAGAACAACTTCAATAACTAAAGGTGCAAAAGCTCGAATAATTTTCTATATATTTTAATAAATGTTTATACAATATTTACATAAAAGGAATAGGCTGAAAACCTCTAAAAATCTAAATTCAATAGAATAAAACATTATAGGATATTAATCCCTTCAAACAAACCTATACGCACACATTACAATCGAACAAATTCTAAAAAACGAAAACATTCTTTTTTCAACAATCACAAAATAAACAAAATCTAACATGCGCTTATAGCTCCATCTGTTGACAATAAAAGTTAACAAATATTTCGTTACACAGCATTTATACGTCATGTATCAATCATTGAAATATTTTTTCTCCTCCATTTATTTCCAAAATCATAATATCTCCTAATAGTTCTAAAAGTGAAGTAATAGTTTAAATGTTACCAGCCAGAAAAAGTTTGACATATGGATGAGATGTCATAAAATGTTTTCCAAAGAAATTAATTTCAAGGTGAGAACAGTTTTAAATATCTTTTTTATAAATTATGAACTAAGCATTGCATAACATTCCAAATTATTAATGAAAAAAATTTATACATCGACCTGTTTCTATCAGCATCGTTTCAGCAATTCTACTCTTGTAAAGCATGCATGCTTAAAATAAAGTATTATACAAATAGTGTAGATATTATTTATAACATATAATTAAAATTATTTTATTTAAGTATCAAATGTATGAATAATTTTAATAATTTTCTACGAATGACGTATGAAGCAAATATGGTTATCAAATCGATCAATGATCATGGTTTAGTTCAATTACGAGAAGCGACTTATTATACCCCTTTTTATTAACTTGTCTACCACTGACGTGATAGGGAAGGTCAAAAGTAGAGTGATAACTCTGGGTGGATTTAATCGATTGTGGTTTAATATTATGAGATGGTTGGTTTTATTGACTGGTTTTGCAAGATACACAAAAATAGCACTTGGAATATTTTGTGATTTTAATTAAGTTTATATGTAAACAAAAATGAATAAATAAATTTCATTCAAACAAATAAGTATATTTTAATATTTCATTGAATTTTGAAAGAAATGACCAAATTACATTATTTGTCACTATTTGAAGAGAGAAGTAAGATGGCTGTTATCTAAAAATATTGTTGCTCCCAAATAAAACCAATAAACTGACAAATTAAACAAAAGGATCACTTTTCTGGTATGAAATTAAAATTTAAATAATTCTCGCTTTGTGATTTTTTTATTATTTTTTTTTATTTTTATTTATTTATTTATTTTTTTTGAAGGAAAAAAAAAGTACTTACAGTTTCAGTATAAAGATATTTCTTTTGCTTGTGTTTTAGTACAATATTTGATGATAAAACATATATGTTTACGACCTTCTTGATGGTTAATGCTATATGAAAGAAATTAAGAATACATAAGATCGGATAATATAAATAAATATTATATATATTATTTATATACTTTGTCATACTCCAAGTTCTGCTTGCTCTGCTTGCTCCAAGCTCTGCTTGAAATCAATACGTAAGTAATTTTGTGATAAAAGTATGATATATCCCCCAAGAAATGTTTTGCCAATTCTGGCGTCTTTTGTTTTAATTATAGTGATGCGGGTTTTCAATTTTATGTTGCCAATTTAAGTTTCAGTTGCTTTTCAGATTTTTTTTTATTGCCAAATTTGGTTTTTTCTCGTGTTTTACGTTATTTTTGAGTCATATACATGATTTTTTTTTATTACTTTCCCATTATAGGCTCTTGCAATAATTGCCATAGCTAGAAAGACAACAATCATAAATTATTATTGCAAATATTTCATTTTCATGCATTATGAATTTCTTAAAATGTTTTATGCTTTCAGAAACTTCTAAAAATTAATAATACAAACATTTTATAACCTAAATCTAAATAATTATCACTTATTAACAAAACGTATTCAAGCACAAATGTTTATTTCTGCCAAAAACTATTTAGCGTTGATCGATTGCGTAAGCGTAATGCAATAGACACTTTTTTCAATGAAACAAAATTAAATTTTGCTGTATTTAGTTCTTTTTTGTTTACTTTGGTGATTTATGACCGTAATGTTCATTTCGACTGACAAAACTATTACTAAGCGATCTTTTGCACCAACTATGCACCAACTAGCTTTAGCTTGTTTACCATTGCTTATCACTCGCCAATTTTTGCAAAAAATCAATTGGAATTTATTAGATTGAAAATAAAATTTTGCGACACATTAAAATCATCATATTTAAGTTATATTATTTTCACTTCTCCATAAGAAACATGCTATTACTTTAGGATCTTAAGAGGGGTTATGAAGGAAAAGCACTGATTTTTTAAAGTGGTCTTTAGGAAAATTCTTGTTAAAAAAAACATGATTTCTGCTTGACGACAAAAAAGGTTGCAAACATCGTTAATTGGGAAGATTATTCTACTGATTCTATTGATTTATATAATAGACTTGCATCATTTCTACATTTGCATTTACTGCCTTTCCAAGGAGTTACGATATTCTTGAGAATTTACATTTCTTCATTCGAAGTACAGAGTACAGAATGAAACAACACTGCTTACAACCCAAATTACAAAACCAAGAAAGACAAGAGGTGCGACATGAAAATTTATTTTGTAGATAACATGTTGACCAAGTACAAAATAATTAAATTTATCGACTTCTGTGAAGTGTGGCTCCTGCCGAAATCAGTAGCCAGAGTAGCCGCCATTGCTCAAGATCACTGCTGTCACACGCTTCAGCATTGATTCAAACAGACTTTGGATATGTTCTTGGTGTGCATCAGACTAAGCAGCTTCCCCACGTTGCCAAAGTTGATCTGGTGTGGCACTGGGGATTTAATCTGGGCCAATCGTTGAGCAACCTAGGACCACATGTCTTCTATAGGCAAAAGATCCGGAGAGCATGCCTTCCAGGGAAGCAAATCACTCTGCTGATTGACGAAGAATCTTTGGACAATGCGTGCCCCGTGTGGTCGTGCACTGTACTGTTGAAATAGGGCTGTGGACAAGCCCTGAAGGTAAGGAAGGAAAACTGGCTCCAACACCTTGGAGGGGTAGTGGTGGCTATTTAAAGTACCATCAAGGCGTACTAGAGGAGTACAAGAGAGGTATCTTGGTACTGCCCCATACCACAATATCCAGTGAAGAATCAGCGTATTGGCACATAAATCAGCTGTTCAACATCCTCTCTCCACGATGCCTCCAGACTCGAATGTGACCATCTTGGTGTTGCAGACAGAAGCGAGACTCTTCAGTAAAGACAATTTCATTCCATTCAACCTTCACATACTCCTTCCATCAAACAACTGGCGGCGGAGACGTCTGTGGTTCCGCGTCAAGGGTAGACGAAGCAATGGACATAATTCAGATAGACCACTCTGCTGTAAACGGTGTCGAATGGTACGCGCAGACACTGGATGATGCGTTATAGACAGAATGTGCTGTGCTATGATTCGTGATGTGGCTGAGTGATCCGTCACTGCCATGCGCATAATTTGCCTGTCATCAAGTGAAGTATTGCACTGAGGTGGATGAGATCGAACACGTTGGTCCGCCGTACCCTCCTATATCAAACGATCACATATCCGCATTATAGTTGTTTGGTTTCGTTCAACACGACTGCTGATTGCCCTGAAAGATAATCTACATTCTTGGTAGGCCACTATCCTTCCTCTGTCGTTCAATAGCTAATAGATCGATGAAAAATTTAATTTCCAAAAAATAATTTTATTTAAACTATTTTCTTTTTATATAAAATGACTATAATCACTAATCAGTTGTGGTATTATGGAATTTAATTGTAAATTTACTATTCAAAATTTATAAAAAAAGTGTAATTATTCAAAATTAAATTATAATAAATTTTTAAGTTTACTATAATTAATTAATGTGTTAAATTTTTATAATTTAACGGATTAACATATTATAAAATACTATAATTTTAATATTACACTATTTGATACAATTATATATTTATATTAATCTGCTGTACGTCGTTCAAGAAACAGCAAATAGATTTATTGTAAACGTCAGGAATGAGCCGTAGAAATCGAGATAATATGTAAAGTTCAATGTCAAGAAAGATAAAAGGCAAAAAAGTGTAAAAGTGTCAACTTGTGAGAATGTCCTTTCTGTGAGCTACTCTACTTGTAGCTGAATTGATCTCAAGTAGTTAAGTCATGAATCAAGTTGATATTGATTGCTATTTTTTTATTATTGCTTGGACTATGAATTTTTTTTCAGTTACCCCTGCTATTTTTATTTTGCTGTGTCTATTTTTTCCTCAGTTAGTGGGACCATTCATTTACGCTTTATGATAAATGTCCTAAGAACTTTTGAAAATAAATTTTGCATCATTTAAAAGGTACTTGATCCTTTTCTTAGTATTCTGCCAGGTCTCTGGTTAGAAAGATTAAACTTTTTAATTAAAGAAATGCGCTCTTCTATTTGTATAATTTGGCGAAAATCAAATCCTTTTCAAAATTCAACCAGCTTCCACGAATACGTTTCCTTATAACCTTTGTCTTTGCATTCTTACTTTACCCCATATTACCCCTACTTTTTAAAGAGTTATTTAATTAAAAATGCTCCATATGTCCTGCATTTTTGAATTAGAAAGACTATGCATAAAACGTCAGTTACACTTTTCTCCAAGTTTTATTGTTTTAATACATTTCTGAAAATAATGAAGAGTATTTCTTGTTTTGGGAAAAATTTTATTACGTTAATTAATATTCTCATAAATTTCTTTTGTGGGTTTTTTTTTATTTTACATGTTTTTTTTTTATTACATTCGATACATAAAATTTTATTTAAATTATACTTGAAATTATTTTTTGTAACACTACTTCACAGTATTATGTAATTTTGTCAATTTATCTTACATTATCGCAACTATATTTGAAAATTTTGATGCCATGCTGAAAATAATAATATAAAAAGACTTATTATTATTTATCTTTATAATGATATATTTAATTATATTTGTATACTATTTTATCTGTATTATATATATATATAATACAGATAAAATAGTATACAAATATATAATTAAATACATCATTATAAAGATAAATAATAATAAGTCTTTTTATATTATATACAATATATATATATATATATATATATATATATATATATATATATATATATATATATATATATATATATATATATATATATATATATATATATACATAATTACTATATTACTTATTTTAAATCTAACAAAGAATTCTGCAAGTTTATAAGCTACTCATTGCAAATATATTGGCTAATTTTAGTGTTATTTAGAATGATTATGAAAAGTGATATATTTTAAGAGCTAAATAATATTTTTATATTCCAAGCATTACTGTTTTTTGAATTACCTATTTTTTTCTTCCTAATTTATAAAGTATTTAATTGTCCTTTAAATACGTTTCATTTTTACATTAATAAAATGAAAAATTCCGAAATATAAATCTTAAATGCTTATAAAAGTAATGGAACAATCATTAAAAATAGTTGTTTCAAAAAATTAGAGTAGAAACACTAATTCAGATATGTTAGGACTTTTATTTTTGTCGACAGATTTAAGTTCTATATGCAAGTCAACGTTGTCTAGTCACTGAAGAAAAATTAAAAAATTTAAATTTTAAGTAATAATAAAATAATGAATGAAAATTTCAAAAATAAGATTATAGTTTTAACAAGCATAATAGACAGCATACTGCTGTTATAAGATATTTTACTATTCCCCACACAAATTGCTTTTCATGCAGGGCTTTTCATAAACTGGGAGTCTTATTCTCGTGTGGCAAAATAGGAAACCCAGAAAAATCCCAAGCATCTACTCTGACAGATGCACATGCAGAAGACTGAAGTTCAACATCTATCTCTTGTTATTCAATAGTGGTTAAGATCGAACCCATGAATTTCCATTCTGAAGACATCTATTCTACTGATATATACTAATAATAATACTCTTCTACCAATAAGCAATTGTTTTGAGACCCTTTAATGAACAGTCTAAGGTCTGTTCACTACGTAGTTATGATATTCTCCGCGTAAACTGTATAAAACTCTTCATAATAGAACTGTTCACTTACAGATTATATACATACATAGCGGTGCAGGCGAGCCACGGACTGTACCTTAAGGTTAAAGGAACTTGGAATACTTGCCCATCATTTCGTAATTTTGAACCACGGTCAGGTGACGAGGTCTCACCTGAGCTGGCACCCTTCACTCCACATTTACGTCACACCAGCGGAAGGACTTTATAAATGTGGACACATCCGTATAAATGTCGGTCACATATAAATGTGGACACATCCCAACCCATGTAGCTCTAGCAACCCAATGAAGGAGAATACGACGTGGTCACCCTCCCACCCACTTCCCGCGGCAAGCTCGCAGATAACAGCAATGCTTTAACAAAGATAATTATTACAGCAGGAAAATAGTGAAAAAAGCTTTTTTTCATTTAAAGAATTTTTTAATATAATTACTAACCAAAGAGATGACATTATGCAAAAATGTGCACTTTGATAAATGAAAATTTTTAAAAGATAAGAAATGTATTACATTGTATGAAAGAAACTTATAACCACATTTGATCCTAAGAAACCAATTACTATCAAATATGAAGAGAGGTGAGATATGATCTGGTGGTGAATGGTGTATAAAAGATATATATATATATATATATATATATGTATGTATGTATATATATATATATTGTTAATGAATGTACGAAAAAAAATGCACATTCTTAAATATTCTAAAGAAGAATGTAAAGAAAGAGCTGAAACATTGAAGTCTGATAATAATTGTATATTCTGACGAGACAACGACTGAAAATATATTTCAAGCAATATAAAATTTCATAGATTTATAAATGTAAACAGCAATTATGTACAATTCAATGTATGAAAAAACGAGTTGAATACTGAAATTGTCTAAAAATTTTCAATGTAAAAATTTTCAATGTCATATTTCAATGTAAATGGAGTATAATATTTACAGATATCCAAGGAAAAGGGAATTTAATATTTACAGACATGATCTTGTCTAGGTGCTTGGAAGTTATGAGCAAAGTGAAACGATGAAACAATGAATTACTAATTTTAAGTCTTTGCCCTTGAACTACGAGTATTCTGAATAATTTGACACAAAAATATACATATCGTTGGCACTGTTTCAGCTTATTTTAAATGTCATTACAATTTCAGTAAATTATTTCACTGTATTGTTAAAATGTCTTGAAAACGTCAGTATGGCTTAATGCTATTGTGAAATAATGTAACGAATGTCTGGTTTTATTGAATTTACACAAATAGAAAGTTTTAATTATACTGTTTCTTAATTGTAATTTGTTGTAAAAATGGAGAAGTTTAAGAGAATGAGGTTATTTACAATTATTCAGAATTACTGTAAAAATTACAGCTACTTTTATTTGATGATTAGAAGTTCATATACCTCATAACTACTTTAGAAATACCAACCAATTTTTTTAAACACTTTCTCTCTCTCTCTCTCTTGACTTCTTTTATATTTAATAGTAACTTTATTTTCTTCTACTTACAGAATAACATTTCTTCAAAGCCATAAGATGGTTGAAGAATTAAAACATGAATTACGTAAGCTAGAAAACCTTATAGGTTGCCAACAAAAAGTTGATCCTACGTCAAAGACTTTTAAAAACGAACTTATTAGATCATTACTGTCAAAATATAAGGTTAAGTATCAATTAAAGATTATTTTTTATTGACATTGCAAATTTTGAAGAATTTAAAAATTTCTTAAGATCTTTTATTAAGTCTTAAAATTTTAAATTTTTTATCAAATAAAAAAAATTAAATTCGCAAAATAAACGTTTATGAATGAATGATGGCCTCCGAGTTAAATTTAAAAGTCATTTTTATCTATATTGTATAAAGGTAATTTAATTTAAGGTTAGATTTGAAGTATCCTATCCATCTGGACGAGAAATAATCTAGCACAAAAAGGAAAATAAAGAATTAGTCATTAGGTTTGCTTCTTATTTGTCCGCAAAAAATTGTCTTGTAATTTACGAAAAAAATATTATCAAGTAAACTACAATACAAACTTCTCCCCAATTACAGTAGACGCTCGTATTTACGAACTTCTAATTTAAGAGCACCCCCGTTTAAATGAACTAATTGCTAGTCCCCTAGCATGACACCGCAGGCATAATGATAATTTTTACTCCCATTTGCTAACTAAAATTTTGAAAAATCTCTTTTTTGTGAACTTTTAATACTGACAAATATTTTTTTCCTATTTTTTGTGACCTTTTTATATAACGCCTGAGAACTTGATTCTTTCTTGAACAGCAAAGAGACATGTGCAAGCATTCCAGACATTGTGAAAACAATAGTCAAAGATGCAGGGATATCAGGTATTTCATGGGAAAGAACTTTGGAGCCAAATTCAGCTTCTGTCTCTCTCGTACTCAAGGAAACAGAATGGAGAAAAATTATTTTCTCCCCATACATTAGGCATTCCGCAAATTAGTAGATGATCGCATGAGACTTATCTCGCGAGAATCGCATCAGACCAAATGACGTCATTGATGTGTTAGTTACGTCAGAAAAGGGGTAGAGCGTGAGACTATTCTTGATTTCAAGCAGATTCGAAATATCTGCCAACTTTCCGCGAGACAGCACTCTCATTGGTTTAAAATTCCATGACGTCAGATACAACATTTTAGCTACGTCACACTAAGACATCAAGGAGATCGCATTTGTCTACTATAAGACGGCGTCTTAATCGGATTGTCTAATGAATTTGGGGCCTGCCTTCGATCAAGGGTCTCCAAACTACGGCCCGTTGTCCAAATCCACATCTCCAGTGTCATCAATCTGGCCCGCGACATTATGAATACTTTATTATTGCTGTAATATGATGAATGAAAAAATATATAATGATAACACCTCAGTTTTATTTACTTGATAAATAAAGCTTAATGACAAGCATAATACGGAAAAAATTAACCTAAGCATAACAACTAAGAAACAATTGAAATGAATCCTAACACTATAAACTAATGAACATCCCGCGGTTACCCTCGGTAGTTATGTTGGGCTATAGAATATCGCATATGTATATATATCGATGTTCGGAATGATTTTATCTTGAATCAAACATATGATTTTTGTCCTGAAAATCCCTCAGGTACCGAAAAGCCAAATTAATACGAATGAAAATGCGGGTTATCCACTTGTAAAAAATATTAATGAGGTTTATGTAATTGTGACTTTTAGCTAACAATAATTTGTAGTTTTGAATCAATTGTACTTGTACCAATTATTAAAAGAAATTTAAGATACTTATAGATTAACTTAGATCTATATAAAAACTTTTTGTGTATTTTACTTTTGAAGAATGTTTTCTCGCACAACTGCCAAAAACAAGTGGTACTAAATTTCATGAAACAGCCCACTAGCAAATTTATGTAAACTATCAAATTGTATCAGTGGAAGACTCTTACAAAACTCTAACAAAGGTGCGTTTTGATATTCGCTCCTAATTATACCACTGCACTCTAAATCAATAATTTCAATTTGAAGTTCCGGTTAAGGTTTCCATTTTGTTGTTGCACCAACTAGTAGAGCCCAACTCACACAGATCTGTACCTTACCACAAAATTATTGTTTTGCCGGAAGAGTTTGACATTAGTGTATATAGTGGGAAGAAACTAGTTTTCTCCTAGAAATAATAACTCTTGCATGAGTTTGAGTAAAGTGAGATGAACGAACATTCCTATTGATAATAATGTCATTAAAGAGAAACCCAATTACTTTGTTATGAATCTGAACATAAAAGATTTCATAGCATCCGATTGTTGGCTGCATTAATTTAAAAAAAATATGGATTGAGCTTTAGAAAGTCATATAGTGAAGTGCAATTAATAAAATGATAGTAGGTGTTGTTTTTGATTATGAATCTCATGTTGCATGAGTTTCTTGTAGTCCATTCGAAATAATTCCTTCTAAAGGCATTTTATTTATAAAGAAAAAGAAGCTCGGAAAAAAGTTAGATCTTAATAATCTAATATGTTATTTTTCTATTTTACGAGTTCATAAAAACGTTCATCTAGTGCATATATTTTCAGTTGTATATTATCTTGATAGAATTCCATGATGCTTTATGACAGCATTTAAGCAAACATTGTTGAAACTAGATATATTGCAACTGGAATGAATATGATACCCGATCATAATTCAAATTCGTGTAATGAATGATTGATTGTAAATTATGATTCAAGGTAATGAACTATACACAGCTAATAAGCAGTGCAGAGAAATAAGTCACGTGAGATCAATCATTCAGTAGTTAGAAAATGGCTTCATACTAACATTTTATGATGGATCAATTTCATGTTACTTAATTTTATCCTCCAATCGTAATGTAATTGTAAAAATAATTAAAATGGATATGAATAATTTTTTTATCATTAATATCATCTAATTTAAATACTTCAGATATTGAGCATGTGTTACCATAAAATACAATTTGCTCCTGGCCATTAACTCATACTTTCACATATTGAGAGTCTGTTCATCTCTTAGCACAGAGCGTAATTCATTCATCTCTGCTCCCAATTTACTAATTGTCGTGATAAATCTTCACATCAATTCAATCAACACTATAGATTTAATTCAACTATTAACGGGCATTTCAACACCATTAAGTGTACTCAATTATCATGATAAATCTGCACATCACTTTTATCTCTGCACCATTAAACTAACGCAATTATAGGTGAACATTATACAGGTTTACGTGACTTGAAAATAAGCAAATGTACGAAAGATCATGAAGCTTGTATATATGTAAGGTATTTTGGGCATGCGCACAAAATATTGCCTCATGCAACAGTGTGAATCATATTTACGTGTCAGAAATAGGTTGTACGCCAAGTTCGCAGACAGAATATCAGACGTATTTTCAGAAATCAGAAGCACAATATTTATCTCCTATCATTCAATACTGGCTAGAATTGTATCTCGAATGTTTTCTCACGAGAGTATGATCTTCGTGAGAAAACGTTCGAGATATAATCGAACTTCTATTAATTCAGCAAGCAAATCATTTAAGCATAACAAAGAAAGGTTTCCTTCCTGACATAAAGAGGATTTAACGATCATGTCTGTTAAAACATGTGAAATGTATGTTTCAACGTGTTTTCCCGAAATCTTAAATCGATATCTTTCATAGCTTGATATAAATCGATATTACGCTGCTTATTTGTACACTATTTGTTGCATCTGTATTCAATTGTACACTATACAATTACTTGATTTCCAGTAGGCAAGAAATGCAATTGATACAAGCAAACATTGACCACATCGTGATGATACTGTGGAGATTCTTTTTTAAAGCAATAATAAAATTGTAGAGCACAGAATAGCTAAAACCAATAGGATTTGTTAAACTTTTAAATTGTTTCGGATAAGAATTCTTTCCACTAATTATCTTATAATTGTAAATTAACTTTTACTAGAACAATCAGTTACAAATAATACGGAAGTTTTGAAAACATGTCGAAAACTGTTTTCAAAACCAAAGGCATACAATAAAAAGTAGTACAAAAAATATATATAAAAAATTATTTATAAAGAAATTAAAGATCTCTCATAATTTAAACTTGAATTTCAGCTATTCAGTTTAATGAAGAACATCTTTAGAAATATTAAGATTATTTCCGACAACAACAAGAGAGATTGGGTGTCAATCATTTTCATTCCAAGTTTAAATTTTGTATAAACCTTAGGAATTCGTCGTGATTTATTTCAGAATTTCTAACTTTTTCATTTTGATTCCTTTGCCATCACATTAATTATATTCAGTATGGGAAGGAAATTTCCATACCAGACTTAATATAATCTACTCAGAGTTATCTGAAAATTCGAGAAAATATTTCCCAATCATTGCTTCTCAAATTTATTAGTCTTATTTGCCACAGAGTTTTCATTTTTCCTATAATCCTTTTTAGTTAATATATGATTTCCATTTGTCTTTAGGGTTATGCATTTTTACTGAATATGTTTCACTTTTTTTTAATTTCCTCATTTGATTCCAAAGTTTCATGTTTAGTCATTTTAAAATGTGTATTTGCTATTAGCTGCAATTATGTTTAGTTGTATTGAAGTTGAAAATCCTTTTTGATTACTGTGAAACTTATGTGGCTTAATTTAGATGAAAAAACAATTTTATGTTTTTCGAGATATGTCAGACTACGTTTCTCTTAGTTTATCTCAGTTTTTTTCTTTCCCGATATCAGTTAGGTTTGATAGATTGATTGTTAGATTTGAAACTACTTTCTGGAAACAGCTGGAAGTCAAAATTTGGAGCTTATGTGGCTTAATTTAGATGAAAAAACAATTTTATGTTTTTCGAGATATGTCAGACTACGTTTCTCTTAATTTATCTGTTTTTTTCTTTCCCAATATCAGTTAGGTTTGATAGATTGATTGTTAGATTGTTAGATTTGAAACTACTTTCTGGAAACAGCTGGAAGTCAAAATTTGGAGCATTTGAGTAATAGGTACATTTAAAAGGGTGTTGATATGATTGATTCGTTAGTCCATTTCTAAACAGCTGTGGACTACTTTTACTGATAGAAACATGCCTCTTTGAGGTTGTCGAATTGCTAGCATTTTAACAAATTTTGAATATGAACGAAGCGAATTCACAAAATCTTTGAAATACATTCTTGTCTCAACTGTTTCAGATAAATAAAAAAGCGCATTTTAGTATTATAGCACGTAAGAGTGAATTAGGCAATAAATATATTATGATTTTATTGAAAATTCTGGTCTATTCAATAATAAGTATGTTTTGGGGAACTAATATCGCTTTCCAATGTTTCAGTATTAATGCTTTTAAGATCATTTCATATAGAGGATTATGTAAGATATTATTTCAAAATTTCTTGGTGACTATATTTTAATGTGTGTGTTCGATGAATAAAATTAATATGAGAATACTGTTTATTGCTTTAATTGATAAGAAAAAAGCTCGTTTGGTATATTGGAAACTGTTTTTGTATACAAGACACCATTTTTTTTTCTTCAGTTTTTGAATTAATCTATAATATTTTTAATCCCTATTTTGTAAGATGTAGAATAACTCAAATTCTTAAAAATTAGAAATAATAAAGGATTTCAGAGCTTGAGAATATATACTGTGTTGTTAAATGTTTTCTCGTTCTCGTCTATCAACAAAACTATGGAAATCTGTGTGTAGAATTTCTAAGAATGAACTTTTCTCTAAAAAGGAATTTTAAACTAACGAATACATGTCAAAACAAACGCGATGAATTGCAAGATATAATTCTTTTGTGTCCATCATTATAAATTGAAAACTATAAATTCTGCACAATTTGAACATGAATCTCTCCAAAATCTGACATTATCATTTTATCTAATGGGATTATGAGAACTATTGAAGCCGTAATAAAAGTCAATGATGAATCAGAAAGATATGAATGCTTACTGATCCATCATTCACTTCTTTTAGGCAGGCCGCAAATTCGGTAGACAATCCGATTAAAAGGTCGTCTCATAGTGTACAAATACCATCTCGGCGACGTCGTGGTGTGACACAGCTAAAACGATGTAATCTGACATCAGGAATATGCTAAACCAATGAGAATTTGCTTACATTCAGGTTCATTTCCGAATATTTGATCATTCCGATTATTTCCATTGTTTAACATTTATTTTTCTCTTGTTTCGAATTTCTGCTAATAAAATGGATAATAAGTTAATAATTGCTGCAACTACTGTAATCGTGTGTGCTGCAAACTATTTGCTAAACAAAAACGAAAACAAACATTCCCAGAAAACTAGGAATAATAATTTTTTTTTCCAATGGCAGATTATAGACAGTTACAGCAAAATAAATAAAAGGATAGAACAATAACACAGAAAAATACTGCAACAGAGTCTATTAATCTAACATGTCTCTAGCTTCCCAATAGCGCTCAGTTAGAGACGTCTTACGAAGTGCAGAGCAGCGAGGAAGATGCGCTGCTTCCACGACATCACCAATGTTGCAAAGAGTGCAGACGGGAGAAGGAACGATACCAAATCTATTTAGATGTTTCCGCAGACAGTCGTGCCCGGTGGCAAGGCGGAATTCAGCCACTGCTCTATGTCTTGGGCTATTGCGCAGATCTAGGAGGGCATTCTTCCAAGATTTAAGAGCAATGCGGTTAGTAAGCTCTTCATGAGTTCTGGACTTTAGAGTTCTTTTGACAAGATGATTAATAGAATAGAAGGGCACAACACGTGTAGAAGTCTGCGTAATTAAAGCACCCTTCTTTGCAAGGTAATCTGTATTTTCATTACCTGTGACTCCGCAATGGGCAGGGATCCACTGGAGGACAATGGTCTTCTTAAGGGATGCCAGGTTCTCAAGATGTTGGCGGCAGTTCAAAATGTCTTGTGTTAAGGGATTATTAGAGGATACAATGGCCATCAAAGCAGCTCTTGAATCACAGAGGACAACAGCTTTTGTAAATTGATCTATGTGACAATGTAGCTGAGATAGAGCCAAGCGAATTGCCGTGATCTCTCCATCAAAGACAGAGCCCCGTCCCACCGGGGCATAAAAGGAAAAGACTTCGGAGAAAACTCCGGCACCAGCATTTGGTCCTTTTGATAGGAGGGATCCATCGGTAAAGATCCGGAGCCACTCTGGCTCAGGATAGTATCTACTCAATACCTCGTAAGCCAGGACTCTCAAAATAGTAGAATCCATATTGCTTTTATTGACACGTTGACACAGATCAAGATTAAAACAAAATTGTTTCAAATTTATTGGATTTTGAGGTGGTACAAGATATTCAGGTTCATAATTTAAGTCAAAAGAATACTTTAGGTGTAAAACTCCCTGAGGAAAGCCTTTCTGAGTCTTTAAATTTCTATTTAGGTCTCGGCTGACCCCGTTCCAAAGTGATAAGCAGCCAGGAACTCTAGTGATCTTTTCCCAGAGAATTACAGCCTTCTCCTGAACCGTAGTTTGTAATGGTCTAACACCAGTCGACAAAAGCATAGCATTTATCGGGGTAGTCTTTACTGCCCCAGTAATGATGCGTAAAGCTTGATTTTGTACTTATTCCAAAGTATCAAGTTCTTTTTCTCCCGCCACGATAAGTGGTTCACAGCAATAGGTCAAGAGGGGGTGGATAAACGTTTGGTAGGTCTGGAGTAGAATTTTTCAAGTGCAACCCCATTTTGCTCCGGCAAGTCATTTGAGGACAATCAGTCTCTTCAGAGCACGGTTAGAAACATCCTCTACGTGAGATTTCCAGGTTAGTTTGCGATCAAAAGTCGCACCCAGATATTTAAAATTGTAGCAGGTAGGGATTAAATTGCCTTTAAACATTAATTGTGATTCCCCGGGTTGATGCATAAGTGAGAAAGGAAGGCAGTATGATTTAGATAGATTAATCTCCATGTTATTGCAATTACACCAACTTTCCAGAGCATTTAAAGTGGGAGAAAGTTTAGCCTCTGTACTTCTCATTGCTTGAACTTTTTTAGAGATAGTCCATATAACTAGATCATCAGCGTATAGGAGGCATTTGACCCCAGGGATGTCTCTAATTTTAAAAATTAGGTCATTGATATAAGTGTTAAAAAGAGTACAACTACTAACGGCCCCCTGAGGGAGACCCGTCTTTAGGATTTTGAAGTTTGACAGTGCATTGCCGTATTGAACCTTGCAGGAACGTTGGCACAAGAAGCCCCGAATCCAATTAAAAAAGTTTGACCTGACACCCAGTTCAGATATTTTCAAAAGAAGATTTTCTCGCCATACTTTGTCATAAGCAAACTTGAGTTCAATAAAAACTGCCGTCAAGACCTGTCTGTTATCAAGGGCATCTTTAACTGATTGGCTCAAGAGGGCGACATGTTGATTAGTGGATCTAGAGCCTCTAAAACCAGCCTGCTCTTCAGCTAATAATCCGTTAAATTCTAAGTAGTAGTTAAGTCTTCTCATAACAATGCTTTCCATAGTCTTCTCCACAACGCTGGTCAGTGAAATTAGTCTGTAACTATGAAGATTATCTGGATCTTTGTCCTTCTTGTGAATTGGTATTACAACAGAAGTTCTCCAGTCAGCCAGGATATTGCTAGAATTTCAGATTAAATTGAAAAGGTTCCAGATAGTTTCAAATGCATTAGGACCCATGTGGATTTGAATATCAGGGTGGATGCCATCTACACCAGGTGATTTACCGACTGAAATGCTTCTCAGTGCATAGGTTAATTCATCCCTGGTCATAGGTGCGACAAAAATTGATTCATTATCAGACTTGGACCCTGACTGCAGTTGTGCAGTTTTCCGCTTAACAGAAGGCGAATTTATTTTTCCATGGGTGTCCTTGCGATGAGCTTCAGAAAAGTGCTGAACGAAAGCTCTTGCTACAGCTGAATCCGATAACAACTTTTTCCCTTCAACTGTGAAGGTTTGTTTAGGTGGGCCAGTAGAATCATTTATTAGATTGCCTATGTATTTATACGTTCTTTTACTATCAGTACGATAGTCTATATTGGAAATAAATTCCTTAACTGAAGATCGTTTGCTGACAATTACGGCTTTTCTAAAGATTGCAGATTGCCTTCTCCAGGCCCGAACATCACAAGGATGCGAAGTCAACTCCGCCTTTCGCCTAAGTCTATCTTGTTTGGCTTTCAATAAGGCCAGTTCACTTGTCCAAAAGGATCTAAATTTCTTTTGTCTACCTCTAGGAATAGACTTTTTAGCACATGCTATAATTGTGTCTTTAATAGTTCTATAAACTTTGTTGGGATTCAAGGTTATGTCAATGTTATTAGGATTAAGGCCTTGGTCTAGTAGTTTAGAGAAGAGTGGCCAGTTAACTTTCTTAAAATTCCAAGACACTTTAGAGAACGAGAATGGTCTCTGGTCCGCTTTAGGTATTTTAATTTCTGCAAGGACCTGTCGGTGTCCCGATCCGGGATATGACAAGATTGTACGTTTAATATAGTTCCAAAGATTAGCTGTGACCATCAACAGATCAGAGTTGGTGCCTCTGCCATTTTAATGTAGATCACTTTTCTTTATCGAAGAAAAAGTAAATTGCAAAATGATTTATTTTTATTATTAGTCATTGCAATGTATGTAGAGACTGAAAGAAAATATAAACATGAAAAAAACGATAGATTATATTTTAACTAAGATGCGGTAGTTAGGTCTACTAGGATGCGAACATAATATCCTTTATTTAATAGTATTCAATGCTGAACATTACACATTTTGTGACATCATATTTTATAATTTAGCTCATTCTGTAAATCAAATTAGACATTTAAATTTTTATTGAATCTTTTAACATTCTAAGTGAAATAAGTTTACATAATGACCCAAATTAGATATTAATTTTTTTAAGATATGAAAATTACCTATTTAGTAAATTAATAATTTAATCTTATCATATTCATGTTATATAATTTTAATCAACATATTTATTTTATACTTTGATAATATTAGTACATACGTTACATTTGTAAGAGGTAAATCTTCACTGTTAATAAGACTACTGTTGTGCAAATAAACATGAAGTATTAATGTTAGTTATTTTTTGAACACAACAAAAAGTTGCCCTTAAAAAAATGAAATTAGCGTTGTCTTGCGGAATGTTGACAGATATTTCGAACCTGCTAGAAATCCAAAATTGTCTCGCGCTCCACCCATTTTCTAATGTAACTAAGACATCAATGATATCATTTGGTCTGATGTGATTCTCGCGAGACGCTCAGCTTGTCTCGCACGATTATTTACGAATTTGCTGATTTGCTTGTAGGTGATTTTAAGATTGTGGATAAGGAAAAACGGTTACAAGCAATAGTATTCGGAAAGTATTATGAAGGGAAAACTTCTTTAAAAATGGAATAAAGGATTTTATATAATTATGATTGTGAGAGAGAAAAGACACAGAATTATACACTATCAGACATTGAAAATGCAACACCAAGAACGAGTGCCTAGAAAAGTATGCAAATTTCAGAGTAGATGCATCTTACCAAGTTATGCGAATGATGTGAAATGCACAGATCATTAGCGCACGTAAAAGATATCAGGTAAGGATCCAGTAGAATGGGCAATATTCGTGCTGTTATTGCTGCTTGAAAAATATTCGTTAAAAGTTTGTTCTTGTAGTAATGGACGCCTTAATTGCAGAGAATACCACATCATCGTCGACAGAGTCAGTTCCAATAGACAGACGAGTTTACAAGGGGCATGATGATCAGACTGAGAAAGGCAGGTTGGTTCTTACGGCAAATTGCAACTGACAGACATTGATCCACAGTGCACAGGCTGTGGCGAGAATGAAGAAGAAACTGTGGAACTTTTACGGGCTACCGGTGGAGTCAGAGTAAGGTAAGCACACGTGGATCAATGCATCCGACGGAAGACGGGGGCTGCCCCATGAAGCACCTACATCAACATTCTTCAGCATGTGCTTGATACCCAGCATGCTTTCATATCTATCAGAACCATTTGCAGTTGACTGGTTACTAGTGGTCTGCATTCATGGTACTCATTAAGAAAACTGCAGTTGAACCCATGGCATGAACATCAACGTCTGGAAAGGTGCTGGATTAGAGTGATGTAGACGATTGAGTGGCACAGGATTGTCTTCTCAGATGAGTCACGCTTCTGTTTCTTCAGTGGTAATCGCAGCGTACGAGTGTGTTGTTGACGTGGTTCATTCCTGCTGCAATTGTGGAACACCCCACTGCAAGACAAAGCGGGATCATGGCTCGGGGCACCATTGCGTACGATTGCAGTTCACCTTTAGTTCGTATTTACGGCACTATGACAGCCCAACATTACGGGGGAATGGGCTCCGGCCTATGACATTCCCCTACTTTCAATGGGTACTCAATGTCCTTTATGAGCAGAATAACGCCCGAACCCCACATTGCTCGCATCAGCCAACATGACCTGCAAAATGTGCAGTTGCTCCCCTGCCCACCGTACACGCCAGATCCCTCACCAATCGAACACGTTTGGTATATGATTGGACGCTGTTTGCAGACCCTGCCACTGCCTCCTTCAGAAAACGCATTTTGGCAAATGGTTGACAGGAATAGAAAGTCATTTCTTAGGACATTATCCGTACTCTCACTTACTCTCTGCCTACACGCATTACTTCGTGTATTGCCATTCACAGTAGTCCAGCAACTTACCGATCGAACCTGTTCTCGCGATGTATAATGTATATCATTTCGAAATACGGATCACTTATTGTTCGTTGCTATCTCTCTCTCTGTTTACTGAGTTTCGTCACTTTCTGTCAACTCCTTCTTGGTTTTGCGTTTCCAATGTTGACAAAGTATGTTAACAAAGTAGTCAGCGTAAATAAATAATAAAATGTTTACAAACTGTTATGATTTACAACTTCAGTTAATTATTTGATAAGTGATTTATGATTTTGATGAGTATTTATTGAATCACTACAAGGATTTCTACCAATCTCAATACAACAGGTACATTTAGATATGTTTAACATTTAGATAAACACATAAATACACATTTGGTTATAACGTGAAACAATCGATGAAAAATATGCTACTTAACTTTATTTTGTGTTTGTTGGACATTGTTAATAAATTATTTTTATTACTTTTCTAAAAAAAAATTGGATTAGTTTATAATGCTAAAATAAAATAAAAAATTCTTAAATGTTATGAAAATTTTCAAGAAATTACTTATAATATCACATGTTTAACTTTAATATTACGTATTAACACAATATTATGTTTTAAAGAGATATTCTGCTAATAATATAGCTTAAAAATTAAAATTTACAATAGTTGCACATTAGCAGCTTACATAAGATTATTAGGTATCAACTACAATGTAATTAATCTTTTAATGAAAAATTTTGATTAAAAGGTTATTTTGGGAAAGTTTTACAGGATTTAGAATGACTATTTGAATTTTGCAAAAGTAATGATTAAATAAAAGGATTCTTGGAAAAAATTGAATCCAAACGCTGTCAAATATATTTGTCATAAAATTTCTTAAAAAAATTGTGTGTGCGTATGTGAGTGTGTGTGTGTGTTAAGCTTATTTTGAAGTGCAAGCTGTCCATTACCTGCAACTTTCTACTTTTAAAATTTAAAAATGAATAAAAATAAATTTGGCTTATAGATTTATATCCATGCTTTCTTTTCTGTGATTACCAAAAATTTCCTTTAAGCAGCTTTATATCTGTTAACTGCATGAGTAATTAAATGAAGTTTTTAATTCTCTTCTCTACCACCAGAATGATTTGGAAGATTCTCTTCGATTGCATCGCTTAGAGTTATTTTACGAATTGATTGAGCGTGCGCGCAAAAAGGAACAGAAATCAGTGGAAGTGGAAGAGAAATTCGTGCTGTCGAAGAAAGGAAACGTTGATGAAGAAAAGGAAGATGAAAGTGAAGAAAATTTACCTGAAGTAGATGAGAAAAAGTCTTTAACACCAGAGGAAGAAATAGCTGTCAGGCCTGAAGACATTGATAATTGGGTTTGATTTTTTATATATTATTTTCCACACTTTTTATAATGTATCTGGCAGAAAGATATAAAAAAAGTTTAATGTATCAAACACATTATGCAATGTTAATTTCCAAACGGAAATATGTAAAAATGCAGTGTACGTGTATCGTAATAACAATTTGTGTCAATTTGATATTTTATATTATAAGACAACACAGCTCTCTTTACACTCAGAATTTATTTCATGAGCCAGTTAAAACTTGTGTTTAGGGAAGTTAATATATGTATCCAAACATCTTATCAATTTTAACTATACGCGAATTAAATCCTATAATTTTATAGCTATCATTATTCATTTTTAAGAATTTAAGTAAGACTCTCCTTGGGAAGAATACTTAAAGTAAGTATGCGTGTACAGTAGACACTCGTTTTTACGAACCTCCAATTTACGAACACTTACGATTATAAGAACAAGTCTGTAGACACAATGATAACTTCAAATCCCATTTACAAATTAAAATTTTAAAAAGATCTTTTTTCTTAGCCTTAATTTCAAGCTCATAATTTTCTTTTGTGTTTTTTATTGTTATGATCTAATATTTTAAAAAATTTTTATTTGATTTCTTTTCTTATATATAAAGCAAGATAACTTGATTCATTCTTCGATAGCCGAGAAGAGCGCGTTACAATTCGATTTATTTCGTTGTTCAAACACAAAAATCTTTCGTGAAAGTGCTTGTTTTCCAATTTGTTCGCAGTCCGAACTGTTCGTTAACCGTTCATGTATATCTATATAAACCGTATATATATACTTGTGTATGTGCAGTCAACGCTTGTTTTTACGAAGCTCTAATTTACGAGCACTCACATTTTTACAAACAAGGGACTAGTGCCCACCCTGACACCATAGACGCATGATAATTTTAATTCCCACTTACGAAACAAAATTCGAGTAATAATACTTAATTTATTAAGAAAAGTAGTTCATAAGAAAATCAGATCTTAATAATCTAATACATTATTTTTCTATTATACGAACTTTCTATTTTAAGGCCCTGCTAGACCTTCGTTGGGAAAAATCGAATCCTATGTTAATCCTATGGATAATATTTTAATGTTTCACAAGTGCTATTTTCATGATAGAAACTTCCGGTCTTTTGCAAATTACAAAAAACAGAGCTACTGTCACTTCGACGTCCATTTTTAGCGTTTAAAATTTTTTCAAATATTTTTAAAATGTCAAAATATCTCCATCCAAGTAAATTTTAACCAAATTCTAATTTCATTGAGGTTGTACAAAATTTGGTTTAAAGATATTTCATTTTTTTCTCCGTACATTTACAAAATGAACCTTTTTTTTTTTTTTAAGCTAAAAATATTTTTGATTGCATTAATATTTTGATACGAATTTTGATTACAAATCAAACTCATTCTTATTTCTGAAAATCCACCTCTGTACACAACGCCACCTATGAAACTGGAAAATTTTTAAAGCCAAACTTGGCTGAGTTTTCTACTTCACTACGGTAACCTAAAGAAGGAGGAATTTCTGAGAAAAACTTCTCCCCATATGATTCCCGCTGTTTTACCCTGTGGTTGGCAAACAATTCCAAATCGAGCAAGACGAATTAGCTTTTCTCACTCATGAAATAGAAAAGGCATCTGTAAATAATGCATGTCAGATTTCTGTTTATTAGCGTTGGAAAAGTAGCTATGATATGTACTTTTAAATCAACTTTGATTATTTTCATTTAAGTAAATTTTCAAAATGAAATATTATAAACTGTTTTTGTGTTACTTTGTTCAATTATATTATATACTACGATTTTGAAATAAGACTAACTATGTATTAAAAATTTAAACCACTTTATGTGTGAAGATGTAAAAAAATGCATTTTACAATAGACACACACACATACATATATATGTGTATATATATATACATATATAAACATATATACATATATATACATATATATGTATATATATACACACACATATATATATTTCTTATAAAATAAAATATCTAATAATAAGAACGATAAGTTTATTAGAATAATTGTGAGACAAATATTTTAATTTGATTTTTAATCATTTTCCAAAATTATTGAATTTTTACCTTTACAAGCATTTGGACATTTAATTTTATTTTCAACTTATTTCATGAAAAAAAAATACATTATACGGTATGATTAATAAGCATACGATACCAGCATATTGCGTCTGATAAGAAATTAAACACTTTAAATTTGAAAAATTATATGTATCTTTGAAAAAAAAATTGGCTTTGTAGTATAACTTCAGCGGAAAAACCTAAAAGCATTTCAATAACCAAACGAACGATAACAATACATTACAACACACTACAATACAGATGACATCAATGCTCTTAGGGGAATCATTTTATACTCACGAAATTTATTTGAGAAGAATATTGTCCTGCGCAACGCAAATGACATTATTTTTGACAAAAAAGGAATAAAAGTAATAAAATATCAAAAGAATGAATAAATATCCTGTAGCACTTAAGGCGATATAAAATATGTAACTGAAGTTACAGTATTGATGTTCAAACTGTATTACAGGTTCCGACCAGTTCGTGTAAACGAGTGCCTACTGTATATATTTGTTAGTTCAAACAAATAAGATGATTTTCGTTTATTTAATACCCATGTAACAAATATCGATTTCAAGGGATCGAATCTATATAAAAAAAGCTATTTGTTAGCAATATTATGTATATATGTAAGCAAATGTGTTTTTAAGGCATCTTTATTAATTACAGTACTAAATTTGTTTCTGCACACTTGAATTGATTTTTTGGGATCATGATCGCTATAACTAAGGACTCTTGTTTAAGTGACACTGTTATGGGATTATAACTCAATATGATGCCGTTTCTCTTCAACGGTTATTTAAGAGCTGTTATTTAAAACATAAAATTTTATTTGTATGTTATATAACTTAAGTATTATTATAATTAATTACACACAAAAATGTTAATTATATGTATTATAAAAGATCAAAGATTGTTTTTCTCGATTTTGATATGCGTTACATGTAGATAATTTCAACTAAAAATGATTACAGAATAAAATTATTACGTTATTTTTATACAAACGTGAGTCGTGTTTAATTTAGAATCTCATAATTTTCTGTAACGCATATTGTTTATTCTAAACACAAATCGCGATTAACATACTAAAAGTGAGTTTTGTGTTTTTTTTTTTTTTATTTATTTATTTTTTTTAAAACGAGATTACTGGTAAATTATTTAAATTGTAGTAAACCAAAGGAACTCATTTCAGTCCATTCTATACTTTCCAGAAAGATTTGATGACTCTTCAGAAAGTTTATTATGTTCTTGAGCATCCAAATTCGCAAGGTTTAACATGGGAAAGGAAAGTATCGAAAAAGAAGATCAGCCATAAGTACACTGATAAAGATTTTATCGAATGGGTAAGAGAAATTTTTGTTTGCGTGCCCTTACACAAGAAAAAAACACATATCATATAAAAATCAATTGAAGGAAATAAAACTAATAACTCATGTTTTAAAATTTGATTGTGTAAAATACAACTATTAAAAAAATAAACGAATAAATATTTATGTATTTCTGATTAGTTTTTAGCCTTCAATTTCGAATTTCTTTTTTGAATTATTTTGAAAAGTTCTTCATTATAGATTAAAAATGTATTAATTGTTTGACGCGAAAATAGGAACATTAATGAGTATTTGTAATCAATTAATGTGTACCGTATTAAAGAAAAATTTTATCATTTCAATGCATTTTGATTTTAAGCATTAAATCGACATTCTAATTAATTTAATGTATACAGACTTGGTGTGTGAGTGCTAGTGTATTAAAATTTTTATAAGGAGTAATTGAAAGGTTCCTTTTTTTTATTAGGATTTTATAAGTCGCATATAACATTGAAAAAAATCTATTGTAAGAAAGCTTAACTTAAAAAGGAATTATTGTGTCGCAGTTTGAATAAATTAGAAATATACAAAAGCCATTGTACAAGATACATTTAATCAACCAATCAACCTTTCATTACCTACAATTATTAGATAGCAGAAAATGAATTCAGAAATTACAAGGAAAACATCAGAGACCTCCCTATCTCTTAATCCAACAAGCATTCCTGTCCAAAACAACAATGTAATTCCTATTTACTTTTTTTTTTTTTTTTTTTTTTATCAAGGATTAATAAAGAACAAACTTATGATCTAACTAAGTCACGAAATATTTTGTGAAAAACTCGTCTTATAAAATATTGCATTTGCTTATTCCATAGTATTAATAGCCAGAATAAGAATGATGCACGTTATCCAAGAACTGATGTTTCTAATGGGTTGTGTGACATTTTCAAGAATACCTAAATGTAAAATTCTTTTTTAAACAAGTTCCAATAAATCCACCGTGTTATATTATTTTTTATAGCCGACTTCCTCTTTCTGTCCCCCTTTTTTTTCATTTAAATATCATCTGTCAAATAAGTCGCAAGAAATAGGTCCACATACTGAATTCCATTCATTTATGAATCAAACTTATATGCTGAGATGGCTAACGAAAAAGCATGCTGAATGACCCTCTAGATTCTCGTATGGTCTTTTGAAAAAAGAAATAAAGATATATCTGCTTCTGAAAATTACGAGACATGCTTTGTTGAAATGAAATCAAAGGTGGGAAAACTATTGCCGCTTATATAGTTGAGTATGAAACATTTATTTCTTTTCATCACCCATGTAGAGATTGGGAAGTATGTATGTATTTTCCTTGAAATTTCTTCATTAGCTTTTTGATCAAACTAAAGACATTTGATATGCTATGCTTCGTATTTTATCTGATCCAAAAACTACTCATTCGTAAACTGGGCAGAAATAAAACAGATCTGAGCTTGATCGGGAAGAGTAGACGTACGTTTTTTACGAATTCGTAGGAGCCAGTAAAATAGTTCTTAAAGTTGAAAATTCGTAAAATAGGAAAATAATGTACTAGATTATTAAGATCTGAACTTTTTACCAAACTACTTTTTTTGTAAATAAAATATTATTAAAAATAATTATTTAGAATGCACTATAAAGAGACAATAACAATTTCACTTTATTGATACCACTTTCACTCTACATTTTTCTAAAGCTCAAACCATGCTTTGTTTTAAATTTTTTGCTAGATAACTGTTTCATGTTTCGAAATCTTGTAACTTCAACTTCATCAAAGCAGTTGAATTTCGCTTTAATGACATTAATGTCAACAGAAATGTTCATTCCATTCATTCAAACAAGCATACAAAGCTTTTTCCATTCCAAGATATTTTTCTCATCAACAATATTTTCCCGAGGGAGTACTTTGGCTAGCAATTCTTTGGAACCCCATATTTTTTTTTTTTAATTTTCGTTTTAAATATATATTTTTGCTTACTTTTCTCTTAGAATTTTATTTTTATTTCAAGTGATAAACAGGTTCATTTCTTCAACAGAGTTAAAATCCTCAACGAAACCGGCATAATCTTCCTCTCGACAAAGAATCCAAATAAATTAAGATGTTCAAACCAACTACAGAACAGCAGAACTCAAACATTTAAGGAGTGTTTCCTCCCTTTCTATGTTCTTACGTAAGGGAAGGACAGAAGTTGAAGAACCCCACAGTTATTTTTTATCAATCATCTGACAATTATTTCCACAATGTCTGGACCGCTTGTTCGTATCTCTTCATTTTTCAAAAAGGAATCAAATTCTCAGACGTTATATGAAATAAAATCAAATAAAAAAATTAACAAAATATCAGAGACTAAAAAAATAAATAAGTAAACAAAATAAATAAATAAATAAATTCTAAAAAATGGAAAAGAAAACTGATTGTAATAAACGAGCAAAAAAGAAATTTTTCAAAATTTTAGTTCATTAATGGGAATGAAAGTTATCATGTTTATGGTGTCAGGCAAGGGACTCGCATCTAGTTAGTAAAAACGAGAGTTTTCGCAAATTAGAGATTCATAAAAACAAGCATCTACTGTATGAGATTCAGCAATTCATAAAACAGCTGCAATTAATTCCCTTCTGATATTTTATAGAAATAAGTTTAAAAAATTTCTTCTTTCACACTCATGAAGAGAGTGGCTCAGCTCTTCCGCCTAAGAAGCTTGGAAGAATGGGCATTAAGTCGAGCAGAAGCTCAGAAATTAGCCGATGAATCCCCTTATGACTTTGAAGAGATATTGGAAGACAACGAAAGCGTGAGTTGTTTTATATTTCATTCATTTCGCGTTTACTTCCCTTATGGGATCACTATACAAATTAAAATTTTTTTTTTTTAAATAAACTTATCTCTATTTTTAGAGAGAACTGGAAGATATGTTTCAAATTTTAGATACGCAAAAACAAAAAAAACCTGAAATGACTCCGTTGAGGAAAATATTGAGAACAAAAAGACCTTTCAAGTTCCAAGACGAGACTATGGAAGATTGGGTAAGTGTCAATGTCGTTCATTTGTAATTCACGAAATGTGCTCTTTATAAATTAGTGCTTTTCACTTATAATCTTATGAAAAGCATCATATTTATAAAAAAAATATATATTGTTCTGGGAAAAACAGGGTATTATACTTCTATTCCAAAATATAAATTAACCAAGAGGGTATTCATTATTAGAATTGCTTTTCACAAGACCAGTAAAATTTTTACAATTAAATTATGAATAAAAATAAAAAGGATCCAAAAGAATAAACAGCTCTTTGTTCAATAATCTTTGCTTTTATAAAGGACAATACAGATTTAATTTTGCGTAATTATACATGTAAGAATCTTACTATCATATGATAAATCATTGTACATTTTAAAGGACTTTTCAAGTGAAATACGAAAAAGATGTGCCAATTTTTTTATTTCACACCTTGTACTTTTACTCCTTGTACTTTTTATGCTTCGAATCATTCCAATTTGTTTAGATTTAAAATATTATCTATAGTAAAATTAATATCTTGACACACACAATAAATTATACAGTTGTAAAAAAATTTTCACGAAAAAAAAACTAAATTTTCATGGTCATCTTATTTAAGAATACTCTGTTTTTAAAATTCATCTTTCTGGTGATATGATTCATCACTTACTCAAAAATTCAGGAAATATATAAAGGACAACTTAATATCTTTGAGAAAACGGCACACAATTAAACTTTCTCATCTTATAAGAAATAAACTGTATTCATATAAATTATTATAAAGGAAAGGCGAATATGCTGATATGATATATAATTGTAAGCAACCTGAATGAAAGAAAGAAAATTAGATAAATGGTTATCTTCTATAATCATAATAATGCAATTTTATTATATTTTTGGAGTAAAACTAAAGTTTTTGTGACATTGAGGCCTACAACAGGCTCTGTTGCTTATCGCAAAGAGGGAAATTGAAATATTACATTCAAATTAAATTTGAAAATAATAAAATTTTCAAATTTCATTTAAATTTGATTTTAATTTGGGACCTTAATGATGAATTTATATTAATCATAATTTGCATTTTAAATATAATGAATAAAATAGTATTTGTTTTCCTTTCTCTATTTTCATCTCATAAGTTATTGCTAAAGACCAAAGTATTTGCTTGAAAATGTTTCCCCCCCAAAAAAAAAGAGCAAATATCACATGCTCACAAGCTGAAGAACATGGTTTAGTATCTTCCATATTTATATGAAAATTCATAAAAATGAGAAAATAAGCATTTGCAATTGAGGAAGATATTTGTTTTCTTCTTTATTATTACTCTCTCCACAGCTGCAAGCTTTATTTGTCAAAACAATTTTAAGCCGGAGCTTGCATTTTCCTCACCTTCAGCGTATTGCGACCACTCCCAACACTGTCTACCTATTATTTAGGTGATCTTCCTCCAGGCATTTTTTCATGAGTATTATGAAGACCCTATTAATAATTATGTTGGATTCGACATATATGTGCTCTACAACAGTAAAAATGTATGTATGAAAAATTTTAAAAAATATTAATAATTAGATATTTGGCATATATTAATAATCTGTAATCATTTAAATATTGATTCTGATAATTGTTTACAGATTTTCATGTTAATATTTAACCATCTCTCTAAAAGTATTTCTGTCAGTAATTGAAGGAGAGTTTTTAATAGATTTCATATATTATCCAACAATTTTAGTCTTATTAAATGAGTCATTTATCTTGCTTTTTTATTGAGTTAAAAATGTGGGGGAATCCTAAGTTCTTAATTTCAATTTTCCATTAGGTAAAATATCTCTCAAATTGTATTAAGTTCCTCACATTACTTTGTGTCCAGCACATATTCCTATTTACTACAATAAATATTATAACATTTATCTATTTATTACAAATGACCAAAAAATTGTCTATGACGCCATTAGTTCTCTGGCCATCCAATATCTGTGAATAGTATACATTACAAATACAAGGGCTGAAGACAAGTGGTTAGCATCAAAACTTTAAACTTGTGTACACAAAGTACTCAAGGGACAACTCCAAAGCAAAAATTATTACAAATATGCAGGCAAACAGTCATGGCCAGTAGAAAGGCGAAAAAATGCTTTCTTCACTTCAAGGAAAGCCAAGAACAGCCTCTGACCCCTTAATCAGGAAAGCTCAAGGCTTACTGGCAGAATTAGCCTTGGACTTTGCTGATTAAAATTCAGTAAATTTACTGATTAAGAGAAGAAATACTGCTGAAATAGAGCACCTTTCCTTCTGCTTTACTCCAGCTGCATGCCTTCTCTTAATCAGCAATTTTACTGAATGGAAAGGAAAGCTATTCGTAGGTTTCTGAAGGACCCTTGCACTTTTATTCGCCAGAAAGTCAACAGTCTCATTACCAGGAATCCCACAATGAGCTGGGATCCAATAAAAGGAAACCTTGCGATGATCTTGCATTGCAAAATGCGGATATTATCCATATATTGTCAATTTGCAATATATTCAAAAGTCGATATAGAGCTAGTCAAGATAACCGCTTGATGGAAAGAAGATTGCCGGGCATATAGCTGCTTTAATGAGATGTATGTTCGGCAATCTTCTTTCAATAGAGAGATTATCTTGTCTGACTCTATATCGGCTCTCCAATATATTCATAATAACCACAATAAGTATTATAACACTAATTTCATTAAAATTCATAAATTAGGTATCCATTGCTATATTGACATGTGGACAATCGGTTTTGAATTTGTTTCAAACGATGAAATTTCTATAATTTTCTTGAATTTGGATCAATTCATTTCACCCGAAGCAAAAATATTAAATTTATTTTTAATGGATATTTTGAACTGCTTGAATCCTGATTATGTTGCATTGAAAGTAAAATTTTTAAGGATTATTTAATGATGTTTTTTTATTTGCATTCTTTATTTTTAACTGTCTTAGACTATAGAACTGTAAATTATTTTCAGCTTAATAAGTGATTCTTTTTATAACAAACGATAAAAAAATGTTTAAACTTCCTCAACATAACCTATAGTTTATAGTCATTAAAATTAATATTAAAATTAATAATCCTTTCCCTCGGGACATTTCATTTTCGGTATCATCTCAAGGTTCGATATGTTATGGAAAATATATGACCAGTGTTAATCTATTTAGAATGAAACGCACAGTTAATATTATTATTATTATATATAACCATTATAATAACCATTATATTGTAATTATAATAAGTTATAACCATTTTATTGTAATTATTTACTAGGCTTATTTGAGTATCAGCGAAAACATTTATCGGTAGACTTTGTTACTATATAGTTGAATAAATCTTAGAACATTGTGTTAATAAGGAAAAAATTTCCCTATAAATTTCTTCATTTTTCTTTCAAAGTACCCTTTACATGTTCTCATACCAAAGCATGAAATATTCAATTTTTATTATTCATCAAGTTAATTACTTTTTAATATTTAATAATTCTTTCTGCGGAAAATTATTAAATAGAAATTACTCTAGTCAAATCAGAATAATGTTTTTTTTTTTACCTCATTTAGACTGAGAGCTATTCTGAAGATAGTGAAGAATCAGTAAGTAACATTTGTTAATATAAACTCTTGTTATAAAATGATTTCGCAATTTATATTTAGAAAGAAAACGTAAAGAAATTGAATACATTCTATAATAACGTTTCTTAATTATTAATAAAATAAATTGTCCATAATTTATGATAGTTACGGGGATTTATTATTTATATGGATTATAATAATATCAGATACTTTGAAAATTTCGAAATTGGTATAGTTGACATTTGTGATGTAAAAAAATTTCATATGTAATGTGTTAAAAAATGTTTTCCTATTTCACACTGAAAACACAAGTACTGATATGTGTGTGTGTGTGTGCCTCAGTAATAAATGATATAATCTTGGTCTTTAAAAATCATATGTAAAATAATTTATTAATTTGATTTCATATAACTTAACACAGATTAAGCATTTTATAAATTTGACGATGATACATGTGGCTCTATTTATACCTTATTTTGATACCATCGATTGTGTTAAAATAACAAACTTTTGGCTTGAAGTGAATATAAGACTTTTAATAAATTGATGAAAATAAGTAAAGAAATAATGTTTCCTTAATTTAATTTCGAAAAAATTTCATCATATATTTCGAATTTCACTCTTAATACAACACTAAAATTAATAAAAATTGCAGTTTTTATGAAAAAAACAAACGCGATGTATACGTTATATTCATATACTTCATATTGATTGTGAAGGAAATTTGAAAACTAAGCAGCTTGTCGCAATTAATTGTGCTTAAATTATATATTATCAATAATATATCTCATTATATTAATATTTACAAATAAAATTCCTAATTTCAACCATAAAACAATGAATTACGTTTATGAATTGCGATTAGATCATGAGGAATAAGACAACAACGAAATGACAAATAATAAATTTGAAACGAATGAAACCCTGTTTACCGCATGGTTTTTGTTACCAATAAGAAACATTAATGTATAATATAAATGTCTGTTTTATAAAAAAATTAATTTTTTAATATATTTTGTAAATAATGTATAAAATTTTCAATAAAATTTAGGGAGCAAGTGAAATTGATGAAGAAGTCTTTGAAATACCCGAAGAAACAGATTTTGAAGTAAGTAAATAACAATTTTGTTTCCGTGCTTAGAAAATTTCTATCATTTATTTATTTTTTTTTTTTATAGTTAAAATCACTTTTTATCAAACTTTTCTTTCATCCAAATGAATAGTCAATTTTTAAGCTTCAAAATTACTTCGCAGTTTTAGCAAAATAAATAAAATAAACATTTTGTATAAATTCTTAGAAAAATTAGTTTTTGAGGAGTTCAAAAATTCCTTAACTAGAGAGTTCTTATATCTAATCAATATTAATTGAATAACTTAATTTCTTGCGATACCTCATTAAATTATGCATTGCTTCTACCATAAATATATGAGAGGCTTCTACAAAAAAACTGAGCTGTAGTATTCCAGTAGAATGGTTGAAATCAAATGTGTATAGCTATTACTGAAGTTCATTCAGTCAACATATTTATCGATAAGAATTCAAATTAGTAATTAGACAACCTATAACTGTGTTTCAAAATGGAACTAAACAGTATTTCAAATTCATATAATTCATTTTAATAAATTATGTCAGATTTGGTGTAAGTGATCGCAAGAGAATCTAATTCAAAGTTCAATTCTGCCAGTTTAGTGTGGATCATTTTTCTAAAACTGAAAACAAATTGCGATTTAATTTTCATCAAACAACAGATTGTATTAACAAATAATGAAGTTGTAAGAATGAATTAAAAGCATTTTGAGACGTTTTCTTGTCTGAACTACATAAAAGGTAACAGACAGTTAAAATTTATTGCTAAACGTATGATATTTCCCGCACACTGAAGTTAATGGGAAAAATTTTCATATACCATGAGACCACGATGAGCTATGAACACAATTAATTAATTCTGTTCATACACTAATCACCCGATGGCTATTCTAGAGAGAGAGGGTTTTTTAATATCAACTGCTTATTACTATTTTCCTTAAATAGTTTTTCAGTCTTCTCACAAATTCCCATATCTAAAGGAAAGAAACCCATAAATATATTCCTTGTGACTAATGTGAATGCAAAAGGAAGAAATAAAACACCCATCTTCTGTTTATTAATATTTGCTCGGATCAAACTTGTGACTTGATAATTCCAATTGTTATAAATATTAGTGAAGCTCAAATGTACTTCTCTCATCAATTTCCAAATTAAGGATACAGAGAGGAAAGTAAGACAAGATTCCTATAAGTCGCCAATATGACACAGACAAGTATCACAGATAATAAGTTAATGGTTTAATGATTCTTTTTTATGAACGATAGGTTTTGACAATAATTTCCAATCACTGTTATATAAGTTTCGGCACGGAAAAATAGAAACAGTTTAATTCAAAACAGATTTTTCTTTTCTATAACTCTATTAGAAGACTAGTATTAATATAAATTTTGCATGAAAGCAAGAACAAATTCACATTTGGGGAAGTTTTATGACAAATAAAAATTTTCCAATAATAAATTTTCATTATTTTTTTGGTATTGAATGTTTCAATAATGGAGTCTTCAAAACTGGGTATTGTTATCTAACAATAATCTTTTGGAGTACATTTGAAATAATTGGGTAAACACGTAAAGCTTCTCTAATATAAATTTTGTAGATTTAGAATTCATTTTTTTTTAGCAACCCTCACTCTTTCTACAAAATTAATGAATTTTACTCCCTAATAATTAGGGCCGTAATAACTTTGTTAGCGTCGTTGGTAACCTGGTTGGCTGAGGTATCGTCCTTTTTATCGGAAGATAGTGGGTTCGAATCCTGACTTAATCGAAAATCCATAGTGTTCACGAAGGGTGACTAGGCACGTTAAATATGTCACAGACGTTAAATATGTCTTCCATGTGAAATGATACCTCTGGGTGTGGGAGGCTAAGTATAGGGGTTTTCTGCTTGGTCTCTGCTTTTAAATTAGAAAGACTCCCACCCGACTGCTTTCATCTAACTGGTAGAAACCAACTCAGGGCTAGGTACAAGGAAGCGTGCTGCGGAACAACAACTTCTTAATAAATGTCAATCTGGCCTATACTATAGCAGTGTATGTATCCAGTTCCTCAACTCTATAAGTTTGAATATTTGTAGATTTAAAATTCATTCCTAATTAATTCTTATGGTCCCAAATGAATTAAGACTCATGTACAAGACACAACTGTAAAACGGCAAACTAAAGTATAAGCACAATAAATGGAAGCAAATCAGAAAAGCACACGTGATTATGCCAATTATGAATTAACAATCTACATAAATGAGGTAATCACCTGCGCTATAGAATTTTCAGAATGGTAATGTATCATGTCATATTTTTTCTGTATCAAACTATCTCATCCAGTTTGATAATTTTACACCATTTGAATTTGTTGCTGATTCATAAAATACCCTAAAGAGTTTATACACTTTGTGTTATTTCATATTTTATTTATATATACCGTATTTTGGTTTCATAAAATCCCTCAGGCAACTTTTTTGAGTCAACGATGTATTTCTGATTTTTCCGATGTTAGTTTACCACAATTATTATAATTTTTTTAAATGCATTTGAAAAAATTGAAAACAAAAAGATAACTTGCTTTAAAAAATCATTCGTATGCGTGCTTAAGCATATAAAAATGTGAAATGAAAATTTAACTAATATATGAAAATTCTGTGGTATGGAAAATGCAGTGCATGTGCTTGAATGCAGCATGATTGCTACAAGTAACACTGAATATCATTTGGAATTCCTTTACTCTCATACCTATGTGCTATAATTTTTATTTGCAATATTGTTAAAAATTAAATTTCCTCTATTCATAAAAAAATGTCTTCTATATTTTATGATTTAATGTACTGTAGTTTAATTTTAAAAAATAGAATATAATTTTTATGTCTTTTAATAAATGTTAAAGAAAATATAAAATTCTACTGCAGTATTGGAAATAAGTGTGTGTAACATAATCCAAGTTTACAATTAAAAAATTGTGAATATAGGCAATTTATGGCAACGGTGAACAATACATTTTTTAAAAAATTTTTATTCTATTTAAGCTGAATGTGTTTCTTATTAAAATTTCCGGAAGATTGTTTTACCAGTTGTGAATTCCATTACAACAATCATCAAAATATGGCATCGAATCCAAAAATTCATAAATAAATTTGAAATGAATTATAAAATAATTGTCTTGTCATTTGTGTTCTCATATGCAGTACTTAAGATGGCTGTCGACTAGTAATGTTTCGAGCTGTTCTGTGAAATATTTGAATTTTATCATGACATTTAAAAGAAAAACGAAGAAATAAATTGGAGGGGCAGAATTTGCACGAGCGAAACTTGGTATTCAATTTAATGTTTTTTACAGATGTCATAAGCTTTTGTAAATAAATGGTTTTGTTGATTTAAGAAAAAACATTTTTCACAAAGTGAATTCGATTTTGAAACGCAATCTCCATTGTTATTAATAATCTTGAGAATAAGATATTTGTTGGAAATCTTGGCGATCATCAAAAAAATAAAGTAACATTCTTTGCCAATTGAGCATTGATGACGTCATGTTACGATCCCATACTCCCACATGAAAAAATGTATATAGAATACTTTTATGCTTTGATCCGGAGGGAATGCAGATGCGTGCGCAGCGAAATAATTTCTTGTAAATATATCTGTCCTACTATAATGTTTACAAATAATAAAATAGATAAATATAGATATTGCAGATTTTTTCTTTAATCATGTGTTTATATAGAATGTCTCCTGAAAAAATCCCTGGATGAATAAGGTAAGAGCAAAATTTCTTTTACCACTTGATTTCTTTTAGTAATTGTATTGTTACCGAAAATATTTAAACATTTTTAACAAGAAAAGAAACTGAATTAACATCGCATGAAATCTTAGATAAATTTAAAAATTAATTGAAAAAACATTTCAAACAAAAGTATAAGCATTGGAAATGTTTGAATTGATGTATTTTATAAATCCGTTCAGCGATGACATTATTGAAAATGAATTTCTAAAATATTTCAAAGATCTTTAGAAGAGCTTAAATCATCTTGGATGTGACAAAAGGCTAGCTATCAGTTTGCTGTGTGATTCAGTTTTATAGTTTTGATTGACACGTTAGAAGAGAACCTCTGTGGTATTGGATTCTCCCCCAACGTGTACACGGAACAGCCACAAGTACACCGCAATGCACTCACAGCTGTGAGAAATATTGCCGTAGTCAGCGACGGACAGCACTACAGTTAGCTAACAGCTAGCCATTAGGTAATAGTAGAGAGTTCATTTTTATAAGAACATTAAAAATGTTTTTATCAAAACTGGTAGGTAATATTCAGGTTTTTTTATTTATTATTTTTTTTATTTGTTTAATTTTGTTAAAAATTCATTTACTGTTTTCGATAAATATTTGAAAAATATTAATCTTACAAAAATAGAGTATTTAAATAAATGGAGACAAGATTTAATCAACTTATATATTTTCAGTACATATTACCCTTTTTTGTAATCAGAAGATTAAAAAGGCGGAGAGTGAAAAGACACGCCTCTTGTTACATCTTTTTAAAATGTGCTATTCTTGATTCGTAGGGTGCCATTTGAGATTATTTATTTGTCTCGAAAATAGAAAATAGTCGCCGAAAATTTAATTTTAAGAAGTTTTTAGCAAAATGGAACAAGTATAAAATCAGTCTCTTACCTACTTAGTAAATAAATATCCACGCGACACTAATGATATGATTAACACAATTATAGTTAGGATCACTAAATAAAATCTCTTATGTTAACAATAATAATTCAAATGAGAAATATAATTAAAATTAATGGGAAATAATACTTGATTACGAGAAAAATAAGAGTTATATCTTTCACTTAATTTATTTGGGTTGATTTGTTTATCTTTTTTATTCTTGTTTTTTATACTCTGTTTTTATTTGTTGAAAAATAGTAAATCAAAAATAAAATCTCTTTTTTATGTTCAGGTTACAATGGGTTATTTTTTTGTTATTAAAATCAATAGAAACATTTTATCTTTAATAAGCTATAGCTTCTTGGAGAAAATGCATACTTTATTCCAGGAAAACAACTAAGTCATGGATTTTTACTATTTTAATAAGGGAATCAGCTATATTAAGGATTAATTAAGGACTCAGCTATTTTGAAAATGCTGTTTTATAGAAAGAAATATAATCTTACGCATACATCAGAGGAAATAAATCGAAGGAGGGGTGGAACGCATGAATTTTCCCTGTTATTATGGTTAATAAATAATGAAAGCACATAGCTCCCAGTTTTAATGCATTTTAGATGGCAGGTGGATTAGGGAAACAGAAATTATGTTCAGTGCAATGGGCTAAAACAATATTTTTCAAAAGTCGATTAAATATATATCATTATTTTTTAAGGAAATTACGTTGATGGCATGTGGAATGCATAGGACTGAAAAGTCAAACAGTCTATTTATTTTTTTAGTCCCCGCCCCAAACGATTATGAATGAATGACCAATTCTTAAAGGAAAAAAAGTACCTCTTTTGGAAGTCAGCAAGTTCTGGAACCATGAGAATTTGCGGGTTAAGTGGGCTTACAGTGAGTTCAAATCAGCGTTAATTGCGATTTAAATCATTTACAAATACTGTAATCAAAATTTTAAAATGAAATAAAGCTTTACATATAATATATATATATATAAATATATGATATATATATATATATATATATATATATATATATTTATGAGATTAACATCTTGATATAAGTTTAATTCATTGTATGTGTGTAGTAGCTCTCAATTTAACCCCGAATAAAAATTCATCAAATAAACACTATAAAATTTTTATTCACATATAGATTTATTACTACAGTAGATACAATTTATCTTTCTAATTAATGGAAATTCACGATTTTACGAACTGTAAACTGGTCCCTAACAGGATTCCACAGAAGCAATGATAATTTTACTATCCAATCACGGACAAAATTGTTGAATTTTTTTATTTTTTATTTTTTTTATTTTTATTTTATGAACTTGCTTTCAAGAATTTTTTCATTTCATTTTTTTTTTTTATTTAAGAGTTGAGAAAATTAAATTGACGTTATAATTGGAAAACCTTTGAATTGTGGGCAACTACAACATGAAATATTAACAAACCAGTGTAACGAATTAAAAGTATTTTCGATTCTAAAATTGAAATTCAAGAAAAATATTTTTCATGAATCCTAGTGTGATTTCTTTTAGTAAACTTTGAACTATAATAGACACCAGACTTAAATATTATTCTCCATGGATTTTGTGAAGCAATCTGTGTGGTATTCATCCTGCCTAATTAAACTTTCGACTTTGTATAGATTCAAGTGTAATAAATAGCATCAAGTGTAAATATCCTATGATACTTTTGGATCATGTCTTGGAATTTCCTTATGAAATGGACATTCTTGACGTCTTGTAAATGTATATTTAGAATGAGCCTACAAAGAATGGTATCTAAATTAATTTGATTGCGTGCGTTATTAAAAAATAAACCATTAAGTGAAGAAAGAAAATAATTGTCTGACTTAAGTGAAGATAAATTATTCAGTCATGAGCTTCGTCAAAGAACCCTACTGCCCCTTGAAATTTCACTTCTGGATTTAGATGGAATTTGACTTGAGCTTTAACTAAGAAATAGCTCATCCATGAAATTTCACTTCAGAACCTTTTGAATCTGGATTCAAGTGTAATTTATTCGAGTTTATTAGGTGATAAAAATGATTAAAAACATAATATGAATGAAAAAGAAAATTCAATCATAAACATGAAGAAAATGAATTAATTTTGATATCCTCGGCGAAACAGTAAGATAAATGGCTAATAAAATTGAGATATTTTGTGTGGAAAAACAATAATAAAATCATTTTCTACATAGAGAAAACTAAAAACGCATTTTTGAAATAGAAAAAAATGTACGTGATTACGTTAAACTGCTTTTTCTACAATAAAATGAAAGTAAGAATTGATTTTAATAATGAATTGTATCTTTCATGTTTTTTTTTTTTATAATGCAAACTTGATTTTTTAATTATACTTTATAAAGACACAATTGTGTTAAAAAATAATTTTAAGATCTAAAAGTTACTTTTCTATTTTACGAACTGTTTTACTGATCCCTACGTGTTCGTAAAATCGGGAGTCTACAATATTTTCTTTCGATTAATTTCTTAAAAATTTAAAATCATATTGATAAAGTAGATGTATTTATAAGGTTTTTATATAAAACTCTATACATAATTTACTTTTTTGATTTACAAAGAAAATGAAAAAAAGCATCTCAAAAAGCAAAATGATTTTCATGGAAATAAATTTTTTATATATATCATGTAAAGGTAATTGAATGATTTTAACTTCAGTATCATAAGATTCATTGTGTGTGAAGACGGACAGTGACAGATTGAATATTGAAATCAGAAATTGGTGAAATTACCTTTAGCGATGATCCTTCCATAGATTAGGGTAAAAAATACATAAGATATAGTATTAGGGTTAAGGGTAGGAGTGAAGATAATTATTTCTAATGTTGTCTTGCACTATGTGTTCAGGCATTTATTAATTGCCACTCCAAACCAGTCATATTTCTGGGTATTTGAATATGTCGCTCCCATTTCTTAGATATTTTCGATAATCAAAAGGTCTGGTGTAATTTCACACTGTAGAAGCCGTCTTACTGTCTAAAAAAATATGCAGTGGGTTACATTGTTTTTAGAACATTTATTTAAACTTAACAAAAAACATTAAAAGGAAATATAAAAAAAGATCTGACAGCAAATCATCCAATAACTTTCCATTGTTAGAACTACACTTACTAAATGTCACAAATCACTTGCTCACTTGAATCAATGAGAGCGTCATTTATACTATAACGGAGATTTTAACATCTCCGAATTGAAATATTAATTTTAAAACATTATTGTAAATTTTGATTAATATACAATTAATTTCAAAATCTTAAAATAAGATCAATTATTTAACATTTGACAACATACAATATTACACACACAGTGCAATAAAACACATAATATACTTAAGAAACATGTAAAATATATAATGCACATAAATTAAGAAATTATATATCTTTTCCGCATTTTAAACTATAATGAATATTTTTTTTTTTTGATCTACATTTAAAATGCTTAAACTTCTGACGTTTCATAGCTGTACCATTTACTATAATCTATCATTTTCAACTCTTATTTTAGAGTCACTACCTGTGAGAACCTGCTCTATTTTACCAATTATGCATTTATTTATTGAAAAATTATCGCTTATTTACACGAAAGAGCCTAATTTTACATTATAATTTCAAACCATCTGTTTTGTTCTTTCTTGCAAATTACTTAGATCTCTTTTCCAGAAGTTCCATATTTATTAGTGGTCTTTTTGTTCTTTTCCATCTATTAAAAATATTTTCTTTTATAATAGTTAAATTATTGGCTCAGTAGCTTCACGCTGCTTCCCGTTACGATCAGCGAAGTGAAGCACCATTTACAGTTGGCGATGAATGGGAGGGTGACCACATTCACCCTGAGCGGATAGCTGGAGCTCTGTGGGTTGGGGACGTGTCCATGTTAATCTGTGACGTTGTAAGTTCTTCCGTTGGTGTGGCATAGATATGGAGAGGAGTGTCAGTTCAAGAGAGAACTATTTACTATAAATTTAAATAATTAAAATATTAAAAAAGTAATAAAATCTCAGTGTAAGGCATTGAATAACCCGCTCATTTAGGGGTGAGTTCTTTTGACATAAGTGAAAGGAAAATCAAACCGCTTCGTCCGTTCTCTTCTTCCGCAGCGGATTGATCTAACGTAACCGTCACAGTTATAGGAACATACATGAAACACTAGGTGAACTTTAATATCAAAAGTATCATTTTTGCAAGTAGAGTGATGATGGAGATGAAATATATGTTTATTTGTGAATGTGAGAGAGAAAGGGATTTCTCGGGTGGAGCTTTTTCAATAATACCTTCTTTCAAATAATCGTCTATTATTTCAATGTATTGTTCATGTGAAAAAGGATTTTTAATGTGTAAATCGTTTTATATAAATCCCTTTTTTCTGCAACTGCATAGTTATCACTTAAATTATTAATGGAATTATAGTCGTCCATGGTAAACATATTTCATAGCGATTATTTTTAAAAACTATATTGGTTTATTAAATTTGCGTAAGATATCATCTGGAGAATGTTGTTTTAAATTGCTGATGGTTCTAGATCCCAAAATTTTTCTATGTCCCATTTAAAAATATCATGATCATTTACTGATAATGCAACTTATTTAGAAATAACTATAAACCAAATAGAATTTCCAAATAAGTTGCAGTGTTTATACAAATAAGTTATTTACAACTTATTTGGATAAACACTGCAACTTATTTGCAGTGATAAACTTACCATACTCCCTGGCAAATAACTTACCATACTCCCTGGCACCATCTATTTGGTTTATAAAAGCTGCTACTATCCAACGAAATATTATTTACAGTAAAATAATATTTTCATTTTTTAATTTAATTTGATTTTTAACACGTGATAAAAATATAAAAAAAACCTCACCTATAGTTGAAAAGTCCATTTTCCCTGGCCAATTAAATTCAGGATCAGGAATAATTTTTAATTTTTTGTTAAATATAATTTTGAATCCATTTGCTTTGAAGGAGTTTAATTTAGAATTTTTGGTCATTTTTTTCTATTGTTAAAGCAGATTCATTAATCCTTGCTATGTGTGCATTAACGTATTTTTTCTATATTCCTAATAAATCGACAACTGCATTTATACAAAAAGATGGTTGCGAGTATCAAATAGGGAATGAAAAGAAAATAAAGTTCCATTTTTCTTTTTATTTGTATTTTATATATATACACTGCTGGACAATTGCTAAGGACAGATCACGAATTGCAATGTAGCATAACATTAAGTGAGATATAAGACCTAGAAGGATGAAATATAGTTGCCATACTGTTCAGACATTAGAATAATGAATGCTTATTGTTCTGGAAAGTACAAAAACTGTGAAACATCTGAAAGAAAAAAAATGTTCTTTTGATGCTGCATACGGAAAAATGGAACAATGCATCTAAAAATCAGCAGACACCTTGAAGAAAGGTATCAGTACGAAATATGTCCACCGTGGAGTGTGATGCAACATTCCACACATAGTATCATACATTGCACAACATTATCCATCTGCTGTTGAGGCAATTTATCCCATTCTTCTGTGAGTGCATGGATGAGGGTTTCTTGTTGGTCAGAGGATAGTTTCGACCAACAACTTGCTTCCCCCAAAGCATCCCCCACATTTTCAATGGGGTTGAGATCTGGAGAACATGATGGCCATACGAGGCGTTGAATACCCTCGCTGTCTAGAAAATCCTGAACAGTGAGTGTTCGATGACATGATGCATTGTCGTCCATAAAAACAAATTTATCACCAACAGCACCACGGAAAAGACGAACATGAGGAAATAGAACTTAATTAATGTATCGTTGGCCCGTCATAGTCCCATTCCCAACCACATGTTGGGGCGTGCGGCCACTGTGCCGGCCCACACCATGACACTGGATGTCGGATATCAGTCCCTCTCCTGGATATTTTCTGGACGATAAGCAGAGCTACTCTCACGCCAGATCAGTTGGCGTCTACAATCCGATGACAGACTGAACCTACTTTCATCTGAGAATAGTACGAATGACTAGTCCTGTTCAGTCCAATTGCGATGCTCACGACACCATTGCAAACGGGCAGTATAGTGCTGTCTGGTCAATGGGACACACACAACAGGTCTGCGGGCGTATAGTCTGCCTCCCCTCAAACGTATGACAACAGTTTTTCGGGAGATCTACTTTAGGCAGCAAGATACTGATTTGCCACCTGCTGAGATGTGGTGCGCCTGTTCCTTTTTGCTGATAGGACGATATATCTGTCTTCTGTATGCGTCGTACTTCTAACACGACCTCCCCCGAGCCGCCTAATATACATTCCAGTAGTTTTAAATGACTTCCACAGCCGTGAAACAACGCTGTGAGCGATGTCGAACTCCCTGGCACCATCTGTTATTTTTCACCCTTCTTCGATCTTTCCAATAATTCGGCCACGCATAAAATCATCGAAGTGATGTCGGAAAGACATGCCAAAAAATTTCAAGTTCATCTATTAAATCTTTCCCGTAAAACTTTGACTTGAAACAACAACTGTCCACACGCGTCAAAACCTTTAAAGCTTTTATGAACGCTATCACGTAATAAACAGACGTGGAAAAAAACTTGCATATGCATACTTCTTCTTACTATATCCCGCACTTATTCTAATTTTCCACATTTTGCTTCCTTTCATTTTGTGGTTGCTATGGATGACAGGTTTATCCGTCCTGAACAATTGTCCAGCAGTGTATATAGTTGAGGATACAGTGTATTCCCCCCCCCTCTCTCTCTGGAGTGCAGGATAAGAAAAAACAGTCATTATTCATCGGAAGTGAGCTTATCGTTCTGATTGTGAGTCAAAACATTTTCTTTTTTGATTTAACCGTGTCAGCATATGGTGTTATATATTTTTCTTTTCTAACATTTGGCATGCTTTGATTTTATGTTCAGGAAGCTTGAGATTCAAGACTGTTAGAACGGTTCTACCCTTTTACTGCGTAATAGGAGTGATTAATCGAGAGTTCATAAAATCTCTGACATTTATAACAGGATGATCATTTATTGATTATACTGAACAATTTAGATTTGAATTTGATTGTATCATTATTTACTTTCCAAATTGTTTTCAGTTTTAGGTTTAATACTTGAAGGTTGATTTCATTGTATATTTTCCAATATTTGACTTCGCTTTAACGACATACTGTGCCCGAGATTATCTCAGGTATGACAGTTAGAAATTAACAGAAAAAAAAATGAATATTCTCAATTTAGAAGCTTGTTTGCGACTTAAGTCAATTGGGGTTTTTAACGAAACTTTTTTATATCTATTTTTTGAAAAATAATATGGATTAGTATTAATTTACATAACTCTATCAATTCCAAATCTGACAGTTTCAAAGCTCTAAAATGTTTTAAGACATTTTCAATGAATTTTCTAAATTATTTTGATGATTCATGTGTATATAGTTTATTTAAAAATAAATGAATGAGAAATATTTATATTGTTTACATATCTTTCTTCAACAGATTTCAACAGTTAAAAGTGTCATCTGTTGTTTGAATGGAATTTTTTTTTAACCTTTTAAGAGTGCTTGTAAATAATGCGGATTTTGCGTTTCACTTCAATCATTTTATTCATAATCAAAGGATAAAATTGACTCTAAAAGCATTCCTATCTTTATAATTACCATAAAAAATGAGTAATGGTAGTTGATTGTCTTCCCTCCCATTCGGCGTCGTCAAATTTGTTCGTTCATTCTCAAACATGTTGCTTTAGTTCGCGATAACTTAACGTGACATTGCATTTCACCATACATTTCATGCAAGTGCCCATACATCTCAGTGCAGTTGCACCTTTTTGTCCACAAAAAGAAAAACGAATCACTTCACGCTATTTGCAGCTGTCGAGACATGTTTGTGAACTGACTATGAGAAAAACTAAATTTGCCTCGTTGAAACCGCTACATCACGCGATAAAGATACATGTCCGAAGTATTGCCACACAGTGTCATCAAAATAGAGTCTTAAACGGTACATACTTATGCAGTAGAGCAACAAACTTTCTGATGGACACACACACATTGAGTCTCTAGAGTAACTTCTTGGTTGTATCTCTATTACAAAAAATAAATAAATAAATAAATAAACTTTCCATTATTTTCAAAGATTTTATTATATATTAGTTGCGTAGTAGAAATGCTTTCTATGATAGGGATTAACATTCATTGGCGTCAAAAAAATTTAATCATTAACATACTTCATACATAAAAATTTGCATAGGAAATCTCAAAATAATCGAATGTAGACTTTTTATTTTTTCTCCAAAGAAAAGCATAACTTTTCTTTCCAAAGAAAAGCATAACGTTCGGAACTAAGAAAATTTACACTATTTTGTAGTTTAAATTATACTACAATAGAATATGAATATATCTTGATGAAAAATTTCATGATTAATTTTTAAAAATTAATTTTCCTAATTTGTTTATATATTAATTTTGAATCCAACAAGATTAGAATATATTTTTAGACTCAGAATATATTTTCAGGTCAACAAATATTTTTTACTTTTGTTTATCATCGTTTGAAATCTTAATCATCTAATTACACTACTGGCCATTAAAATTGCTACACTAGGAAGAAATGCAGATAACAAAATGATATTTATTGGACAAATATACCATACTAGAAATAACAAGTGATTAAATTTTCAAAACATTTGGCTGGATAGATCCTGAGAAATCAGTGCCCAGAAAAATCACCTCTGGCAATAATAACAGCAGTTATACGCCTGGGCATTGAGTCAAAGAGAGATTGGATTGCATCTACAGGTACAGATGCTCATGCAGCTTCAACACGATGCCACAGTTCATCGAACGTAGTGACTGGCGTTTGGTGACGAGCCAGTCGCTCGGCAACCATTGACCAGACGTTTCCTATTGGTGAAAGATCTGGAGAACGTGCTGTCCATGTCAACAGCCGAACATGGTCCGTATCAAGGAAGATCCGTACAATACCGGCAACATGCGGTCAGGCATTATCCTGCTGAAACGTAGGGTTTCGCAGGGCTCGAATAAAGGGTAGAGCCACGGGTCGTAACACACCAGAAATGTAACGTGCACTAGCACCGTCAATGCGAACAAGAGGTGACTGAGACGTGTATCCAATTGCACCCTATACCATCACGCCAGGTGATGGGCCAGTATGACGATGACGAATGCACCCTGCCAGTGTGCGTTCACCACGATGCCGCCAAACACGGATGCGACCATCATGATGCTGTTCACAGAACCTGGATTCATCTGAAAAGATGACATCTCGCCATTCGTTCGCCCAGGCTCGTCGTTGATCACACCATTGAAGGCGCTCTTGTCTATGACGCAGCGATAAGAGAAGCCGCAGCCGAGCTGAGAGTCCATGCTGATGCAAACGTCGTCGAACTGTTCGTGCAGACACTTGTTGTTTTCCATACGACCCCGTTTCTTGACTCACGACTCGTGACGTGGTTGCACGATCCATCACGGCCATGCGGATAATATGAATGTCTTCTTGGCTGCTAGTGATAGGTGGCCGTTGAGATCCCGCATGGTGTTCCGTATTACCGTCCTGAAACCATCGATTCCATATTCTGCTAACAGTCATTGGATCTCGACCGACGCGAGCAGCAATACTGCGATAAGATAAACCCCAATCCCGGTATGCTACATTTCGACCTTTATCAAAGTCAGAAACGTGCTGGTACGTATTTATCCTTCTTACACGAGGCTTCACAACAACTTTTCACCAGGCAACAACGTTCAAATGCAATTTGTGTATGAGGAACCGGCTGAACAATTTCCTCATTTAAACAGAATGTAGGTGTCGCTACTGGCGCCCGCTTTGTCTGAATGCGCTGAAAAGCTAATCATTTGCATATCACAGCACCTTCTTCCTTTCGAATAAATTTCACGTCTGTAGCATGTCGCCTTCTTGGTGTAGCAGTTTTAATGGCCAGTAGTGTATTTTTCTTTTACAAAATGGTATTTTTCCTGTTAAAAGGATCATGTTGCAAACTAATTATTGTATAACTTAAAAGGTAATTTATTTATTAAACATGATTTTTTAGTTGCTGATATGTATTTTTGAGATACCAATACGGGAGTTCTTGTAAAAATCCGTTTTGTCAACACAAGCTATGTAGGAAGTTTAAAAATATTAGATATGAAATAAATATATTAAATAATTAAAAAATATAAATATGCAAATGACTGATAAAAAATTTATATTACAAAGCTTATAAATGATATACTAAAAAATTTAGCAAATTATTATATAAATGATTTTTATAAAAACAGATTGGAGTAACTGATGTTACTAGCGAAGAAACAGAGTTTGATGAGGAAGCAAGCATATTTGAAATATTTTCATCATATAAAAAGATATCCCCTTATGAAAATCCTATTTTGGAGAAACTAAAGGAAGCACCAGTTGGTATTTATTTTAAAAATAAAATAGCTAAGTTATATGATTTACATATTTAATAAACATGATTTTGTTACAGACTATAACAGAGTGGTACAATTTATGCCGTGAAAAAGCTGACCAAGATGTTATTAAAAAAGACGTATTGCCAACATTTACAGTAGATGAAGTAGAAGAAAAAGGCATTCACGAAGATGAGGATTCCATTTCTGGTGCCATTGCAGAAACTTCTAGAGAAAAACAATTGAGAAGAGTTTTAGGAAAGGAAGTCCATAGGACACTAAAACTTGGTGATATCGAAGCTGCAGCTGAAACCGTTGTTGATAAAACTTTGGTTGCTGTTCCTGAGAAACCACAAGATGGCTCATATGAAGAATCAGTAGTAAAAGACACGTTAGAGAAAGTCTTGATGGAAGTTCAACAGAAGCAAAGTGTTACATACGATGGTGAAATTTCCAATCAAGATGTCGAAATTATTGAAAGTACAGAAAACATTAAAGTAGATGACAAAGATCTCTTAATTGTTAATAAAACAAACATGTTAAAGAAAACTGAGAGGGAAAACATTGACGACGATTCGTTCACAAGTGAAAAATTAATCAATTTATCTGGAAAACCTTTAAGCGAACCAGAAAGAATTGAAAAAAAACAAGATGTTCCAGAAATTGTTTTCGAAGAATCAAATCGAAGTAACACAGAAGAGACATTGCATGAAATGGAAGTAAGTGGAACAAGAAAGACTGAAAAAAATCAAACGAAACCAACGAGTACAGATGACGAAAACAAAGTTATTGCCACAAACATAGATTCTTTAGAAAAAGTACAAAAAGAAAAGGAAATAAATGCTGAAAAACCTTCTAAAGATGTAACCAAATTATTGCCACAGCTTCTAAGCGAAGATCTTGATAAAGAAGAAAAGGCTTTAACACCAGGAGAAATATCTAGTATTTCTCGCACGCCATTCCAGTTAGCAGATGAATCAGTTAAAAGAGAAACTTTTACAGATATTAATGTTGATGAGTTAAATAAGGAAACAGAACATGTAGATGAAATATTTACTTCCCCGTTAAAGAACAGTGAAAATGAAGTAAATCGTAAATATGATACAATTGAGCAATCTTTAAAGGGAGGTCGGAGTGAAGAAGCCAAAATTTCAGTTAAAAAGAGTAATCCAAGGGCCGATTTCAAAACTCGAAGAATTGCTTCAAAAGATACCTTAAAAACGGCACGTGGATCCGTCGAAAAAGTGATTAAAAAAAGTAGTAGTACTATTAACCGTAAATTAGCCTTTAAAAGAGCAAGTCAAGAAAAACGTTTTTCAACAACTCCGGATGATACAGAAACTGTTGAGAGTAAACTCAAGGAAAAAGGAAAAAGCTCAGAAGATACGCCTCCGCATCAATAAAAAATACAAGAATATGTTAATCAAATGTAATTCTCCGAGTTTTTAGGAAGAAATAAAGCAAGCCAAGGAATAGATGTATTTGGACATGTGAAGCTTCAAATTATTTTAACAGAAAAAAAACTGTAATGCCTACATTTTTAAAATTTGTTAAAATTCGAAAGTAAATAAAACTATTTAGGAAACATTAAATTATAGGTGCATTTTAAGTTAAAACACTTAAATTAATATTACTTAGCAAAATTATTAGTGTGTGTCACTGATTTTAAAATAAAAATATCAGAAAAAAATATATACTTTTATGCATACTCTGAAGCGTTATGCATTTGAATTTAAAGAAATTTAAATTTTGAAATTAAAAAACGCTATTTATAAATAATATATAGTTTAAATAACTATATTACATTAAAAAAATCTCAATAAAATTCTGTATTTAAAAAAATTAAAAATATAAACTTATCACACCATTTTTCTTTTTCTTCATTAATTCCACATCTATTAGTGTTGTATAAATGACCTAAATATTTTAAGACTTTAAGAAATCATAATACTCGAATGTGTATATAATTAAATATATTTTTCACTTTTTTAATTATAAAGGTTGAGTGGTTAGGATCCTGACCTGTGAGTCCCAGGTTCGAATTCCGGTTCGTGCATGGATGTTTCTTTCTGTGTTTCTCTGTCCTTTCTTTTGTGATGATGTATGAATGGAGCCTAACCTATAAACGGGCTTGTGGTGGTATGGCGCGGGCAATGTTACTAGCCTCCGTGACTTTGTTCACAGGTTCCCACAGGGAGACAAATGAGTCACAGTTTTTGGCCTTGTTGTGGCATAGGGTTCCTCACCCAAGTTCCCACCGTTGGAATAAAAAGTAATTATAAAGTATGAATCTAGAAGGGAAAGCCTTCTAGGAACCGGGTATTATTCCTGAACTTACCGAAAAACCTACCGTCATGCATAGAGGTTTGTTTCGCGCTCAACGGTCATTTTTTGCACACGAGAGCTGATTAAACCGGGATCTACGGTTTAAAGTGGATTCCGAACCACTACAAACATCCAAACCCAAGGTGGGATTCGAACTGTTGAACCAAAGGCAAGAGTGCTAACCATTCGGCTGCCAGCTTGGCGTTATGCATACAGGATTCATAGCCGAAAAGAAAGAATTGAATTCAAATGTTTCACTATGGACTTCGATAGTTAATGGTTAATGTCAATAGTTAATGGGTTCATTAGTTATCTTGGGCATGGATAATTGTAGTAGTTTGAAATACACTTTAAATTGTAGTTCCTAATTTAATTAGTCCTCTTGTGAAAAAAATGACTTGCTGGACAAACAAACTCAGAGGACCGAGGCAAGTTAAAAGTTCTGTGAAGTGCAGTGTCTCTCACTTTGGTATAGCTTGAAAATAAGACTCCCAAGCTCAGATTTCAACCTCTGAACTTGATTGCTGTTTAAAATTTCGAGCAGTTTGGCTGTGGCTTAAATATATATATATATATATATATATATATATATATATATATATATATATATATATATATATATATATATATATATATATATATATATATATATATATATATATAAGGGATATTAAATTTCTAAATCATAAAAATATATTATAGTTTATCGATACTAAAGATTGTTTTTAATTGAATTCAAATGTTTCAGAAAATTTAAGGAAATGCACAGTAACAATAGTTATAGATAAAAATAAATATTTTCGCTCTTTTTCGAGAAAAATTTAACAATCTATTCTTATACTCTTATCCTCATTTGTGGAAGGAATATGTATTCGTACATATACTATTTGCCCAAAGAATGCACACTAACATATATATGCTTGTTGTTGTCTTGTGTCAGCTAGGCTGGCATTATGGGGTGTGCTGATTGATCAGCGGAAGTTATTCAAATGTGGACTGCGTATTCACATATAAAGGTATCACGAAAAAATCACGTGTCAAAGAATGATTTGAAGATGATTATAAAATATGAAGAGGTGGTGGTTTGAGAGTATTGCCATGAGCAAAATCTCTTCCTGGCAGCGATTGCCACACTGCAATAGCTTCTACTGCTGTGATTAAAAAAGGGTCAAGTTTCCCTGTTCTTTAGTAAGTGATCAATAGATACCGGGTAAATTGACGATTCCAAGGTCGACAATACAAAAAATTCTCCGATCAAGCTTAAAATGGTAGAATATGGTATCTATATGGTACAAATTTAGCAACTTCAACCACCAATTACTCTCTGATTTTAGACTTGCCAGTTTTTGGTGACTAAAACTGTTTATGATTGGTAACCATGAAAATTCAGTGGTCAGATGAGGCACACTTTTCTTTGGATGGAGAAATGAACAATTAATATTTCGACATATCAGGCGCTTCATCTTCTGTAACGTCCAATACCAACAATAATCCCTTCGTTCTGATGGTACGACTACATGATGCAGATTTACTGCTGATTTCTTTGTCTGACTTTTTTTTTTTTTTTTTTTTAATTTGCATTTTTCAAATTTCTTACATGTGCTCGGCTAAGTGAATTTCACAAGCACATCATTCCAGCTTTGCAGGAACAGAAATGTTTGCAGACTTGTCTTGATGCAAGGTGAAGCAGCTTCCCACATGAAGTCCAAATCAAAGAACTGTCAATTATAAACTTTAGTGAGAATTGTATATAATACAGAGTTTTTTCCGAATGTCTGTTCTCATTCCCCAGATATAAGTCAGTGTTTAATAAATCGGAATTATGACTTTACACACCATGTCGATAAAATCTTCTGAGTATCTTCACACTACCGCTGAATTCATAATAATATGATATCAATTGATGTTAAGTAATAATGTGGTGTAATGAAGAGAAATTGAGTACATGTTGAGCAAATTCTGTAATTGGGTAACTTCAATAATTAACAAACTTCGTCTTTTTAGGCGTTACTAGATCCCTGTGTGGAAATTATTTTCCTGAAATGTTAATTATTTTTATAACAAAAATCTTTCCCCCTAGTATCTATGTAATGTAACAGCAAGATTCATCAAAATCTCATAGACAGAATAAGTATGTGTATAAAGGTATAATGATATTTTTCTGTGTTCTATAGGAGTCGTGAAAAAGCTAATGAATAAAAGTTTTTTGCTCACTTCAAATTGAAATTTTTTAAATACTATATTTGTAATAGAGGAAAACTTTTGTCATTCCCATTGTTGCATACATAATACATTTGAATAAAAGAAAAAAACTGTCATTTAATGAATCCAAATTTAAATTTTTAAAAATACATACATTTTTAATGAAAGCTGTGATTCTTAAAAAGAATACAAATTACTAACAAATTTTAAATTATTGCTTTCTGTCGAATTCTAAAGATTTAATACATATAAGAATAGTACAAATATTCAAATTTCTAAATATTTTGATACAGACAAGGACTAAACATGTCAAAACAAACATGTGTGTTTCATGTATACTTCTAAATAAATACGTAGAATACAAAAGTTTTAAGTAGAATAAATATTTATTCAAAAATTTATTTTCACGCAGAAAAGAAATTAGTAAGATTACATAAAAATATTAAAATTTTTATCTTAAAAATATATACAACACAAACTAGAAAAATTTATCCATAAAAGGAATGTCAAATGATATGAGTTAGCATTAACAGTGCTGAGATTCGAATTATTCAGGTGCTGCAGGAGGTGAAAGTGTTTTTATTAAAGATGCCCCACTAATGAGTGATGATGTTGATATCAGTATTCTACAGCCTATTAAATTTTTAAACCAAATGTTAATATAGTCGAAGAGTAAATGGTTAAATAAATTAACTTTGACTAAGTAATATATCACAATGAAAAATAAAATAAAAAAGGCATATCATTGTTTACAAATACAATTTCACTTAAAATATGTATTTTCTTACAAATATTGATAATTTAGCTTAAGAAATAATTAATAACTATTCGTGAAACAAATACATGATCTGAATTGAAAAAACAGTGAGGTGCTTTGTAATATAATGTTTATATATAAATAAAGGTTAAAATGCTTTTAAAATATGAAATTTTATTTCCAAAAATATGAAAAATACAACTGTACTCAAGTAAAATATGTAAAGCTAAAATAAAAACTTATATATAATAATAATACTAATAATAATATATTAATATGTCAGAATTTACAGCAAATCCTCTTTAGATTATTTAATTTAGTCTATAAAAAGAATATGAATACTTTAAGCATAAAAAGTAATCATTAATTAATCTAAAAATTTCTCAATATAAGAGAAACAATTAAATTTTTAAAATATATGAATCTATGAACAATATTAGAGACTTTCAGCATATTTTCATACAGTTAAATAAATTACAGTATAAATAACTGATACTACTTATCTGCTTTTTAAAGGGATATATTTAAGCCTCCTAAGCAATAATTAATTTTTATAAATAATTTGATGGAAATCATATTTGTACTTTAAAAGAGAATTTCTTAGTATTTAAAAAAAATTATTAATCATTTTAGAAAAATATAGTAGCTAAACAGTAATTTGTATTGTTGCAAGTATATTTGATAATATTAAATATATAATATAATATTATTAAATATATTTATGTGATATTATAAATGGAACTATATTTTATATCATCCAATTAATGGTACAAAAATAGAAAATGAATTCATAAACTATCTACCTTAAAGTGCATATAAAATGAAAACTATATTAAATTGCACATCTTAACAATAATAAAACTAAAAGTTTTACTATTGTTAAGATGTGCTGAAATATAAAGTTTATTATTAGAAGTTGTAAATACTTAGATTAAAAATAAATTAAAAAAATTAATTATATAATGCAATAAAACACTACGTAATTACTTTAGAAAATAACTATAATAAAAATTCTGGTAAAACTCAAAATAATTAATAACCAAATTCATATACAAAGAAATTAGAACATTGTAATTTCAATAGCATATTTTATCATTATATAAATAAGATATAATATGCTTTTCAAAATTTAAATTAAAATATTTTCTATTAATAAATTTTTAAATTGGAACTTAAAAATAAAAAATATTGCTTTTCCTAGTTTCTTTTTTTTAGCATTTATAAAAAAAAAACTTTTTTTTTTCAAATTTATAGATTTAAATTAAAACATCTGAAATTTTTTATACATACCATTACTAGATACAATGATAAATACAGTGTTACAAAATTATAAGACCACAATATGCTTCTTGTAAAGTTTATTATTTTTAGTTAGGGTTTGAAATTTTTATAGAAATATTTAAAAATACAAAATATTTTATTAAAAATTTGATATTTTTGCCAATCAAATATCCGTTAAAAAATAATAAGATCATTGGCTGAAACAAAATTTATAAAACTGAAAAGATAGAAAATTTTTAATGGAATTATTCAAGTTTTCAAGTAAAGATTTGTGGATTTTATTTTTTGTATATGACAGCACTTACATTTCAAATATAAAATTAAAATTAAATTGACAGCAATTTTATATATCTAATGAGCTAAATGACACCATAAATTGTCAATGGAATTCTTGTTTGGAGTATGTCATACCCATCTTAAGATCGAGATTCTTTCTGAAATAAGTTTTTAGTTGATTTGGATGCTGGTATGGTATATGGAATATGATTTGATGAATCAATTGTTAATAACTGGAATCCATTTTTATAACGAATATTTTCATGCAAAACTGCTTGACACCATTTCAGAACCACTATCCATCTGCCTACTAAAGAAATACTGAGGTTCTGTGTTCTTAAATTATGCCAGTAGTAAATATTATTGCCTGGGTCATCAAAATTGAGTTTTTCAAGTAGCCTTTCAGGTAATGACTTTCTTTGCCCACTTATATTTATCATGCTTTTACAATCATGGTTCTTTTTTTTTATTTACATAAAGTAACATTTGATATCAAAGTGTTAATTGTATGTGAGATAATTTTACTTGTCTGATTTGTTATTTTATGAGTAGAAAATGGTGTTACGATACAAACATGAAAATTTGTTAATTATCATGAGCTGATATTTTTTCTTACCAGAAATCTTTCATTTTCCATAAAAATAATATGAATAAACGTTTTACAGTACTTAAGGGTCTGGTTTCACTTTCCAATTTTCCAGTGCTTTTTTAAAATGTAATTTTTTTTAACTTTCAAGGTCAAATTTCCACACAACATGAATTTCACGTGAAAAACAAAAAAATTAAACAATAATTTTCGCTATGATATTATCATTAGTAATTTGTAAATCAGAAAATGGCACAAGAAACAACATAAAAATGGCAGTATTTGTATAACATCGAAATTTTAAAAATTTGTATTCTGTATCAAGCAGATTATTTCTTAATTAAGAAATCATGGGGTAAATAATATATGGGATAATTAATAAGAAATTATGGGATAATTAATAAGAAATTATGGGATAAATCAATATGATGTATCTAATAAATGCATCATTTCAATTGCTTCAATTTAAAATTACTCATTTTATGCAGCGTATCATTAAAATGAATACCATTTTGCATGATTTTATAATTTTGTAACATTGTTATTAATAATTTATTGTTCAAAATGTTTTTCTTTTCATAAGAACAATCAATAAGATTTGTATTATTCATATATGCATCAGTTAAATTCTGAACTACCATTAAATTCTAATCGTGTATGTAACTTATATAATCTAATTATTTTTGGAACGATTTATGGAAAATAAGTTTTTTTAAGTCATACAAATACAACTGACAAATAAAATTTCAATTAGGTTTGACTTCAAATTCACAAATAAAATATGTAGCTTAATTGAAATATAGAAACTAACAAATTTATTAAAGCTATAAATATCAAATCTTTCTAAACTCAGTGGCATGACAGCATTGGGGGCTAAGGCCTACAATACCATTATCGATTTTTTCACCAAGTGTATATTTCAATTAATAATAATGTAATAATGTGAAGTATATATTTCAATTAAATGGTCAGTTAAACACGTAACTCTCAGTGTCTAGTTCCCAAGAGGCTTGGTACTGAATTTTATCGACCCACTGTTGGATGAAATACAGAATCCATCGTGCCTAACTCAAGGAGCTTTGATTTGTGCCTTGAAAGTGCGAAGCGTACCGGTATGCCACAGGGTTTCATAAATATAAACAAATTTGCATAATTAGTATATAGGCTTTGTGCTTTCCAATATTTTATAAAAATTAATATAGTGTTTACAAACCATTTAGTCGACCAATTAGTCTTAATGCAGCAACCTCAGCAAATGTAATTCCACCCAAGACATAGACCAGCACAGTTTTAACTTCAAAATCTTTTACAGGTTTCACACAGCCAGATTCTACATCACAAAAAGATAACTTATGATGAAATTAGTTTACAGCACAAAAATATATCACATTCATAAAAAAATATAATGTAAACAAAGAATTAGACAATTTTTATAAATTTCTAAATTGTTTAGTTTGGTCTAATAACAAAATCCTTATAGTGCTTAGTTTGTTCTAATAATAAAAATATTTTAAAAACATTTGTTTTATTTACACTTAATTTTTTTTTTTTTTAAATATTTTTCCAAAATTTTGAAAGTAACATGAACATTTCAAAAATATTCAGGAAAATTAAAATTGCTCCATAATTCTCGATAGCAAAATGTAAATTTTAGATGAGAGCTCATTTTATATTTATATATTGATCAAATTTCTTAGGAAAAAGTTCACATGATAGTTTAAAATCTTATTCCACAAGACATCTTAATATTTAAATTTAAAGCATATTTTACAATAAGCATGAATTGAAATTAATGTAATAAGCACTAAAGATAAGAGCAACATATCACCTTTGTTTACCCCAAGTCTCATTATAGTATTTCCAGGTAAAAGTTTCATACCATCTTCAATAGTTTTGAAAGAATCATGAAGAATAATCTATAAATATATTCAATAATTAATAAAAAAACTAAGTTTGCAAAATCAAAAATTTATTGGTAGTGGTAGTGCAAGGTCTTGAAAATTATTTTATTTTATAATGTACAGAAAAATTAAACTTTATATACATCTGGTTAAATGTCCCTTTTTATATGCTTTCTCGTTTTTATAGAACTGTGAAGATACATTACTTGGAAAAGAATTCCTTTATTATTGAATCCATGTTAAAAAGGTGTTACAGTTACAAAAAATATCTAAAAGGTCCAAATAATTTGATCAAGCTTTTAAATTTGCATTTAACTTGAACACACAAATATAATAATTTTTTATTAAATTTAGCTGTCATTTTTGTACATGAAACATAATAGAACATATAAAGCAGATTCGAAGTACTGCAAACCTGAAGAAAAAGTTAAGATTATACAAAAACTATTAAACTAAATACCAGAACAACAGCTAATAAAGTGCTAGTTTGAATAATAATTGAATTCACATGAACAATAAGGGAGATTATTAATAAATTATGAAGTGTAAATTGCTACATTAAAGTAGCTTTATTTGATCATACAAGACTTATTCTATTTTTTAAATAGTTCATAATGTTTATGTTTAAAATAATATTAATTTAATTATTGTTCACTTATATATATACATAAAAGCTATTGGCGATTGAAAATGTAACATTAAGGAAAAAAAAAAAAACATTTTTTTAAAACTTATTGAGAAACTTTTAGTGGTTACACACTTTATAAATGTTAACTAATTGAAAGTAGTCTTAAATTAATGGAAATTTACAAAGTAATGAAAATTATTTTCTTCGCAACTGCTTAATAGTAGGAACCAAATATAATAGATTTGGAATATGTCATTAGGGAATGACAACTCAAACTATCACCACATACAACAAAAGTTGATTTTGTATACTCCTGGGTGAGTCCTATATGGTAGCTTTCGGTACTTCTCGTAAAATCACCAAAATGAAGCATCATTTGTCACAGGCATTGATTGGAAAGGTGACCACATTTTCTAGCATTGGATTGATTGCAGGAGCTCTGTTGGTTGGGGACGTGTCCACATTAATATGGGTTTTCCAAAGTATACATGTAAGCGTGATATGAAATTAGAGAGTAGGGTGTCAGTTCAGGTGTGACCTTGTCACTTGAATGGTTCAAAATTAAAAGACGCTAGCAATAGGTATATATTGCAAACATGTTAACTATAAGGTACGGTCAGAGTCTCATCTACACTATAATATATGTACCATTGGATGTTGTATTCTAAGATAGTCATACACGAAAAATGATAGACCTAAAGAACAGGGACTCAAAGAAGCAATGCAATTTATAGTATTAAGAAGGAAATTTTGATGTTGCATTCATAAAGCAAGTGCCTTGATGATACATATCCAAAGACAAGGTTTGTATACAATGAGGAAGAATAAACTGGAAAATTACAGGAATACATATTCTGGCTAGATAATATACTAGTAATATATAGAAGAGGAGTGTAGGAAGGAAATCAAATAATCATTTCTAAATATTATATGGGCAGCAGGCCTAATAAGCTAATGCAAAAAGCAACAGCTAAGCAGCTTCTTTACACACTTTTTTCAAATTCTTTTCTGATTAATTTTGGTATTGCACAGACAGAAATATAATTCATTCAAAAATACAATGTCATCTTTTGGATGTTTATATGTCATTCTACCTACAACAGCAAATGCCAGTTATTTAGAAGTGAAGATAATCAAAGAAATGATTTTTGTCACTTTTTATATACTGTTACTTGGTTACATAAGACACTTTACTACTTTCTCCGAAGGACAATGTGCAGTATCAGTCAGCAATGAGTCTTGATTGAAATCAGAAACATGATTGAATGCTCCCTTTCACAAGGCATAATGAAGCTACTCCGGCAAAAAATTTCCCCAAGAAAATAAATGAAGTTGTTAAAAATGCAAATAATTTTTAAGCTTTATTCAGATTTTAAGTACTATAATCGCTTATGATGTGCAATTGCACCGATACTGGAAGTCTTTGCATATTGTGTGCTTTGAGTAAGTTTGATTCTGTTTGTACAGTTCCTACCAAATTCATTTTCAAAAACCAACAAAATATATATATTTAAAAATTAACACAGCCAAACTTCAAAATAATACCTTTACAAAAATTATATGTTATTAAAAAATAAAATTTGAGACCATTCATGCAATGTATTTTAAATGTATTCCTCAACAATAAACTCAACACTTAATTTTTGTCAGTTGTAATATTGAACATTTTGTACTTCATTGAACTTGAAAGTAAAAAATTTATCTTCATAGTTTATTATTTATATTAATGAGTATTAACTAAATAATATAAAGAAGAGTAAAACAATTTTACTTTAAATTAATCACAGAACATATTAAATTATTCTTAGATGTGTAGCATGTTCCCTGAGTAGTTGAATACAAATGTGTATACAAGATATTATAAAAATATATCTTATTTAAAAGTATGAAGGGAAGAATATTTTGTTTCAGTAAAATGTGATTGGTGAAAATGATTGTTGACTAAAATTAGTTTTCTTAAATTTTCTTAACTATTGCAAACACATAAATGCTCAAAAAATATTTCAATAAATTTTCTCTATAATAATTTCTAATAAATTTATGAAGAAATAATATTTGTCTCATTAAGAATATCAAAGTAAATTCAATAATATTCATAATATTTCCATTAAAATTGATGTCATTGGCACAATAACAATAAAAACTTATAACAAAAATGTGGTTTTGAAAAATAAAAATATAACAATTGAAGAGTGAATAATGAAGTCTCAATATTAATTATTACATTTTCAACATTATCATATTTACTAAATTTAAGGAACAATACAATAAAAAATTTATAACAGTTCTACAAATCAAAATATATTGATTACCTACATCAGCCATCATTAACAAACAGAAATATCTATAAGCATTTTGATCATAATTCTTTAAGTAATATGGTAAATAATTCCCATCACTTATTTGCAGCTATAATGATTTTATGGAACAACTTAAACAGTAATTTAAAAAATTATTTTCTTCCCCTTAATGACATTAAGCAAATAAATAAACTTTTAACATAAATATACAATTAGTAACTCCCTTTTTTACTGAAAAAGTTTATGCATATAATGAAAAGTCAATTATATGTATAATTTTTTACCAACCACAGTAAATAACAAGAAATATATACATTTTTTTATCAATATGCAGGCAAAATAAAAATATAGTATATTAAAAACTATATTTTAAATTTTAGAAATTGAAAATTATACTATTATTAAATGTGATTTTATTTAAAGCAAAATTCTCACTTGTTCAGTAATTCTCCCAATTAAAGGTACATATGCTCCACCAAATACATAACTAATGTTCTTTGGATTTTTTAAATCCGGCTCATCACCTTCATTTGGAATCTACATAAGAAATTTAAATGATATAATTGCTACAAACATTTTTAATGTAATTCACAAATTAAAATGTTTTAATTTTACCTTAACCATGAAGATATATTTATCTAAACTTGTGTATTTATACATTAAAACAATTTTATAATATCTAAAAGTTTATGCAATTTGAACTACGTATTAAATGGTATCATTGTTTGAAAATACATTACACATAAATACTTCTAAGAGAACTTTTCCAAAGTAACAAGGCAGACTCAAATGTCGCAAATCAATCTATAAAATTCTCACAAACTACCCTGATAAATATGCACACAGAAATGTAATATACTTTGGCATTTAACAACAATTAGGAAGGAACAAATTTTTTTACACCAAAGAATATAGTCTTTCCCCTAAACCAGAATGTCCCGAAGAACATTATACAATTAAAACGAAATTTACATTTTCATTTTTTTCTAGCCATGATCATATTTAAGGTCTTAATATCCTAAGTAATTTTGTTACTGGCACTAATTGTATCATTTTCTCTACTCTTCCTTACTCATTTAAGCTTATCCAGGGACCATGAAAAATAGCAAAATAGTTTGGATTATTTCATATTGCTCCACACTGATTATCTATTTCCACATAGATTTTTCTTCGCAAGTGAGCAATAGTTTTGCTACTCCAATTTATTTGGAACAACTTGCCCTTGAAACCATTAACAACACATCCCTAAAGATTCTATTATAATATATACAGACGGAAGTAAAGCTTAATGCGAATGCACAGGAAGTGGAATTTATTCCCAAGAATGCACAACAAATTTATGTAGGAGAAATCCAGACAGATGTTCAATTTTCAGAAGTGAGCTGATTGCCAATGATCTTGTACTTGACTTGATTCTGTCTTCCAGCTTGTCTGCCGCTTGGATCCTGCTTGACAGCCAAAGCTCTACTCAGCACCATTCTAATTCACATAAAGTGTGTGATTGCGTAGGAATAGCGATTAGCAAACTGGTGTATCTTTCATCCTTTCATGAGTTGCATTTTCAATGAATACATTCTCAGGTTGATATACATGGTAGTGAGACAGCGATATTTTGAGTAAAGCAGGTACTGGTGGGCCATTTGATATACCTGAGTATATGACTCATTTGGAGCTGTTCTCAAGAATGAAACAGCTATTAATGTTATTTGGACAATCCCATCTGTTCACCAATGGTACCAAGGAAAGTACCATGGGGTGCATTATCACTTAAGTGTGGTAGACGGAATCAGACAGGCAACACCAGGCTTATCAGTGGACACAAGATCTATGTCCTAATATTATGGAAAAAAGATTTTCCAAGTCTGTTTGAAGTGTGCTGATTTTCAGGCTACTCCTGGATAGTCAGGGGGTTTTCCAGAATTGATCTTTTCATAAATCCAATTTTAGTGTGAGACTTTCAGGAGTGACAAATTTCAAACACCTGATACAGCATTGCTAAACACAGGAGATATGCAACAACTACACAATGATATACATATACTCACCTGTCAATTTAGTCCTTTAAGGAATTTATTAAATTGAAACAAAGATTGAATGGATATCTTGAATTATATGCATTTAATACAAGTCTTTATTTCTTATAGTTTTTGTATAGAATTCTTGAGGATTGAGTTTATAGGTTATGTCCCTTTGGACAGAAATACTTTATTGTAAATTTAGCTCATTCTTTTCTATTTTGCCCACCCCATAACTCAAATATCTACCACTTTTATAAACATATAAATATTTAAAGTAATGTTAAGTCAAAATCAGTAAAACTTCTATCATTAGATCCCAACTTCTTTGGTTCTGGTTACTTATTGGAAATAGTCACTTATGGCTATACTGGGTCTATTTTCATATATTTTTCTGCAGTCATTTACTTAGTGATTCTAAATATTTTTCAAACAGTATGCACATAATTTTTTGAGAAAGTAACCTCCTAAAACCAATATGCAATTATAAAATCTTCCTAGATATACCACAACAATCCCTAATTAATTGGTAAAATAACAAATTTATTTAACATATTATTGGTGACATGATGTTAAGTAATTTTTGCAACTTTTTAACTAATTTTCAGTTACATATAAATGTAAATAACTAGCTGTTAATTGTACCAATTTTTTTGAAACAAAGTCTGATTATGTGTATCATTGTTGACATGAAATATAATCATACTATGTTAACAAATTGCTAAATGGAGCAGTTAACAGACAGCAATTCACAATTATATATGAAGTATAAATTCATATCAGTCTACAGATGGGGAAGCTATGGTTCATAAGAGCAATTGCATATTAATATATTTAGGAAGAAAAGAACATTCCTGACAGTAGAACAGGAGCATGTTACTGTTGCCTAAATTCAAAATAACACTGAGTCAATGCATACATTTTTGTTTATTTTTTACAATGAAGATCACAATGTAAATTTTCAATAAAGTGTGTTTAGAGAGAGGAAAGGAGAAGGAGAGAGACAAGCTTTCAATTTCCCATGTAAACTATCTTCTTATTAAGTAAATGATTAGCTTATTTGCATTATTCATTATTAAGATTTTATTTAAAATCTAAAAAATCCTTTGCTAATTTTAAAGAAATCACACCTTTATACATTTAATAAATTACATTCTTTCCTTTACATGCTATAACCAAGTATGTTATTCTTCATAATGGGCCAGATTTTACTAACCCATACATTAAAGAGAATGAACTTAATTATGCAGAATGTAGAACCATTTGATTAAGTAACAGCCTATAATAAATGGACTTAGGTTCACAGAATAAAATAGCCTATAATGCACAATATAGTGACCCAAAACATTAATTATACTAATTCATTCCTTTTTAAATGGTATGGATAATGAATTTGATGTCTCATCTTCACTTTGATAATAATTACAAAATAAAAATATATACAATCCCCAAATTTGTATATAATTAGACTACAATGTCCATACCTATGTCCATACCTAATTATAAATGCATATAAATATATATGCACAAAGAAATTATTCATTCAAATATTAATAACATATTTCTTATTCAGATAAACTTGGAAATACTTACTAAGTTAAATTTTCGCAATATTGTTTTAAAAGAGCTATATTTTGATAAGGCAACTGCTGTAGCCACTTTTTCGGCAATTTTAGATGCAGTTCCAGCTCCAACTTTTTCAACTATCTTCCCTGCTGTTGTCTGCCCAGATGGTAAAAATGATGCTTGCTCCATAAATAAGCCCAAATTTTTCAGTTTGAAAAGAGTAGGTAAATATTTACATCCATAACTCTAAATTCAATATAAAATAATCTAAGACAAATATTTTTTAGTAAAAATAAACATCAAATTATTAATCTTTTAGTTTAATAAATTTTGAAATATAAAAGTATTAATGAAAGGTAAATTTAATATCAACCAGGAATTTCTCAAATAAACTGATATAAATTTAATTAAAAAATATTTAATAAAAAATTTCATGCATTTTTTTATTGTTTCGTTTAATTTTTAAAAATATATTTGACTGAATGAATAGTTTTCTTTTATTGAAAAATTTGATGCAGCTAAGAATTTAATCTAATACAGACTAGGCAATAATTATATGCAAAATCATTTTATTTTAAACAGATATCTGTAATACTCATAGTCATATCCTGAGCAAATACATATAAAATTTTAATCTACATGAAAACATTTAATTTTAAATAATATTTTATAAATTTTTGTGATTATATATATATATATATATATATAAATAAAAGCTGAATCATTTTTAAAGTAACAGCTATTTTTGCATTATCAAATAAACTTAATAAAAATTGTTATGCATATTTTTTTGAAATTCAAAAGATACTTTAAATACTTTATTCAGAGGGAAAAAAACTCTTAGATAATTAAAATAATTTTTAACTAATGGATTAAAATAAATAAATCAATTCTACCTGTCGAAATTGAGTAGCAAGAGATAGATACTCTGATGACAGTAATCCATCTTGAGCAATAGAAAGTAAACACATCAATCTTAAGGCACTTATGTAAGATCCCTAAAAAGATTTAATTTCTAAAACTAAAATAAAGTTACATATGATGGACTGAATGGATGGAATAGACATATAAAATTCTGAAAAGCATAAAATGTATTATATAACAAATAGGGTGAGACATTGAGGAAAAACAGAAATAACTAATTTGTAACTATCAAAGTAAACAACAATATTTTTTGGAAGAGTTAGAATATTTTTAAATTTACTTAAAGTATACTTGTTTTTCTTACTTATTAAGAAAAACAGGAATATTTTAATTATAAAGAAATGAATAATAAATTCTTAATAAGCCATTAAGAAATAAAATTAGGTATTTATCATTTGTAACATAAAATTGTGTCATTGATTGGAAAAAATTGCTTTAAAGTGATTGAAATAATGTTTAAAAATACAATAATCATATAAAAAAAAACAAAAAAACAGAACAGATTACTTGGTTTTTAACTTACATAGAAAAGGATTTAATTTTTTAATACTCAGCATTTATCAAAATAATCATTTGAAAGGAAAATTCAATAATTTTGAAGTAATAAATACAATTACTTGTTGATTTATCACATCTTCAATATAATCAATACATTTTTTCAAATTTTGATTTTCAATGATATCTAAAAAATGAAAAAATAGAAATTAGTTTTCACAAATAAATAAAAAATATTAATTGTTTAAATATAAAAGATATGTAATTTTAAATTCTTAAAAATTACCTCTTTCAACTTGCAAATGCTCTTGAAAGTCATTTTCACTTTTTTGCTTCATGATTACTTCACATGCACCAACATCTTGAAAACCAATAACAATGATAAGAATAATATTTCCTCTAATTTTTTCTTTAGTTACATTTTTTTCCATAGCATTAGTAATATTTTGTTCAAAATCTAATATCAATAAAAAATACTTCAACTTATAATTTATGAAATCGCTAGCAAATATGTTTATTATAAGTTATATAAGTATTATTATATAAGTATTATTATTTAAGTATAAAACTTATAATATTATTATAAGTTTTATACAATTAATTATTTACCTCAATACAACTATTTTCAGTTGCAATTTAATAAGTAATTTTAGTTTAATTAAAAAAATTATTCAAGTCTTATAAAAATTTTGAGGTTAATTTTTTTTATTTAAAAATACTTATTTTACATTTAGTTATATTAAATAGTATTTTAGAAATTTAAAAAACTCAACTAATTGAATGCTAAAAAATTAACTGAAATACCACATACGTAATGATAAAGAAGTTTGTTGCTGACGAACATTTCTTATTTCATTTGTGACGAAATTTTTCATATCAGCCAAAGTCATGCTTGTTGTTTCCTAATATATAATTGAAAAATAGCTATAAGAATTACACAATTTGTGAATAATTATCACAAATCCTTTTATTACAATAATTCTTATGTTAACCTAAATTTGTATCAAAATTCTTATTTGGATTCATGCTGAATATAATTTAAAAATTAATACCATGCTAAACATGAAAATAAAGTGCTAATATTACAACTTTTGTAATGTTTGAATAGAAATTAGATACAAGCAACCACAATAATTCTTGAAATAATTAAAGATATATAGATAAGAAATAAGATCCTCATGGAAACAGGCACAGTATTAACTGATGTAACTAATTGATGTTAATATTTACTTTATGACAAAAAAATTGCCAATTACAGGTCAATGCCTGTAATAAGCTTTAGTGCAGATAAAGAATATGAAACAGCATTTGGAGAACAATATTTAAAAGGTATATTTTTAATTTTGTCAGACAATGAATAAAAAGAATTATATTTTAAAGAAATGTTCTAACTTCCTTTTGGAGTTTTGTAGCATTTAAACAAAAGTGAACAGCATTTCTACATAAAATTAAAAGTAACTTAATATGAACAAATAAGAACTTTATATGAATACACGAGAGTAAGAATTAGATTGTGTTTCCTATTAATATAAATCAGATAACAATTAAAATTTTAATAACTTGTAAAAATGGATGAGCCAATTTTAAAAAAATTAAAAATTGTTACATTTCAGTAGATAAACAATATATGAGATTTTTAGTAAATTGTATTAACAAACAGCTGTATATCAACTGTGATAGGTGAACTGTGTTAAAATTTATTCAAATTATAAAAATTTTGGATTTTTAGTTAAACAATTAAAAATGTGAAGTATTTTTTGAAAATTGCTATCATTTCATGATAATAAATTACATAATAGCAAAAAAGAAAAAAAAATGTTTCCGTCAAAACCCTATAAATCTTAATATTATCATTTTACATTTTAAAATTATCTACATACAAAGTATTTTCACATTTTTTAAAGGATTTAGAAAAGGTGTACAAAAACAATTACATTTATATTTTGTGTTTAAAACATTCACTTTAATGCACCTTATTCTTAACTATCATTTTGCATTATAATTTGCATGTTAATAAAATTTCTTTATAATATCAAAAGTGGAACTTTGTTTTACTCTTTTTTAATGGTTTTACAAGTTCACAAAACCTTTTAGGTGGGCGTTTCACTAAAACACATTTTATAAGCCCAACAGTGCAAAAAGCCTTCAAGTGAAATACCAAGAGAGTTCACAAAAATATCAGTGAAGAAAATGGTTTTAATCTGTTTACTGTTCCATTTTTATAATAAAATAATTTTGAATTAAAATGTGTGGCTCCTTACTTTGTTTTGATGCTGCTAAATTTATAGATGGCTTTGTGGATAAAGATGTGGGATTTTATAAGTAAAGTTGGGGTTAAAATATATTCTTGATAGTTTTAAGAGTTGATTTTGATGACAACTTTCTTTTTATTTTAATCTTGCCTTTGCCTAAAAATTTAGCAGCAATCAAATCCTTTAGAAAAATATCTTTCTCGGAATTTGGATTATATGTGTAGGACAGTTTTTTGTTTCCTTTCACCAAAAACCTATCTTTTTGTTATAGTAACACATAATCACTTTTGGTGCAATTACAATCATTTGGTTGCAATCATTAAATTTCATCTATTGCCCATTTTCCTTTTGAAAAGAATAAATTTTTATAAAGAATTGTGTAACATGTTTTATATTCATAAATATCATGCTGAGGAAGATGATATGCACTATATTTTTTGGCCAGTTTAATGTATTTGCAACACACATACATTGAGTTGAAGAATTTTCTTTTAACATTAAGATATTCCCTTTACAATATTAAACAATTCTTTTTTCTCTTGATAAGTATTCAAAATAATTTTCTTTTTTTAGATTCCAGACAGTGGAAATTTCTTCTTCTATTGCTCATAATATTTTCTATCATGCTTACATATTGATAAATTTTGAGATACACCCTCTGAATAAGAATAAACCTCTTCAGAAAGAGAATGAATGTATCCTTCCATCCTTTGCCTTTTCAAAAGAGCCATTTTGCATATAAACAGAAATTTAGAATATCAAATAGTAAATAAAACTTCCAAAAATATAACTTTCAGGAATATAAAACTTTTTTATAGCAAATTGAATCATCTAAAAATGAGCGAATAGCTTCTCTGCAAGCACACAGATAAAAAAAAAAAATTTAACATGTTTTTATAATTGCTTACAACATAATATGTAATTATTCAGTTAAGCATTAAAAATAATGGAAAGATATTTTTAAATTTTAGTTTTTAAATTTTATACTTTATAAATATAACAATCAAAAATAAATTGCACTCAAATTTAAATAGTTTCAATTTAAAATAATGTGTTCTAAACAGGAAAAACTAAATTATCATTCATTTAGAAAATTACATTTAAAAGGAACACAAATACTGTGAGTACTTTTGTGGGTGTTTAAATAAATTCGTAATTTAAGTGGGTGTTAAAATATACTAAATTTTTAAGATTTTTTTAAAAATGAAACATTTTATTTTGTAACCAGAAAATAAATGTAAAAGAATGGAAATGAACAATAAGTAAACTTTTTCATTTTTTAACAACTTTGATTTATAATAAAAATACTGCGACAAAAAGCAAAGTATAAATCAACTAATACAAACTTTCAAAATAAAAAAAACTGCATAAGCTCAAGATGCTTGAAATCTTCCATGAACACAAGTAAAGAATAGAAATATTTGATAAATAAAACATTTTAGCAATAACAATTATAGCAACTGCTTTAAATAGATAAATCAAAATGATAATTACTTATAGTTTGTCAGAAATAATTTAGGCTTTATAAACAAGTGCTTAAAAATGTATTCAATTATTGCTATCAGCTAAATACTTACAGCTTTCTTTTAAAATAAAAACTTTATTTTTTTAATACTTTTTAGCTGAATCATTATTTTTCATATTAAATAACATTTTTAATTACAATATAATTGTTACAAATACCCACTTAACTTTTTAAAAAATAGAGTTTAAATATAATAGAGTATCAAATGTTATCAATATTCAATAACAAATTAATGTTTTTCAGTTCACATATCTGTAAATTGTTTTCTCTGATAATTAAGTTAGAATTATTACTACTTCAAAAATTTTAAAATGTAAAATTGTTTTTCATTATTTTTTAATTATTTTTTAAAATGTAAAATTTTTATTCAAATAACTAGTTACTTCTGGCGGTTGATAAATATTATTGATAAATAAAAAATATGGCACAGAGCATTTAAAACAAAGTTTATTAGTTAATTAATACAAAATTATAATGTAAATACAGAGGGTATTAACACATTTTTAGAACGATTTCATGGCCGTATAATTAATGTTTAAATGTAACGATTATTTTTTTTAATGTTTGATCTGATAGCCTTTACTATAAGTTTGCATTGTGATTTCCATGATAGAAGAGCTTTTTGCAACATTTTCAGAGGTATTGCTTTCCATTTCTCTTCCACTACTTTCCAGAGTCCATCTATTATGGTGGGTTTGCAATTAGAAAGAGCCTTTTTTAACAGACCAAAGGCACAAGAGTCCATAGGTGAAATGTCAGGAGACTTTGCAAGGATATGTTAAAAATGTATACATGCAATACCTGTATTAGTCATCATTTTTTCAAGGAATGCAGTGGTAGTTCTCAAAGTATGACTTATAGCTTTGTCGTGATAGTTTCTCACTTTGAATGTCATTGGGATAAAGAAGTGGAATTTCTTTTGTAAATACTGGGCGTAAAACTTTCTAATGACAGTATGATGAGTTGATTTTAACATTTTTTTCCACTCTTTTTATTTTTAATTTCCCATTGTAGGAGAAACCTGCAACAATCATAAACCCCTTACTGAAACTTTCTTTACATTGATGGAAACTGGTTTGTAAATTTTTTCTCATTTTCTATAGTAAAAAGATTTTTTTTTTTGTTACAGTCATTTAGGTAAACCCATGCTTCATCAAGGGTCATAATGTTTTTTCATTTATCTCCTGCTAAGTGGTTTTCATGCAAGGTTCTACAAAATGTTTCGCATTGAGCCACATCTCGGCAAAAGCTGGTGAACATTATGATTTTTAGCATTTTTAAATTGTAAATACTTGTTTATTATTTTATTTATTGTTGCTACAGATATATCTAAAGACTTTGCAATTGATTTCTGTGTTGGCAGATTTTCTCTTGTTACCATCAATTTCCCTTTAGAAACATTTTAAACAGTATGTACATTTTACAGATATTCGTTTGGAGTCTTCTTTCTATGTAGAAATAATGATTGACAATTTTTACCTGTACGATTAATAATATTGCTTATTTTGCACTTAGAAATTTTAATACCATGCATTTCACAACGTTTTTGAATTCTGGAATAAGAACTTTTATCTTCGGAAAGCGCAAAAACATATCCTTCAGTTCACAGCATGTTTATATGTGACATTTTGAAAGAAGAATAAATTTAAAAGTAGCAGACGATATTTTTCATTTCAAATAATAAGCAGTTGCCAAAAATTTTTATTCAAAAATATTTACTTTTTTTAAATTTGTTATCGAAATTGTTCTAAAAATAGTTAATACCCTCTGTAGATATCAAATCAGGTTTTTTAAGGAACTAAAATATTTCGAAAAACATTGCAATTATCATAGAAAACAGTTAAATATGTATCCAGAATAATTAAAATGGTGCTGTATATTTTCAAACTGTATTTTAAAATTTTGTTTTAACAGAGAAAGATACTAAATAAGAAACAATTTATATCATATTATCATTAGTAAGACAATTTTAGAAATTTAAAGAATTCCATATAATAAACTCTTTTAAAAATCTTAATTATACAATAGGACAAATAAATATACAAAAATTCTTTTAATGCATATAACTTTAAAGAGATAATGTTTTATATCTTTGTAAACTGATAGCTATTATAAAAGTGATGGAAATTAAGAAAAAGTACTGGACGAACTTTTCAAGTTCAAATAAAAACTTTGATAAACTTTTTCTATAAATTTAGAATGAATAAACTACATTTTTCTGAGAAATTTTAAGCTTCAATTGTAAACAAAACAAGTAACACAAGTCTTCTGTTAAGTACAAATTTATATAATCTAATATTTTAAAATTATTTCAAATATTTTTAACAAAAACTTAACATACTGTTTTTGACTGCAATTCCTTAGCCTTACTACTTAGAAACCCAAATACACTGGCAAAATAAGAATTCCTTATTTCTTCATATATCTGTAAAACTAGGAAATATAAGTAAAATGAAATGACAAAGGAAATCTTAAAGTCTAACAAAGAGAAGAAAATTAAGAACAAAATTTTACTGCCTTTCTGTTGGAATTCTAAATATTTTAAGTTATCTAGATATAATGAAAATATTGCATATAGAGAGCACATAGTATTTCTTTAATAATAAACTGATAGATAATAATAAGAATATTAAAAAACTGCACACATGGTTGATTGTAATGACATAAAATTGCCTTATATATACTTTTCAATCCTATATTTCAAATAAATACTCATAAAACAAATATTTTTAATATATTTATGTGAGATGTAAAAACAATATCATAAGACATCCCAGAAAATATTATTGCAACAAAAAGTAATTATGATAAAATTTTGTTCAAAAAAGTATTAAAATAAATTTTTAAAATAAAAAATTAATAAATAAAATTCATTCCTAGAAGATTTCACCTTATATATTTTAATAAATACATTTCCCACAGTTTGGTTTACTTAATTTTAATGCACCTATATACAACTTACCACATCATTGCTGTTGAGTACAACTTTTAAAGAGTCTTCTTTCCCTGTTACTTCTATTGGAAATATAATACGACCTAAAATAACAATAAACAATTCCTTAATTATAATCCATGTATGACATATAATACAAATTAATCAATTAAAATAAATAAATTAAAGATAAGATAAATAAATGTATTAAAAATATTAATTTAATTAGAACTATAGTAATTTTTTTTTAATCCTTTAATTGCCAATACTAAAAATAAAAGAAACCTTTTTTAATTATATGGTAAAATAGATACACATAGATAATGTTAAAATAATGTTTATACAAAAGTGTTAAAAATTTAATAACTTAACGAGTACTACTAGAAATTTTTTCCTGAAAAAAATATTTACAAGCAAACATGACATTCATTGCCCTTTCCATCTTAAAATTGTGAACAGAGCATAGTGATTATGTAGAACATAGGCAGTTACAAACATCAAATCATTGTTCACAAAACATTTTGTTCGTAAAGTGTTCTAAGGTCATAATGACTTAGGTTATTCTGTTCCTTAAATACTCAGAGTTTCTTTCATATCTTAGGTTGATTATATTGCTTTCAAATAAATTCCACATAATAAACTTGCAAATGCAAGAAACATTGTGCATTGATTGTGTCAAAAAATGTGAGTTAATTATTGATGTATACCAATGTGAAAAAATATGCAAATTACAAACACATGTGCTAACTATCATCATTATCACTTGGGATCAATAAGAAGAAAGTTCTGATATACTTTATTAAAAAAAATACTTGAAATAAAGAAGACTTCAAAATGAGTAAATTAGATACTGTTGTAGATACAAGTGAACTAAAAAAAGAGGCTCCGATCCCTAACAGTTAACTTGCGATAGCCGGCTAAAATATCCAGATTTATAAAGTCAATATATATATATATATATATATATATATATATATATATATATATATATATATATATATATATATATTTCTATAATGAATATATATATATATATATATATATATATATTCATTATAGAAATATATCTATATTTAAAATAATTACAAAAAAAGTTCTTAACATCAAGATTGAGTATCTAAAGACAGATAATGTTTTTATAAAACAATTAATAAATGTTACAGATTTTGAATTTCAGTATGATCTAAAATATATTATTAATCCCTTAACTGTCTGAGGTTCTGTGAAGAATCTTGTTTAAAATATGCTTGTTGTTTAAACATAGTTTGTGCCCCTAAGCACTTGTCAAAAGTAAAAAACCCTCAAACTCACAATGAGACATATCCGCATTTTTCCCTAACCACCTCAGAGTAGGGTCATCTTGATAATTGAATTACAGTGGGGATGCCCATCGACCTATATCACCCAAAGGAGCCAATACATGTTTACAGTTCACTTTGTGAATGTCCTTTTTGATCAGATATTTTTGCTATTATTTGTTGCAGTTTTTTACTACATTCAATATGAAGTTATTTTTCAAATATTTTTAGTATTTTGGCCCTAAAAATTGAATATAATTCTGACCTGAAAAATGGAAAAAATGTATGAAAGTAATAATTATTGAAGATTATAATCTATTGTATTCTGAATCTCAATATAGTTTCAAAATTCATTTGAATTATACATGGCTGTTATATTACACTTTTTCTACTTACATTCTACTCATTCACAAACAGAAGTAATCTGTATTTGTATCTTAATTGTGATCTTGATATACTGGAAATATTCACTTCATGACTTTTATAATATCACTTCACAACTTTTATAATACTTCATGACAAATTTAAAATACAAAAAACAAAAATTACATAAAATTTAAAATAATTTTAAAAATGACTAAGTTTTCTTTAAAATTATAAGGGTATAAACTGACTAAGATTGTTTTCGCATAATAAACAGATTCAGTGTTATAATATTTTATTCATTCCCATTTTGCAATTAATCTTTAAAGTAAATTTTCGAATTTTATTAAATTAACAGCATTATTAATATTAGGTCATATATTTTATTGGTAGAATATTTAATCCTTGTAATCTCTCAAATTTTAGCTAATTTCAGAAAATTCTTTATTTTTCATAAAAAAATTTAAGATATGAAAGTAGAGTAATCATTTTAAACATTTGACTAAATTATAGATTATTTTACATTTAAATAGAAAATCTTAATTTTAAAATAATAACTTTCATTACTTTTTTGCTGTAAATGTAATGTAGAAATAAATCATCTTGGATACATATTTCAATTATGCATATAATTCTTCCTTGTAGTTTGAATCAGATATGATTTTCGAAAACTGATATTTCCTTGTTTGAGGCTAGCAAGCAGAACTTATAGTCTGAGAATATACATGAAATAACACATTCATTTATATATACAAACAAAAATGATAAACATATTTTCTAATATTCGCATATAACCCCTTTAATAAGATTTATCAAAAATCTTGTCTTTCCTGTATTGAAAATTTAGAATATTTCATTCGCAAACGTTTTTCAAAAGGAATCACATCCATTGCATTACTGTTATATATATTATCAATTTAACATACACAATTTTTCCAGGAAACATGTACTGATGAACAATATCCATAGTTGCGGATTTGTAATCTAAACCCTTCCTTTTTTTAAACTGGGTACAATTAGTTACATTAATCAACCCATTAGCTGTCTTTTGATACTATACTAATTAGTAATTTCAGCTTAACAATATGTGCATCAAAATTAGAATTTAATTATACATCTTCCTTAAGATTCCAATATATATTTTTTTTCATATTCCTCAATGCTTAATTATGATTGCTGCGGTTTCTTTTTTATACATTTATGAAATGTGCAATAAAAGTAAACATTATGATGTGTTTTTTTTCCATCTGATGAGTTTTCAAAATAAAAGTTTAAGAAATAAACTCTGACATTAAGCTAAGAATCTAAAATATTGATAACATGCTTCTAATACAAGAAATAAACTATTTTAGAAAGGTAAAATAACAATTTAAGGCACAAAAAGACGATTATTTAACAACTTAAAACATTAACACAAATTCAGTGATGAAGAAATTAAACATTAATTTCTTTTTTGTAAGTCAGTTTTAAGTTTACAAAGAGAGATTTTATGAATATCTACTATTTTAGTCAACATAATTAAAATATTTGATTAATCCAATTAAAGTTAGCTAGATATTTTTTTATTTTATAATGATTAAATAAAGAAATTAATTTAAATAATTTGTTTCAAAATTTTTTTAAATTAAATTTAGCACTTCTATTCATTTGTATAACAAAACATATATTTCATTGAAGAAATAAAAGTTACAAAAAATTCAAATGTTTAAATAAATGAAAACATTTTTCGTAAATATTTAATTACTAGAATACTATTGTTAACAATAAAGTAAAGATTTCCAGAGTTTTAATTTTTTCTTCTTTTTTTTTATGTGTAAAATAGATTTTAATGTGGGTGATACATTCATTTCAATATTTGTTCAAAACTATTGAAACACTTAAAGCTACGTAGTTAATATATATATATTCTTTTCTAATAAAAATTTATGTAAAATTAGTATTGGAAATCAATTTGTTTAAAACATTTTTATAGATTAAGTATTCTGAGCAAGAATTTCAATTTCAATTTAATTTCTACATCTTATATTTTTAACATCTCTGTGATTAGTTAAATTAATCTTTTTCAAATCACGCAAATCTGAATGACTGTACATTTCATAACATAAATTTTTTCACTTAATATATAAATTTAAAAAATATTTATATTCTTGCTTCAATAATTTTAGAAATTATTTCATAAAAATAGAAACATTTTGCTGATTTTAAAAAATTACTGCAATGGAAGTAATAAAAGCAACTGAATTCAAACAACCGTTTAAATAATTATTTCATAGTTAACCAAGTAGTTTTTGACTCTTAAAATCATAAAAATTCCTAATTGAACAATTTTCAAAAATTGCAAACAGAATATCTTTCTGCTGTCTACCAACTTTTTGAAACAGCTACCTGTTTAAATTTAAATCTGTATCAATTGTGTAATATTAACAAATAGAATGCAACAATTTATAAGTAAAAAAATGTGCTAAAAACTTTGCATTGGTTAAAGCTTACTAGAAGTATTTGTGTATATATACTTTAAAATATAATTTAATGAAAATAAATACAATAAAGTGAAGCACTCTTTAACTTCACTAATTTAGAATGTTTTAAATCCTAAAAATCGAAATCTGAATAAATAATAACTGCACCTTTCCTTCAAGACAGTTTTTTACTATTTTTGAATAAATGCTCATATTAGTTAAATGAGCCAGCAATTTCCTAAGCCCTGATTTCACACTAAGCTTTCAAATCTCAGAGTTGAACTGGAAGCTTTGCAGTGAAGTTAGTTGCCTATTCCAAGCAGCTTGAGATAGCCAGTTAATGTTTTAGCCAGTTAAAATGAGATAGTTAATGAGATAGCCAGTTAAAATTTTTACCAAAGTTAACTCAGGATAGCCAGTTAATGGGTTTAGACAATTTAACACCAGGGTATTATAAGTCTGGAATGTATTGAGTAAAAACAAGAGCAGAAGAAGTTATGAGCCTTGTTTACATGGAATAAAATAGAGAAGTAATAGTATGTATATATTTTCCACAAGAGAAATCTTAAATAGTTATAAAAACAAAAGTAATATGATGTTAAGGAAAGTATTTTATAAGTAAATAAATAAAAGTGACTGTTTAGTAACAAAAATATAAGGTTGATTTATGGAACGTTTTTAACTGATTTTATTATAGTACATAAACCATTTTAAAAAAAACATTTAAAAACTCTGTATTTTACATCAGCATTTAACATAAATTGTTAAAATGAAAGCATAATTTTATAAAAATTAAAAACATATCTTGTTTTAAAAATTATATATCACCCTCAGAACATGTTAAACTGATCAATATCTCTAAAACTCAATGGATAAATAGGATTCAACAAATTTTGTGAATGATTAATGCTTTAGAATTTATGATCAATGGAGAATTCTACAGTAGGTGACAATGATTGAAATTGACAAACATCAATTTAAGAGAAATAAAAAGTGTTATCTGCAATACTATAAATATTGTATTACTTCAATAATTTTCTGAAGTTGATAGAACATATATGTCAATCCGTAAATTAATTACAATGGCATTTTAATTTCAGTGTTGAGTTAATAAACTAATTAATCAATAAAAGCTGATTGAGGCCTTAATATATGAAAAAAAGTAACAGCAGTATCTATCTCAAACAATATTATCGTATATTAAAGATTATTATTATCTATCTGTTTCATAGCAGAAAGCTAACAAATTAAAAGGAGGGCTCAAGTGGTGCTAAAATTTCTCATTCAAATATGGCTTGCAGATAATAAGATATTAACTTTCAAAAAAGAGTGTTTATTATTAGTGAATCAAAAAAAAGGAAAATTAGACTAAATTGAAACTTGCAGTCTTGAAATTAAATTGTATGTAAGAAAATAACTTCCAATTTTCATGCATAATATTCTAACAATTTATAGATATGTAACTAAAATTTGAAGCCACTTTTCTATTGAATCATTAAATTGTTCTTTAAACAAGAAACATCACTCTGTCATGTAGTACATATCCCCAACAATAATATCTAAAGAAACATATTTTTTCCAGATATAATATAAATAGATGTTGCTATGAAACAGAATATTTAAAACTTGTTGAAAGGAAAACTTCAAAAAAAAATGTACATGATATTAATTTTCAGCAAATTTTAACAAGAATCGGTTACTTAACTTTATCCGTCTTTCAAATATTTATAGATTATATTATATAACTGATAGAAGCAGTTTCAACAATCTATTAAAATTAATATATTTGGCTTGTACTATGTTACAAAATGAACTTTTGTTTTATTAATTCTAACATTATAACAAATTAAATTTCAGGATTTTATACAGTTTTTTTTTTCTTCTAAGCTTATCTACATTTTAAAAGCAATCAGCACAATTTCAAAACAAAGCAGAACCATTTAATAAAAAAAAAAACATTTAATAATGTATATTATTTTAAAACTTTATACCTAAAAACCTAATTCTTAAGATTTATGATGTATACAATCTTGAAAGTGAACATGATCAAATATTGGCGATAAAAAATACAGAAATTATATAAAAAGTTAGTATTTAAAAATTATACAAATATTTGTATTAAAAAAATTATGTTACGTTTTTTGGTGTAGTTATTAGAGCAATTGATTTCTATATTTTTAATTCACATTATCTTTAATAAATATTGTTAGTTCAATCTAACAATATCTAAGATTCGATACTAACAATATATACAAGAGAAATAGCACAATAATTGGTGATCTCAATTTAATTACTATAAGCAACTTTTCTAAAAACAAAATTTTATGTGAATCAAACATAAAAAAATATAATAAAGTCTACATGGAAGATATCTGTCATAAAAATTTTGTGAAAGATCAAGTAAAATAAAAACTGAAAATAAAGGTTAACTAAATAAGAAAATTATTTATTTTAAGTACTAATATAAATATCATTATAATTAATACTTACATATAAGAATTTGAATGAATAAATATAGTAAAAAAATTTTGCTCCAAAAAATATTCTTATATATAATCTTTTTCAGTATTTAAAATGTAATACATCTATTATAATAACTAAATAAAAAATTTTGGTACCCCTTTATATTATTTCAAGCAAAAATTAAAATAGGGGGTTTTATTTAACTTTTTTGTAAACAATTTTTAATTAAATATTTTCATAAACTAATACAAACATTTACATTTTTTATTGCTATGCTATATTAATTGAGTACTAAATAAAGACTTAGTTTACAAATAAGTTTAGAATTAATACATATTTTTGAATTAGTTTTCCAAGATATTTCACTTACTGTTATTTATCCCAAATACTTCATCTAACATTCCCTCATATGTCAGTTGTGACAGTAATACTGAAACATAGTCTATATCTGAAAAACATTTCTCAGTATAATCAATGATCAGATATTGTTTTCAATTAAAAAAAGAACCTCTTTTCTAGAAATATCTCACAGATTCTCTTTAAAAATAATTATTTTATTTCTTGTCACTATCATTTACTCCTTATTACTACATTGATACAGTCAAAAATAAATTTTTGACTTCACATTTAAGTAAATGTAATGGCAAAAAATAATAAATTGTAATTTATTTTTATTTGGCAATAGTTAATACACACTAAGATACTACTGAGATCTATTGGCATGAAGAATGCTTTTAATAAATACAAATTAATGCATCCAGTTACTATTATATTTAATTACTCTTAATGAAATTTCAAAAGGATAATAAACATAAATTATAAGGCAGTATTGTTTTCTCAAAATTACAAATGAATAATTTTAAAATTGTAATACTAATTATTTTCCCATTTTTAAAATAAGGTTTCAGTTTGCAAGTTTGCAATTAAAATATAAAAAGTACACACTAGGAGTGAAAAACAAATTTATAAAAAGGATAATTAGGAAAGTTCTTCAGATTGTTTCAATTTACAACAATTATAGTATCAATGCTGTGAAATATCAAAAAGCCTTTATGATCTGCTATACAAATTAATATCAATCCATACATAGACACAAGATACATACCATCGTAGGCTTCATCACTGGACACTATCATTTAAGGAAGCATCGCCATACTATGGGACTCGTTCAAGAACCTAATTGTAGGAAATGTTGTAAGGATGATGAGTCAAAAGCACATCACATCATTTTTGAGTGTGATGCTATAGCCTCCATTCGTTTCAATACTTTAGGAATCTTACATCTTAGCTCCATAAAGAGCTTGTCTGACTTTATAAATAAAGTGGGCGACCCAATTTATTAGAACTAAAAGTTCATGGGATCAAGGCTATGGTACAAAATGCTATCGAGCAAAGGTGCCCAGTACCGTGCAAACCCATTAAGAAGATCAATCCATACATAATTGGAAAAATAGAATAGAATAAACTTATATTAAAACAATTTTAGAAAATCTGTGATTTTAACTAAATGAAAGACAGAATAAAAACATATACAACAATAAGATAAAGCATTATTAAACATTTTTTAAATTCTTGCAATAATCACCCCAATATCTAATAAATATCAATTTTTTTCTGTCACTATATAAAATTATAGACAAGCTTCATTAAAAAAAGTATCTAATTTCTATTAAAATAAATGCAAATAAAAATCAAGAATTTCAAATTAATTTATGATGATTTCAAGATTAAAAAATTCCAAACTCTGTTGATTTTCTAAATTTGTGATACTATTTTACAGAAGAAACATATTCTCAGAGAAATTGTATTAGGTTTGAGTACATTTGGTTCAAATTAAATTTAAACAATGAAAGCTTAAACAATGAAACAAATCAGAAATCAAGCTAAAAAAAGAAATTTTTCTATATATATAAAGATTTTGGCAATTTCTTTATAAGCAAGAAAATGCAACAACATACAAACTATCACGCTTAAATGCAAAAACTATTAACTAACAGCTCATAGTTTGAACAGATTATTCACTTCTAGCATAACTTAATGAAAAAAATTCCTTGCACTTCAATTTAAAATATTTAAAAATACATAACAATTCAGATTTTTAATTAAAGTACTTTATTAAATTATGTATCTAGATAAAAAAAATACTTAAAAACATTAAAACCAAATATCTTTCGAATTAAAAAAAATTGCTTCATAAATTATTAGCATAAATGGATTAATATTTACACAAAATATAGGACTTATTATTTTTAAGCCTATAGAAATGTTCCTTAAAGCCTCATACATTTTATTAATTTAGTTTAATCATAATATATTATAATAGAGAATTAACTATTAAATAAGAGATTGTCTTAACTCTAATTATTCTTATTCTATTTATTTTTAATTTTATTAATAAAAACTAAAAAGACTAAAAAGAAGAACTGGAGAACATAATATTTATAGAATATTATATTGAAAATTACACCTAAAATAAAATATAGATACATCAAATATGTATATCACGGTATCAGATATGAATCAGTAGTAAATATGGTTAATTTAAGCCTACAATTTTTCTATACTTCTAGAATTTTGTTCACAACAGCTACAATGCATAAATAAATATTAAGAATAAAAAAATTGTACCTTGAATTACAATATGCATATTAACTAAAATCACTATTTGTTAATTGTTTTTAAAAACAAACAAATGCATTGCAAGAAATAGCAAGATTTTGAATTCCATTAATTTCAATCAAATTTAAAAACATGAAACATTTTATGCTTAAAAGAATATATTAAATAAAATTAAACTATAATAATTTTTCAAGCAGATATTCTTTACTTAATTCAAAAGGCAGATAAATATAAACATACCTCTATCTAAAATAATTAAATGAGATATACGATCTGTCCCAAAGGAATTCTCCCCTGTTTGATCTAATATGAGTTTCATAAGATCCACAACCATCTAAATAAGAAATTTGAAGCAATTAGTTCAAAACTTTGAACATCTTATAAATAATATACTGTAAATAAAATCTAATTAAATAAATGTAAATATATAAATGATTTTTATTATATACATAAATTATATAAAATAAAATAAAATTATATAAATAAATATAAAGTATGTAGTATATATTTAATATATATTAACTGTATATTAAATATTTACTACATACTTTATACAAAATGTGTAACACATTAGGAAACTAATGTCAATATAATGATTTTGTGTAAGAAATTTATGGGCTCATAAAGTATAAAATTTCTTATCACTAAATTTTTTGATAAAACAAAAACAATAGTTTGTAGTTACAATATCTACTTCCAAAGAATGAAAACTTAATAATGTAATGGATATTCATTTTTTAAATATATATATATCAAATTTATAAAATATATGTTTTTAAAAAATACCCAATCAGAAGTCTACATCGATTTCGATAAATAAAAGTAAATAATGGAATTTTTTAATGTAAACATAAACAATTACATTTTATACAAGACATACAAAATGGTTCAGTTTATTTGGTTTGGATTGTTTTTAACTCAAAGATAATTTTCTGTACAGAGACTAAATTAGGATCTACAGTTTAAATTGAGTTCTGAACCACTACAAAACATCTATGTTTGGGGAGGGAATCGAACCAACGAATTATTGAACCGAAAACAAGAGAACTAATCATTGAACTCAAGGTTTGGTACAAAATGTCTCAGAAATTGCATGTATATTAATTGAAAATATTACTTTACAAATCATACTGGAACTTTATAAGAGTTGCATGGTTTCTCGAAATAAAATATTAGTGGTCAGAATACTTTGGTGCATTTGAGAGAATAATAAAAAAAATAGCTTCTATTTTATCTTTTACTCTTGAAATGTGTATAATTTCTTACATAATATACTCTAATATATATTCTAAACAAAATTTTACATATTAAAATTAAAATGAAATTAACTCAACACAATAAATATTAATTCCTTACAAAAAAATAAGATATATTGATATATAACTGTTTAAGAAATATATTGCTCTAAAACTGTTTATTCTTGTTCATGGTTTCATTTAATTACATTTATTGAATCATAATAAAATTTCCTATTAGATATTATATTAATGTATTCTTCCTAAGTTGAAAATAGTCATGTTGTTGTCGTTTGTGCCAACTAGGCAGGCAATAAGGGGTATGCTGCTCCACTTTTCCAATTGAACCATATTTTGGTGTGGAATCCTATTTCCTCAATACACACATGCCATAGGTACCCATTTATAGGTTAGGTAACTATTCACAACCCATTCACACAAAGAAAGGACCAAGATAGGATAAACAGAGAGAGAGAGAGAGAGAAAGTACAATTATTCACAAACTGGAATTTGAACCAAGGAACTCTCTATCCACAGTCAGGTACTTTGACCACTAGACAGGGTGGGTGGCAAATAGTCATATCAATACATAATATATAAATAAAAATTTAAATATTATATTTTAATGCATTGTTTGTTTTTTACATACATTAAAAAGCAGAATATATTTAGAAATAATTAATCTTTTGAAACAAGTTTAAATATTTCAAAAATTTCAGAAAATGTATTAGTTTAAACCAGCAAACAATCATAAGCAATTTGTATTTTAAGTGATAAATATTTGTTATTGTAAATCATTAAATTTCCTTACTTCAGCACACCTCCCTTGTCCAAATATTTTAGGAATTGATCCACACATTTTACATAATTGTACTAAAGCTGTAGCAGCAGTATGTATGTAAGTTGTATCTCCTTTCTAAACAATATAGAATAATTTTGATGAATATTTTTATAAAAATTATGAGAGAAAAGTAATCAATATATAATTATCTCAGAAATCATTTTTCATAAATATTTACATTAAAAAATTGACAATTTAGAGTCATATTACATATTAATACTATGCAATGCAGGCCCTATTAACAGAAATTCCTATAAAATATAATTACCATGTAGAGAGAATCTGAAAACTACTTTGGAAAAAATTAATTATCATATTTGGAAACTTTTTTTCTAAGTAAAATAATAATAATCCAAGAACTTTTGTAATTTTTAAGAAAGGAACAGAATTAAAAATTTAACAAATATTACAAAGTATTGATAAATATGGTAACATATCTAGATGTAAGGATGTTTAAAAGTGTTACAATGTGAAAACTTTTTTCATTATTACATTATATTTATTAATTGCTCAAATATCAATGAAATTTTAATTTTTAAGATTAATTTGACACAAATTTTCAAGTACACTTATATTTTTTCCCCAGAAAACAAGTTCTAATTATTTAAAGTTTACTTTTAATAAGTTTATCAATATGACTCCTTTCCATTTCGATATTTTTGCTTATTAAATAAATCCAAAATATGCAAAAATGAATGTTTCAGAGAGTTTTATTTTGAAAAAAGCAATCGTTAACAAAGCAGATTTTAAAAGCAGCAACTAATTTCAGTTTCATTTGTTATATTAAGATTAAACATTTAAGAAGAAAAAAGTTACATTTGGGTGCAAAAGTTAATGAAATATTTTTCCCTTCATGAAGGTAAGAGAATTATATTAATTTTTAAAACGAATTTCTATTAAAATTATCACATAATATCTAGAAACACTAAATTAAGTATAATATAAAAAAGACTTTGAAAATAAAGTCAAGTAAAAACAGTAACAAATTAGAGTAACCTTCTTAAAATTGCATCAATATTTAAATTTCAAAATCATTGTTAGCTTTGCATTTAATTACATCATAGTAATGTAATTACATTACAGTAATATAAAGATTATCTATACAATGACTAGTTAATTATAAAATATTGTATTGGAAGAAATGTATTGGAAGGAATATATTTATGTTTATATATTAAACTTCTTTCACTCTTCTCGATATAATCATCTATATTTTAACACCTGTAGCTTATAGTCACCTGCCTTAGAATACATAACTATCTTCTACTGCCCATCTATTATACAAAATGGTAACAAATTCTCCAGATTTTCAATTTTTTAAATCTTTATTGCTCAAAACCATTTTTTGCTTAAGTAAAAGGTGAAAATTACTTAAAGATGATCAGAAATTCATCACAAAGGAGAATTTAAATCCTCCCCCCTCCCAAAAAAAATCAATGTTAACAAAAAGTCTCTTTCCAAATTAATTCAGCAATTTTTGAAATGCAGCAACAAAGTGAAGAGTGGACAAAATTCAAAAAAAAAGGTCTTATTTCTTAAAAAAGTATATCTTGATTCTTGTTTAGAATAGTTTGCAATAGTTTTCTTAGAAATTCTTAAGATGCAACATTAATGTGAGGGGGAAGACAAAGTCTAGAAAATGTCTCATTCCTCCAGAAAACATTTTATTCTTGTTTTGAGTGGTTCACAATAGTTTCCTTACAGCTCTCAATAAAGATATACCTAGATCATATAGCTTTTAGAGACAAAAAATGCAGTTATTATCTGACTCAATAACCCCCCCCCCACTAGAAAAGAACATAAAAACTCTGAAGCTCTTGATCAAATATTGAAAAGTTTAAATGTAGAAGATAGTTAAGTTGGAATTAACAGAAGCTTCATCATGTAACATAGAGTGAAAATTATTTTTCGGCCAAAAAGTAATTTTTTCTCCTTTTATTATAACTGGGTAACTGAATCTTCTGGGTGAAAATTTTATAATATTTTTCTAATTATATTCTTATAAATAATTAATTAAAGCTTAATTTTTTTCCTAAGTGGACATGTGCAACATTTAGTAGCTTAAGTAAAAAAAAAAATTTATAAAATATGGTTAAAATTCTTTTCTTCAAATAATCAAAACTTTAGCAATTGATTGATTTTAGTTAAAGAATAAATTTGTTTTTAAAATAAGCAACTTTTTGAATTATACTGGTATTTAGTGTTAAATGCCAGCCAACTTTACATACATACATACATGCATGCATGCACGCACACACACACATACATACATATATATATATAATAGACAATATAGATCACTTTGTTTTTAAGTAATGGTATGAAATAATCATATATAATATAATAATATCGAATAAATAATTATATATATATATATATATACATATATATAAAATTTTTATTTTTTAATATAATAATTCATAATTTAGAAACAGTCTGCAGCAAAGTGTTAAAAACAGTTAAGTGCAAGACACAGATACACTCCAAATAGCATTTGTTTAAAGAAAAGATGAAATAAAGTTAAATTGCCCAACTCTAACATAGATATGATCCATACCTTAGTTAGCAGACATCTGTGCACTGTTTCTTACTGATGAGGGTTTAGATAAGGGTGTGTATAAGGTTATTAAATGTATAAGAAAGGTCTTGGGAATTCACTGGCACTTATGTTTTAGGACTTCAGTATAGTGATAAAATAAGGAAACATTCATAAATTTAGAATTGTATTAAATAGGATACATTATCAAAGAACTCTTATTCTATTAATTTAACTTATCCTAAATTTAATATATATATATATTATAAATAGACAATATAAATCACTTTTTGTTTTCAAGTAATGGTATGTTAGAAAAAAATTGCTACATATACATATCATTTTGATAACAAATTTCAAAATATTTACTCCATACCACAAAAAATGAAGTAAAAAAGTCTGGCAACTCAAGAGAAAATAAATCTTTATCAAGAGCAAATAAGCAAATAGGCAACTCCAATTGAGTAACATATCCATGGACACCTTCTCTTTCCAACACCAGTTCACTATAATAAAGCTATGACAAAAATATTAACCTATATTATAATAAAATTGTGTATTAAATAGTAAATGCATTAATTAAGTTAAAATATAGAGAATACACAAGACATGTTCATAAAACTGAATTAAAATTTGCCATCATTTCTTTTTTCAAGATAAATAGTTTAGCAAAATACTGAGTATTTAAGAAGAATAACTAAAAACTTTTATATTTGAGTAAAAAATTATGCATTATAAAATAAAAATAATGACTGTTACACAATTCTTTTGTAAATAAATTTTTTATATTCATCAAAATAGTGTTTTTAAATGTCACATTCAGCTACTCTTTACATACTTTTTATCCCTTTGCAGTTTCAAAACCATAGTATTAAGCACTGAAGTAATTTGGCATTATTCTGATCAACATAAATTATTCAAATTAATTCAGTTAATTATATTATTCAAATTATTCAAATTAAAACAGTTTAACAGTTTTTTTCCAAGAAAAAATGATAACTACTATAAAAAAAATAATATTACCTTTCCCTTACAAATTTTGGGATATTCAGTTTAAATTTTCTTTATTTTCTAAAAATTTTGTTCTTTTAAGGATTAAAAGATCATTAAATGTTCTAAACATTTGAATAAAAAATTAGAATATATATTACAAACAGAATTTTTTTCAATAAATAACATCAAATTTCTAATGAAATAAGTTATTCATTAATTCAATTATAGCTTGCCATCAGCAGAAATTTCTATTCATCAATTTTTTAGTTAAGGGAAGATTTCCATCACTTACAGTAAAAAATTTACTTCCAAATTTAATTACTAAAAATATAATAATCCAATTAATGATAAATTCACAAATAGAAGGTTTTTCCAATTCTTAATTTAAAACTATGAAATTTTAAGCAAGAATTCTAATCTCTTGAGCAGAAAACTATTCTCCATTAAAATTAGAAACTTATTTAAACAACTATCTAGTTTTTACTATCCCATAACATCATGTATTAAATCAAAATTCATCATATTCAAATGTAAGAAAATATCTGACAAATAAATTTAAGCAATCTAGAAAATTTGTTTATGTGATCTCTGCAGTGAATATCAGTGTAAAATAGCCTTTTCTTTTACTTCAGACTCTCAGAAAAAAGAATGAAAGTATAATTTTTAAATAAATGCAATATTTCATTGCTCAAAAAATAAGCAAAATAAATTATCTTTGTGTCCACAAAACAGGCTCAAATTTTTAAATATATATTGTTTTGTTATGAAAAAATACATTTAACTTATCTTGATTTTCAATATACTTTTGTGGGACAAACAAATTTCCTCAATCTAAGAATATCTCTTAATGTGCTTCATCATTCATTAATATTTCTTTTTTAGATTGTTATTTCATTTAATACTTAGTTGTAACCTCCCCAAAAGATTTCTTGCCTAATCTATTTTCTTTTGTTTTGAATATAGTGTTGCTAATTTATTATATATTTGGTTATTTTAAGTGGTAACATTATTTAAAGTTTTTCTTTTACTTTCAATTCAAAGTTTTTGTTCTATGTTTCAATTCAAAGCGATATGACTGTTGTTTGCTGTAGTGCTTCATTGTTACTATCGTCTAAACATCAGGAACAGTTCTTTTTTCTCAATTCCTTTTTCTTATTTTATTATCTTTTTCTTATATGTTTTTCATAATGCTTGCTGTACATAGTATTATTCAAAAATTTCATGAGATAATTTTGAGTAAAATCAAGGGAAATAATTATGGATATTCTAGTTTTTCAAGCTCCAGACCAAATGTAGAAACTCAGGAACTGTTTTAAGTTTCATTTAATGCAGGATACTCAATTGTTATTTAATTTTTTGAGCAGAGCTTGGGTTATTAAAAAACGCAAACTGGTTTGGAAATAAAGATAAGCACTAAAAAAGGTTATTCTGATGGTTTTACTTTGGCTTGTAAGAAAATTGAGGGGAAACAGTTTAACATTTGATAAATTAATAAGGCATTGGTTGTGGTTTTCTAATCACAAATTAAAATCGCTTGAGGTTTTGTACATCACCAATGAAAATGAGAGTAACCACAATGTAAGGGCACTAAAACAGAGCAAATAATTGAGGAGTCTCCTTTTGTGAAGATTACATTGGCTGATTGAAGATAATTTATCAATAAACCAATTTTAGATTACATTGAACTTTCGCCCAAAAAAATAAGGAGGGAGGGGGGGGGGGGTAAAATGGTAGAAATAAATGAGTCAAAATTTGATACATACAAGTACCATAAGGGGCATAGGATTGAAGACCAGTGGGTATTTGGAGGAATTCCAGGTAGGATTTTTTAGGTGTGGGATAAGATAGGACACAGAAAACTTTATTGAGGATTATTAAGGAGTAGATTTTGACAGGCATTTCTCCATATTCCACTGCTGGAAGAGCTATCACTGTCTTACTCAGGAGAGATTTGATCACTTAAAAGTCAATCATAATTGACATTTTTTCATTTCAAAATTGAATGTCATACAAATGCAATTGAAGGTATGTGGAGTCATATAAAAGCACTGTTATCTATGTACAACTGTAAGACAGATTTTAAATTCTGCCTTGTGATGTACATTTTTCATAAAGCTTGCATAGCGGTAAATGTTGATTCTTTTCATAAATTTATTGAAATCATATTAGGAGTTAATTGGGAAAAGCAATGGATTTTGGAAAGAGTGTAATTACTTTATTTAAATTCTATTTAATGCCCCATGAATTAAGGTCATTAATGTTATTCACTTATCTCTTTTACTAGTTGTTTGGAGAGTAGTCAAGCACAACATAACAGATTTTTATTCATTTTCCATTCATACTTTTTATTTTTTTGTGTTATTATATGATTTAAAAGTTTCTAAAATACATATTTTTGGAACTTTAGGAAATTTACTGTTCTAAAAACATGAGTTCAACTTGGTGATGGAAAAGCAAATGGGAGGTACATCCTACTAGTTCCGATACTTAGAACGGAAGTCTCATTATTTTAAAAGAATATAAAATACTTTCTTCTACAGCATGTTGATTCAAAAAATAAATTCATAAAATATTACTAAAGTAATTCATAAAATATTACTAAAATTAATTATTTGATTTTGACACTGACATTAGTTCTATTAATTTGCAAATATATATTCATATATCTATACAAAATTATTAGAGTATACTAAATTTTTAAATATCAAAAAATGCAAAAAGAAATTTCAGCACTGGACCAACTGAAGAAAGCAATGGGCATAAGAAAACACAAGCAACTAGTCCTATATTAGATGCTTATCCATGTATCTTTATAGAATACATTTTATTTCCAAACATCTGTTTTTCATGCTCAAAATGAAAAAAATCAAAGTTTTTTCTATATTAGGTATTCTAAATTCACATTTTCCAATGTTCAATTTCTTTAAGACCTTTATAGCCAAATTCAGAGAATTTTAAAAAATGAGAATGTCAAAGGCAGTTGATCGTAAAGCAAAAACATCAGCACATAGCAGATATTTAATCTATGGAACTACATCTTTGATTCAGCTAATTAGATCAGTTATCATAATACTAAACAAAACAAACAAGTTTCTTGACAAGTTAAACCACGTGTTTAATGAGAATTTCCAAATATGTCACTGAAGAACCTAGAGGAAAAGACATGAGAATATTGATAAATAACTTTTCTGTACAACTTATTGTACCTAGAAAATAAATACAATAAAATTTGCGTATTATAGAAAAAATTATAGAAATTAACTATAAAATTAATAAATTTTGCAAAAAATGAAATTAAATTTCAAAATTTACATTATGAAAGTTAAAATATAATAAAGATTTCAAAATATTATTAAGAAATATGAATTTTACTCAAAGCTTCTTCATTTCATATATTTTTATATGCCTTATCAAATGGGGAGAAAATCAAATGCTTAATGAATTTATGCCTTGTAATATAATGAATCAAAGACTAAAAACAAAACATTGGCATTATGAATGGCTGCACAAAAATGGCTGCATAATATAAAACCTTAAAAAAGAAATTGCAACCAAAAAAATTTTAAAAAATAATAAGGATACATGAAATGTACCACACATATGTCAAAAAATGTAAGCAACTCAGATAATATTTCAGACCAAAAGTCGAAAGAATTTCATAAATGACAAAAGTATCATCCCATGTTTGTTGTAAGTTAAATTAAATGTTTTATACGTGTTCAAAATTTTAAAATGTTTTGTGCTTTCAATATTTGATGATACATGTAAGTCTAAAATTTTCACGTTTAATATTTAAGTAATATTTAAGTTCTCTTTAAAAACTAAAATGAAAACTACTTTAATATTCCACACGGAAACGTTTAATTGATATATATATATATATTATAAAAATGCCCATTTTCCAATTGCTATAAATGTATAGTATCATTGTGGAAATCTCATGAAAAAAATTTTAGAATATAAAATTTTTATAATGATAAGTATTTAGATAATAAGAAAAATTTTTGGTAAGTGTTGAAAAAGGTTTTTCTCATTTATAAAACACAAGTTTTTACAATATAGCCTAATCATCAAATGTGAGATTTTATTGATCATTATTTATTGAGAAATCCTAATGACACATATTAATATTGAAAATTGTTTATTGAATTTGTTTACAAATTTTTTGTTCGCTTACTTCATTTCTAATTCTGGGTAAGTTTTTTTTCTTTCTACATATGTTATATTTTACAATAAAGGCAAGATCTCAATAATTCTGCTGGTTTTACATCTTAATTTGATAAAATGTTTGAAAATACTAAGGAAATATTTTATCATTTTATAACCTGTGTACTGAAGTTTATTTTTATTATAAAAAAGAAACACATTTCCTTATTACTCAAAGTAACTTCCGATGATGCTTTTTGATATTATGCCATTAAAATTTTATATTTTAAAAACTAAATATCCTCAGAAGAAAATTCTAATGTTATTTCTATAAAATATGCTTATACTAATTCAAAAATAAATAAACTAATGAACAAAAAGATAATATTCCCAAAAATGCTTAAGCCAGCAAACAAACTTTCATAAGCAAAGAAAGTAGCAAATACAATGTGATTAAGCATATAATAAAGAAAAAAGTTATTGTAAGCAGTTATTAAAAACCCCTAATTCATATGCATGCAATAAATTTTAGAAAATGTACTTTCAGTAAAAATTATCTAACAACAGACTCTTGGTTTCAAGTAAGAAAACTTCAAAACTGAGTATGCAAGTAAGTTACCAGTAGCTCAATTTTATATGCGATGAAAATTTTTAACATTAAAATAGCTATAAAATATTAAAATTTAATGAAAAGAAAATCGCTGCATAAAAAATGTCAAAATTTATTTTATTCAAAGGTTTTTTTTCTTTCAAGCATGAAAAAAATATTTACATAACAATGTTAAAGAGAAAAAATTCGCATTCATGGAAAACCAATAATAATCCTTCCACTGCTATTTTGCATGTATCTACAAATTAGTAACCACAAAACTTATTAAACTATGAGTTTAAAATTTGCAATATACTGAAAAATAATGATTTACAGAAGTTAAGGTCTATGAAAATAAAAATATGTAGTTTGTTTAGGTACATTCATCTTGAATACTTCCAGAGTTTAAACATGTAATTTTTAAATTAATTTAATTCACTTGATTTTGTACAATAAATAAAGACATTTGTTTTAAATATATTTTATTTAAGATTTAAAGCTAAATTTTACAAATTTCTTCATATAAAAAGTTTTTAATCATTATATTTCAAATTTACAGATTTTTTTAAAAAAATTAACTTATGAAAATTATAAACTTATAAGGCAATTAGTAAACTTCATGACTTCATCCAATTACTGAAATGGCCTTTGTAACATTCGATACATAAATAAATTAAAAGCAAACATTACTAAACATCGCATTTCTGTTCTGAATTTAAGAAACTTAAATACACATATATTAGATAATAAAATTTACCTTTCTGGGTACATGTAATATCCAAAACTTTTTATTACTTCCAACACTTTTGCAAGCATTGATGTGATCAGCAATAATTTTTGAATTTTGCATACTAGGTCTTATTATGTAAACACATCTGGAAAACAAGAGAACAAAGCAGAATAGAAAGAATACAAAATAGTACAGTACATTAAAATGTAAGAAATATAAGTAAAAGCTTTGTAATATAATCAACCAGTAAATATAATTAATCTTATACTATTTTTTTAAATATAATAGAATCGGTTTCAATATTCAACTGCATTTTATGAAGGGAACATGTTGACATGGATGGTGAGAATCTTTGGAAATGTTGTGCCCTTCAGGAAGCCTGCTCTTCTTCACATTTCAAGACGCTCTCCACTCTTGGAGATATTTCTTTTCTTTATTGGACTGCAAGACTTATTATGCTCGAAAGAGCCAACATAAGGACGTAATTAAAAAAAAGTTTCAATATTCACTAATTTTTCATTCCTAATAAAATCTCAACCATTTAAAATGGTGTTTTGCATCAATATATTTTTAAGTATTTGCTCTTTAATATAAAATCAATAAAATCCATAAAACTACATTTACCCTTTTTTTAGATATTTAGATTACATTATAGAAAAATGCCGTATGAGTTATAAACTGAAAATATGACAGTGGATAAGTAATTGTTTCCTATGAAGATTTGACAACTCTCTCTATATATACAGTATATACTTAAAATGTCTAATATTGACTAGATTAGCAAAGATGCTTTTCACTCAATGATTTTTTTTTTTTTTTTTGCTCACAAAGGCTAATTAGATCCGGACCAATTGTTTAAAAGGAATTCTAAACTGCAATAAAATCCAATCCTGAAGTAAGATTTGAACCTTCATCTGTTAAGCCAAAATTCAAAAGCTAATTATTTAGCAGCCAACTGGGAAATTATCTAGAACATTACTGTAATATTCATGGTACATGGGTGTAAAAACTTGTCTGGAAAAGAAATCATCCATAGTTTATTTTCATTAGAACAATCAAAAATCATTTGAGGGGATTATTATTTGTTATACACTCTCTTAAATATTTGTCCTATTAATGTGCGATATAGCTACTATTACCACATACAGAAAAGATATACCACAGATGTAAATTTTGCCTTTCAAACATAAATGATAAGTTATATGATTTTTGAAGTTAATATAATTTACCCTGTTAATTAACTAGTATAATTTGTGCTATCTTTGCATCCTGATACTAGCAAGGATATAGATAGTAAATTTTTTGAACATGTTTTTATATCTGCAACTGAATGCACATCTGTACTGCATTTCCACAATATTAATTGTTAAAAGGTATTGTTGAGCATGGAAACACAGTAGCTTAGTAATATAGCTTTGCATTATATTATATATATTATAGTATAGCATGTATATTATATTACTGAGACATCAAATTTTTTATTTGATTGTTTTTCAGTAAACAATTGTTTTCTTGATTTTACATATATTTTCTTTGAAAAATTAAAAAAATTAATATATAATACTTCTCTGTTTTTCCAGGTGCAGCTCCAGGCTCTAATTTAAAAACTTTTTCTACATTACAATCCTAAAAAACAACATTCATTAATTACCATGATACAATTCATAAACTATATAAAAGAAATAAAGTTTCTAATATTGTCATAAATAAAAGTATTGGAGAGCCCGTGAACTAATGGCTTAGGTACTAATGTTCAGCATTTGTAAATAATATCATAAATTGCTAAAAAAAGCTTTAAATAATTTATTTGTTTCATTGATATGCCAATGAAATACATTTCCTCTAAAATTGTAATGTTTCATTAAAATTTAAGAGTGAATGCATAAAATAAATTAATATCTGTGAAATATATTGCATAAAACTAATAAAAATTTCATACGATTAAACAGAAATCATTCATATATAATTGGATGAAAAAACCTAAATTTTTAAGTCAGCAATAAAAAAACATAAAAACTATAATTTCTCCAGAGGTCAAAATCAAAGTTTAAGTGCTTCTTTTCCTATTTTTTTAAAATTTTACATTGTTAAAACTTTCTTTGTTTTTTACTTTTTTGTACACATTTTCCATTTACATGGAAAATATGCACAATTATTAACGTACTATAAAATATTTATATATAATTGTATTATATATTAAGCAATATAGTGCATATTTTTTTAATTTACTGCCATTAAGTGACACATGAATTACATATTATATTAACATAATAATTAACCCCTAAAAAAATAAATATATAATGAATGTTTTTTTACCATACTTTAAAAGTTAATCCATTGATTTAAAATTTTGAAGGAAATTTCAGCAATAAATAAACTAGTGAAATGCAGAAATGCTTTAAAATAATTAACTTTTTTAAATAAAGTATTCAAATAAATTTTAAAAAATTACAAGTTAAAACTACTATCAGTTGAGATAATTTTTAATAGTAGATATTATGAGAAACTCCTGCACATGAATAAAATCTTGATACATTGGATGGCTAAACTGAAATATATCAGAGCAATGTTCATGAAATATATACGAACATACAAAAAAATAGCAAATGAAGCATATACTTATTATTAATGGAGGATTTCTAAGGACATTTGAGGTAAAAGTAACTTTTTTAAGACTCTTTGGTTTTAAAAATAAATTTAGACCCAAGTTAGAAAAAACTAACATTGTCAACATACATATTATTAATATTGCAAATAATATAATATAAACAAATATAAATAAACAGTTTTTTACAATTGAAATTTCTCAAAAATTTCTACTACTGTTATTAAAAATATTTTACTGCTTTAAAAATTGAAAAATAATTCTGACTGCATTCTTTAAGGATAAGATTTCTACTTAAATACATGTTACATATATAATGTATACTTAGCCACAAAAATATTAAAAGGAAAGGGATCATCAATAATTTTTTAATGATTTCCAGAATTTTCTACAAATTTAATATTTAATGTTCACATAAAAGGTCATAAAGTTGCATGTGATATTTTTATTGTTTCAGCATCGACACATTTTCAGAAAATATATTGTATGAAGTATACGGATATATGTCAAAAATCATAAATATATCAATAATAAGAGACACTAAAAAATATCTTTATCTGTGAATATTCTTAGGTAAAGAAATTGTACAAGAAAATGCATGGATGCAAATATAGATAATTTTGATTATAATTTAATCTGAACTATAGGTCGAAAAATTAAATTTTGAAGACTTCATATAATATAGTTTTGAATAATTATTTTTATAAGTAAAAGTATTTTATGCCAAAGTATTTCTGTTTGCAAACTATTACTTAGAAAATTATCTATTATTTAAAACTTAGCAAAAGTATTTGTATTTACATTTATTGTTACAATGATATTCTAAATAACATGTATAAGTATGTGTATGCAAATGAACTTCTATTAGTAAATAATCACACTTGTGAATGTAAATATATTTTCAAAATTTTTCATGAATAGTTTATTTTTATCTTATATTTTTATTTTAAGCATTTTCTGATTATCTTTTATCTATGAGGTAATGGATTACATTATTACACAGAGAAAAAAATTTGTGAAAATATAAATACCAATTTCACCTATAATTTATTGCAATATTAATTGCAACCAGTATTGCAATATTAATTGCATTTTGTTTAACCGGTTCTTTCCAGTGGGATATTTACAACAATGTTTCTTTTTCCCAAAAACTAAAGTAATACTTAAAACATTAACAAATTTAAAATATAATATTTCCTACCTTCAATTGCCGGAAATTTGCAATGTAATCAAGAGAACTGATAAGCTCTTTATCTAAAACCAAATCTTTTGTGCCATGTATCTGAAAAGAATTAATAAAATACAAAAATTAAAAAATTATATTTTAGTAACTCGAAATTTTAAATTGAAAAAGAAAATTAGGCACAGCTGCCGTATAATCAAGTATGCCAAATCCTGAACTTTTTTCGCGACTAAGAAATGTTGCCAAGATGATGTACTGTGATGACTTGTAATTAAGTAAATATTGGGGTTGCCAGAATAGAATTTTCTACGTAATTCTTATTAGTCTCAATCTCTATGATGTAATAAAAACAGGTTGCCAGATAAACAAAAAAATCAGAAAAAAATTAATTAACACAAGAATTTAGCATGATAAATTATACAGCATCAGTGCCAATAATTAAATAAAAAATTTAACTCCTTTTAGTTTGATTACCAATCTACATTTACTTTTTGAACATCAAAACTAATGGGAAAAGGAATGAAAATTTAAGACTCCAAACCACAATGAACAATAATGCTCAAGGTAGAAATCAAATCCATAAATAATTTAATTGAAAGCCCCATCAACTTATTACCTAGCCGTCAGTTCCAAATTTAACTTGTACCAGTAAAAAATTTCAGTTTGTTGTTATATTTATTTAAAATTCTCTAATTTGTTGTTATATTTATTTAAAATATAACAACAAATTAGCACAAATTTGAAGAAAGTTAACACAAATTTGAAGAAAGTTAAAACAAAAAAAGAACTTTACTATCTTTGTAAAATACTATTCTATAAATTGGAAATCATAATAAATACCCAAGTTTGATATTTTATTGTTTATAATATAAGGAATAGAAGGTTAAAATGTAAATTAAACATCGCATTAGGAACAGTAAATACTATAAATATCAGTTATGTAATACTGGATTAAACATTAGTCAAGTCCATTATTAAATTAGCACCCAATTTTTTTCTCAGATTTATCAAATTCTGCATGAATAAATAAAATTATGATATTTGCAACATATAACTCAAATGTATAATATATGAAGAAATAAACACAATATTTACACAAATTATTTTAAAGTGTAATTTAATAATTCAAAATGTAAAAAGAAATAAAAAATATTACTTAAAAAATTAATTATGATAAGCAAGATTGTTTCTTGATTCAAAATTGTGAATTCAATTATTTAATAAAAATCAAACTTAATATAGTAAATAATAAATGTTTATAAGAATATTTAGAAGTTATACTAAAACCTACAAATGTTTATAAAAAGAGAAAGTAATAGCAAAACTCTTTAAACATCTTTGCTTTCCAATAACTCTTCAGAAAGAAGTTGAATGTGTAACCAATCATTCAAATACGAGTAGTTACAATTGAAATTTTTTTCATGTGTAAAACAGATTTATAGATATATATATATAAAATATGCAGACTGTATATCTATAATCAATTTCTAAATTTTACATTTCATCTTTCATTAAAAATGTAAAAACTGTTTTACACATGAAATAATTTATATAATATATATATATATATATATATATATATACCATGCGACTTAATTAACACTACACCAAATTTATCTACAAATCCTGATACATATTTTCCAATAAAAATATTTACGTGAATAATCTACTGAATGTTTTCTAAATATGAATTAAAACCATTTATATTTAAATGGTTTTATGATGAATCAACAATTTGACAAAAAAAAATTAATACAAATTACAAATAACACACATATTAAATTCCATTATACCTCAGTTAATAAATGATGAATAACTTACAGAATTTAGTAAATTAAAAAGCTTGACTGCAGAAGCTTCTCGTACGGCAGTATATAAGAAATTTTTATCTGAACCAGCAGACATAATTTTCAAATTCGAAACTAGCTTTTGTAAATAGTTAATTTAACAGTTAAAATTTATTTCCTACATTTTCTTCATGTCATGATTAAAAAAATAGATTCTTATAATTACAAGCTAAAAAAAAAATAAAGTAAATTTGACAGAAACACAAATAAATATTCTAAGTGATCAATATTAGTTATTATTGTCAAGCTGTAAACATAATCAGTAGTTCACAGTAAACTTTACAGTCATCTGGAAATGGTTTTTACTATAGCAACTATGGATTGTTATTAGAGACCTCATCACAAGTTTAAATAGCAAAGAAGGCAAAGAGGTCATCAACTTGTGGAAGAACACAGTGGAAGAAAAACAAACTAAATAATACATTAAATTTTATCAAGCTTGGAGATCATATGAGTTTGACTTTAGGCGCAATTATGAACTAAAATGTTTTTATCTGAAAAAAACTGAGTATAATTTACAGTTTAAAACTAAAATCTACTTAAGCAAAAATTATCACCAAATATATATATGAAATTTATTTTAATGATAAATACTGATAAACATAAGGAATATATATATATATATATATATATATATATATATATATATATATATATATATATATATATATATATATATATATACATATGTACATACATACATATATATATACACTAGTGACCAACCAAATTGCAACAACAAGAAAGACAAGAGATATCACAGTTACTAAAAATTTATTTTGTAGATAACATGTTGATCAAGTATTAAATGGTTAAATTTATAGACTTCCGTGAAATATGGTTCCTGCCAAAATCAGAAATCACAGTAGCCGCCATCATTGGAGATCATCATTGCCATACACCTCAGAATTGATTCAAAGGGATTTTGGATGTATTGTTGGGATGCAGCAGATCAAACAGATTTCATACGTTGCCAATGTTGATCTGATGTGGCAGCTGGGAATGAAATATGGCTGAAGCGTTGATCAACCATGGACCACATGTTTTCTATCGGTGAAAGATCTTAAGAGCAAGTAGGTAAGGGAAACAATTCAATCTGGCGATTGACCAAGAACCCTTGTGCAATTCGTGCCATGGTCGTGCATTATCCTGTTGAAATATGGCTTAGGGCAAACTCTGAAGTTAAGGAAAGACAAGTGTCTACGACATCTCAGATATGTGGCACAGGATGTTTAAATACCGGCAATGAGTATTAGATTAGTGTGAGAGTGATATTTAATATCACCCCTTACAATAATATGTGGTTTAGGACCAGTCTGGCAATGCATAACGCAGCTGTTCAGCATCCTTAATCAACGAGTAGCGTCATCTCTCCTATATGGTTGCATTCGGGTCTTTATCCTCGAATGCGATCATCATGGTGTTGCAGACAGAAGCATGATTCCATCATTCCACTCGATCACCCACATCTTTCTTTTATCTCACCATTGGCGGTAGAGACGTTTCTGGTTCTCTGTAAAGGGTAAACGAAGCAATGGATGCCTTGCGAACAAGCCACTCTGCTGTAAACGGTGTCCAATGGTACCTGTAGACTCTGGATGATGCGATACAGACTGAATGTGCTGTGCTATGGTTTGTAATGTGGCTGGGTGATCCATCACTGCCTTTCGCATAATTTGCCTGTCCTCACGTGCAGTTGTGTGGTTGCGTCCAACATGACTGCCGATTTACCTGAAAGATAATCGACAATCTTCGTAGGCCACTAGTCTTCCTCTGTCGAACTCGGATACTTGATCAACAATGATCTCTTTTTTCTAAGATGCTAGATTGATCATATTTTTATTTATTTATTTATTGAAAAAAACTACACGAAAAACACTACTGCTGAACTTGAAATCGTCGAAGTCTCCAAATCTTAAATACTGCTTTGAAGTAACCCCGCAAACGCGTGGAATGTGCGCCTAAGCTGAGATTCTAATATTATCCTCCATATATTATTTGCCCATCTATCTATCGAGATTCTAATATTATTTGCCTATCTCACCTCTGCTATTGCATGTTGTAAATTGCATGTCATTTGCATGCCTCCTTCATGGTGTTGCATTTACGGTTCCCAGCAGAGTACTTCATTTGATGAGCAATTTATACATGAATTGTTAATAAATATGACTTTAATTTATTCCAATTTTTTTTTAATTTTATATTTTACAATTGAAAGTATTTTATTAAAAACCTATATCCCTTAAGCAACCTCAGCAACATAAAATATGTAGCAAAATTACTGCTTCCGATTTATACATTAAGCACAATAATAAATGTTTTCAATAATATTAAGTAAAGTATATTTATATATGGAATTTCTTCTGTGTATACACAGAAGAACATATTCCATATAATATATTTTATCTAAATAAATTAAAAATGTATTTAAATTTGAAAAAATAAAATTTTGAATTTCAATTAATTTCCATCTCATAAAAAATCTATGTTTAATATTAATATAAATGGTATCCCAACTCAGATTTTTTAAATATTTTGTAAAACATATATAACATTTTTTCTTAGAACAGAACATATTTTATATTTTTCAAATGAAGTTCTATTTTTGAATCATATATACATCTTCGATGAATATAATTTCATAAAATTAATAAACTCTAAAATTGTATTAAAATTTTAAATTTCATAAAATAAATTTTCTTTTTCTATTTTACTATCATTAATAAATTTCATTTATGTTATCCTTATTAATAAATAATTTAATAAAAAGATAATATTTAATATTCAAAACTGGATTTAATGACCTTGGTGAAGATTTTTCATGAATTAATCTTCATCATAAAAATATTGATAAATTCTAATCGCAAACATCATTTTGAAGGAAGGGGGGGAAAAAGAAAAAAAAATAAAAGAAAAGGGTAAATAATATACTTTGTCACAGGTGCCCTGCCAGATATTTCTTTTTGTGACGTTTTCTGGCGTTACTTGTCTGCCGAAATTTTGCAGACGTCAATTTTCCGTTGAATTGTTCCTCGTTTGTGCCAGACCCAAGAGAAATAGGGTGGTAGGATTTGATGCTATCAGAAGTTATCCTTTTTTAGATTATGAAGAATAATATATATTTCATGTACTATTCTAGTAATTCATGATTTATTTATAATGTTTAGAAGATAGCTAAGGTTATTATGATTTATGCTTAAAAATATATTTTTCGAGATTTTGTCTGGACCGGCTAATATGTTTTTACATTGGATGATCGTCTTCTGTAATTCTGTCAATAAAAAAATTGTTTGTATGAATACTTGATGTCTGCGCTGAAGTTTAGTTAAATTTTTTCAGGGATAGGATGTGTAGAATTAAAGTTTGCAAAGAGATTTGCTTAAGAGACAGCGTCAGATATTGCTATGGAGTTTTCTATTAAATAGAAATTTGAATCTGTGCTTAAGGATGCTTTATTTTGAAGACTTTTTAGAATACCTTAAATATTTTTTGATTGTCCGACAAATGATACAATTTTCTCTGAGAAACAGTGAGACATGGATAATATATAAGAGTGGAGCTCGTCTACAGTCTTCTTGTATTGTATCCATATGTTGTTGGCAATTCGTCTCAATCGTCTTTTTTGTAATAGAAGAGGTAGTTGCATTTTGAGTCCCACAAAGAATGATTTAGTCCCCATGATTTACGCGTGAATTTTTTAAATATTGGAAACTTAAATAAATTTTGTGCTGATAAATCTCTCTTAATTGATCAGAAGTCTTTAATTTATTATCTAACTGCTCAAAAGATATGAAGAAATTAGACCACAAAATCTGTGTTCTCCATAGCGGGTACTTTGAATTAATAGCGATAAAATTTTTCATGAGAACATGTTCACTGCCAAATAAATGTGGGTGAATACTTATGATACAAAGGTGAGAAATAGCGGAGGAAAATATATATTAGTCAATGAGGAATGGATTACTATGTGGATCAAAGTATGTAGGAACCTTAGTATTTATTAGGAAAAAGTTGCTTTCTTGTATTGATTAAAAAAAAAAAAAAGAAGACATTTGGTAGAATTTCCAAAATCGGTATGACTGACATTAAAATCTTCAAGTATTACGAAAGGTTAAGTGATACCCTGTAACACACTTTTTTAAGAGTCTCTTGAAATTTTTCCCGGAGGATAATAGACATTTATTGTAAATATTGTTAAAGAGGATTACACAACTTTTAACACTAGGAGTTTATGTCTTTCGTCTGGAAGATGAACTGGATTTTATATTTGTGTAGGAAAAGTTTTATCTGTTTCTATTATTACTATAAGAATTTGTCCTTGCGAAAAGTATTTGTATACTCTCCGACTAGAATTTGTGTCTTTGAGAAAAAATTGTTTTATTTGTTAAAAAGAAAAAATCTTGTTCCTGTAAGAAAGTTTCCTAAAGAGCAATAACACTTGCTAAATTAGAGTAAGAGAATTTAAAATCAGGGCATTTACTAAAGACACTTCCCATGTTCCATGATATAATTGAAAGCATATTATTCATGAATATGAAGAAATGAAAAAGATAGTCAGAAGACTAAAAAACGTTTTATAAGAAATTGCCTCTTCACTCATGCTTTGGAGTGCTCTCAGGATTCTTTTCACTGTTAATTATATCTTGACTAAAATTTGAATTTACACAGAAATTAAAATTTTTGGATATTTCTGGAATTTGATTTATATTAATTGCACTTTATTTTTTAGAAGATTTTTACCTGCAAGTATTTTTAAAGATAAACTTTGTTTCGGAGATCTGGGGTATTCCTACGTTCTAAGTGCAAAAGTGTCTATTGAACTATTTAAGATTTAGAGCATTTTGGCCATTACTTTTCTTGTTGGTTTCATAACATGAATAATTTGCCTTGAAGAATGCGTTCAAGTTTAATCTTTTCGTTCCGGTGGTACAACTGTTGTACCACGAATGTCTCAGAAGACGGCTGTGGTAGAGCAATTGTATTTCCCCCTTTCATGCTCTTGACTTTCTCTCGCTCAAATTCCTTCCAGCAGTTGAAGCAGTTTTCAACAAAATACACTTTTTCGGTTTTTATAACAATAAAAATTGAAGTTTTTTCTTTTGGTGAGAATGGGGCTTTTAAATATAGATTAATGTTCATGCTTGAAAAAGTAACCTGTTTTATAAAATGTGCTGGAGAACTATAATAATTAAGCAATAATCACAAAAAATAAATTTTTTCTATTTTTGTGAATATTATGTTCAATACGTTACAGAGGATTTGGTATTAATTTACTAGCCAAACTATAATTTCCTAAATAGTCCGATGTTTGTTCAATTTGAAAGGTTAGACAATACTTTTTTAGCTGAGTGTATTGTATTTGCTTTCAGTTCCTGCATCGGCTTCAACTATTTTGTAAACGGAGACAGAATGTAATTGGTGCATTTCTCTATAAATAGAGTGGTATTAACTGTTTTTATGTATTTGAATTATTATTTTTTTCTTGCGTCAGCTAGGCTGACTATATGGGTTGCGCTGCTCTACTTTTTCATACTGAACCATATTTGGTGTGGAGTCCGACTGCTTTAGTACACACATGTCATAGGGACCCGTTTATAGGGTTGGCAACCATTCACACCTCATTTATACACAGTAAGGACAAAGACAGGGTAGATAGAGAGAGAAAGTACATCCATGACCAAACTGGGATTCAAACCTAGGACCTCCCTATCCGTAGTCAGGCACTCTGACCCCTAGACAAGGCGGTCGGCATTTGAATTAATACATACTTCGAATAAAAGTACTGATCACTACCGGTTATGTTAAAATACCAGTTACAAAATACTGACTACAGATACTTTTCCTCATCCCTACCGTTTATAAGGAATCTGTCTGTCACTCACGTTTCTTCGCACAACCGACAGTAAGGTTTGCGCTTGCTCAAAACCCCCAAATGACATCTTTATCTGTCTTGTGGAGTTTTGCTCTGCAATAATCAGTCAGAAATAAATTTATTTGAAATTATCACTCTATGATTTATTTATGCATTTTTATGTTCTATAATTAATGGTCTTTAATAAAATCTGATCATATTTTATTTTTTCCAACCTAATGCAACAAGTAAATTCTCAAGATATTTCAAAATTTTAAACTGTTTAGCCAAAAATTTCGAATTCTCTTTTTATATGTATGCAGAAAAAATATACAACTCGTAAATTTATTCAGTCTCTGTGTAATAGATCCTATATTTGAGAATTATGGGAACTTTATGGTATTTATATTTAATAATTTTGTTTATAATTATGAAATAATGTTCTCCACAACTCTTTCAGCACATAAGCAGACTGAGCAAAATTTTAAAAGTTTAAAATCTATTTATCCTAGCAATGATCCTTGTTCCTGCCTCAAGTGTTATGAAACTTTTGATAGTGAACAGGAATTGAAGAACCACATTTATAAAAATCAATGTTCGAATGATAAAGTTGATTTGAATACCTGTGATTCTGTCAAGACGTGCCATTTGTGTAATAAAACATTTTATTCACCTTTTGACTGGCATGATCATTTAAAAACTAGAATGTGTTGTGAAAAAGAAGCTAATTCATTTCCCTCAAATACAGATTTAGAAAAAAATGTCACTTGTCCCTCAACTTTTGATGAAAAATGTAATGCTGACCCTAATTTAAAACAAAATCCAGAAGAAAAAGGTTTTCATTGTGAAGATTGTGGGCGAATGTTTAGTAAGAAACATTACCTTGAATCTCATTCTGTTGTTCATCGAACTGAGAGACATTATGCATGTGATCAGTGCTCTAAATCTTTCACTCAATTACGTTATCTTAGAAGACACTATCGACACCATACAAAAGAAAAAATGTTCGAATGTAACTTATGTGACAAAAAGTATGTCGAAAAAAGAAATTTCATTTCCCATTATCGTATTCATACTAATGAGCGTCCATATTCGTGTGAAGAATGTGGCAGATGTTTTAGTAGTCAAACTAGCTTATCAACGCATGTTTTAACACATACAGATGAAAAACCCCATGTATGTATTGTGTGTAATAAATGTTACTTATATAAAAGCTCTTTAAGATCTCACTATTTGACTCATACGCTTGAGAAGCCGCATGTATGTGATATATGCCACCGTCGTTTCAGTGAGCGAAACAATTTAAGGAGGCATTATCTACTTCATTCTAACATCAAACCACATGTGTGTAACATTTGCAATAAAGGATTCACTCATTCTAATAGTTTGAAGTCACATTACAATAGTCATGTAAATGATATCAAAAAGATAGAAAATGATTAGAAACTAAGGAAAAAATTCGTTTATGTAAATTATCTTTATAGAAGTTCCTTATTTAAATTTATGTATATATTTGTTAGTCTTCTACTCTCAGATAATTTATAATTGATGAATCTTATTAGAAATATATGTGTGTGAATCTGATAAAAAAAATGTCCTGAAAAATATGTTATCAAAATTGCAATTTCTTGAATCTGTATCAATCAATATATAAAATTGGGAATTATGATTGATTTTAACCGTCTCTAACTGATTTTTATTATAAATTAAGTAATAAAGTATTATAAGTAATAAAAATACAGAGCTGTGTATATTTAACCTTTCAGATTGCACAAAATTTATGTGAAAAGTGAATGTTCATGTTATGAATTATTTAATGAAAATTAAATGTTTAGATTTAATATAAAATTTTTTAAGTTATTATTGTTTTGATGTATAATTTTAAATTGGTTTCTGATATAAGCTGTATAAAAAATATTTGTATATTAGAATAAAAGCAGTTTTAAGACATAGAAGCAAAGACTAGTATTCTATATAGAAAATATTTAAAATTTATTTTAACTGTTGTGCTGATTCTTTTATTATATTTGATGGATTGGCATTTTTCTGGTTAGGAAAATTTAAATCTTTTTAATTCGTTTTGTAAGTTTGATTTCTAAAATTGTTTGTCAATATTTTGGTAACTTAGATACTTTTCTATTGTCAGAACCAGATTCAAATATTTCCGAGTGTTCAGTATTTGGTGAAAAATTTAAACTTTATGCAGATTATTTTAATACTTTCAAAATCTATAAAGAAAATTCCGTATTTGCATTTTATTGTTACTACAGCCAATTTTATTCCAAAATTTAAGTAAAATGAGTGCATAATCTATAATTAGAAATTTTCTGCTTATTTTAAATGTTTTTCATGTTTATTCTGCTGTTGAAACACTGGCAGAACTAATATAACAGTATCGAAAGTTTAAATGAAATTAACATTGTAAAACTTCTTATGTTTCTTTTGGTAATTTACATAAATATTTTTCTACATATCTGGTCTTGATAAGAGAATATGGAGTAATTTAGCGTCTAATCTTAAAAATACTTTAAATCTATAGTCTTAGAATAATTTATCTTTCTTCATTTTAAATCTTCATTTAATTAAAATAAAGAATTTTTTTAACTATTTTTTTTATGAATTGCTAATTATTGAATGGTATTTGCATAAATTAAATGTGTGTTGTATTGATGTGAAAAATGTTTATCATAGATATCTTACAACTTAAGTAGTAACATAGATACCTTTAATGCTTTTATAATACATTTAAATATTGAAATAATTAAAGAAATTCTAGAAAGAAAGTGTACAAACTTATAAATGTTGGCATGTAATAAATATATTATACAATTCTTATCTAGTATAATACATATGTATTTAATGGAAATAAATGCCATTATTATTGGATATGCATCTAATCAGTTTTGCAATCTCAATCTTTCAAGTAATTTATCTGAGAGAACTCTGATAAGTATTTAACCTCGTTGAAGACAAATTTAGTAGAGAAGAAAATTTTTAACAACAATATATAATCATATATTATCCCTATTAGTTGAATTCCTAAGTTAATTATCAATTATTTTGCTTAATCAATCAAGTCTATTTGCTGTTCTATCATTACCATGTAACATTTATTTAATGTATGGATGGTAATTTTCAATAAATGTTTCATTATGTTAACATTTTTTTTCTCTTTCTAAATATGTGAATAAATAATGTAATAAAATGTTAATAATCTTTATATATATATTTATTTATTTATTTATTATTTTTTGCATATTTATAAATTTTGAAGGGAAGGTGTGTTTTAAATCTTTATTTAAAAATATTTTCCCAAGTAAAGAATTTTATGACATTTTAAGCACCAGACATTGAAATATGCATGACAAAATATGATGTTTTTGCTGAAATGTAATTTCTTCTTCTTCCATAAAAATTAGATGTGAAGAATTATATAAGTGACAATTTCGTTACTTTAATTTCTATGATTCTTTTGAAATCCTAAATAATTTTGATTATATGAGCTTAATTTCCAAGCTTTTAATTGAACTCTACTATTTTGTTTTCATTAAATCAGAAAATTGTTATTGTCTGATTTATTCTTACTGATTGATAAAACTTTGTTATACTAAATAAAATTAGATTAAAATAACATAAAATTAATATTTATTGATATGAAATAAATGCAAATTGTACCATCTGTTCTAACTGAAAATAGACTTTTTTAACTGTGATATTTAATGCTTAGCTTTTTAAGACATATTCTTTATTGTTATTAATGCAAATACTACTGAAATATTTGAGATATACTTCAGTTTTAAAGGTAACATTTGCAAAATTTTAGGAATATTCAACTTCCATACCATCAATGCATGTGGTAGATAAATTATCGAAGATCCAATGCCTCAAATTATTAATTTTTTTGAGATTAATGAAAATTATGCATGGCCCATCTATCTCATCTTCAGAATGAAAATGATGTTCACATGCACTTTTTTACATTAAGGAATAATTAGTTACTATATCAGGTTAGTATTGCGGACATTCTATCACTTTGAAAGGAGAAAATCATGCCCAGTAAGTAACCTGAAATAGGAGACCCCTATAAATCTAGGTAGATCTCTGGGGATACATGAGGGCAGCATAATCCTCCAAAAGGCATCAACTGCATTCTCTTTGTAATAAATTTTTTGCTGGTGATGCATAACATGTTTTAGAAGGAGTTTGACATTTCTCCGGCCAGTAGGAGTATCTGGAGGGTTTAAAAAAGAAGCCTCTTTCGTGAGATTGTCTGCTTTTTTATTACCAGGCAAGCCGCAATGGCTAGGGATCCATTGTAAAGTAATTTCCTTTCCCGTAGATAGTAAAATGTTAATGATTTACAGTTAAATTCTATAGATGTAGGTAGCAGAGCATAATTTGCTACCGTATGAATGGCAGTCTGACAGTCTACAAGAAGAACAAATTTCATTTTCGAGAAATCTAAAATTTTTTGGAGAGCCATGTAAATTGCATACATTTTTCCATCAAAATTGTCTGAGTTTTTTCCCAAAGGCTCTTCGAGTTGGAAAAATTTAGAGAAGACACCAGCTCCCGCTCTCCCAGAACTTCTCTCAGCTGATCCGTCAGTATAAATGTGCATCCAATTGTCAAGTGGGTACCTCTTATTAATAGTAGCAAGAGCAGCAGCACTGAGTTCTGCCTGAGGGGAGACTCCCTTCTGGACAGGAAGGACAAGGTCGAAGACAGGGGTGGCATATTTCAGCATACCTGGGAAGACAGGGGGTCTGGCTGTAAGGGATCTATTACTTGGAGTGCCAAGTGACCTGGAAATTCTCTGGAATTCTGATAAAAGTGTTCGTTGTGTTATTAGTATCAGATTGCTTGGTCGATAGTTAGTCCAAAAACCCTCTTTACGTAGTAACCTTTCACCAAGAATCAAAGCAGCAAAAATTCTCCTATCATGCAAACAGTTAAGGCCAGTCTGAAGTTCCAAAGCTGGTATTGGAGTTGAGAAGGCTACCCCAGTGATAAGTCTAAGAGCACTGTTTAGAGCAACATTGAGTTTCGATAAATCAGTATCTGAGGCAGTGATTAAAATTTCGGCTCCATAATCGAAGACCAGTCGATGAAAGAGTTATAAGTCATAACCAAAGCATCCTGATTGGCACCCCACTTAACACCAGCTAGTTTTTTTAATAAATTAAGTCGGCCTGAGATATTTTCAGTGATTTTTGAGGCCGGTTTGTTCCAGGTGAGTCTTGGGTCTAAAAAAATACAGAGGTTTTTTGCACAATCAGTTCTCTCAAGTGGTTTGTCATCAAAGTTTAAAATAATCTGATGCTGTTTAGTACTCAAAGTAAAAAGCTCAAAATTGATCTTGTCAATGTTGACAGAGAACTCATTGTCATAACCCTTTCTAGTGTTTGAAAGTTGTTGCAAGTAGTCCAAAGGACCAGATCATCTGCATATAACAAAACCTGAACATCAGGGCAGGTCTTCGAGATGTTGCATATGAGGTCATTAATCATTAAGTTGAACAAAACAAGGCTTAAAACAGAACCCTGAGTGAGACCCTGAGCAGAGAGAGAGAGAAATGCATTATATATTGTGTTCAATAAAATTTTTCTTTGATTCAGAGAATGTATGGAAATGGATGATTTGAAATGATAAATTATCGATGGTACAATTTTTTTACAAATTTGTAATTTCCTAATTGTTGAATTTGCATGGTATGGAAAAGTGAAAAATTTTATTGCTTAAGCAAAATATTCTTTATTTAAGAAATTATTATTTTATGTTTGTATTTTAAAAAATAATGTAGCAATGAAATATTTATGTGGTTTCTTGCTATATGTAGAGAGCAATAAAGTTTAAGAAAGATCTCTAAATTTGTTTTCCTGCTCTTGCCTTTAGTTCAACAGTTTGTGGGTTTGAATCCCACCTTGAGCATAGATATTTGTAGTGGTTCGTAATCCACTTTAAACCATAGGTCCGGGTCTAACTAGCCCTCGTGTGCAAAAAATGACTGTTGAGCGACAAACAAACTAAATTTGTTTCCCAGATTATTCAAATATTTCAAATTTTTAGAAAAGTATTTACCAATAATAAAAATATTTGATACTATTTTTCTCCATTGTTATACATATATATACTCTAAAATATATTTAATGTTTTAGTTACTTATATATATATATTGTGTGTGCCCTGCCCTTTTATTAAAAATTTTATTTATAAAATCAAATTTTAATTTATACTTGTAATAAATTTTCTCAATCTGATCAGTAGAATAATGAGTTTGTATGTAATGTATATTTATAAGTATTAATATATATGGAATTTTTGAAATAAAAATAAACTTCTATCTTCTTAAAGCTTTGTAAAATAGAGACAGGTTTTAAATTGGTTTATTGCTTAATTGGGCTGTTTTGATTGATTAATGTATTTGTATACACAAAATAGCAAATTTGACATTCATATAAAATTGATATTTTTCTTTTTGTAGGCTTTTTATAAATAATCCTTAAAAAACTTTTGCCTATAGTCAAATATCAGAATACTTTGAATTGGGTGAAGCTTAAATAAATTTGCTGCTATTTAAGAAAATTTTGCACTGAAATCAATACATTGAAATTCATATAAAATTGAAATCTTTTTCTCTTTTTTAAATTTATTATTGAATTACATCCAGGTTAACTGTTTTCAATGTTTTAATTATATATATATATATATATAATAGGAAGAAAATAATTACATATGTGTGTTAAGGTATTTCAATTGCTGTTATATTTTAAAATAGCTAAATTTATTACATTATCATTGAATCATTTTATTGTTTTATTTTCTCTTTTTGCATTTTAGCCTTTAGAATTTATATCTTCATTATAAAAATATCCATAATTTCATTAGATTTAAAATTTTTTGTAATAGTGTGCATAATTTTTAAAGTATATCATTTTTCAGTTGGTCTTGTTGTGGATAATGAATTTCTATATAAATCATGTAACTTGATTTTAGAAATATAGTTACTTATTTGGATTTTTATTGTTATTTATATGTATCCATGCACAGTAAGTTCTGCGAAAGAAACTTGCAATTTTATATTTTTATTTAAATGTTCATTTATGTTTTTAAAAATATTTATTTGATTAAATGCTTTTAGTTTCCACAATATTCAATCAGTGTGAGTTAATTATTTTAATATTTATTGTAAGCTTTATATCAGTTGAATATTTGATTATAAAATGCATAACCACTTAACATTTATAAAATTTTTCTGTAAATTTGTTTTTGCTTGTTAAAAAATTGAAAAGACATAATTTTTTTGACTTTGGTTGTGTTATTAATGTTTTTGAGATTGTTTTATGTGATTATTTTATTTATTTTTTGTTTATTTTGATGGTGCACTTTTCCTTTTTATTCTTGTTAAATCATTAGTTTAGTTGAACTCTAACAGTATAAAATATGTTTATGAAAGTAAAAGTTTTTTCAAATTTGTCTTTTAATTTTTGGATTTCAGAGATGTCTTTTAGTTTAGACAGTATAAAATATGTCTGATACATATACAATAAATAAACTCAGATTTTTATTTTATTAATATTTTTATGTTTTCATATTAAATCTATTAACAAATCTTGAATATTGAAACCACGCTTGTGAGAGAATTTGATGAATTATTATTATTATTATTGAATTAGGTGTTTGCACTTTACAGGCATCACAGAAAAATAGTTTTTATTATTTAATATTCCTTACTTCTGTCATCTTTATTTCCTGTCAGTGATAGATATAAATTCTTATAAAGATTTAAACTTTCCTGATTTCTGCTGATAAAAGGTAATTTTTACTATTCATTTGCCGTTAGATATTCTGTCAGATTGAAAGAAAATTTTAAATGCTTCAGATGTTCATCACTTCAATAATTTGTGAGTCCAACATTAAGCTTGGACGTGGAATTTAATAGTAATTCGAGCTCCGATAATTAGGCCTCATATGCACAAAAGTGGCAAGAGTGATGAGTAAACTTGAACTCAACTCTAGAGATATAAAACTACGTTTTTTTTAAATAAAAAAATTATTATTATAAAATCTTATTTCCATTAATAAGTTTGTACTTTTAAATATGAAACTCTGAAGTTCAATCCTATTGCTTCCTGAATAACTTTTATGTTGTTATCGAATTACATCCATTTTAACTGTTTTCAATGTTTTAATTATATATATATAATATATATATATATATATATATATTATCTATATATATATTATATATATATAATTTATATGCATTAATCCCAATGGAACTACTTTGCATTAGTTTTATAAACAAGTTGTTAGATTTCAATTCATGCACAACAAAAGCGATTTTGATATGACCTTAGGGCCTCTTAGAAGAAATTTTTCTGTTAATCTGTGGTTTGGGTACCCCTTTCTCGTCAAATGGGCGATAGACGCGCAAAGTGTGGTAACCCTGACTATTTCATCCTAAATGCACTCCTTGTGGCAATCCTGTCTTTATGTTATTTATACAATCATATGTGTGTATTTTTTGTTATACAATTCATACAAAAAACCATTGTTTATGTTTTCGTTACCATACCAACAGTGAAATTCGTTTAAAACACGGATTTCTGTTTTGTCACCATAGAAACGCCGTTTGTGCGTAGTGTCTCTAGGAGCGTTCATTTCCGCGAGACAACACGCAAAAACGCGCCAGTTAGCGACTTTTTGAAATTGCGCCAAGCAGGGGACCCAAAGCACATTTTCACCAATATTTCTTAAATAACTGAAATTATTCATCGGCTTAGTGAAATTATATTTTATAAAAGTTAAAAGGACTTCCAAACTTTGTAGTGAAAAAAGCTATTATTTTCTTTCTTTTTTTAATTGTGTTTATTTCATTTATGCTTGTTGCAGACCGAATAGAATCCGACTCAAGTCACATAAAATTTTAAAAATATTGCCATTGCTTTCACAATCTCAAGTGATTTGTTATGATATGGTTTTTTCGTCAACCATTCACAAATTTCTTACAGTTACAAAAAGTTTAAAAGAAGTCGTATAAAGTTAGTGTCTTTCAAATTTAAACGTTGAATTATTTCTCAAATGCTCCCCCGAGCTGAGGCCTTTCATTGCTCACCAAAGGGCCGACGTTCGCTTCATCCACAAACTGTGGTTGCTTGGGGTGCATAATTTTGGTAGCCGGGATTGTACTTGCACAGACCCTATGAGAAAAGAAAAGTGAATTCAGAGAATAAGATCTTTGATTTAATAATTCCAATAGTTTCCATTTCTTTCAGAGAAAATGCTGGCGAATAAAATTTCATAGTGAAAATTAAACTATTTCCGATAATTAATGAGGAAATTTAAATATTTTATATAAATTGAGAATATTCATTTCTTTAAAATATATAAAATATTAAATTGTGTGATTGTTGGCTTACAAAAATATCACGATTGAGGGTTGAGTGGGGTCTGGTGTTGTCCGAGTACCTGGAGCTGAGCTCTTGCCTGATTTTTTATGATATTAAGTACAACAACGCTTTGATCCTATTTTTTTTCTTTCTTTCTTTCCCATTAAAATAGAGAAAAGAAGAGGAAGAATGAATAGAAAAAGAAATAAAAAAGAAAGGATAGTAAAAATTTTGGGAAAATTTAATTTTGTAATTTGTTTTTCTCTAAGTATTTAGAATTTTAAAGCGTCAAACACACACACACATAAATGCAAAGAGTAGTTATTTTTATTTTAATATATACTTATTATAATAAAGAAAGGATAAAGCAACGCACGAATTGCTTCAATTTAAAATCATTTTAATTTCTTTTCGCTGATTTTTGTAAGCACCTAGATCTAGTAGAAAATTAAAGTAAAAGGGCCTGACTATTTTTCCAAGGGAACAGCGTGTTTATCTCCTTTAATTTTACCTAAGCCTCCAATAGGACGAATGCCTTTGTTTCTGTCTTATTTCCTCTTTGATGTGTCTGCTTACGAACAATCGTGTTTGTTTCTCTTAGGATTTTAGATAATAGTATTGCTAATCAGGTTGTATTTTTGAAAATTTTGTTTACATAAATATTTATTTCTTATTTAAAATGATCTATGTCTGCGTTTATTTAATTCGTTTTTGTAGTCTTAATTTGTAATGTTCTTAAGTTTCGGATTTTGGTGTTCTATTTAGTCTGCGAAGAATTTTTCTGTTTGTTGTGTATTTAATCGATGTTGAGATTCCTGTTTCATGTCTTATTTTTATTTTTGCAATACCATGGAGCATTTGTAATCATTCTTTGGTAGATATTTTAAAGAATTTCTTGTTTTTTTTTTTTTGAAAATTTGGTTTAGCTGTGGAACCGTAAATTGGTGATGCGTACTTAATCATTGGTCTAAGAATGGTTATGTTGATTAATTTTTTATTAAATGGTGATCATCTCTTGCTGTCATGGATCTTGTACAACCTTGCCCAGGTTTTCTCTAGATAGATCTGATCCACTGAAAGTGTTTCCATGAGTTGCACCAGGCGATAGGCGTTAAATTGAACTCTCTACAAATCTGCATTTGAGACTGGCCGGCTTCAAGCCCGTTCCCATAGTTCGTCCTACCATCCCATCATCTAAAAGGTGGTGATTAATCATTGTTACTGTTACAATTTGAACACATTTGATTGCTACACAAAAACACCAAGAAATTCGATGAGGTTGGCTAGGTAATGGATGCGCGTTTCAAAACAAGCGTTTATAAAGTCTGTCCCTCTACTGGCTCCTCCCACACATACATGTATGCGTATGTATTCGACGTACATGATTTGCCTCTATGCCTCAAAGTAAAAATTTCACATTTCATTCATATCTTTGCAAAAAAATTGACAAAATATGCAAATTCTATTAATTTTGAACACCGGGTCTTGATTGATTGCTAATCCACAATATAAATGTAAGTAAGGAGAAGTATAATTCATGAAAATAATTGAAAAAATCTTGAATTAAAGAGAATTTAATAGTCGGTATAAATATGAGAGAATTTCAAGAAGGCTTGTCACAATGTAACTGTTAATTAATTTATCGGCCATTATTTATTTAAATCTATCAAAATCAATTTTCTCTTCATCGGCTTACTTATCAAGACTATCTGCCTCTCATTGTTGTAAGAAAATGAGTGTCATAGATTTTGAGTTTCTTAATAAATATTAATAGGTAATCGATAGTAGTTGCAACATCAGATACCAAAAAAGTTTACTCTTAGTGGAATAAAATAAGACGATGTATCGTTAAGAGTTAAGTAAGAGGCTTGAATTTATTTTATATTTTAAAATAGAATTTTGTGCAAAATGTTAACACATAATGATTTAAAATAAATCGAAAGGTTCATGAATACTTTTTTTTTTTTTCGCTATTGTTCCCATATTAATTGATAAGCTAAGAAGTTAGTACCTACAAAATAAGTTAATGAATAAAAAACCCATTCGTCTAATATAGAAAACAAAATCGAGTGAAAAGTTGTAGCAAGAATTAATTCCTTCACTGAACTCTGATTAAAGAAGTTATTTTTGTGCAGTGAGACAGATCGCCGAACTAATTAAGTTCTGAGCTATCTCGTGAGGTTTTAAATTCTACTATAAACTATCTTTCAAAAGAGTTGCAACTTGTTAAATTTTTTTAATCCTTAGGTTTGTTTATTCCGTAGTAGCTAATATTTCTTTTCGAAAATTTTGCTTTATAAGAAAAGTCACCTGGCGGCAGCTGCACACTTTATTTACAGCATTGAACCATCTTTCTTTTAGTGAATTTATATGTAATTAAACTGTATATAACATGAAAAATGTAAGTTTAAAATTTAATTAACGTATTGGTCAATTTTAAACACCTTTGAATTGTCAAGAAAAAATTTAGATGAAGCTGGCAACTATTGAAGCAATGTCTTCCAGAAAAGTACAAAATGAAATTTCTAAAGCAATCTGTATAAATGTTTCGCTTCTGAAAGTAAATTTCGAAGGAAGGATTATTTTAAAAAGAAACATTAAAGTATATAATTAATGTTTCATTAATAATAATAATTTGGTTAATTGAACAGGGTTTCAACGATTTTTAACAGTTAAAGATGATTAAACAAAAATTGAATTTACGCGGAATAGGAAATGTAAATTTATTCCTTTTCAGGTAGGAAAATATAGTAAAAAGAATAAAATTAATATTTAATTTGGAAAACAATGATGATATACAATTATTCTGTTTCTTAATTTAAACATTTTTTGATCAATTAATCACAATATTGAAATTAAAATACATTTATCTGTTTATTTAGTTTTTTTCAAATTTAAAAGATTATACACACACATTAATTTGCTGCAATGATCCATACCTCTTTATAAAAAGACAACAATGCGGCTAAAAGTACAGTGACGATTGAATGTATTTTTTAAAATGTTCAATGAAATATAACTGCTACACAAAAAATAATGAAAACACAGAGTAGTAGAGGCTTTGTTTCGATAATAATCAAGTTGCGAGTCCTCCAAGGTTTTATGCTGGGCCCAATCTTCAATTTATAAATAAGAAATATGTTCAGTTCGTTTGCTCATGACACAGTTCTCATCAGCCACAAATATTATGATATAATCTTCAATAATCTCGAAAATCAGTAACTTAAATTGAAAATTGACTTATGAATTGGAAAATCAAAATCAATTCTACAACATCAACAATTATTATCCTTACCAAGAAAAGAACACCGCGTCAAAATGTTAAAATTTATGAAATACTTTGAAGCACACATATAGTATACATAGGAGTTACTCTAGATAAAAGGTTAACATGGAAACTACATGTGAATTCTATTAAACGTAAATCAGCCGCTTCAATTGAAAATTTTTACCCACTTTTAGCAAAAACCTCAAATTTATTCACCAAAATTAATTATTTATATATAAATCCTACATTAGACCTTAAATTACTTACACAGGATTTGTGTTTGAGGAGGGTGTACCTGTGACTCCACAATGGACCTGGAGGTCCAGTGAAACAAACTAAGGTTAGTTGCCAATGCCCAGTTATATTTTAAAAGCAACATAATACAAGAAAAAATCTTGATGTTCTCACACGTGAAAAACTCCTTAAAAATACTAATCTAAGATTTCCTAAGACAATCTGAATAAAATAAGTAATATAAAAATTGGAAAATTACAGTTCTTACGATTTAAAAAATTTCCACACGCCTAGATCTGTATTAAGACATAAGCCAAGCATTGAATTTTAAATTAAATATGAATGAAATTATGAAATAAATAATAAATCATTCTTAATTATCTATATTTTAAATCATAGTACCCAATACATGAATGAAAATTTATGAAGGAAACACAAAAGTCAAGCATCATTCTTCTTTGTCAGTACTTGGAAAAGATGACCATCTGGAAAGCCGCGTGTCGTTGGCATTTTACTGATCAGATGTAAAAATAAGTAATTTAGATTACTGAATAATTTTTTCATCTATCTCAGATATTATGTACGTGTACACACACACACATTTCACCCAAACGGAAGTACAACACAACCTATGCAAATAGTGTAAATATTTTATTTCTATTTTTAGTGTAATTGGAAACTCTTTTGTTACAATAAATATTATGTTAAATGTAAGAGAACAGTATTGTTATAACTATTAAATAATTTGCATACTTCAAGGAAAATGTTGTAAGAATCATATAACTCTCTACTTGCCGAAGCAAGTTTTATGAAAAATTCTTTTGTTTTTTGAATAAAAATATTGTTGGGTAGGAAACGGTTTGAAAGTCAAGAAGCTTGGCACTGACTCCCATTTGCAACATCAAAAAACTAGGCAGAAATTTTTATGTACATAAGCAAGTATTATTCAAAAAGAGGTACATGGCTTTATAGCTAGACACTTAACTTAGACTGAAACACTACTATAACAACCATAATCCGGTTTCGAGGTCGCAAATAAAAAAAATCATTTAATCAGTAATATTTTTGTAATAATAAATGAGCAATCATACATTATAATAGCTCAATATTACAACACGTAAGTACTCCGAAAAGACCATAATAACTAATAAACTTTACCTTTGACATGTATCGATAAAATAGAGGACATGGTTAATAGAAAATTTCCCGACAGATATAATCTACAAAAGTGATCACGTAATCCCAACAAATTTCATTCCGAATGCTTCCAACTATAATAAACTTGGTTGTTTCAAATTCCCTTTTTACAGCAGCGTTTGACCAGGTCCATGATGCCCAAAAAATCTAGCACCAGTATCGTCGTATAAATCATGCTTGTATCCAAGCGCCAGGCACTCATGGATGTGCTCTGATTACGTTTACGCGTTAATCGAGTGCCAGCCAACTAGTGGCTTCTACTCCGTATGGATGTAGCTTGTTTAGGGAAACAATTAGTACAAGTCTCGCAAATTTTGGCATCTTCAGACACCGTAAATGTCGTGAGGGAACCAGATCGATTGTACAACGCTAAAAGATAAATTTAAGTTTCACATTGTTATTTATAATCCCACATGGGATCCAAAAATTAAGATACAAAGGGTTTTTAGTATACTTCTTCACGGTAATCTTTAGCAAGAAGCGATAGATTAGTACATGGTCTGAAGAATTACCACAATCATTAGTTATCTTAGATCTAATATATTTAACGAAGTTTCGGCCTGCGTAGCAGGGCACTTTACTTCTTCATCTGTAATAGCACCTGGAAAAGATAAACATTCTCACGGAGAAATGAAAACTCGCAGTGAGAAGAAGAAATAAAATAATAAAATATTTTCTTGAGATTTAGTAAAGTTCAAAATTGAAAAATCAGGGATAATATAATTCCAGTTAAATAATACAAGGTAGAAAAGTAAACACAGAGAGACATTAGGTCTATTTTAAAAAGTCGTGGTAGCTAAGTTTATTCTTAAAATTTGTTTTTCTTTTTAAATATATTTCTTCTAAAAATGTAAATATGTCTATAAATACTGTTCCCAGCAATGGGAAAAATTTACAGCATTAAAGGGGACTTTCTTGAAAATCGAAGGATATGTTACTCTACACACGATAATGCTACTATTTCAAGAAATGATTTATGCAAATTTAAAAAAAAATTAAACAATGAAAAGTGAAAATGTATAGCAAACATATTTAATAAATATCAACTATAGTGGTTTATGAAGAAAATCTTAACACGTGTTCTATCTTATTTCTCACTTTTATATCCATAATTGATCCTTTTGGTATAAGAAGGCGTGGCTATTAGATTCTGAAAAACTGGGAAAGTATTGCTGTTTTAAGCTCCGCCTCTTGTAAGAAATTTTGCTATGTGAAGTGTTCCATAGAGAATTACACTAATTGGCGGTAATTTTTTTTAGAATCATATTATGCACCATTTACATTGTTCAATATTCATACTATTTACTATTAAATGAGATCTTTTGTTCTTTTTAGTTTCACCCTTTTGTAAAAATTTAAAATGAAAAAATAAGCAAGTATGGTAAGTATTTGGTAATTTTCTGTTATTGGGATTAGATTCAGATATAGACTATATATAGATTCAGATTAAATCCTCAATATTTGGAGAGAATTTAAAAACTCAAAAATAACAATCAAAATATTTATTATTCGGTTAAAATAAAGAAGATCAAAGAATATTAACATACAAACAGAAATTCAGAAATTTATAATACTAATTAAACAATAAGAAATGTGATAAAAACATTTATTTTATGTTTTGGTCAGAAAATTAATTTTTGCATATTCTTCATCTTAAACAGCTGCCAATTTTTCATTAACTTGTTATAGATTTCAATAAAGTAAACTTTCAAATATCAGTATTTTTGCAACATTACATTCAGAAATCTTTATGCTTCGTATTACATAATATTTTATACATTCATTATTAATTCCCATTAGTTGGACGGTTTATTTTTAATAAAATATTTATAGTGCTTATTTTACTTCAGATGAGATATGAACAGATTAATCAAACCCATATTTACAGTTCTCACATTGAATTATGTATGCATTGTTGTTATTTCTCAATTGTAAGGTTCTTTATATATTAAAAGTCTTTTTATAATTATAAAAATATAATCCTTTCATAAAAGATGATATCATTTATTAGTGTATAATAATTTTATTCACACGTTGTCTAATCCGATGCATACCGATTGTTTAATGTAAAGTAAATTCAAAATAATTACGAATATTTTCTCAACCATTCTGGGAGTTCAACCTGAACGAATACTCTTAAAACACTTCCTAGGGACACCTTTTTTGGCGGGGTTGAGTCATCACTCAGCTTCCAGATGAATTCTGTCCATTTCAAGTTTTATATTTAAAACTCAATTTATAACTTTTAAATATATAGTTCAAAATAAAAAAATATCACAAAGGAATATCACCATGAACTTTAAAAAAGTTAAATAATAAATAAAGGAAGTAATGTTAGCTTCATGATTATTAATGTAACAACTTCATAGACATATTCGCTAAAATATTCTAAACCTTATTTGTGTATTTTTTATTTCACTAGTAAGCAATATATGTATAAGAACATGATTCTACTTCTAGGCCACGCTCTTTGGAGTTTAAAAGCCTTGGATTCTCAGTTTCTGTTAAAGAGAAGATACACTTTTACTTTCAATCCAACTCTTTCTGGAAGAGAGCTTTAACGTCAACAGAGCAAATCCAGCTTTTGTAAATATTTCCACCAAATTATCGACATTTATATTGTGTTCATGTCAATACCCCAATCATTAGCAAATACTGCCTGAGATACATATACACTGTACACATTGATATCATAAAGAAATCTCGATCTGAACGCGAAAATTCTCCGAATAACACCCCCACCCCCAACAGGAGCATCGCACACTAGTCTAAATGTTAAGGGCATATGAGAAGCACCAAATATCATTCAACCCTACTAAGAATATATGCTTAACCAAGTGAAACAGCTCTACAATAAAACCACAACTGTATAAATCGAAGTTTCAAAAGCACTAAATACTATAGAGTTAAAACATGCCCCAATAGAAACGGTTGCAAAGGTACACAAGACATGTGCTTCAAAGCCTACCAATGCTGACCAAGTCAAACATTGTGCAGCATCACCAAGCACTATAGATATTAAAATAACATGGACTCCACCTACACAAACAGTCATTAACACACTTAAAAAGATTAATTGTGACGAAAACATACAGAAAATACAAATATAACACAGAAAAGTTTTAATTAAGCATAAAAACACCATGAAAAGGAGGATTTACAACAGACACTGCAAGACAACAAAATCAATTGTGAAGGTACACCACAACACAGAGAATTATATTATTTAATGTTCCATGTAAGGTGGACGAAATGAATTAGTAGGTTAAACTAGGAACTTAACACAAACCAGACACAGTTTTCTATTAAAGTAGTTCAGATTAAGGCACGCAGAACAAATACAGAATAGCAGTACAATATAGTAGATATGAAAAGAACACCAGCCTATTTACTGGTAAAACAACATTTTATCAACTTTTTCATCAATGTGTCAAAGTTTGAATACTACAGAAATATCTCCCTGTAGTATTCAAACTACTAATCAGCTTGAAGTGTAATCTTTTCGATCATACCACAACTAAAATGACCACAGCGCGAAATATGGCAGAATGGATAGGACTGAACAGTGTAAACTTAGACACTGGGAGAAACATGCATACATCAACTGTGATCCGGCAAATGACAAGCATGATATTGACTACAAAACAGACCATTCGGCATACTCTACAGAATGTTCTTACAATAAATACAACATTTACTAGAATACAAACACAAGAACGATATAAGCACTCTCTTTATTTTCAGATTAGGGTATAGGTAAGTGAATTACTGCTTTGTATATTCATTAATTAAACAACAGTTAGTTAATAACTTTACCTTATAGCAATAGTTTTTATTCTCAATCTTAGTATTTCATTAAATTATTAAGCACAACAAATTAATACAAAAAATGCAACCCAATTCTGATAATTTTAAAACTTCATTAGCATCACAGAAAATTTCATATTTCGTAAATCATTAAAACTTTTTAAGTTAGAACAAATTAAAATATTTATACATAAGATTATTAAATATTCTTAAATTAAAGCTAAACATTATGTCCCCGAAAATTACACAAAGAGGTAAAATTAAAATTTAATACTCGTAAAACGCACACAACATAAACATGAGAATTATACAGATCAATTTACATAACAGCAGAGCAGCTGCATCACTAGCAGCAATTTACATTAGGTATAACACCATAGGTATAGCTTTGCTTCAGAGCCCATACGTTAATAATAATAAGCTGAATGATTTCCCAAATAGTTGGCATACATTGATTCATTTAAAAAAACATGGATAGTATTCACCGAGTAGGTAATTGTTAATTAACTACCACTAACTGAGGCGTCTGTCTACGTCACAGCACAAGAAGGAGACATTACAGTAGGTACTGTGTACTAATTGTAATGCCCTATTGTGTTACGAGACCATATGGAAACTTGGCGGCAGCCCTCCATGAATGGTCGCACTTTATAGATCACACATTTCCATTCATACGAGGTGCAGATCTGAACGCAAGGTCACAAGTTGCGGTTATAGCTTTGAAGATGACAGGGAAACAACATTAATAGATTACCCAATTGAACAGCACTTACACAGGGCCAACTAGGTAGACAATACCAACATTCCGCACAACTTGAGTTAAGAAAACCTAGATTTTACGCAAGTCCAATGATTGTGCTTTGTTTGTAATCTCCAAATGGACAGAAATAGATTATAACTGTATACGCAATGATATATAATATAAAATTCACTAATTTATAGCACTAGATTAAACACAAAAGTAGCAATCGCAGTAAACCCAAAAGAAGCTTTAAAACTAATTGCAGAAAATTCTAAAGCAAATTGAACAATGTAAACAACACAGAAGTACTAAACAAACTAACCGAAGACCTAATAGTAATTACGCAAAATTTAGTAAAATCAACCTACAAGAAAAAGAAATGCCATAGCACATAATTCTTCAGGTGTGGGCAAAAGAGTTAGCAATACAAAGAAACAAAGTTAGAGCAAATCATCGTAGATTTCGTAATTGCAACGATAGTGAAAAGCGACAGTGGAGAAGTTTGTTCAACATAGAGCGCTCCAAAGACAGCAAAGCAATATGAAATGCAAAAACAAAGGTATGGAAACAATTCTGCACATCTCAAACATAAATACTTGACACGGGCTTCAAATTAACTCAAAATAAAATCTTTAAACGAATGGATATTCGAACCAGCTGGGAGAATAACTTAGCTCTCAATAAGGAAAAGTTGCCAAAGAAAGTATTATCAAACATAACTTTCCAAATAAGTCAATCTTATTTCATCCAGTAGCACCAACAGGCATAGCTAAATTGCCAATAAGGAAGGAAGTAAGGAATACCACTTAGTCATTTAACACGAATAAGGTTCCGGCACACCGATGATTTTGACTATCTCATCAATAGAAGGATGGTTGATGCATCACCATACATAATTACAACATGGATAAGATAATAACTACAACATGAGTTTTAGACCGCAAAACTTAATTGCACCTTTAAGAACATAAAAAGTAACTTTGCCAAAAATGACGAGGATGTGTCACTACAGGATTCCTAATAAGCGTAAAAGGTAAAACTAGAAAATTAATAGAAATCACAGGTCAGGCAGCCAACATAGCTTCCAAAAATTGACGTAAGGACCACCACCTAGCTCTATTAGTTAACAAATGTAACATTATAACGTCTGCCAAGCTACACAAGCTACAACGTGAACAAATAATCAGGATATGTGATAAATTCGTTAAGGCAGTTAACATCATTAAGTACTTAGATGTGGCGTTAGATCAGAATATCAATTGGCTCCAAACATAAACACATTGAGATAAAAGGCAATAGTTGGTCACGGACATTTAATGAAACTAGAACCGCGAGTCTGGGGTAATAAATTTAATTTACTGTAACCTTGGTATCACACAGTAGCAGTGAAAATTTTCTTATAGGCTCATTAGAATGGGGGATAACTTAGAAAAACAGCCGAACTATTTATTAAAAAGAGGTCCAGAGGTCCTTTTTACTCAGAATTATGAGGGCCTACAGGACAACTTCAACAGCAGCGTTTAACGTCTTTTCCCGTGTGTTGCTACACTGCTAACCACCGTAAATGCAACACCCTGAAAAAAGCATGCAAATAACACGAAATTCACAACATGAATTATCAGAGGTGAGATATGCAAATAAATAGAACTTCATCGCAGGCGCACATCATGCGTGCCTGTGGCGGCACTTCAAAGCGTTGTGTTGGAGATTTTAACGATTTCATGTTTGGCAGTTGTATTTTTTTAAAACGATTTGTTATACTTTGTAGAAAACAGTAATCATTTTTTGATTAGGTATCAGAGTTTAACAGAGAAAGGATAATTGCCTACCGAGATTGTGGATTATCTTTCAGGGAAATTGGTAGTCTTGCTTACGAAACCAAACAACTAATGCGGATATGTGATCGTTGGATGCAGGCTGGTACAACGACCGACTTGTTCGGTCACATCCACGTCAGTTCACCACTTCACATGATGACAGGAAAATTGTGGGCATAGCAGTGACGGATCTCTCAGTCACATCACAAACCATAGCACAGCATTTTGAGACTGTAACCGCAAGGCATCCATTACTCCGTATACCCTTGCAACAGAACGTCAGAAGTTTCCGCCGTTAATGTAGCGATGAAAAACGGAACGGATGTGTAGGGCAGAATGGAAAGAAATTGTCTTTACTGACGAGTCACGCTTTTTTCTACAATACCACGATGATCACATTCTAGTCTGGGGGCACCTTGGAGAGAAGATGCTGAACAGCTGAGTTATGCAAAGCCTCACTGATCCTGCACTTGATATTATTGTATGGACCAGTATTGGATATCACTCTCACAGTCTTCTAATAGGCATTGCAGGTACTTTAAACACATCTCCGAGGTGTTGGAGCCAGTTGTCCCTCTTTAACTTCAGGATTTGCCCATAGCCATATTTCAACAGGATAATTAGCGACCACACGTGACACACATCGTCCAAGTGTTCGTTAATCATCAGATTGAATTGCTACTTTGGACAGCTAGCTCTCTGGATATTTCACCGATAGAAAACATATGGTCCATGGTTGCTCAACGATTGACTCAGGTTACATCCCCAGCTGCCACACCAGATCAACTTTGGCAATGTGTGGAAGCTGCTTAGCCAACGTCACGAGCCGTGAGTCAAGAAACGGGGTCGTTTAGAAGACAACAAGTGTCTGCACGAACAGTTCGACGACGTTTGCTGCATCATGGACTCTCAGCTCGGAGACCATGGCTGCGGCTTCCCTTGACGCTGCGTCATAGACAAGAGCGCTTTGAATGGTGTGATCAACGACGAACCTGGGCAAACGAATGACGAGACGTCATCTTTTCAGATGAATCCAGGTTCTGTGTACAGCATCATGATGGTCGCATCCGTGTTTGGCGGCATCGTGGTGAACGCACACTGGCAGCGTGCATTCGCCATCGTCATACTGGCCCATCACCTGGCGTGATGGTATGGGGTGCCATTGGATACACTTCTCGGTCACCTCTAGTTCGCACTGACGGTGCTTTGAACAGTGCACGTTACATTTCTGGTGTGTTACGACCCGTGGCTCTACCCTTTATTCGAGCCCTGCGAAACCCTACGTTTCAGCAGGATAATGCCCGATCGCATGTTGCCGGTATTGTACGGACCTTCCTTGATACGGAACATGTTCGGCTGTTGTCCTGGCCAGCACGTTCTCCAGATCTTTCACCAATAGAAAATGTCTGGTCAATGGTTGACGAGCGACTGGCTTGTCACCAAACGCCAGTCACTATGGTTGATGAATTGTGGCATCGTGTTGAAGCTGCTTGGGCATCTGCACCTGTACATGCAATCCAATCTCTGTTTGACTCAATGCCCAGGCGTATAACTGCTATTAATACTGCCAGAGGTGGTTGTTCTGGGTACTGATTTCTCAGAATCTTCCCAGCCAAATTTTTTGAAAATTTAATCCCTTGTTATATTTCTAGTATAATATATTTGTCCAATAAATATCATTTTGTTATCTGCATTTCTTCCTGGTGTAGCAATTTTAATGGCCAGTAGTGTATATATAAGACAGTAGTGGTAAAAAGTGTGGAAACGTTTCATGAAAAGTTCGTTTTCAATGCTTGAATGTTCAGAACACAGATTTTTTTTATGGTATTACCATTGAAATATATCATTGGAAAGGTAGTTTAATGACTATCTTAAGGAAAAAATTTACAAAACATAACTAATAAAATAATAAGAGAAATATAAGCAATTTGACAATGTTATGTAACACTAATTGGTTAATCTTCACCTTTAGCTACAACTGTATAACACTTTTTCATGCAGTAAACTAATTTTTCAAGAACATCAACTGTTATGACATGAACCCAAAATTTACCTGTTGCTTTTGATAAATGGGTTTTATTGCTGGTTTGTTTTCCACTCATACATTTTTCTAATTGCTTTTATAAATTTTGGATAGACCTATGATAAGGGTTTCTTGCCTGTCATTTCATAAAAAAATATGATTATTCTGAAATAACTTTTACACTCACTACTATATGATATGAAGAAGAATCATGTTGAAATCTAAATCCTATCGTTTACTGTCTTAGAAAAAAATGAAAATATTATAATATATATATATATATATATATATATATATATATATATATATATATATATATATATATATATATATATATATATATACAGTGGAATATTAAGTTTTATTTTTAGTTTTTCATTTGAGATATTGATGAGGAAGTGACAAGAAGAACTCGACCACACGCAATATAGGATATCTGAACTTTAATTACATGGGATTAATTTTATATACATAACAATCAAACCAAGTTTATAGTATTTAAACTTACAAACAACAAGTAAAATAAAAATTAATAAAATTTTTATTCAACTGGCTCAATTTAAAATATTTTCGATCTAATTAGACACATTTTGTTTTAGAGGATTTATTAAAGGAGAACAGAAATAGTACTAATAGAATGGCATTCATGAGTATTGATGTGGAGAGAGAAGACAGAGACTAAACTGGCTAATTAATAAAGTAGGGGTTAATTTATTATTATTTAATATAATACAAATGATAACACGATTACATTCCTCTACTCGTAATTTTGAAGAATGGTCAAAATTTCGAGGTCTAAATGTAGACTTTAATTTTTTTATTACGTTTTTCGCATATCAGTGGTCTCACGATTGTATAACATACACGAATCTTCACAGCACATTTGAATAAAAGGAGACTAATCAAAAATGATTCCTCAACTATGGGTGCTTCCCCTGTATCATATTACGAGAAACACAGAATGAACCAGCCATTTTCAACAGATTCGAAATCAGCCATTTTCAACAGATTCGAAATCAGCCATTTTCAAAAGATACGAGGTGCATATAAAATTACAATTTCATGTTTGTACTTCTTTACTAATATGGAGTGCATATAAATTTCTTGGTTTTCTTCCCTTTGACATATGATAATCGTTTTTGATCTAAAAGAAGTTCTCGTGGAAAATAAATACATTAAACAATCATTTTTACAAACTTGTAAAGACCTATAAAACAGTTCGAAAAAAACAGAAAGTTTGTAAAATATACTCACTTCAAAAAATTAAGCATGAAGAGGAAAATGCTAATTTCCGGAAGCCAATCAGAGTTGAAGAGGATGTAAATCACCGCAGAGGTAGATGGAAGTATGCAAACATGTTAGGTTACAGCCAATCGCGCTTTCCTATGAAGAAATATTCAAAAGTGCCGTCTTATAAGATACCAGCCTTATGAATGGTTACAGAAGTTGATTGTAAGTGCTGATAGAAGGTGTTTAAGACTTTCGTACAATTTGTTTTCAAGACATACGTGTTTCTGTGACTTCCAGAAGACGAATGGAAGATTATGAGCGCTGACTTGCTGTGGGGCGCATTGAAGCAGGACAGTCGATCTTAGATGTTGCTCTTTTCTTTGGCGTTAACTATTTTGTAATTTCACGTTTATGGAAACAATTTCAAACCCCACAGACAGTTGTCCGAAAGCCCGTAGCAGGTCGCCCAAGAGTTACAAACCTCCCGGAAGATCGATATATTGCGATTTTAGTCAAGCGGAATCACAGAGCGACCTCCACACGTGTGACATCTTTTGTTACAGCGTCGATTGGTAAGGTGATATCTGCAGCTATTGTACGCCGAAGATTACATATGAGTGGACTGTACGCCCGGGTACCTCGAGTTTGTGTTTGTCTATCCATCCAATCAAAAGGGGCACGATTAAAGTGGAGCCGGGAACATGTCAATTGGACTGTGTCTGACTGGGGCAATGTCATGTTTACTGATGAGTCAAGATTTACTCTGGAGCCAGATGAAAGCACATAAGAATATGGTGTGAACAAGGAACAAGCAATCAGCGCCAAAACACGTATTATGGGGTGGAAGTATTATGGTGTTTGCAGGGATTTCATTAGCATACCGCACCGACTTACACATCTTTAAACGGGGTTCTGTTACGGCTGTCCGGTATCCAGATGAACTCCAAGAACCCATTAGGAGATTGTACGCTGCAGCAGTTGGCTTTACTTTTGTTTTAATGGATGATAACGCACGTCACCATAGAGCTAATATATATATATATCATTTTCTCGATTTATGTTTGATATATATCATTTTCTCGATTTATGTTTGATATATAGCAGTGATTGCGAGTTTTAAATTGATCCAATAAGGCTAGACACTCCTTTAATGCTACATCTCTCAAAATAGAATTTTTTTCTTTTGCGACATAAGTATTATAAAAATCTGTTTTCGATTTTGATACTCCAAAAATGGATTTTAACTCATTTTTGCTTTGTGGTGACATTTTGAAATCGAAAAAAAAAAAGGATGTGAATATATTTCAAATAATTTTCTTTTATTTGTCTCAATAAGTAAAAAAAACTTTTAAAAGTAATAGTAAGTTTACTTTTCTTGTTTTGCATTTTCAATGTATCTAATTTATTTTGAAATTTTTAATGGTTTCAGCAATGGAAAGTTATTATTCTTTAGTTGAGATTTAAATAACAAAAAATTTCTTCCGAAATGCTTTCACGTGATAAAAGGAATCAATTCTTAAATTATTTATCCTTTATTATCAAGTATTAAATGATTGAATTATTTGGTGATATCTACTGAAAATCACAAATATGACATTGATTATTTTTTTAATTCTGGAGTTGGTCTTTGTTGACCAGTCATTTTAATTGACCAGAAATTTATTAACAGCAAAAATTTCAGAAATGCTTATAACTGTATGCAATATTTTTACAATAATCATTTCAAAAATGAAAGATTCTATATATTTCATTCTATTTAAGCATGAACAAGCTTTGAGTATCAGGCCGGAATTATTCATCTTGTATCACTTGTTAATGCAACAGAAAAGGCGTTGACACGATTGAATGATGTTCCTCATCACTCTCATTCTGTTGATGTTTAGGCCAATAAAATTGACTTTTTAAAGGACGCTATTTGTTTGGGAATTTTCGAAAGCATTTTTTTTTATATACTCAAAACTCATGAACGTATGTAGTAATGACGAGCTCTGTTTTTTAATTTGCGCGTACATTTAAATAATATTAAATTTTTTGTGCGTATTATAATAATCAAATAAATGGCAATTAATAACGTTTATTCAAATATGCAATATTTGTCACGAAGTTTTATTAAAAGTACCAAAATTATACAATATTCACTAATTTGTTCCAATTTGCGTTTACATTAGCTTTAGTTAAAAGATTGTAAATAAGTAGAATGCCTCATTCACTAATCAATTTCTTATTCTCACATTAGAATTATTTAGCTGATAAAATCGTGCAAATATTAATGGTAATCCGAGTAAAACATGTTTCCGATATATTTTGAAATATTAACAAAAAAACATTAATCATAAAAATTTTTAAAAAATGAAAAAAAAAATTGCTTTAAAATAAAACAGAATTAGGTATAACAACGGAAGCAGACAGCTTCAAAAAGCCTCTCATCAAGACGAGTTTCATACCGACTTTCGTTGTTTCATATTGAGTTGAAATCCAAGGTAATGGAGAAAGGATTTCAAAAAGAGAATGATTAAGAGTAGCGTATACATACGAACAGGAAATTCTTCCGTTTCAGCGGAACTTTTCATTCGCTGTTTCGCAATATTTTTTGACGTCATTAAATTTTTTAGTATTTATTCTTTTTTGATTCGTCTCGTTCGAAGAGAAAGCTACTTTATCTCATCTTTTTAATGTTTGCTGCTTCGTTCGACGATGCTAGGAAATCCAATTTTAAGCGTGGCATTTGTTTACATACAGGAAGAATTCTTTGTTCTATCTCATTCTTCACTGTGAAATCGCTTGGATTATACAAGCTTTGTTTGACAGCTTTATTAAAGCCATTTCTTTTTTGTAGTGTTTGCCATGTGACTTAGTACGTATCTTTAGTTTGAAACATAAGTTTCACAATCAGAAGGACATTTTCCCCCTGGAAATGTAAAACCTGTGAAATACAACATTCGTAAAAGGTAATTGTAGGAATACTTATATTATTAAATAACTCTATATTCTATTGTTCAATTTTTTGTATGAGAAAATATGACTATTATCAGTTGTAAATACATTTTGTGTTAATAATAGATTGAACTGTCAATATTCTTTAAATTAAAATTAAAACATTAGAATTCTATTAAAACGAATAAGATTAATTAAAAAAGAAACTATTAATGGAAAATTCATGATTTTCTAGTAATCATAGGCAATAATAAATTATTTATTATTACTTTTCAATTAAAACTATTATTAACGTTTAGGTTATCTTGGGGGGTTTCATTTCACACCTAAACAAATCTTTATTAATACATTTATTTCTACGACGAACGCTGTTACTATTTTGTAGATACCTGCCCTCTTTGTTTGTCGGGTGAAATTATGGACTTTAATCATTTGACAATTTGCACTGCACTTGCTTTTATTACTTTTGACTTTGACAACTTTACCAAGGCTAAATTTTATTGGGCCGCCAGAGGTCATATGGCAGATAATGCCAATGACTGACGTAGGGAAAAAAAAACATTTATTTCTGGCTAAAACTAGTATGAAAATGGTCACTTTATTGTAAACATAATGGATTGTGTTTAAAATGTATTTGTATTTTACTAAAAGCCGAGCTGGCAGCCGAGTGATTAGCGCTCTTGCCTTCAGTTCAACAATTCGTGGGTTCGTATCCCACTTTGGATATGGATGTTTGTTGTGGTTCAGAATCCACTCAAAACTGTAGGTTCTGGTCTAATTAGCCCTCGTGTGACAAAAATGACAGTTGAGCGAGAAACAAGTATTTTATTATATAAAATTTGAGTTATCATAAATTTATTAAAAAATTTTTTTCACGTACTAAATATTTAGGAATGAAAACAGATTCAAATTTAAATCTCTCTCATTTTCGTAACAATTCTTAAAAATTTAATCTATTCACATGATATCAAAAGAATTGAGAAAATTAGTTCGTAGCTTTTTGATCCTCATTTGATATTATTTCGCTCATATAGTACGAGAAAGAAAAAATTCAAGACTCGAACGTTTTACTCTGAAATTCTATAACATTTATTACAGATTTACCATATACCTTTCCAATACTTTTATTCCACTGAAAAAAATTTATTTTCGATGACAATGTTTTGGTACGTCATTCAGCCTATACATTATAATTTTTACTTTTCAGCTTTTTTGAACCTTTTTAGTAGAGTTTGTCTTCTAAATTAGTTAAATCACCAAATTTGCAAATATTTACAGTTTTAGATAACTTATATGACAGGAATGAGTTTTTGCCATAAAAGTTTTATTCCGATAGTGAATAAATTTGGAGAAGGTTGCTAAAATATATTTTCAACAGCAAATCACTCACACTCAGTTATATTCGGTATATCCTAACTCTGATGAATAATCTTATTTGTGATATCATTTTTCTCAGTGCGAAATCACGCTTTTCCTCTCTTTTAAAGCATGTCATTAAACAGATATTGAATTTTGCAGATTATTTTGACGCTTGAATATCGCACCGCAATACTTTTATTAAAAAGAAAAACTTTTCGATATTTCCTTCTTTTCTTTTCAAATCATGCTATGCTGGGGTGAGTAAAACTTTCAAAGTAAATATTTTTCTCATCAACTTTGAATTAGATCTCTGTTAACTGGGAATGAAATATATCCCAGTTTTCTTTTTAAAAGAGCTATTTAAATGTCTGTGACAAAATACAGTTTTGTCTGCTTGGGATTTAAGCTTTCAAGTTTCTTGGAAATTTAATCACTTGTTATATCCAGAGCAACTTATCAAATCTTTTCATTGTGTTAGCATTTCTCCCTGGTGAAGAATTATTAATTACCTGCAATGAGGATAAAAGTTTTAAGTGATGCGTCCCTTTTGAAATTTAAATGTGCTTCGAACTTGTCATCCTCAGTATCGTGACTTTCTCTTATTTCGTATATTTTACTGACAATAATTTTTTCTTTCTTTCTGACTTATTGAAATTAGTGATCATTTACTTTTTTTACGAGATTTTAAATAGCAGAGCTATTTGATGTAGAGAGAATTAAATTTATTATTCTCATTTTTTAAATATTATATACATTATTGTTGACTGAGGAATCTATTTATATGTTATTCTTACTTATTATTCCCATTTGACGAAATAATTGGTGATGTTGTCGCACCAGCATGCTTCCTTGAACCTAACCCTGAGTTGGGCTTTAACAATTAGATAAAAGCAGCCGGGTGTGGAGTCTTCATGATTTTTAAATAGGGGCAAAGCAGAAAACCCCCATGGACTGCCACGGCCAGAAGTATCATTTCATTTGGAAGACATAGCGCGACTACGACATATATAAGGTTCCCCAACCATCTTTAGCAGGCACGACAGATCTTCGGTTACGCTGGTATACGAACTCAATAACTTATAATACTGAGAACGATGCCCTAACCAACCAGGCCATCACTTCCCTCGTCATTGATGTTAAAACAAAAGATGAAGCATAAGCGGGCTTAATACTATAACACAGACAACCTCCTATTAAGGAAAGAAAATAGTAAGCACACTTTTAAATGGACTCTAAAGTATTGGTAACTGAATGAAGAAAATAATATTGGTGTAAATTTGTATAAATACTATTAAAATTGATATAAAAGTACAATTGTTTAATGTTTTATGCACAAATTTTATTTATTTCTTTATTTTCTACAGAATGATTAGTCAGTGGCCTAAAGTTGTACTGGTTTTTGGTGTGATATTTATGAAAGTTTCATCTAAAGGTAAAGAAATATATTTTATTATTTGAAAGCTTAATCTCGAATTCTTCTTTGAATTAATTCAGAAAAAGCTTTTATTTGAATTGTTTATATTCATAATATGACTACTTAATTTTAGGAAAAAGTACTTTTTTCTATCTATCTATCTATATATATATATATATATATATATATATATATATACATATATATTCGTATTTTATGATTTTATTGACTATTTTCCCCAGTAAAAAAATGTATATATTTTTTTACCATAAAGTAATGACAAATAATAATGCAATAAATAATTTAAGGAGATTAGAGTAAATAGAGAAAGATGCAAAACCCGAATTAATATATATATATATATATATATATATATATATATATATATATATATATATATATATATATATATATATATATATATATATATATATATATATATATATATATATATTAGTTACGTCTCAAAATACATTATAAAATGTCTCAATTTTTTTCTTTTTATTAAATTAAACTATGAATTTACAAAACGAAATTTAAAAATTAAACTCTTTTCAAATTTCGTTTACATTTTAATTGAAAAATAAAATGGTTGTCCAATGGTGTTTGTTATATTCTTTTAATTATTATTTTTTTACTATCACAATACGCATACATTTTAATACATATGAGTTAGGTGCAAACAAATTTAACTTAAAATTAAAATTAACATCCTTCAGTTTATTTTTCAATATATTTTATAAAAATGTCAAAATTATTATTAAAGATTTTATTTTTTCAAATGATTATTTCAATTAATACTTATTATATAAACATGGCACGTATTATATTTACTTGTGTGTGAAAATCTTGTTATTTTATTTTTGAACATCTACTTGTGCTTAAACTATCTGTCAAACTTTTTAATGCTTTTAACTCTTTAAAAAATAATATTACTTTTACATTAAAAAAAATAAAGTTTTGCGAGGTAAATGTTTTGAAATTAAAATTTTTTAGAAATGTTTTGGTCTAATTTTACAGAAAAAAGTCTTAATTATTATGACATTCCATTTCAAATTGGACAATTTATAATTCCACAGAATATACTCAATTTTATTCTAAGCACAATTTTGAAACATACGCTTAAGAAATGGAAAAAAAACAGATTTAATTTCTTGTAAATATGCTCTACATGAACAATACTTTTAATGTTGGTAAAATATATCATTGTGTGCGTGTGTGTTTCATAACTCATAACATTTTTTTGTATGTTTAAAAATAGAGGACGAAGCAGATTTTATAAATAAACAATACAGCTCTTTTAATATTGCGAAGTGGATACACTTAATTGTTGAAAGTTATTTCAAAATGCATCTACACATCAGCCGTATATTACCACCCGAAAGATTTGTTGCTTGTTTGGGAGAAATCAGACTGTTTTTGCAAAATCAGGGGAAAATTGATCAATATCTACAAATGTTTAATGTTATATAGTTTCAAAGCACAAATACAATTATCGTCATGGTGTATCTCATTCGTGTTTTAGACTCTAGACTGCATGTTTTCAGGAACGATATAATAACACAAAATACTACTAATATTTCTCGAACTGGAAGAAAACATCAAAAATTTAGATAAATATGAGAATCCAAACAAAGGAAAAGTTATTGAAGAATTAATTTTTTTATAATTGATTCTTGAATCGAAGAATTTTCAGCGAGATTTTCTTTGTTCTAAGAATTATTGGAAACACTTATTTTACTATGACCCTGCTGTGATTTTATTTGATAAATTGAACTTATTCCAATTCTATTGGTCGGAATCTGAAGAATTTGAAATTCAGTCGATTGGTTTCTAACCTAGTTTAGTACGGATTTAAAAAAATTATTGAAACAAGGAGAAAACTGGAATCGATTTAAAAAGAAGTAATAGTAAACAATATAAGTAAAAATACAAGTAACGAGAGAAATTTTGGTTACATGGAATTTGATTCTAAACACATTTAACTTGAAGAAGCTGACTCTCTCTCTTTCTCATGCTATTTTAACATAATTTCATCTTTTTATGCTTACGAGTCTCTGTTTTCAGAGATGAATGATATTAAAAGCCCTCTTAGAAACATTTTGGCAGATGATTCCCGTTCAGCATGCATACTTCAAAAAGCAATATCTTACAACAGTATAAATTGTTTGTCATCTAAGTTGCGATAACACAATAATCGTATTAACATCACATTAACTTGAATTACTTATATAAATGTACTTTTTGTTAGTAAAGGAAAAGTTTTGAGTTGTTCGCGCTTAATTTTATCTTCCCAATAATCATTAAGTCAAAATTATTTGATGGCTTCATTACATATGTCTATGGCTTCATTGAATATTTCTTTTGAAAGAAAATGGCACATTGATCGATAAAAGTTCGCTATTCTTGCTCAATATAAAGAGAAAAGACAAAATGCCGACATAAAGTGCTTCAATTGCTTTTTTTTCTATTTTTTGAGTAAGTACCTTGTAAGCAGGTACCGCTCTATACCTTGCAGATGGTATAGAGCGTCTTTAAAGCAAGTTTCTGATTTCGACCAATGGAGAACATGTACCTACGAGAATTGTGGATTATCTTTAAGAGCAATCTGTTATTGTGTTGCATGAAGAAAAGCTGCTGTAACATAGATTTGTAATCGCTGGATGCAAGAAGGAATGGCAAACCTAGTATTTATCTTGTTCCACCATTGCACGTGATGATTGGCACGTTGTCCACATGGCAGTGATAAATTGCTCTGAAACGTCAGGAAACATGGCACAAAAAATGCTGACTTTAACGCACCATTCGATGTTGTCTGGTATTATTCTCGTAGGAAATGGCATCCACTTAGTTGGATGTCATTTCCAACTAAGCGGGATGCCCGCTAGGCATGCGTTGCTTCATTTTATTTTATACAAAATGACAGACATTTGCCTCATTAATTGTGCGATGCACGACGAACATGGACGAAGGATTGGAATGATATGGTCTTTACTGATGAATCTCACTTCTGCATGCAATAATACAATGGTTGGAGTGTAGTCTGGAGATGCTGTAGGGAGAGACTGGTAGAGTGTTGCGTTAAGCATTCAGCCAAGATACCCTCCCCCTCCGCTGCATCATATCAACTAATGCAATATGTGGAAGTCGAGTGGAATGCTATACCCAAGAATATATCTCAAATCTCTTTAATTATATGCCATGGTGAATGGCAGTGGTTATAACTAACAATTCCGATTGCTATAACTACAAATTTTATCATCACCAAGACTTCAATAGAGTATATAATTTAAATAATTTGATCTTTATATAAAGTGTTATCTACCAAATAAATGTTGCAATAATATCTCTAGACTTTCAAAGTCTGCAAATTGGGTGGGGCTAGCCGTGTATAAAACAAATAAATTATTATATAGCATTTAAACTTTTATTGAAATATTTTCTTATTTAACAAGCTTTTATTAAATATTAGCTCTTAACAAAGTATGAGAAGTATTCAAAATGTACTGACTTACTTTTTTTTAGATGACTTATTTTATCAAATTAGTTTGCATATAAATTATTTTATATTCTTCTAGATACTAATCTGTATGACAAGGTCATATGTATGCTTCTAATGATCCTGTTCGTTACTCATACAAATGAAGAATGTAAACATTTTTTAAGACATCACATTCATTGAATATTAAACGCTAACATTATCTCACATTTATTACACAAACATTTATTTACGATTTGAAAGTTTTCTTGGCTTTCTGGCCTTTTTTTTTTCCCGTGAATACTTTTTACAAGTCTTCTTCAAAAGCTATTTTATAGATGTCAAAAGTATTTTTATATTTATGTGTTATTACGTTACCCACTCACTACACAATGTCAAAGCTTACTTGAACAATTTTGTTTGCAATATGCATGATGTATGTAGATAGGAAAAAAAATTGCACTCTGATATAGCTGACATCTGTCATCGCTTCGAGCAAACTTAATATTTTCAGATTGATTTTTAATGTTTTCAGATTCAAAATCTACTTTAAAATATAAATCCAGCCTAATTAGGACTCGTGTATATAACCAATGACTTTTGAGCGAGAGACAAACATATAGAAATTGTGTGCTTCTGTTTCTAAGTACCAGCTTAAACTATGACACATCTCGTCCTTTTTGGACATTGTGCCAACCAATCAATAAGCTAAAAATAAACAAAACAGCTCTTTGTACATTTGTGTTTTTTCTTTTTTTTTTCCTTTTAAAACTAGCAAAAGTGCTCAACAAAAGAAAATTGTATTTCTTTGAAGAGAAATTCTCAAAAGTTATATTTTCTTATCCATAGGTAACTTTGAAATGAAGTTATCTAATGATGAGAAAAATATCGATAAAGGCAATTTAAATAGTGAAAGTTTTTCAAATAAACGTTTCTTTCGACATCCATTTCTTAAAAAAACATACAAATGAGATTGTATTATTTGGAAATCTTCATTTAACTAAGAATTCTATTATTTGCAAGGTAAAAATATCATTTCTATATTTTTATTTTATATTACTCAAAATGGAATACTTCGTTTTTAGATATATCTTATGACTGTGAAGGAGTAAAGATCGTCACAAGAGAACAATGGAGAGCGAGGAATGCTGTCAGAGAGAGAGAAATGAGTCTTCCTGTGAACCATGTGATCATTCTCCACACTGTCACCAGTTTCTGCAAGAAAGAAATGAGATGTCTCAGGGAAGTTCAATTCATCCAAGAGCTGCATTTGGATGAAAGAGGCATGTGAAAAAGTAAAACCTAATATACATGAATTTTTTCTTACACAGAAAAGATAATTACGTAATTATTTTCCCACTAATAGTACACTTTAATGGATACAGCGTATTTTTCAAAATATCAATGTGAAACAGAGATATTATATTGATTTATATTTATTACAAAAGTGATAATATTGTAATTTATGAACTATCGAATACTTTTAAGTTTTAAAAACATGTGATAATCGGAAATGGATGTCTTAAAAAATATTTTTTAATGGATTATATTTGAAGATATATACATGTGAAAACTCATCTCTCAATAACTTTTAACGCCATCTCACACAAAGCTTCGAATTTTATCCTACATAAAAGTGTATAGTTAGAAATAATAATTTAAAATGTTTGTGTAATTTAACGTTGCAATGTTGCATCTCATCGAAGTGGAGTTAAATTGTTTCAGTGTTGTAATCTACTAATATTTACCGCTAAATTTCTTTATATATATAAACTCTTTTCATAAAAGATGAATTGCTGAATTATTTTGTAATAAAATGTAAATTTTTATAAGTAATTGCTGCCCGGTGTAGTGGTAGCATTTCACGCATCCAAGGCACAGGTCCGAGGTTTGATCTTCAGCCTGGGCAAGGTAGACTCTGCCATTCATCCCTTCAGTTGGTTGATAAACTGAGTTTTAAGCATACTTGGGAACTAAATACTAGGGGGTTTCGCATTAGGTTGACCACCTAATTGGGGCAACCCAGCGCCTCTCGGTGAAGAAAATATTGATAGGCACTGTAAGCCTTGACCCATATGGGATGTCATGCCAGAGTTTATTTTAATTTAAAGGCAATTATTTTTAAGGCTTTATTGAATGAAAAAATATATTTTCATCTATATTATTTGATTTAAAAATATTCTTTAAGTTAATTGTACAAATGAGAAAATTTTAAAATATTTGATTTATTAAAAATTATATTAATTATGAGTTGTATGTGCTGAATAAAAATTGAGTGCTTCTTTAAAATGTTCCTAAAAGTTTTTTCTATTCAATACGATCTTAAAAATTTTATTTTATAAATTGTTATTTTTGAGTAACATGAGACGTTTTATTCATCTTTCTTGTTACTTTTCGTCAAGAATTTGGAGAATTCAGAATTTTTAATATTGAATTCTGAAAAATATTTATGCTCCAAATTTAGTAATAAACTAGGATGTCAGCCAGTTGTATACTGTATTATTTTAAGAAACCAAATGTTATAAATATTTCAGAAGAAGTGATAAATTATTTATTATAAATGATAAGTTATGTTAAAAGTAAAAATTATCAAAAAAAGAAAACATGGTCTTCATTTTACAAACATGCTTAATAGGGGTATGTTTAATTTCTCTATGATCATTATCTCTTTTTATTATTACTTATCTCTTTTTATGAAATCGTTTCTTATTTCATTTTGGTTTGTTAGCTCTTTTACGATTATGCGGGTCAAATTCCAATGCTATCAGTATGAATGAATTTCGAACCACTACAAGTGTCCACATCCAAACAAGTAGTAGAATAGAAAATATGAAGCGCTTAACTGAACGCTGAACAGAGTGGTAACTACTCGCTACGAGCTCGACTTGTGATGTGATTTCCAATTTTATTTGGTTAAAAGTTTTTTTTAAATTATTGAAAAGAGTTTTTCAATACTTTTCAAGAGAGAACCGGTTAAAAAAAGTATAGATTTTTGAAAAAAGAAACACCTATAGCTAAATGATTTTAAATAAATTAAGGAATAATTGGGAAAAATAAAATTCCTTTACAGAAACTAATTAACATTCCTTCCACACACATACACACCTTAATATCTTTGATACATTTAAGTATTTAATTTTGAAAACTTAATAATATTTTTCCGGTTTTAAAATAGCAACAACAGAAAATATTTTTAAATCAATAGGATATATTCATAGTGTTGTATATTTTTCGACTTTGTGGTAGCGTTTAGCACTTTCAAAACGTAAGTCCGAGGTTCGACCCTCCGGCTAATAGACTCATGAATACATTTTTTTCACTTTAGCGGGGCGATAAAATTGAGTTCTAAACATGCTTGGGAAATAAACATTGGTAGTTTTAGCTTTAGGCTGACCACCTAACCGGGATATATGCTTCGCATCCTAATGTCTTCGGTAGAAAACAGAGGCATTGCAAGCCTTGCCTTATGGGGCTGTCATGCCACTGTGTATATATATATATATATATATATATATATATATATATATATATATATATATATATATATATATATATATATATATATATATATATATATATATATATAATGCTGATTCCGTTTTATAATGCTCAGCTACTGCGATTTTTTTTTGAGGAGTGGAAGTGACAGCACATTTAATAGTGGGGAACCAAGTGGTTGTACCATCGTTTCCTCGAAAATGTGGGTATTTGTTATTTAGGAGCAGGGACTAAAATTAGCAAGCGACCCTTAGAGGTAATATTTCATATGGAAGACATTGTGTCGATAACACATTTTACGTGGACTAGACGCCATTAGTGAACAAGACAGATCTTCGGTTGGTTCAGAATTCAAACTCGCTATATTCCGATAACGAGAGAGTAACGATCATTGTAAAATACTATTGCCATAAATTTTGTTATTCGATTTTTGCTTTTCTTATCTTATTCATTAAGTTGATTTAAAGTGAAATAAGATTGACTCTTTAAAATACTGTGTGATTGATCAAGTACCTGCTTCAAACATCAAGTATAATAACAACAATTTCTCATTTTTCAGGGTGGTGGGATATTGCGTATAATTTTTTGGTCGGTGGAGATGGCAGAATTTACGAAGGAAGAGGATGGAATCGTACAGGATCGCATTCTGTCAATTATAATACTAATTCGTTGGGTGTGGCTTTTCTTGGTAATTTCAACAAGGATGTCCCGACAAAACCAATGATAGATGCAACGCTTAAGTTAATAGACTGCGGAGTAAAAAAGGTAATATTATATTTACTGTTGACTAGAAATAATTATCTATCTTGCTCTTGTAGTTGCAATAAAACTGACATTAATAAGTTCAATGAATGCAAATTTTAAGTTGAATTTTCAACAAGATTTTTATAGAGAATTTTTCTGTTATTATACAGAAAAGGATTTTCGACGGTTTAACCTTTTTAATACTTGGCATATAGCTTTATCTTTGTGCTTTTAAATGTGCTTAGAAATAATTATATCATCTATATTTCTCACTATAATTAATATTAGTGACAAAATCAATTACATATCTATTTTAAATTCACATGTTTACAAATGCTATGAAAGTAACTGTAAATCATGGAATAATTAATTTAGAATATGATTATAACTAATTACTTTTTCAGTAATCATGAAATTATGAAATAATTATGTATTTATGAAATAATTCAGTAATTTTTCAGTAATTATGAAATCAAGAAAATGAAGAAGTAGTGATTTCCATAAAAATAAAAGAAAAAGAAATACAATATTGAACGAAAAATTTCAAATTATCTATTCTTTTGTCTCAAAATTTTCTCCATAAATGTAGTTAGAATATATTTTAAAGTACAGATAGGAAATAATATTATAAATTTTTCAATTTTAATTTTAATTGTTTTTCTTATTTCATTATATCAGGAGGGAAAAAAAGGAAATTTATCAGAATAAAAAAGAAAATAAATAAGGTTTTTAATCGCATTTATCATGCGGTTATAATGTTTTGATTAAACTTGATAACTATATAAAATCAAAGCGTTACATTAAGAGAGTTGAAGTTGTCATCACCTTATGATAGAGATGATTCAGATTTACGATCAAAAAAATATATTCCATGACGAAAATATCCAATTAAGTGGGTTAAAAAATAATATAACAATATGAGAAAATTTAAAAGCCAAAAAGATCTAGACAGTAAATTAAAAAAGCGCGAGTTCAAACTTCTCAGACATACTAATATGAACAGCTTAAATGTATCAAAAATAAGGAATATTAAAAGGAAATTATTTAAATTATGAAGAAAAATCTGTTTAAATTTCTTAAATTATTCAAATATTATTGGGTCATTTACTCAACTCATTTGGAAACATTTGAGATGAAATAAATCATCGAATATACTCAAATAATTGAGAAATTTTTTCACTGTATGAATTTGATATAGCAATTATAAATGGGAAGTATAAATAAAGTATAAAAATTTATCTTAAGAAAGGCATGATTTGTTCAATAAAATATTAAATATTCAAGTATTATGGAGAAAATCAAAAACTCAAATTCATTTAAACTTTATGATGAATTCATTTTTTTTTTATATAAATAGTTTAATTGGCTGATTGAGGTCCACCGTTTGTCGCTAATAGAAAAAAATGATGAAAAATGTGTTAGTGTAAGCGAAATGTCAGCTATATTAAAGAAAAATATGTAATGCACAGTTCGAAAATATTTTCTTTTATTGTAACGTTAATATAAAAAATACACTTTATATAGAAATACATTTTATATTTAAACATACATGTTATAAAATATATTTTTATGCAAAAAATACATTTTATATTTAAACATATATAGCATTGTTTTAAAAATTATCAAACACTAAAAATTGTAAAATCTGGCTAGAATCTTAGTTTTGTAATTACTATTAGATTAGGGTCTTTTCTTCTCGTGGTATCGCTTTTATATGTATTTAAATGAAACTGTTAAAAAATTTTAAAAATTATAAATTAAAGATTGAATTTCTCTTTATTGTTGCCATTAAAGTAGATTGAAGTAATATACGTTTCAGGATTTATTAATAAAATTTTATTTGTATTTTGATAATTTACTGTTACATTTCATAATATCTAATGTATAAATGCCGAATTCTTTCAGCCATCATGTTTTGTATATTAATATAGTATAATATATTAACACTTCGATTTAAATTAATAATTTAGTTGCAAGGGAAAGAAATCTTTTGATGTAATATTTTCTTAATATCTTTACTAGTTAAAAAGTTTATTATAATAATAAACTTTTATTATAAGAGTTTATTGTTAATTTTTTTTAAAAATTTGGAATTTTACAGTTACATTATATGGATGACTGTCTGTCTCTTTGTTTGTTTCGCGAAACCTCTGTGAATGATTAAAAAGTTTTCAAATGAAACTAAGAAATAAGGAAAATATTTCATTATCATTGAAAAGTCTAAGGAGAATTATCAGTCAAAAACTGTATAGATAATGCTTTCCTTTGTTTATATTTTAATGGCTATATTTTTTCTTATGTATAAAGCACTTCTGTTCGTGTGAAGACAGTGTGTATCTTAAAGCTTTATCTATATTCCAGAACAAACTCAGCCCAAGTATTAAAGTTTTATGTCCTTTATCTTAGCTGTATTTTTTGTGATCTTGCCGAATAAGCACACACACATTCTATCTCTCCCACATGATTCGACTGATAGTTTCAACAGCTAAATATAAAATAATCGAAATAAAAATATATAAATTAAATTTAAATTGTGTATTTTTAACTATATAGATTAATCAAATCCCGTTAATCAATTTTAGTTAGTGATAAACAATGTGAAAAATGATTTTAACGGCATATGAATGAGAAAATATTAAATGATTTTTAATAGTAATAAAGACTTTCAATTAAATAAAGGGTTTGGTTACATTAACTATTAATAAAATGATTGTATGCTTAGTTAAAAATTAAGCATACTTTCACTTATTTGAATTAATACATATCCTTCAATACAAAAAAATTTGAAGAATAATGTTAGAGAAAAAATATCTTCTTTCTTCTTCACAACTAATATGATGTTTGGTATGAATTTAAAAAAAGTGCATTATTAATATAAATAAATAAGTAGATATAAAAGATGTAATGCATTATTAAATTTTGTAAATGTTCACGTGTTTTATTTTTCTTCCTAGACTTATGAATTCTATTTAAATAACATTAATATTTATTTTATTTTTGTTAAATTTTAAATGTTTCTATTTATGTTATATTTTTATATTATTATTTTAATTTAGAATGAAAACAAATATCTGGCAACAAGACAGTGAATATTTTGAAACCAATGTAATATTTATCACACATCCCATTTTTAAATATTTAACTTTCTCTAATTTATAAAAAAAAAAAATCTTATCATTCATATTATGTAAGTTTTTTTTTAAATTATTAAAAATTAATATTTTCCCCCCACAAGAATATTAGTGTCTGTATGGCTTTGATTTTGAACTTTAATACTATATAAATCATTGAAAAAAATTTTTTATTTGTGGGTTCGACTCAACAGATTGTAAAATCCTCTTTATTGTACTTCGAGAGTTCATATACTTAAGTATGCAGTTAGAATTATTTTAAATCGACAACATTATTAAAATTGAAAGTTAATAAAATATTAAATTAGTTAAACATTGAATTGGACAAATCTTCACGACTCTAGCATATTCATGTAAATTTTTAATTTTTGTTATATATCAAAATAAACATTTTTGACCTACTGAGTGCTTGACTATAAATCTTTCTAAAATTCAAATCAATACATAAAATAATTCTTATAAAATTCTGAATCTCTAATAATTATTTATGAAAGATAATTATGTAAATTTATGCAATACAATAACGTAAGAATAATACGTTTTTCTATTCCTTGTACATATACATAAGTTTCTTTCTTAATAGGGCTATTTGACTCCTACTAGAGAAATTCATGGACATAGAGATGTTTCTTGTACTGAATCACCTGGTGAAAATCTGTACGCTGCAATTCGCCACTGGAAAAATTTTAAAGGTGGGATATTGCCAATGTACAACTGCAAGCCCCTGGATAAACCAGTTATCAACCAAGATATAATTCATGAATAACCTGCAAGCCCCTGGATAAACCAGTTATCAACCAAGATATAATTCATGAATAACCTGCAAGCCCCTGGATAAACCAGTTATCAACCAAGATATAATTCATGAATAACTGTTGTGTTCTAACGTGAATTCAGAAGTTAGATGTTTTTGACGTGATAGAAATTCAACAAACTATTTTAAACCGAAATGTGATCAATAATTTTTTAAAAAATATCATTTTAATTGCCTGTTCGCTAAGGTAAGCAAAAACTATCCCTTATGATTTGAAAAGGGAAATTTTTTTACATTAAAATTTATTGCTAAGTGCTAAATGATTTAATGGCAATGTGTGCTGAATGTAAAACAATCTATGTTGATTTTCTGTTAGTTATAAAAATGTATGTAATGCATATTGTAACTATCTTCTTAAGTTAATTAGCGTAATACAATCAATGGTGTAACTGATATTTGCCATCATAATTTAAAAACCCACTTTCAAATAGTCTTTCTTACAAAATTTGATTCGCATTTTTGAATATTTTTATTATTCAAAAATATTTAAAATTTTTACTGTCTATGAACGGTCAAAATAAATAAAAATAACTGAGTCTTCAATTTATAATTGAGATCTTTCATTAACATTGAGTTATACAGTCACAATACTCTGATCTGTGTTAATGATGATTGCAAATTTATAAAATTATTAATAGGAAACTGGAAAGAGATCCTTTTTTCATTTGAATTATGAAATTTTGTGCAACTAGATAATTTGTTATAATTTCACAATGCATTTGTCAGTTGAATGAAAAGAAAGGGAACTATAAAATTTTATGTAATTAAATATATTTTCTTTTAGGGTGCTGTACTTTTTTTTTTTATAAAACTAAGCTAAAATTTAATGGCAATTTAAGATGGATCCTCTTTTAAAGATTTTATAGTACATATTTGTTTTTATAAGTTAAATATTTTTTTTTGACATTGAAACCAGCTTAAGTTTATCGGTGAGACTAACTCTCAAAGGACCGACTTTTAGACCCAGAGGATTGTAGACATTTTGAGAATAAGTCCTATTATTTCAGTGGTTGAATAATATATGACAGAAAATAAGTTATTATCTTATCTTTTGGTCTCAAATTTGTGAAATCTATTGCTTAGAATACTTATTCTTAGAAAGTTATTGCTAAAAATGGTAGGAACAATAGAATGTTATGCAATTTTTCTTTAATTTAAGCAAAAAATACTTGCATGGTAATTTTTTTCTTAGAAGGGTATTATGCATTGGAATATATTTTTCTGCTACATTCATCTTTTTCTTAAAATAAAGTTACTTGGGAAGATAGCACGAAAATTCATCTTAATTTGAAGTGTTCTTATTTAGCAATATAATTTCAAAAATTATTTATGAAGAAGTATTGACTTTTATTAATTTTTGTCATAAATAATTGCAGTTTATATATTAACTTGTATTCCAGTCCACAGATTAAATGATTCAAACGTAATATTTGTAAGCCCTTATATCATCATAAAATAATCGTTTTTTCAGTGGCCATTTTTGTGTCTTTCTCTTTACGAAGATCCAAAAGAGATTACGCACACAACACTTTTACGCATGGAACTATTTTTAAATTTAGAATTCATGGAAATTTTTTAAAATTTATAGAAGTAGTTGAAAGTTATTTACAAATATTTTTATTCTCTTTATTTATCTAAAGATAAAAAATCTCTTTATTTATGTAGATTCTTGTAAAATAGTCAATATTTTTAAACCGTAATATTTTATTAAATATTTTTTTCCAAAAAAAAAAAAATATTTACAACGGCGGGCACTTGGGTGACGAACCCTATTCCACAACAAGGCCAGATACTGCTACACATTTGTCATTACCCAGAGGGCACCTGCGAACCAAGCCACGGAGACGAGTTGCGTTGCCCGCAGTATACAACCATAAACACGTTTACAGAGAGTGCCACATTTATTATATTATTTATACTTCAGAAGAAAGGGCAGAGGAAGAAAGTAACATTCATGCCCGAACCGGGATTCGAACCCGGGATTCACAGCTTAGAAGTGAAGAACGCTAACCACTCACCCATCGCTCTGCATTTTATTAAATGTAAAGATGGTTGTTTTCCGGTTTTATTAAAATTATTGGAAAAAATTCAATTTTTTAAAATTTACTGCGTGTTTCATTTGTATGACAAGAAATTAATTTCAGATTTTTATTCAAATTATTTTCAGACTTTTATTTTAAGAGTTATTGCTTTGAATTTCGTAAAACAACTGTAACTTAGAATAATTTAAATTTTCAAATTTGATATTTATTTCTGAAATTTGGTGAAAATTCCCACATTACCTAAAAAATTGTAGGTTGGGAAATTTTTTTTAACAGTGTTTAAGTGATATTAAATGATATGGTCCTTTGGATAGCTCTAGATTTTCATAAAAATGATTAATTTTTAATGATTAATATTTTTAACGTAAGACTGAATTTTTCTGGTATATGAATACAATAACAAAATTGATTTACATGCTTCAACATAAATTGAAATTACAAAAGAAATTTGTGTATTATAATTTAAATGTAGGATAATAATTGACTTATTCAATAACAACATTACATATGTGCATATACAGTTATGGCTATTAATAAATGAATTTAAGCTTAGTATATATTAATGAAATATAAGTCTTCTAATCAGTGTTTCATAATTTATACTCTTGAGCAAAATTACAATTTCTTGTCTCTCTATCGTAAACATTTTTTGCACATGAGTTATTTCATATAGGATTCACAAAATATTTAACGATAACCATTATTAAGAATGTCAATTATTTTTTATACTCTATGCAACAGTCTTTTATGTTAATGAAGTAAAGAAAATTAATTTTAAGAGTGTATTAAGTTTTTATATTAATTCGAAAATTTTGCATTTGATTTCAAATAAAATTTTATACATTCATATCTACTTTTTTGTTTTTGTCTATGGTAATCAAAACAAATACATGTGTGTGGAAACCATCGGAGCACAAACTATATTAATCAACGAATACATTAATTTTTATCTTTAATTTTGAAATACTAGTAGTTTTAAGCGATGGTAATTTTATGAATATTTTGTAAGGTTTTCTAAATTTTTTTAATGAAATATATTTAACACTTATCACAAATGCAAAACGTATAACGACATAACTCTTTCATATCTCTCCTACTTTGTAAATATAACGGAAAGTATCAAAACAAATTTAATTACGCTGCATTTCGTGCGATGTAACGGTTCAGTTAAAATAGTTTTTTTTCTTACTTACACTATATGCTTACAAATAAATAAATGGTTCATTTAGGAAATAATTAAACTAGACAATTATACCACTGTGTTAACTACTTTGAATTGCGTCACCTAACGAACGGTACATATGCATAACAAACGTAAATGCAACATTTTTTTATTATTTTTTTATGAGATCTTGACTTTATGAAATCACAAGATCAGTTGCTGATATTGTTCCGGGATAAAAACACGATCAGTTGAAGTGTAAGCAGCAAGAACGACATAATGTAGCTCATTATTAGTATTAGTGATTTTTTTTAATATCGCGTTTTTTTCTTGTGTTGTTGTATTAAATAACATTGCTTGTTTTAAGTCTAGATTCTCTACACACCAAATGTAGTTAAGAAACTGACCAACATTATGAAAGTATTTTTCTATTCTTCCATTAGAGAGCGTAAAATGTTCTCCCTAGCCTTTTATTTAGATATTGAGTAATAATTTGATTATTAAAAAGATATAATTATTAAAATTTATTTCAGATGTTATTTTTTCATTTAAAAACTAAATCACTTATAAACATATTTATAACTTTTAAAACATGATCAGCAATTTTATACATGAAAATTATTCTATCGTCAACTTAGAAAATTTAAGAATATACCATTTTACCTTAAAATATTTTATATACTTAAATCATTTAATAACAATGACATTAAATAATTTTATAAACTGAAAGAAAGAAAATAATTTAGTGGAATGAGGAATATGAATTATGTATATTTATAATTTTAAAATATTAATTTCAGATTTAAAAATTGAACTTTTAAAATAAGTAAATTTAACCGAATAGAAATAACTTTAAATATTTGCTGTCGTGAAACAGCTGTAATTAAAATCAAATTATTTTAAAAATATTTAAATGATAAACTGAAAATTCAGCTTCTTAAGGTTCTTATGTATTTGTTTGCATTTGAAATGAAAAAAAAAAGAAAGAAAGAAAGAAAAGGATTTTGTCGAAAACATAGAGAAAGATCCCTCAAATTCTGGATTACAGATATATTTCATGTATGGGTGACAAATTCGAATTATCGAGGTTATTCATGTAATAAATGAAGATCCTAGTATAAGAAAACAAATTTCAATAATAATAGTTGTACTAAATTAATTTTCTTGTAGAATTTATTGAAGAATTTATGAGTTTGCCACCAGGATATTATCATGTAATGAAAGGATTAACTAACCTAAAACATCTGACCTCATACTAATTAGTAATACTAATAGTATAGTAAACCAAATAAACTCATACTAATAGTATTAGTAAACCAAATAAATATTAAAGGTTGATGATGCGATTAAAGGTTTTAAAAATACATCATATATATATATATATATATATATATATATATATATATATGTGTGTGTGTGTGTGTGTGTGTGTGTTCGTGTGCGTTATGAGAATCCTATGAACAACATAAAAGTTTTTTGTTTGTAGCGAAATAAACTACTCAAATGAAAATAAATTAAAAGATATTTATAAACATTAATTAAAAAAATCATACTTAATTACTTATGTTAATTGCATAGAACTTAATTACTTATGTTAAATTTAATTTTTGACTCTCAAAGGTTGAAAACACTAAATTCAACAAATATAATCAATTTATTAAAGTAAAGGAGAAAAATGTAAATTAAAGTACTGTTAGAAGAAAGGCATACAGTAAAACTCTTTTACAAACTTTTAAAAATTTCAAAAATTTAAAAAAAGTACAAAATATTTTAAAATAATTCCATTTAATGAGAGCAAAGTACCAACATTGTATTTGTAATATGATTTGTAACTATGCTTAAGTCTATATTAGGTCCTTTATAAATTAAATTAGTAAACCAAATAAATATTAAAGTCGCGAATATATTTTGAAAAAAGACAGTGTTTTGATATTTTTAAATACATTTCAATATATATATATATATATATATATATATATATATATATATATATATATATATATATATATATATGCATATTATAAATGGAATATAAATTTTAAAGAAGTTAATAATTATACTGAAAAATATATCCTTCCAATAGCCCATTCATGGCTTTACTATTCTATATAATCAAGTATTCTGAATATAGGAATTGGAAATAAACACAATTCAATAATATCCAGATTCTTCAAGTAATTTATTTATAATTAATCTTAAGAGGAAAAAGATTGCCATTATATTAATTGGACAGCGAATATTTGTCGGTAATTGTCTTTACCCCCCAAAAAAATTGAGAAATGTGGATTTCTTTTATTTGTTGCAAGACACCTTTAATATTGGTATTATATTCCATATTTTACGTCACTTTAAATCTCTTTTCCTAAAAAGCAGAAATAAAAGACAATCAAATATCAATACAGATGAAGTTTTACATTTCACGAAGTGTTTGATTGAAGTACTAATTTCCGAATCCCAAACACAATCAGGGTCGAAAATGTGACAGTTATTCAATAGCCCATAAAATTAATTCAGATTCAGTTTAAGTTCTAATATAGTCAACTTTTGTTTGGGGACTCCTGATCAAAATTTCAGTTTTGTCTTTTTACCGACTAGTTTCAATTTTGTTAAGAGTTTCTCAACCTTTCATTATTCGCGCCCCAATTTTGCATCATAATTTTAATCACGCTATTCCCCCCTTCCCCCTGTGTAAAGTAAAATATATACAATAATGTACTTTAAGTATTTTGGAACCGAATCTATACTACGAGATTTGGGAGAAGATTTATTCAGAATCATGGATAAATTTTTAAGCATTCGTAAACGGTCATGAGGTGATAGTCAAACATTAACAAATATACAGGCAAAGTTTGTTTCGAAAATAAAATCGAGGAAATTTTGTATCAAGAATACTTAAGTTTTGGGTTTACCAGTGCTGAAACCAAAAAACAGTTTGGTAATAAATTCTTCTTAGAGTTTTTTGGACAGGGGTAGATGATAAGTTTTCTGTGCTACTACCACAAAGGGCATTTCGCATTCCATTATTATTTTCATCATCCTATTTTTAAGAAGCTGGATTTTCTGCGGTGGCTTCTTTGAAGACAAAATATAGATTTCAGTTAAATATAGGGGAAAAAATTGAGGGTGCCTTTTTCTAATATTAAGCCTTCTCTTTTGAAAAACTTATCCCTGTAAGACAAACCTAAAATTAACTTTATTTTAATTTAGCAAGTTTTAATTTCTTAGTCAAAACTTAGTAAATTAAGTAAAATAATAAAAAAATTTTGATTTATATATATACATAGATATGTATATATATATATATATATATACATAATAAATTGTTTTAATTTAATTAGTTAATAATTGTATCAAAATGCATTTTTGTTTTTTGTATATGCCTATCTATCAGAGAATTAAGTTTTTAAATAAAATTTTCTTTAGGGTATATTCGCACCCCCATTTCTTGTGCTCGTGCACCATTAAGGGGTCATACTCTACAGGCTAAGAATAACTACTTTAATAAAACTTACTTTTGTGAGTAAATGCTGAGTGTTGAGTATCGTATCTTTAATAAGCCTGAGCAGTTATAATTGGGGAAATTATAAGCTCAGTAATGCTATCTAAATAGACTATGACATTAGTATTTTACTTCAATACTCACACAGCTCAAAGGAAAAATATATTCCAATGAGATAATATTCAAGCACTTATAGTAAAGAATGTTATACGTGAATACAAGGAACTATAAATTCCTTTAAATGATTACCAAATTTTTGTTCAATCGAGAATTTAATTTATTTCCACTCAGACGATTAAACATCCTGCATATTTGATCTAAAACTACAATAAGCAGTATAAAATCAACTATACCTCAAGAATCAAAGATACTATGAATTACTGTCTTTATAGCATATATTGGATGGCGAACTTTCATTGAAATTGGTATAATACTGATCAAGATCCACCATTTCGCTTGCGAATTTTCTAGTAAAGAATGATTATTTCATTATAAAACTTTTATTGCTTAATTATATCTATCATAATGCATGAATTTTGTTTTAATCTATTTCTTAATCATGGAATTTCACTGCTAAGTGATATACATCATCTAACAAAATCCTTCTGTTATAAAGTAAATTTGCAGTTACATTTTTTAATAATCCATGACTGATTCGTTTAGGCTGATAAATCTATGCTCTTTTAAAAATATAATTGCTAATGAAACAAATAAAATAAAATTATATACATAGCTCTTTTTATAAAATAATATCTGCCATGAAATGTGAGTGTTATAATTTTTGTTTGTTTTAATCATATAAGCAATAGTGTTTATTATTGTATTTAAATAGTTCTACTTCATGAGTAATTTTACAGACGATTAAACACGTCACTGGGTACATTTATACACGTTTTACTCTTTTAAATATATATATTTTTTCAACGTTTATTTTAAAGACTGGTTTATTTATAGTTAATTGTAAAACTTTGCTATTATTGTGCTATGTCGCTTTTCCTAATTTAGAAACAATTGTAGTAAAGAATATCAGTTCAAAATACGATAATATGCTTTTGGTCAAAAAAGAAGTTCATAACGGTCATTGTGTGCATTCTTTATGAAAATTTACCTCAGTATTTATTGCATCATATTCAAAGACATTTATGAAATTATCTCATTAATATGTTGGAACAATTTAAAATTTTTAGAATTAAATTAAATTTTTTAAGTATCTTTTGATTTTTAATAATTCTTTAGTTTAAAATTTTGTACATTTGTTGAATTTGTAAATAATTTTTGAAAAGTTTAAAACATTAAATATTTAAAAAAAATTTCCATTAGCTTTTTAATTTTTATGCAAAAGAATTTTGAGAGTTACATATATTTGGATATTTCTTAATTAAATTCCACGCAATTATTTAACAATTTGCATCTTTAGTTAATCTTAAATAAAAGAAATATATCAGTGAAATATTTCTTCTCCATTATTTAAACGTAAAATTGACTCGCATGAACCATAAATTGTTTTCGGTATACTTCATATCTTCTATTGTTAATAATTACATAAAACATTCTAACAATAGGTGTCCTTTTCTATTCATTCCTCGGGGAGTTTTATTTGTGAAACTTACAAATCGTTGTGACGTAATTTTATGCGACATATTAGTTTTCCTCAATCACCGGAACTCGTGTTGAACGCGAAATGATAAACATGCTTCGGATCAAACGTCGTCTTTTTTTATTGGTCGATCACATCTACATGGTATGATTTCAGGATATATTTTTAGTTACGTGTTCTCAAACATGTGGGTGAGATATGGATGTTCGAAAGTGAAAGTAAAGTGAATCTATAGATAAGTAAGTGATACTTAAACTACTTTAAAAAGATTTTATAACCAACTGTTAAATGTTCTGCAATTCTCGAACAGTTATTTTTTCCGCAAACTGTCATTTAGAACTATTTGATAAAAACTAGCATAATTATGTATTTATTTGAGATAGTAATATTTTAAAGAAAATAATAGTATGTGCTTATTAAATTTATGTTTTACTGATTAGAGAATGCTGCAGTTTGATAAATATTCATTTATTGTTTTTTGTTCATTTATTGTTTTAGTTATAATAAAATTTTTTAAATATTCATACACTTCATACATTCTGGATAATCGAAAACTTTGCCTATTTGTAAAAAAATTTGCTGATTTGAAAAGATACATTTTTTTCTTTCTTTGGCAATACAATACCAGAAGTTTCCCACAGAATTTCTAAAAAAAGAAATAAAAATAAAGATTTGTTAAGAAAAAAATTGTGAAAAATTAAAAAATATAGTGATATTTAAATTTGTGATATTATTTTTTATTTACATTAAAATTTTTTCCTATTTTAGTATTACAATTAAAGTAATTGATTTTTAAAGTACAATCAATTTTAGAAAATTCAATAATTCAAATTGATTGAATAAAATATACTTTACATGTTTTAATTACTTTTCCAAATTGAATCAGTTGTAATTATGGAATGACAACTAATTATTTTAGCGTATGTTTTTATGTTGTTGTAACTAATATCAAATATATTCGAACCCATCTATTTATAGTTAATATTTTCTTCACTTCACATTAATTTAGTTAATATTTCTTGTCATATTAATCTCAAGAATAATTTTTACAGAAATACTGGCCATGTTATGATTTATATTTAGTTTTAAGTTAAATTTAAAAAAGAATTAACATAAAGTTTAACAAATAAAGGACATTACTGTTTTATTTCATCATAAATGAGGAGTATCCAAAAACTTTTAAATTACTTATGTATTACTGCCATCATTTATTTATTTCTATTAATTTTAAAACTTTATAATTGTAATAAAAACAAATATTTTAAATACAAAATATTATTAATAAAAATTATTTCAAAATTCCGAATAAAATTAGAGTGACAAAATAAATTATTAAAAACAGATAAAAAAGAATCTTGTAACAAATTTAAATTAGATAAAGCTTTAAAAATAGCCAGGGTTGTGACAGCTTTGGGGACATTTAGAGTTTTTGCACGTACTCCATAGACACGGCATCATCATCATCAACAATTTTAAATTAGATTTCTTTGTTGGAATTTTCCGTTATTAGTTTGGATTCCCCTTAGTGACATAATGATGCAAATATTTTCATAAATTAGTAACAAAAGAAAATAGTAAACCACATCACGAGTAGATTCTTGCTTAGGGTAAAGATTGAAGCCATGAAGTAATATTGTGGAATTAAAATTGGAAATTAAGATACTCTTTCTTATTTTAGTATGATATGGTAATATGTATCTCTATTAAAAAACTAAATAAAAAATGAAAAAAACTTTTTATTATTCTATTTTAATGAGTCCTTATTCTGAATTCTCGTTATTCACTGTTAAATGTTGTTCGTTTTGAATTTTAATTTTAACTTGAGTTTTTATGTTTTAAATTTGACCTGCTTTTACTTTTAACTTATTCATGTTAATGGTCTTGAAACTATGTGAAATTAAAAAGTTTATGATAATACAACAAACTTTTACTAGGTCTTTTTTTTTTACTTATTTTACTTTTATTAATTTTTAAATGAAAATTTTTATAAATAAGCTTTTTGTATTCCGCTAAATGATAGTTCTTGTATTTTCAGAGAAAAGTTAATGAAAATCACTCTGAATTTTGAAATAATCTTAAAATTACTTACTGTTTTCAAATCAGGACTTTTACTGTTCCAAATTTTTTTTACCTAACTTGCTCCTTGGAAAACATTTTTTATTTCAACCGCTACTGCAATTTGAATTCATTTTCTTTAAATAGAGATCCTTTAACAGGAATAAAGTCCGAATTTCCAGATCTAAATCTTTTCATCCATCCATTAACATCAATAAATCTTCATTTTGTTTCTATATTAGTTTGTACGATTGATTTTCTTTTCAAGGAGTACCACTATAATTTAAATTCAGTAACATTATTTGTGTCCCAATATTGCTAAATTAAACAATTTAAAATATAAAATAAAACCCTTTCTATTTCAAAATTAGAATATAATTTTTACGGAATTATTTCATTTGTTTTTCTTAGGGAGATATGTTATTTCTTTAAAAAAATAACTTAAAATAAAACAATTATTGTTTAAAAATTAAAAATGAAAGTTTTATATACACTTCTCCAAGTAATACATTTGAATGAGTGTATTATTTTTGCTGACAAACGTAAAATTTTTTTCAGTGGTGCCATCTATCTGAATATTATAAGAACATTGAAAACTTAAATGTAATAAACAATCTTATCGTTTACAATATTTTGTCATTTATATCAAATTATATGTTTCAAAAATAATTATGAGTTTTGAAAATGACATCTTTGGGTATATAAATTAGACAAATTTAAGAAAAATATTTTAATTTAATAAATATAAGTTAGGTGATTGGAGGAAAAACATTAATATATTTATTAATTTTATAAAATTTCATTGATGCATGAAAAAATGTTGCGATACACAGCATATTTAAATTTTTCTGGCATCATAAAGCAATATTTTTATATTTAAACTAAACTTATTTTTGGAAATTATTTTTTGGAAAAAGTCCAGAAATATTTTTGATAGATTTTCGTAAAATAATTATAATCAGGTTTTATTCTGAATAAAATTTCATATAAAAAAATATTCTTGAAAATTGTAAACTAAAACTTCTGTAGAAAAAGAACTTTTTATTTGTAAAAATTTTGTTATTCATTTAATTTGATCTTTTTGAAAGATCAACGTAAGAAATGCTGAGGAAAAATTATACTTTTTTCAGCATATAGAATGTTTCCTTACTTTCGTATACTTTATATAATCTTGTATGTTTTTTGGAGAGCATAAATATAATTCTAGTCGTTAATCACTGTTTTTCATTTTAGGGACAAATGAAGAATGTGGCGTATTATTATCATTTGTGCCATTTTTAGGTCTTCAATTTCTCTGAGAGGTAATATATAACTTTCCATCACATGTTTTTTAAGTCATATTCCATATTCTTCATTTTAATATATATTTATATTGAAAAAATTCATTCATTTAGTAAAAAATATTTCACTTGGAAAAAAATTTAGTTTGGTGAATTATGTAAATGATCAAGTCTAATGTTTACTAGTTGGAGAGAATTCGGGCAATGATCACTTGATTTGAGTAGCGTTATCTTTTATTTTTATTACATCTATTTTGTTAGAAGTTTGGCAATTTTGTTAATAACCATTTTGTATTAAATGCCTTTAAGCTCAATATATCTTTAGTTTTATTTATTTGATTAGCTTGTTTCTGACAACTGACTTCTTTATTTAGAGAATTTGGCAACAACCTACTATAGCCGAAGTAGGATTTTTATTTATTTAAAAGTAGAAACTAAACAGAAAACACTCTGTTACCATTTCATTTGAAGGATATTTTGTCCAGCCGCCGTTAATGAACGCAAGTCAATGGAACTTCGATTGAGATTATGTATAGATTTCAATATCTTCCAATGACGTGAGTAATGTTTTTGCTAACCAAGTCTGATTTGTATAGTTGATAAAATCTATGAAAGCATTAAACTTCAGTTAAATGCCTGTTTGAACATGATAACTTGTTTTAGTGCTTGATACTTTAAAGAAACATGCTTTTAAAGTGTAATCAGTTTCTTAAAAATCATCGATGTCTGAAAGGAATCTTATAATAGGAATCACAATGTATATTCACCATTTTGGCTGCAATTGTAAATGTGCGGTCGTAAATATAAGATCCTTAATAAAGTTGAACAATCAAGAGAGCAACTTTTCCCTCAAATAACAGTCTAGACATTACGTATTTGATGTCAATCGTACATTTAGGATACTGCATATAGTCATACATTCGTCTGCGGCACTAGGAGGATCTACTGGATTTGACGTAGCCTTGCTATTACCAAACTAAGTTTAAAAAAATTGTCACTAATAAAAGTTTTAAAGAAATTAAATTTTGTTTTTAACAAAGTTTTAAAACTAACATGCAAAGTTGAGTAATAGATGTATTGTAATAAATAATATATTATGATTTCTAATTCATTACGATTTCGCCATACGAGTGGAACTAATATTCAAGAACAATAGGTACGAAACATTTCTTTTACGATTCAAATGATCTGGGCTATCACAATTTCGAGTGTCAGACATGAATTAATCTTGAATTACTATAATTTTGACAAGAAAGGCGTAATTCATCAGCGTAAATGCTGCGCTTGAAAAAAATGGCTGGATAATTTTTAAATTATTCTGAAACACCATACTAAGTTACATTATGAGTAGTATCACTTGAACATCACAATCCAGAACACAAAAATCTTGATTTATGGATTATAATCTACTTTGGTCCACTTTATATATATATATATCGGAATTAAGAAAATTTAGTCAAAATTACTGATCTGAATTATAATGTAAATGACTGAAGTCTAGATGTAACATGCATAGTGTTTTATTTGATGATACGATTTCAGCATCTTGGAATCCTGATGCTAATTATATGAGTAATATTTTCTCTGTATATTCCACGTACTTCCTACTCACTGTGCGAACAATAAAAGATTTTTTTAAATTTTTTATTTACTTTCTTAAGCTCACATAACCATCACATCGATAGAAACGCCTCAGTGCTAAAAATTTTACAGTTAAGCACGTAAACACTAAGTTGTTACTTCCGGAAATTAGGAAAGATTAAATAGAGATTACTTACAGGTCAAGATCTATTATATGCAAATCCGTTCTAATAAATGTTAAAAAGGAAAAAAAAGCTTTAAAAAAAAACTAATTTTAAACATTATATTCATGAATTCACATGACTGAAATCGAGGAAGATATAATTCAAAGAAGCATCTAAACATTATTTCTGTAATTAAAAAAACAATTCTTAATAATAAATTTACATATGTATACTTATTGTTAAAAATTTTATAATAAATATATATAAAGAGTATTGTTTACTGTTTTATTTAACTATACCTTTTCCCTCATTATAATGTAAAAATTTTGATTACTTAAAGAAGCACAATATAATTTGTAGTCTTCAGTATCACTTTACATCTGCTGTTGAATGCTGTTTAGTAATCAATAGGAATCTAGGAATATAAATAAATATCATTCGGATATAATTTACTGACAATGGATTGTGGATCCATGTTAAATTCTTAACACTATTCTATTCAGATTCTTAAAAGGAACTTGCTTGGACTTATGTTGATCATGTTCAATGCTCTGACATTTATTTAGAAAAATCTTAATTTCATTTATAATTTCTCCATTTTTGTAAATTTAATAAATATTATATACACGTATGAACTCGAATTCAGTTGCCGAATTGCAGACACATAACCGAGCAATATACAGCCATTATGCTTTAGTGTGATAATTTGGGAATAACCCAACTGGAATTTCAAATTGATGTAATGAGTTTCAAGTTAATTACCATTATTTTCCATTCTGTCATTTTTTTTATTCCATCAAGTCCACCAAGTGCTATTTATTTTAAAATCAATGCTGTAGTATATTTCTGTGGTAACCAGATCAGCTATCTTCTTCTGAAAGAAGTTATTTGAAATACATAATCATCCTGATTACTGCTTTATTTATGGTGGAAATATCTCAAAGAAACATAGTGTCTGTATTATATCATGTATTTGATGTCAAAATATAAAATTTTAAAAAAAAGTCTGAAAACGGGATAAGTGTATTTTGACAGTGTTAAATGAGTAATTGCTTCCACAGTTACCAGTAATCTATCTCTTGATATTGCTGGTAACATAATGAAAATTATCATAGTTTTTATAAGATATAATGTGAAAGACTCATTTAAAAGCGTATTTAATTTTTAGAAATGCTTAGAGGAACAAATAGATTTAAAGAATTTATATTAATTAACTATAGATTTTAGAAATAATACATAAAGTGTAACAAATAAGGTACTTTTTTTTTACTTTACCGATTTTTAGTATGATTCATTAATTAATCATAGATTTGCCCGCGTCCTATTGTTTCGAATGAATACTAAAGTAAAACGAAAAAAAAAACTGAGATTTCATTTGTGAATGAAATTATAGATGTATTTTCGAAATACTATTCATTGTCAAAAAATTATTCGAAATCGTGACTCACGACCCACTAAGAGCCATAATTCAAATGTTTTGACTTGTAGCAAAAAATTACTTATATATTTTTTAATGCAATTTATATGCATATTTTTATTTTCATGTTATAAAAGAAAGTCTTTTCCTTTGAAAAATTTTTGCGTGACTCTCAAGAACTAAATTATATTTTAGTTTCCACATTTTCATGATTTTAAAGCAATCCCATTGTGGTATATTGCACTTCCATTTGTTTTTACCATAAGTGTCCTGAATTAAAGTGAAATATTTTATCACCAATTTTTTGTTCTATAATATTGTATATTGTAAATTATTAAATATTGTAAATAACTGTTATTTGAAATTTTTTTCAAAATTTGCATTTAAAATAAGATGAGAAATTCACTTTTATTTTCAAAAATTTCCCTTAATCCTTTTTACCTAAAATTGGCAGTTTATCTGGATAATTTTCAGTGAACACATAATTATCTTCCTTGGTTAATTTTGTGTTAATAATTGGCGACATTATAAAATAACGATTTTAATATTTCCATTTTAAACTGCAGAGGGAATAATTTTATACATTCAAAATGAAACAGATTTCCGAAGTTACATTTGAATTTTTTAAGAATAATTGAAAAGAAAATAATGTAATGCTAAATTCGACTAATACTGAAATAATATTTTAGAACTAGATTAGATGAAAGTTGTTTCTTTTTATCCATAACAAAGTTTTCAATTATTAAAAATATTAAAAAATATAGAATAAAATCAAGATGCTTAGCTGAAAAAGTTTTAAATTTTTAAGATTATTAGTGATATTGTAATTATAATTAATCTATTTTATTGTTAAGTATGACAATCATGACCCTTCAAAAGTTTTGTGATATTTTTTAAAGGAAATCAGTTGCCTTAAAATTAATGTTAAAATACTATTGCACACAAGATTTTCATGCTGTGATATCAAATCAAATCAACAAAAAATTGTGTGAGCAATCAAAATTTTGATAAAATATTAAGCTAAACATGTCTTACGAATATTATATTAATTAAAAGCATTGTTCGTTGAAGAAATTTATGTTACATGTGAGTACTAAATTTTTTCAAAATTTATAAATAAAACATTCCATTGTTTGTTAGCATCTGTGAATTTTAAAAATATACAAATAATTTAAAAAGGGAATTATATTTGAAATTTTTTTAATCTTGAATATTTTTCTAGATTCGTGGAATTCAAAGTTTCTTCAATTAACGTATTCATCTTTAACTTCTTAAAATAATTGATGTAAAAGTTAACATATATGTCTTAGATGAAAAACCAAGGTGCGAGGGTGTTGAAATTGTATGGAGAGAGGAATGGAAGGCAAGATCTGCTGTTCGGAATAAAACTTTGGCTTTGCCTGTTAATAAAGTTATAATCACTCATACAGTGTCTACACCTTGTTGGACGAAACTTCAATGCATTCGAAATATACAAATGATTCAGGATGACAGTATGGATTACAACGGTAAGTTTGACTTGATTCTGGTTTAAATAAATGCATCAAAGTTAATTTCATAAAAAAATTTTAAAAGGCCTTAATGTTTGAATGATAATAAGTTTTGATGAAAAATAGTTTGAACTTTGTACAAAAAATATTTAAAATGTAACAATATAATTTAAAATCCCTATATGTTCTACGAATATTTTCGAAATGTAACAATATTGTTTAATATCCCAATGTTGTACGAAAAGTATTTGAAATGTCACAATATTGTTTAAGATTTCAGTGTTAATATATCTTTAAATGTTCAAGTGTTTTAACTTATAGGTAGTTTATAGCATAAAGAAGAAAATCAAATACAAAGAGGCATAGGGAAAAAAAATCCACTATTAAAAAGTTTCTTTTTCCGAAGAAGAACAAGTAGCACAAGAAACACAAAAATATATTTGAACTGCATTCAGAATTTAACATTTCTGATATCCTCTTTTTAACTAAAACGTTTCTGTGTTAAACCCAAAACAAAGAATAGTTCTCAACTTTATTTTATGGTACTAAATTTGGTATGATTATATATTAAGTTATTTAGAAAAAGCTAGAAAATGAAGTATTTCATGTATTACTATGCTTTTCACACAATTACGCAAATTATAGAACATTAATCATTACTAGAAGTATTGTCTCTAATGAAAAGGTTTACCAGAATGTTGACTTATATTAAAAAAAAATTTAATTGCAGCCTGCCAGGATTGCAGTTAAAGATATCGTTGTAATGCTTCTTTAGTCAAAATTCCCGGACATTTTACTTCTCTATACAGGAATAACAGGATATTGTGCTCAAGCTAACAATACCATAAACACTGGTTGTTATATTTATATTGTGTTAAGATCCATGACTCACTCCTTATTTGAAAATTTCGAAATCCTTGGTTTCAGGAAAGTTATGTATGGTCACATTTTACTGGTCTTTTACAGACATTCCTTTATACAGAAAATGTTCGACTGGTGCCCTGACAAGCATATTCTCCTAGTTTTTTTACAAATCGAAAACATCTGGTATATGCTTAGCAAATAATTAATTCATTAGCGTACACCATTTACTACACTTAATGAATTATAGAGTCATGTTAAAGCTAAATGGCAGTACATGCAGTACCTGTACATGCAATCCAAACTTCGTTGAACTGAATGCCCAATTAAATGAATGTTGTTATTCATGTCAGGAAGCGTGTCTTATAGAGTGCCTGTTCTCAGGAATTAGGCTACCAAATTTCTTAAAAATGTAGTACTTTGTTATTTCCAGTATAAAATATTATTTATCATTTTGTTATTTGCATTTCTTCTTTATGTAGCAATTTTAAAGTTCAATAGTGTAGTTACAAAGACTTTTTAAATCTCTTCTTGAGAGAAATACTATAACATAATTGTTTCAGTGGAAGTAAAATTTTTATCAGTTCATTTATATTAATGTGGAAGTAATATCGATTTGTTAATCAATATGCGATACATTTTTGCACATGAGGGCTAATTATACCGAGGCGTATAATTTAAAATGGATTTCGAACCTTGGCAAAAATTCACACGTGAGGTGAGAATTAAACCCATTAATTGTTGAATTAAAGATCAGAATGCTAAGAAGACTTGATTAAATAATGCAAAAGACCTATGTCATTCTCATATGATATATTTAAGACTTAAAGTTTATTAAAATATGTCACCGATTTTTCAAATTCAATTCTTAATTATTTATAATAATTGGATACAATATATTACGTTCATTATTTTGATATATTAGTAAACGAAACCAGTTAAGATTTTTAAAAACTAAATTCTAGGTAAAATCCTGACCTGTAGTTTTCATTTAAAATTAAAATGAGTGAGATATTTCGTATGAAGTACAAAAAACATTTTTATATAAATAAAAATATTTCTATTTGTTCATTTTAATGAATGTAGATAATTCGATACTTCATGATTCCAGTTCTAATAAAATTTGTATTCACCTATCTTTACCATTTCAAAGTTTTCTGTAAAAAATTATTTAACATTTTATTAAAATATTTAAGCTTATGTGAACTACTGTTTATATATACTATAACTTATACATTTGAAAATTATTCACTTATAGGAATGTTTGATATACCTTATAATTTTCTGGTCGGAAATGATGGGCGCATTTATGAAGGAACAGGCTGGAAATATATTGGCTCTCACAGTATGAAATTCAATACCATTTCAATCGGACTTGGATTTGTAGGTAATTACAACAATCTCAAACCAAGCCAAAAAGTTCTTGATGCCGCATTGAATCTCATTAGATGTGGCGTAAAAGAAGTACGTATTTTTCTTTAAAAAAAAAGATATTTATTTTGTGTACGTAAGTTAGTCAAATATATTGAGAAAAAATTGTTATTTTAAGTTCTGTTGAACATTTATATCAATACAACAGTTACAAAAGTCTAGGAGACAGTGCACTACTAGAAAATGAGAAATCACTTACTAATATATGGTAAGACTAGAAACGCTTTCCTGAAGCAGTTGTAACGACATGGAATATAATAAAGGATGGACACGAACAAGATGAGAAAACATGTTTATTATTCTTACTACAGTAAAAGTTTAGGAGAAAAGACCTTACAAGAAACAACTATCGTAATCAAAGGTGCCCGAAAAATTACCACCACAGGGCGTGAAGCCGGTGTCAGATATCCGGCATATTGATCTTAGCAAATATACTGAGATTGTCAGCAATAACTGCTTGAGCGCATGCAATGTTAACTGATGCTGCGGTTTCGGTAGCGGCATACATCGCAATAACCAGTGAGTCTTCCCAGCAATTTTTAGTTTAAAAATAATAAATGTTTTCTCATCTTCTTCATGCATTTCCTTTCTGGTGTTTTGTGTCATTACTACCGCGGCAGGAATTTATTTTTTATTAGGCATTTTTCCGTGATTTCCTATTGCCTAGAGGTGTGTTCTTGTGCAATTAGAAAACACATTTTTTAATAACAATTTTGATAATGTGATTATATAATATGTTAAGTTTAAGCAATTTTCCAGCACTAATATATATATATATATATATATATATATATATATATATATATATATATATATATATATATATATATATATATATATATATATATATATATATATATATATATATATAATATATTTTTAAAAATTAAATATTATTGTCTTATTAATTTTTTGTGTCATTAATTAATTGTTTAAATAGTTAACATTTTAAATATATATTATTCACAATATTAATTACAAAAATAATAGCTTTTTAATTACTTTAAATATGTTATAATAATGTTATTACGTAACTTGATTATTTATTGGTCAGGAATAAAATACAAATGCATTCTGAATTTATTTTCTCAAGAAGAAAATAAATTATCATATAGATAGAAAGTTAAAAAATTTTTCAATTTTTTGCAGAATTTTATCATAAAATATATATATATATATATATATATATATATATATATATATATATATATATATATATATATATATATATATATATATATATATACAGTTTTAAAATAATTTGTCGTAGAGTAACCACAAAAATGTTATTAGCTTTTTAGTGGTTCAAATAATTAAGGAAAATCTACGCTTCACTTTCACAAGGCAAAGTAATACAACATCATCAATAAATCTATTGAAAAAAATTATTTAATAGCAGTTGATAATTAATCATACATTTTTGGATTAAACATTAACGTATAATTTTTCCCAAATGGGATGAAAATCTTTACATGACCCTATGACTATATAATAAAGGATCCCATATCAAAAGATTTCTATATCAATAGAATTGATTTAATTCGTTAAAAATTATTTTTATCTACATTTCAAAGATTTGATTAATGAAGTTTTCATAAAAAAAATTAATATAGAAATTAATATATTTAAAGAATAGGATTCTTAAGGTAAATATATCTAGTCAAATTCTCTTTTAAGTTAAATTAGCAAGATTGTGATTGTTGATTAATAGACTGATAGGTCCTTGTTCTCTAATGTTTTTAATATATTTTGTATTCGTTTTCAAAATTCAAATTTTCTAAGATTTTATTTTTTAAGTAACTAATTAAGATATTGATGAGAGTAATTCTATAAATGATGTCAAGGAAAAAAAGCCTATAACTCAAATATACATACCCACACATATATAGTATTAAAATATATTATATGACTTTACTAGTCACAATGTCCACCTTCGCTACTTAATACAACTACTTTTAGTTAAGCACACTTCTTTTAGACATGTCAAATAAAACATTTATTTTTCAGATTGATAATTGCCTGATCTGATGATACATTTTCTTTCTTTCCAGAAAAGTCTCAGACTATTTTGTTGTTTCACAAGTTAATTGATGAATATACACGGAATCCGAATCCTATTAGGCATACTATCTAATCAATTATCATAATAGGATTACGTAGTAATTTCTCTAACGCAGATTCTCAAGAAAGGTCAACTTTAGAAATAAAAATCATAAATTAAATGATTTAGTGTGTTTAACAAATTATAAATCTTCCAATATAGAATCTGTGAACACATTTCTAATAGCTTTTACAATTATAATGTACCGCAGTCATTTTCGAACAATGCAAGTTGTTCGTAATTTATTAAAGTCTGGAAAAATCACATATGATGATATAATTAACTTGCACAAATCGACTAAATTCTTCTCACACCTATAATTCTTTAATTTTTCCTCCACTCAATATAAACCGAAAAATAGATTTTAAAAATATTCGTATATGATAGATTGTAAATTTATGTACACTTATACATCCTTATTGATTTTATTATTGAATGACCTTGCAATAATTATGAAAGTTTGAAAGGGATGAACTTAATCATAAAAATGATACTAATTTTGTGCTCATATCCAGGGCTTCATGACACCAACTCGTGAAATTCATGGTCATAAAGATGTTGTATGCACGGAATCACCAGGAAAGAACTTGTACGCGGAAATTCGAAACTGGAAGAATTTCAAAGGGGGTCGCATTCCTTCCTATAATTGCTGAAAGTGAAGTTAGTGAAAGAAGCAAAATTTTCACATGCATCCCAAATGTAATTTTCAGAGTTACAAAATCATGGTATACCCATAAATGCGAACAAGTGTCTGAAAAAAGTAATGTTTAATTATGAATACTTTGTGCTAATTTTTGTCATGCAAATATATGTGTTTATTTTTGTATGATTTTTGAATTTCAAGTTTAGATTTATAATCTTATGTCATAACAGCAAAAAATATTATTGTATGATTAAGCTAGCACTAATATAGGCACGACGAATGAATCATTGTTCTTTTTATCATTTTTGTTGTAGAAAATTAAAATGTTAAAACTATTTCTGTATCAGAAAAAGTTCAATAAAATTTATTTTCTTTGAATAAGATAAAAAAAATTGCGTTGATTTTTTAAACATATTATCGATATAACTTTATTAAAAAACCTGCCGTCCATTTCGCCTAGCGGTCAGAGTGCCTTCTGCGGATCGAAAGTTCCTGGGTTCGAATACCGGCTCGAGCACATTGATGTATTTTCTCTTTCGCTCTCCTGCCTTTGTCCTTTTCTTGTATGAATGGGTTGTGAATGGTTGCCTACCCTATAAACGGATACCTATGGCATGGGTGTACTGAGGAAGTCGGGCATCACACCAAATTAAGGTTCAGTTGGAAAAGTGGAATAGCGCACCCCATATTGTTAGCCTAGCTGTCACAAGATAACAATAATTAAACAACTTATATATATATATATATATATATATATATATATATATATAATATTTTAGAAGACAAATATATGTAATATTGAATCTTGTCAAAATAATGTACTGTATAACATAACGATGCACTCTCTTAATAATGTGTAGAAAATACATTATTACGGATTAAACAAGTATAGAAGCCTATAATTTTATTACACAATTAAAAATATTCTAACAAAATTTGATATATATTGAAGCTTAACAAAGAAGCGAAATGTCCAAACGCAATTAAATTTTATTAATAGATATTTAATTGTTAATATAACGGAGCATTTAAAATGAATGGCTGTCTATTAATTTAGAAATGATATGAAACTTTACATTATGAAAGAAATTTTAACAGATGAAATATAATATGATTTATCCATACATCATTCACTGCGGGCTCTCAATGGTCTAATGGTACTACATTGCTTTTCAGAACAAAATGCTCCGAACTAGATATTAGTCGTTGTTGTTGTATGACAAGAAATGTTACCTTTTTGTCTTTTGCATGCACGACTGTCGGAATGAAATGTTTGGTAGTTTTCTGGTTTTTCTCTGTTCTGATACGTGCGTATAGCCCGCTATCTATGAAAAGTTCTCCCAAATGGAAGGCAATGATGTTGTGGACGTTAAAATGCCTTACAACAGCAATCTTTAATTATTCAATGAAATACTGCAAAATGCATATAATAGAGTTGTGAAATATAACAATAATTTCAGCTGTCACAACATGCAAATTCCAATAGCTCAGCAACTTCACGCCACATCTTGTTAAAATCAGCAAAGGGATGCATCATTTACTGCTGGCAGCATTTGTGAGAATAGTAAAACTCATTGGGCTGTTGGGAAGCTCTCTGGTTGAATGTCCATGTTAATCTGCAATGTCCAAAGTTCTCTCACTGGTATGGAGTGGATGTGGAGAGGAGAGTGGCAGCTCAGGTGTGACCTCATCTAATACCTGTAATTAGAAATTGTGAGTCAATGGGCGAGTATTCCAAATCCGTTAATGTTAAGGTATAGTTCAGAACTCACCTGCCCCCTATGTATGGTCAGTGCTTGTTTTATTTTAGTTTCTGAATGGCATTGGACTATCAAAATTTTGACACATTTTTTCGTAAATGTTGTTTTATTTTTTTACAATGTTGTTGCGCTCGTTACTACTCGGGAAAAAATAAATGATTTTTCAGTGCATTTGCCAAAAAAAAATGTATACATAAAATTATTGAAATTTTATATAAGTAGAAGGACTGCTTTAGCAACAATTTAATGGAGATATTCAATTTTTATGATACGTAATTAATTTATTTTATTCAATGCTTTCATTTAACTTCAGAGAAACTTTTATTCGTGTATTCAAGTCCCCATTAAGTGTGACCTGCATTAATTATTATTTAGGTAGCTATTGATGACTATTATGTAAGTGGTATCAATAATAAGTAACTCGTATTTTCCTAATACTACTTTTTCCATTAAAAACATCAATTTTTAGACATTATGCCATTTTTCTTTAATGATTTACGATTACTTTATAGCATTTATTTTCAAAGCAAGAATTCAGAAACATTAAACAAAAATCTTAATGATTTTAAGTTCGGATCTTTTGAAAACTGCCATAAAATTATTTTCCCAAAATAAATTTTCCTGCCATAATTTTCAACTTTTTATTTCTTCTGCTGCAGATATATATTTTGTGGACTTTACCTCTATTTTGTCTTATTTTATAATCTTACCATTAAGCTTAGAGCAACCCAATAAAAACATTTAATTCATTAACAAATTATATAAAATGTACTTCAAAAAGTAGGAAGCTATATTTTGATCTGTTCACTTTAGTGAATTCTCGGATCACATCGTTTTGCTCTACCATATCGAATATAAAAGAATAAGTGCTTTTTAATACAACTTGTATTTGCGTTAGACATTTTGATGTTTATAATTAAGAATACATTTAATACCTATATGCTTAATTTAATAGTTCTCATGTGCATTTTTCACTTTGCATAAATTATATATAAATTAGTTTTTTTTTATTTCAAGTCTGTAGTTTTAAGTTAAAACATTGAAATATCTATGTTATTTACCTGTTTAAAAATGATATGTTTTCATTATTATGTTGTAAATAAACCTTCTTGGATAATCTTTTTAATAGTCTTTAAATAATTCATATAATGAAAAGGATTTGAAATTTCTTTTTATTTTTAAAGATTTTTTCAATTTATAATATAAAAAAATTTAGCATTTTCGTAAAAAAATTAAATAAAATTTCAGGAATATTTTCTTTAGTTCATGCTAAAAAATATTCTTTTATTTTCAGATAGCTAAGTTCATTTCCCGGATCTAATTTTAAAAAAATGTCCTTTTGAATCTCGAATATCTTAATATTAAAATTTCATGTAATTTTTGTAAAATTTGATAGCAATTTCATATAATTGTTGATATTTCGAGAGTTTTGACTACATGTGACAACGATCATTGAAATTTTGTTTATTACTATTCCATTGTCTTCTGAATTATAAATTCTGATGGAAACAATGGCTTACAGAGAGTGTCCGAAACTTTGCCGAGTTTATTGCCCTAAAAATGATTTAAACTCCAAGCAATGCAAGGCGAGACAGTTAAGAATCAAATATTTCAAAATTATGAAATGTGAAGAATATTATTCTGGAAATTTCCTTTTGTATCAAAATGAAATCTATTTGTTTCTCCCTCCAACTACATTTTACGTTTCACTTGAAAATATATTTCATGCTTTTTTAATAATGAAAACTGACTATGAGGGTTGAATATTAAAAACAAAATGCACTTGCATGTGCAATTTTTATGCTCTCTATTTAATAAAATATTATAATTTTTTCATAATGGATAATAATTGTTTTTATACGTAGCTTAGAATTACTAGATGAAGAATAGCTAGAATAGAGAATTACTAGAGGCTCAGAAATAATGGCTTTTATTAAATTGTAAAAATTTGTAAAAATAATAAATATCTGATTATGTGTATTCAAAATAGCTTTTGTCATCTGAAATCAAAGCATTCTGCCTATGAAACTGATTTTGAGTTGCGGTTACTTGTCTTTATTTATTTTAAACTAATGTTAACTGTTTCGTCAAAACATGTAACAACAAATCACTTCTAATGAAAATTCTATCAAGAAATATAGTTTTAAAATGCCACATTTCATTTTTTTAGGTTGCTTTTGCATTTTAGAATTACAGTGTGAATAAAATTTACAATTGTTGATCTCTGTATGATACAATCTAACTGAATCCTCACGTAATGGCTATGAATATTTTTAAGTTTACTTTATACACTTTTTAAACAATATAATGCGCGCAAATATTGAATAACACAAAATATATTATGGACATCTAACAAAGGAATTATTACGTTTACACAGTTATTTAAAATTTTATTTATATCGCAAGAAATACAAATTTGATAAGTCAGATGTCAAAGAAGTAACTTAAAATTTAGATGGTTTTGAGTTTTGTTCATTCTTTTGTATACTTACACGCAAAAACCATGTGCCACAAAACCCAACCAACCAGCTTACTGTTGAAAATCAAATACTAAGCTTGTTTTTATAAAATGATTTAAAATAAAAAAAACACTTGTAAAGTAATTATTATACTGAATCACAATATATATATATATATATATATATATATATATATATATATATATATATATATATATATATATATATATATATATATATATATATATATATATATATATATATATACATATATATAGTATATCATATTGAATGTTTCAAGAAATAGACAGACAATTGATATTTGTTGATATCATAAGTCTGTTTCTCTATTTGTTCCAATATCTCAACAAGCAAATAGTTGCTATGGGAAATTTATCAAATCATTTGATTTTGCCAGGGAAAAATTTTTCAAAACTATGTAAAAGCCATGATTAATATCTAGTAAATTTCGATTTTTTTTTTACTGAAGGAGACAACGTCATCAGTAATACATGTCGTAAGAATAATTTACATCTCGAGCCTGATGACTTCGGACAAGAAAACTTAACCGTATGGCTTTTTATCAAGATTCATATTTTCCCCATATCTTTCTAACTTCTCTAAATTCAAGTAAATAAAGCTATTAATGTGTAATTTTAACTTCTCATTGCGTTTTCTATGATTGGAAACTTTTACTTGAACCTGTTTTACCAGACGTTTCCTGTTTTATTTCGATAATTTCCCTTTTTTTATTATTAATGTAATAAAGCCATTGCATATTAAAATAAATTGATTTTAATCGCTGTTATTTATTAGAAGTTATTTGACGCCAATAATTTTTTTTTCAGTCAGATTTAAAGCACATTATTTAGATGTGTCGTCAAATGATTCAAGAATTTAAACTACTTTCTCTTTTGTCATAAAAATAATTTTCATTAATTTAAATGATCTGACTCTAGCATTTTTTTAAAATTGCGTATTGATTAATTGAAGTTTTTCATAAGTTTATTAATAATGTATTAGAAAACATTTTATACATTCATTATTTAAAAAAAATGAAATATCTTTCAAACCATGGTAAAGACTTCTCACATTTTGTATAGTAAGCCATAAATAGTCTGTTGAAAAACAGAATTATCAACTTCTTTTACAAAAGAAGTTTATATTTTAATATAATATGCGTTATTTAATGTATTTTATGTAATTTGAATAGCTTAAAGCAATAAACATTTTATATTTTTTCATAAAAATGGTATTTGTAATTCTCGAATTATATTCCGTATTATTTCTTAACTTATCCTAAAACAGAACTTATATTTTTGTTTGTCTGCAATAGGAGTTAATGGGTCTTTCTACTTTGAACGTAATGCAATGAGTGAAAAGTACCAAATAATGCTTGTTGATTCCATATTCCCTGACATTCGTACATTATATAGTAATGATAAGTTTTATTTCCAATGAGATGAACCACCGCTGTACTGTTATCATGACGCATGAGTGTACGTGGATCAAAATGTTCCTGAGCAGTGGTTAGGGCACAGGGGACTATCGAGTTTCCTGCACAATTCCCAGACTTAACACCGATGGGTTTCTTTTTATGGCGTACAGAATAAAAAGAGATGTAGGAATGTAAACCACTTAACTTAGACACGCTTTAAAATGAGATTCAAGTGGTGTGCGTAGAAATCCCATTGGACACGTTGTTACGATGTGTGGACTCAGTGGAAATTCATACTCAGAAATATATTGATGTGGAATGGCATCATACTTAACAATAGTTCGATTTGCTTGAAAAAGTGCATATATGTTTCAAATTGGATTTTAAGTTTCTATTTACAGCAATTGAATCTTGTAGAATGGAACATAAATTTTCTATGATGGTTCAAAAAGTGTATACGTTTTTTGATACACACTACGCATGCATATATATGCTGTCTTCTAGATATTCAAGCGCATAATTTAAAAAATAATTCAATGTTGCTGTTCTCGTGTGGCAGCCAGACTGGCAAAAGTGGAGCAGCGCACCCCTACCAGGCAGGCTGGAGTGCGCTGCTCCACTTTTTCAACTGAACCGTATTTGGTGTGAAGTCCGCCTTCTTCAGTACACACACTTGCCATAGGGACCCGTTTATAGGGTAGGCAACCGTTCACACACAAATAAAGGACAAAGACAGGATAGGAAGAGAGAGAGAGAAAGTACATCCATGCCCAGAACCGGGATTCGAACCCAGGACCTCCATATCCGTACTCAGGCACGCAGACCACTAGACAAGTTGACCGGCAAAAGAATTCAATGAATTAATAAAATAAAAGAGGTGTTACACATTGCACTGCATAAAATTTACTGAGCGTAATATAAATACTGTATCTAAACTTCGGGGAAGTGAACATAAATATACAATTTCATTCTTTCGGGGAAAACTAAAAGCTGAATTATGTTAGCAGTATTTTTAAAGTACGGGGATCACTTTTGGTTATCAGTACACTGATGATTCAGATAATAACACCGTCAAATGCCACATAAGTAATAATATTGTGTGATGAATGCGTAAGTTAGTAGAATTAGTTAAATCTTATAAAATTTTCATATAGATATTTTTTATGTATTCCATTACAGCGCTCTTTGATAAATGCTATAATTTCTATATTTTAAAATAAAGCTATTTCATACAAGGAATAGATTATGGAATTTGTTTTATTTCCTGCTAAAGAATGTAAAACCTTTAAAGATTTGTGCATACTTTCTTTGTATTTTAAACATCATAAATGCTCCAATTTAACAACAGAACATAATTCTTATTGAATAACAATGAATATTAAACTGATTATAATTGTGACTGTTATTGTTAATGTGACTAGTAAATAGTTGTGAAGTGCATTTTTTCATATACGTTATTTGTTTCCTGTGTGTGATGGCTGAGACTAATCATTTCTATTTTTAAAAGACTTCTAGAATAAATAGCAATATTTTATGAAGAACAAAGCAGTTAATATGGATATATAAACTTCTTCATTTAGTGAATAAATAATTTTAATTTTTTTTATATAAGTTCAAATGTATTTAAAAAGTTTAGAGAATAAATTATTTACCAAATGCAAAACTTAACAATTTTTAGCATTTTACCTTTTAACTGTATTGATTTATAAGAAAAAATGTGGGCAATATTTTTTTTTCAAAATAACTAAAAATTTTTCGTTTTGTGTATTTAGATTTTAAAATAGGGAATTTTATTAAATCCTGTCGAAATGCGTGTTTGGTGGAATGAAATGTTCACATACTTGATCCCAATTATACACTTTATATGAGGATGAGAGCAGATCGTGAGATCAGAAAAGAATTGAAAAACAGAACTATGAATATGCATTCAAGTGACAGTGAAAAAATATTTAGTACTTACTACAACATACAAAGGAAGAGCAACAAACAACTGAAAATAATTTAGTATAATGTCCTAATACTATAAGGATAATCATATAGTTAACTTTATGGATGTAGAAAAGAAATGAGACTGTGAATAAGAAATGCCATGAAAAAGCCTACTCATAACTTACGTAATAAAACTAAACAAGAAAGCATAGTGGTGAGTGGATTATCTTCAAGATAATAAATTAACCCACATACCTATATATATATATATATTGTTGCTAAAGAAATAATAAAGAATAATCATCTTTTCTAGATAATCTAGGTTTATTTGAAAATTTCTACAAATTATTTTCTCTTTCGACTATTATATATTTATATAAAATATTTGATAATAACATGTACACATTTTAGAAATCTTGTTCTTAAAGGCTTAGGATTGCCTTCTTTTAAAATCACAATTTTGCTCATATGAAACCGCTAAAAGTATACATAAAAAAAATACTATAATAAAAATTAATTATTTACCTCATTTTTTATTCTTTTGTGTATTATTCTATTTCCTTTCATAATTTAATAGAATGAAAATATTAAAAATGTATAACATTTACAGTCTAATTTCAAACCATTTTATAAATTTTCTTGTTGTTATTCATCTCCTGGGTTTAGCAGAGCTAAACCAGGTCTATGAGTTTATTCAATCTCAAAAAGTCCAAAACCAGGATTGGGTTTCTATATTGATCTAGTCTGGAAAGCCCCAGACAATACATTCTATAAATACATATTCTCTGCGATACGTCACGCAGACAGCAAAGGACTTTTCCTGTTACTGTAACACCAATTGCCGTGATTCAAAACACGACAATTGAGATCTCGGTGTTACAGTATCAGGAAAAGTCCTTTGTAATCTTCTATAAATTTTGCTCTCACAAGTAAATAGAGCGAATTTTAGTTTTAAATTTGAAACATAAATTTTATATATTAGGAATGTGAGAAATATGATTAAAAACAAATGTAATAGTTTTTAACTATATGTTTTAAATACTTAAAGTTTAGTAATAACTTTTAATAACGCATTGTGGACAGTTTAACACAATTATAAGCTTATAAGAATGTTTTAAGCATACATCGCCTATTTTTCTTTCGGAAGGACTTTTCATAAAGTGGGGTATTCACGAAATTGGAAAGGCACAAATCCTGAAATCTTCCAAGCCACCATTCCGATACAAGCTTTCGAAAGAAGCAAAATACATCGCTCTCACAACGGTAAATAGTGGTTGGCTTCGAAATAAGGAACACTTTTTTACAGATTGTTACGGTGAGCTCAGCTAAAACAGACTTGAGAAAAAAAAAAACTTTTATGGCTAAATGGAATTAAAATTTAATATTAATCTTTATTTTCAAAATCAAAATTAAAGCCTGAACATTTAAACTCAAGTATACTAAATACGTAAAGTAACAATTGTAATATATATATATATATTACATATATATATATATATATATATATATATATATATATATATATATATTACATATATATATATATATATATATATATATATATATATATATAATATTTCTTACAAAATATTTTTATTTAATATTTTATTTTACCTTAAATACAAAAATTGTATTCATTATAAAACTAACTATAACAACATGAAAAAAATAATTTATGATCATGTTACTTAAAATTAATCAATATAATAATAATAATGAATTAATTTTTTATCAAAACAAATTATTATCTCTTTTATCAAATCAGCAAATAATCACTTTATGAAAAGTTTTAATTTTTATCTTACTTATTATTTTATAACCTCTGATGGGTTTAATCATTGTATTTGTACAGTAGAAACAAATCTGTTTCTTATTTATTGCCAAGTAAATTCCTTTCAGAAGTCTAAATTACAATTTTACTAACCTTTATTTAAAAAAACTAAATACTTTAACAGAAAAGAAACATTTTTCTTAACTATCAGAGAAAATATAACAATAAGCATGACTACACTGAAACTTTTAACAATTGAGCAATAGATACTCGTATCTGGTGAGAACAATGTTCGATATACCACGAAAGCCATAAGCAGTAACTTCTGTCGCAAATCTTGAATAAGTACTTGATGATTTATTAAAACAAAATTTTTTAACCATTTGTAAAACAGTTATATGAGCACATTTTCAACTTCTTAGCAACAAACAAGTGTTGCTATTTTATAAACTAGAGACATTTAGAATAAACGCCATTTTTCCATTGTTTTCCCGCGTGTCTCAACTCTTCCGATTCAAAACGAGACCATACCGTCTGAGTTTTGAAGAAGAAACACTAATAAAGTCGTGAAAATGAACACGGAACCCCACAATCATAGGTCTATTTTACAGCTAGCTTTCGTAAAAGATGAAAAGGTCGTTTGATGGCACATAAATATGCAAAGGAGCTGAAAGAATGGGTACTTCTTCAGAGCTGAAGTGTTGTCTTGTACTTCATTAACTTCAGACAGTCCATGTGAACGGACAGTTCAATCTGATTTCAGAGACTGAATATCGGATATTGACCACGACGGAAAATGTTTTTGCTGTTGCTTTAGACGAAGAAGAAAAGTCACGGAAACTGCTTGAATCGGGTTGACAGGTGAGTGTTATAGTTAAATCTTGCATGTTTTTGAAAAAAAAATTATATTTAACTTATATTTAGCACAAATATTTTACTATGACATATTTGTACATTCCGAATCAGAAAATGGTGTATTTTAGTGAATTTATACGATTTTAATAATTATAAATTTATAATATATTTTTCTAAGCAAAATATTTTGACTAATGATTTAAAAAATCCATTTATCCCATTTTATCATGGTAATCATTGAATGACATTCATTAAATAGCTTTTATTATTTAGTAAAAATAAAATTTCCTTATTTTTTTATATAAATTTAATTTTAAAAAATTGGTTGGATATGGCAATGTTTAAACATAGAAAAATTTATTTTGGGAATAACAATCAAATTGAATCTCCTGTTAATAATTAAAATTGTGTCTAAAATTTTTCAAAATATTTTATGATACTAAAAACAATTTCAATGAAATTAGTGTTGGAAGTGGGATTTACTTTAGAGGAATTTATTCAAATCACTCAGTATGGTAATATTTAAATTAATGAAAAAACAAATAAGAATGATATGAATTTTTTTGAACTTATAATAATTGCTTTGGAACCTATTTAGCAACATGAATTTTATTTCCTATGTATTAAGAAATAAATGAATCAGGAAGGATTTTTAAATGAATATAAAGTTCATTGTGATGTACTTTGAAGTGTCAATACTTATATACATAAAATATTTCATTACTTATACGAATAATGTATCTTAATCTATAAATGGGGCGGTGTTTATAGTTTTCTCTGCTTAATACCTTTAAAGTCAAACTTTTAATTACGTTTATATGTTTTAATTTTTTTTAATATGTGTGTATATATCATTTACTTAGTTAGTTTTGGTAATTGAAAGATTAAATTTTGATGAGTCTGAAGCTTGTAATATCAACTACTGCAGTACTTGCAAAAATTTCATTATTAAATATTTTAATATATTACAGGATCTTATTTACATTTTAAGTCAATTTTATTCTCGTTCAAAATTATTAAGGAAAAAAAATTACTGTAACATAATTAGCTTTTTATGTCACAATAAATTTAGGTATTTCATTTAATTCCAATTAGACAATAAATGCTTAATCATAAATATATAATTTTTTAAATTTTTTGTAACTGCATGTTGGCAGAAAACGCGAAATATTTTAGAAAATATATGGTTTAATTTATCCCTTTTTAACTAGGCAAAGTTATGAAAAATAAATGAATAATGAATAGCGTAAAGTGTCTAAGATTAGATGACAAAGAAAACAATTAAAACCTTGCAAAAAACAAATCAAAATTTATAAAAGCAAATGACATTTATTAAAGCATGGAAATATTTAAGTAATAAAACTGAAGTGCTTTTGACTTAAACATATACTTAGATAAATCTCAGTTAATTTTAAAATCAATGTGAAATCAAATTTACTAGCCACATGTTCTTATTCTTTAATATGTCGTTATTTCTTTTATTTAACTATTAACTTAAATTATTATTCTTCATAGAAAGAAATTTTTCAAAGAAAACTGTCACACACAATATATGCTAATGAGTTAATGTTACCAATGTATGAAAGTCTCAATTTCATTAAAAAGTAAAAGCGAAAACATGTTTACAGAATTTAACATTTTCTAGTGTTTGAAATATTTCTACATTCTTGAAAATAATATACCATATAATGAGAAACATTCAAATTTGCATTCCCATTATATCAATAAATTGCAAGCACAATTTTGTACAGTAAAATTAAATTATACACACCCTGACAAAATTATTATACATTTATTTCAAACTATGTTCTACTAGTAGTTTATAAAAAAAATTTTTTTTCAATTTCGCTGTATTTTTGGAATATAAAATAAAATGCTAGAATTGCAGTCAAGAAATTAAAACTATTTTGTGACCGTTTCCTGAATGGAATTCATAAAATTAAAGAATGAATATTTTATGAATGCAATAATAATGGGGAAAATGTATTTAAATTCAAAAATATAGAGAGCTTAAAAATTGGTTATTCTTAAAGATTTAACAAATGATAAAAAGGGAATGCATTTAACATCCCACATGTTTATAGTAGTACACATGGTTTCTGTAATTGTTACAGAATTCATCATCATGGTAAACTACTATCTTTGCAAATGATGCTTTAACTCATCTCTACAAAGAGCACTGAATTCATTCGAATTACTTGATTATGGTACTTAATGAGTTATGTTGGTTAACATTTCAAATCATATTTTTGGAAGAGCATTTGGTAATTTGTTTCAGAATTGTTGTTACGTTAACAATTTTATTGGTCGATAAAAATCTTTTACTCTATATGATAATATGATGTCTAATAATTTACTTTAAGAGTGCACTTCTTTCGCCATTTACTTTTACACTTTGTAAATGTTCTCATGTTGTTTGGAGGAGAATTTTCCTACTGAGAATGTAAATGCAAAACTTTGGATAATGATTATAAGACATAAAAAATTTTTTAATAAAGTTTTATATATATTGAATATTTTAATGATTATTTATGTTAACTACAGGTAACATCATTCTGTATAAACTAAACTAGAATTATGAAGCCAATAAATTGCACTAAATACGTGATCTGCATATTTTGTCTCATTTTACCAATCTACTGTTGCTATTGGCCCAATATACGTAAGTAAAATTTATATTTACAAAATCTACTTTATTTCTTTTATTTTTATCATAAGTAAAATTACTGTTGATTTTATAAGTACTTCATTTATAGAATTAAATATTCAGAAAAAAAAAACAGATAAACAATAATGCATTATTAAATGATTTTATTAAATTAAATAAAAATTTATTTCAATAGAAAAGTTTTTTGAATGAAAGCTTATTTAAGTGAAAGTATATTTTAACTAAGAAAGTATGATATCATTTTCTACAATTTCGAAAAAAAAAGTAGATTTCTCTGTGTTTTAGGCAATTAATTTACCAGAAAAAATAATTTAGATTTTTGTCTGTATTTCTGACACATATTTTTAAGTAATATTTCTAGTAATTTTCTAATTTTAATTTAGTATTTTAGGCTTTTCTCAAATTATTTCTCAATTGAGTAAATTTAAACTTATCACAGTAGATAATTTTAAATTTATTGAGGTTTTTTACGTTAATTATCAAATTTTAATATGTAACACATTTCTCTGCTTACTTTTGTTTCACTCATAGTTTTTAAAAGTATTAAACATATTTGAATTTTAAATTCAATTTAGAAGCAACAGTTGTATTTGATAAAGAGAAAGGATTAGGAAAAAATAATATATATTTGAGAAAGATATATGCATCTTTCAACAGGATTCTTATTTTTATCTCAGCATTATTAAAGAATAAAAAAGTCGTAAATATTCTACACCCGACAGTAAAAATAGAAGATAAATACAGAAAATATCTCCATATAATTTTCTGAATAAAACGTAAATATTTCAGGTTATGTACAATGCTAATGTTCTGAGAATGATTTAAAAAAACTTTATTGCTATGAGGCAATACAGTAAATGAAGAAATTCTTGAATTGTCATGAATTTTTTACAGTTCTAGGATGTTTATCCTTTGTTTAATTTTGTAGAATGAGTCATGTTCTACTAAATTAAACAAAGGATAAACAAAGTTCATTTCATATTTTATTCGATTTCATAGAAATGGTGTAAGAATGATATAAAGTGCATTTTAGTATCCATTAATTAAGATTTGTAAAATATTAATTTAAATTACTGAAGAAATACACAGATTGAATTTAGTTGAAAACATAAATTTCTTATGAAAATAAATGCGAATATATGTTGGAATGTTTCACATATTATTTCTGTTTAAACATTTAATATTTTGTAAATTGATGAAAAAGCAAATGTATATGAGATATTTACTAAATTTAATTAATAGTATAAATTTTTATTCCAGAATTAAACTCTGAGAATTACAAAACTGCAGTCCTTAAGAATATACATTTTTACTGTTTTAGTCAATCCTTACTTTAAAGGTTATCTGTAAGGATATAAAATTTTAACTTGAAATAATTTGTTTTACTTTGAAATTACATTCTTACCTTAAAACATTTATAAGCACAATAAATATATTTTAAGACTCTATATTTAATTTCGTTCCTTTATCAAAAAGACTGAAAAATCATTGAAATATTAATGAAACAATCAAAGAGCTCTTATATTAAATTGATTTCACGATCGCTTATATATATATCTATATATATATACTTGAAGAATTAATAGTTGTGAAATTTTTAAGATGTAACAACATTCATTTAACTAAAATTTTCGTCACATAACATTATTCTGTCAACAATTTCGATATAGGGCCGATTGAATTCGTGTTATTATATTTGTAGCCTTTGAACTTGTTTTCTAGTTGAATCTTGAGCTATTTTAATTTATTCTAATTTTTCATATTTTCAAAGTAAAATCATTTTTTTGATAAGGTTTTACAAGCATTTACAGCTAATATTTTAATTTTTAGCAATTTAATTTTCTAAATATTTGAAATTGTTTTTAGGTAGTTTTATTTTATTTATATAGTCATTAAATTTAGTCACTTAGTCTTTTTATTCCCGATTTTATTTTAATAAAACATTAATAAGTCAATATCTACCTTTATAACTGTTGTAATAATACCATTTAAGCATTATGTAATTTTCTTACTTCGTATTTTACTAAAAACAAGCAAATGTTGGAGTTTCTGGGTATAATTACGAAAGATTTTTGTTTACAGAAAGTAAAAAAAAAAACTTTTTTTTCCGATTTCATCAATAAAAGGTAACATAAATTTGTGAGTACAGTTTTTTTTAATAAAATGTATTTATACAACATTTTTTTTTTTAAATAATGTTGAGTCTGATATTTTTCTTGACAAAAGTGCTTTTTGAAGTAACAAATTTAAAATTTTATACAACTTTTCTATGGGACATTATTCAGGAACCAAATCAATTTTATTTAATCAAAATAGGAAAATGTCTCATGCTTGTTTTTGTATCCATGTTTATTTAAACAATGTGAATAAGTGAAGAACATAAAAACACGAGAAACGTTAGTTTCATTGATTCATTGTTGTCAAAATAAATTAGTTTTAAATATCATGTGCAATATAAACACTTGAATTACAAATTGTACCCAAAAAATAAAATTGAAATTTAGATTTTATTAATAATGAAATTAAAAGTTAAGATTAAATTATACATGTAGTTTTATTTGACATAATTTCAGAAAGTTTTACTTTTGTAGTTTTTGTAATGAAAATAAATTAATGAATTATACAAACAATCGTCTAAAGTTGCTCATCTAAAATGAGTCCTACAGAATCAAGATAATCGTGGAAAGACGCAGATTAATATTTTTGAAGAAAAAGTAACTATATTTAATAAATCATACTTTTTATACACTGCTGGTCACCCAAATCGCAACACTAAGAAAGACAAGAGATACTACAACAAAATTTATTTTCTAGATAACATGTTGACCAAGTATCAAATAATTAAATTTAGAGACTTCTGTGAAGTGAGGTTCCTGCCAAAATCAGTAGTCAGAATAGCCGCCATTGTTGAAGAAGTCAGAATAGCTGCCACACGCCTCGGCATTGATTCAAAGAGACTTTGGATGTGTTCTTGGGGTACAGTAGACCAAGCAGCTTCCACGTGTTGCCAAAGTTAATCTGCTGTGGTAACTGGGGATGCACTCTGGGTCAGTCGTTGAGCAACAAAGAACCACACGTTTTCTATCGCTGAAAGATCCAGAGAGCGAGCCGTCCAGGGAAGCAATTCGATCTGGCAATTGAAGAACCCATGGACGATGCGTGCCACGCGTGGTCACTCATTATCCTGTTAAAATATGGATGTGGGCAAGCCCTGAAGGTAAGGAATGAGAACTGGTTCCAATACCTCGGAAAGGTAGCGCTTGCTGTTTAAAGTACCGGCAATGCATACTAGAGGAGTGCGAGAGTGATATCTAATACTGGTCATACAATAATATCCGGTGTAGGACCAGTGTGGTTGTGCATAATGCAGCATCTTCTCTCCACATTCGATATTCAGCATCTTCTCCCCACAATGTCCCCAGACTCGAATGCGACTATCGTGGTGTTGCAGAAGGAAGCGTGACTCGTCAGTAAAGACAATTTCATTACATTCTGCCGTCTACATCTTTCTTCGAAGCAATGGACGGCTTGCGGACAGACCACTATGCTTTAAGAAGTGTCGAATGGTACGCACAAACACTGGATGATGCATTATAGTCTGAATGTGTTGTGCTATGGTTGGTGATGTGGTTGAGCGATCCGTCACTACCATGCGCACAATTTGCCTGTCAACACGTGAAGTGGTGCACTGAGGTGGATAGGATCGAACACATCAAGCCATCGTACCCTCCTGTATTCAACGATCACATATCCGCATTACAGTTGTTTGGTTTCGTTCAACACGACTACCGATTTCCCTTAAAGATTATGCACAATCTCGATCAGCCACTCACCTTCCTCTGTTGAACTCGGATACTTGATCAAAAAAAAGGATCGCTGTTTTCTACGATGCTTAATTAATCGCTTAAAAAAACAAGAACACAATTGCCAAACTAAATCTTCGAAATCACCAAGCCTTAATTGGCGTTTTGAAGTGGTGCCACAGGCACGAGTGATGTGCGCTGAAGTTCTAATCATTTGCATATCCCACCTCCACAAATGCATGTTGTAAATTTCATGTTATTTGCATGCTTCCTTAAGGGTGTTGTATTTACGATGGAAATACAACACCCTCAAGGAATATCACTGTAGAATTTAGAACGATGTAGAAGTTTTAATCACGTCCTTTTCGATTCATTATTAATTTAAAGATAATTATTTGCAGAAAAAGTTTTCCTCCTGTTCCATGAAAGATTAAATAAATAATTTCGGGTGAAAAAAAATCGTAAATGCAGAAATTTAATGAAAAATTTTAATTTAGTTTTTCATCAATTATTCAATACGAAAAATTTTTAGAGTGTGAAATACATGCTACGGGGAATTAAAATCCCTCATCAGAAGAAACGTAAACAAAAAATAATATATATTGAACAAATATACTACATTTAATGAATAATGAAAAGTTAAATTTTCTATAAATTTGGAAATTTAAATCTTGAGACATATCATTACCTTGAATAACTACTTCTTGCAGCGATAACAGCATTTATACTGCTGAACGGAAAGTCAACCAAAGGTTGGTTGACAAGTACTGTTATAATCGTCCTTACGAATTCAACACGATGCCACAGTTAATCAACCACAATAACTGGCATATAGTGAAGAGCCAGAAGCTCGACAAGCATTTGATTACAAGATTTTTATTGATAAAAGTTTTGGAGAACATACTGCCCAAAACAACAATGGAACATGTTTTGTATCATTGAAATTCCGTAAAATAATAGAAACTTGAGTTAGTGAATTATGTAGCTGAAAAAGTAGATTTTGAAGATCTCCAATAAAGGTTAGAGAGTTCTAGAACTTAGCATAGCAGAAATGTATGTATATTGTTCCAAGCGCTATCATTGCAAACGAAAGGGAAAAGTAAACAAAAGTGATACAATGATATCCGATACATCACTGGAAATGAAGAGCCAGAATAACGATACCAAATTCATGCTGGTAATATGATTTCCACGATGCCACCAAACAGAGATCCGATCTTCATGATATTATAAACAGAACCGAAATTTGTCAGAAAATATGTCCTGCCACTCCTGTGTCAAGTTCTTCATTCATTTCATCACCACTAAAGGCGTACCTATCTGTGGTGCGGCAAGATGTTTTGCTAAGATCTCTAAAATGGCTGTGTATGATGATGCAAACAGCTTCGAACTGTTTATTGAAACACTTATTGTTCTGCAAACAGTTCCATATCATTATATAACTATACTATATATTAAGATAATATGGGTAATATGCCTGTCATCTCAGTGGATAGCAATAATGATCTACTATGAACTAATATGGCGTTCCATATAATTGCTCGGAACCCATTGATTAAATACTGTATAGAGTCATAGGAATTTTACTGATGCAATCAGCGATACTGTTACACAATGAATCTCAATAGCAGTAGAATACAACTTCAACGTGTATCAAAGTTAAAAACGTGGTGATAAACACTTTCCTACTCAAATAAGCATAATGACTTTTTATCGGACCATAGTTTTCAAGTACAGTTTGTAAAAATGGAACCTGTTAAACAATTTATTTATTTAAGCATATTGTAGTAATCATTACCGCAGCCTACTTTACAGGAATTCTTTGAAAAACTAATAATTTATACATACCACAACGACTCCTTCTCACCATGTAAACTTCGCGTATTGCATACTTTTATAAAATTTTAATGGTAGCAGTGCATATGATCTCACACAGTTTTTGATAAGGATTGGCAGATATCCTTACATATGAAATCTGTTATAAGACAATAGAATATCTATCACTTACTTTTATTATTTATTATTAGTTTTTTTTTCATAGTTAATGTGCCGTGCTCACGTATCCAAAAGGAAGAAAACCCAGAAAACATCGAAGCTCTTATACGAGGCATTTGCATTCAAACATTTCACAGCATCCCTCTCCAATCGTTCAAGGGTGGTTGATATCAAATTTTAGAGCATCCTCATCGAAGAGATTAATTCTTTTCACTAGGTCACTGTGAACTTCTCATATAATTTGAAATGCAATTTCGATTTTAAAGACTCTAATATTTAGTTTCTTTTATATAACTTTTTCTTTGACTTTTTATTGCATAAATTATTCCTATAAACTTAACATTTGGGGTGAATCAAAGGGTCAAATTTATTATTTAAATGGAAAAATGGACATAACACAGCTGGCAATTGAAAACAATTTTTTGAACGAGATCTTTAAAAATGCAAATTTTGTGAATCTACAAAAGAAATAAAAAAATAATACATTTTAGTGATAAATATTTTGGCAGATTTATTCATTGAGTGTGACATGTTAAAAAAATAGTTTTATAAATAAAGGCCACGATGTCCTTGTTGCTTAGGATGATCGTTCTCGTTATAGGAAGGTAGTGAGTCGAATCCCAACCCAATCAAAAATCCATTGTGTTCGCTAATGCGCCTTGGACATGCTAAATATATCGTCGTTGCATTGTCTTCCATCTAAACTGATACATCTGGGAGTGGTAAATCGAATCTAAGGTCTTCTGTTTGATACCTGCTTCTAAATTACGAAGGTCCACTTTCGAGGCTACTTGTTATCTCACTATTTAAGATGCAATCACTTCTGCTTCCTGTAGTACTAAATGGTGGAAATCCTAGTAGCCGAGCGTTATACAATAGTAACAACAGTTTTATAAATAGAAGGTTAGGAGTCTGTTGAAGGCAATCAAACGTGAGGGAGTAAATTTCAACTTCAAAATTCAAGTAATTCATATCAAAAGCTCCCATACGATACATCCAACAACATTTTAAGAATATATTCTAACTCACAAATTTAATGTGCACTATTCCCAATACTTGATTCTTAAATATATTATATTAACCAAGTTCATACAAGAATTGTAAGAAAACCTAATAATATACATAGTATTATATTGATGTAAATGGAAATAACTACAGTTAAAGAGCTTTAATAAAACGACATATTTAAAATAAAATTACTGTTGTTATGAAATCTTTAAATTTAATTCCTTCCCTCCAAATCCATTAAAAATTGAAATAGATATTTAGCATATTGAATTCGAATAACAGTTGCTAATAAAAATAAGCTTGATTCTTATAAATTTTAAATAAATAAAATTAGAACAGATTTTTTACAGCAGAAATGATTTACAATAGAGAAGTGTATTGCTTTCACATATCTCTTTTACATGTAAATAAACTAAATTTTGAAAAAATATCATTATTATAGTTTGTTCATGTTTTTAGCAGTTCTTCAAATTTTTCAGCACATTATTCTTCAATTTTATACCATTTTACTTTCCATTTCTACTACAAGTGGATGAATTTATGAAAATTTACTTTAATTTCCATAATTCATTCACTTTTTCCTGAATGTATTTGTAACAGACTTGCTTATTAATGTTTTTCTAAAACAATTGAAAAATTATTCCGTTAAGTGGGAAGCTGTTTTTTATCATTGTAAAAGCTTGGAAAAAAAAGGTTTTAAAATTTAGCAAATGAAAAATGTAGTTTCTACATTTCAAATAACAAAATCATCTACAAATAATTTTTAATGGGCCACATTATTGGTATCGATTGGAACGGATGTCATATTATTCACACTTCTAGTCATCTAAGCGTCTGGATATGAAGTCTGTCTGACAGAACGAAGTGATTCAATCAAAAACTTTGTTTTGTTCAAATCCATTTTACTCTCTTCAAAGCATGTTTTATAATTGTACTTCGATTAATTTCATTTTTCTGTGATAACTGAATTTACAAGGACTTATTTTTTCCTAGAAATATTTCAAACAACCTAAAAAATCTTTAGAATTTCTTATAATGCTAATGACTTAGTAATTGCCATCTGATAACAGCTCATACATTTTGGGGACATTGATGAATAAATGAAAGGAGACATTAATTTTGATCATGCAATGAATTTGATTATATAATATCGTTCTTTATAATTTGATTATAAAGCAATTTTATAATTTGATTGGAAAAAATACTTTAATATTCTTTAACAATCTATTTCTCTAAATCATAACGAGATGGTAACTAATAAGTAACACTGGATATGATTGAAAATGTGGTTGAACTTTATATATATATATATATTTCACTTCATTTAAAATACATTTGTGAGGCACAGAATAGCAAATCCTAATTTATGATTGAAAATGTGGTTGAACTTTATATATATATATATATACTTCACTTCATTTAAAATACATTTGTGAGGCACAGAATAGCAAATCCTAATTTATTTTAAAATAATTAATTTTTGATTCCAAATTTTCAGTTTGAAAAAGTCTTCCTAGCATTCATTATTTCGTAAGAAAAAGTTTTCTAAAGTTCAAAGTTTTAAAGTCAGAATTCAAATTTAAAACTGTTTTTTCTTTGATAAAATAGAATAACACTTTCCTAACCTACAAAACATGTATCATGCATTTAACTTACAAAACTACATGTATTTTTCTACAGATATGGATATTGTTCTTGAACGTATACAGATGCATACTCATCTCAATCAATGTCATTTCGTGTTCGTTTTGACACAGTTGCAGCAACAACTTAGAAATAATATTCGAGAAAATAAATTCGTGGGTCAATTACTATTGTTGAAAGTCCACATATTTAAATCTGATATCAGCCTAATATACTGTGGTTTTCTACAAATTCGCTCAAAAAACTTGGGTAAACTTTCAAGCTCCATGCACAATTTATATTCAGTCATTGCATTTAGGTAAGTTTATATATGTATATTTTAGCCATTGTATTCACACCAGTAAATGTTCTATTAAGGTGAAAAAAACTCATAACTTAGCTTTGTTCTCAAATATGACATCACTCATTGTCAATAATGAAAGCGTGCATTCCCACGTTTCAAAACTTAAACTGTTATAGGTATGGGAATGGCATGATTCTATCTTCATAGATAGGTTTCCATGAGTTATTTTTTACATTCAGTAATGTGGGAAATATGAATTCATTTTACTTTCTTCATGTGAAAATAAAACATTTGACTAAGTGCCCGTGTAAATTCCAATTATCTTTTATGCTAAAATATATTAAGCGTAAATTTTTAACCTCAATTCATGGATACGTTACCAGTTTTTTGTCTACTTCAATTCACTCTTTATACTTAACTACAATAGAAGATTGCATTTGGAAGATAAAAAAACAATATATTATTAGGAACATCTTTTAGAATGAAATATAGAACAAAGTTTAGTTCTTTTCAATTTCTTTATCATTCTGAACAATACGTTCTTATATAATATTTCAAGTCATGCTTTTCTCAATAAATATTGTATAAGATAATTCATTAGATTTTTAAAGATTTTAATGATTAACAGATGAAAATCATTGTTGATTATAACAATATATAGAAATTTTCATGATAATTTAACCGTCTAATATAAGAGTGTCGATAACAAATCAAATATTTCACATGTTTTGAGTAATAAAACGCTAATATGAACAGACAGGAGGAAAATAATCTCAATAAAAGATAATTTTCGATTCATAATACTCAATGTTGCATTGATTCAGATTAGGATTCAGGATTATTTGTTCTCTTAAAACTGAATCTATTCAAGGAGAGTTAAAGTAACCACACTTCGTTATCGAGTTACTATTGAAGTTAATCAATGCGTTACCTGGTTCTTCACGTAATGTCTGGTCTTTACAGAACAATGCGTGATTTTTTTAATGAAATTTTACATGTTCTTCTTAGGGTTCAGCAAAGTTTAGAACGCTTAGTTCATTTTTATGCTTTCACTTATTTGTGAACTACAATACTAAGAATATTACTGTAAGTGTTTGAGACTTCGAATTTATATGAAGTTCATTCTGCGTTTTGACAACTACTTGTTTTTAGATAAAAATAGCTTTTTCAAATCAACAATTTTAATTTTTTTTCATAGAATGTACAAATAGAATATATACATTTCTTACGAAAATAAAATAAAAGGGATAAATAAAAACTGCAAATTAATTAGTTTAAAATTTATGCAAGAATTACTTATAGATTGAGAATCGTTAAACTGTGTGTGTGTGCAGTATTTTTGTATAGCTGAATCAGTTGTGTAAAGCAATATATAATCAAGATTTATTGAAAGGCATTGAAGTTAATATAAAATAAATATACTTATACGAGGGTTACTCTGAAATTTTTGAGATACGCGCAGACGAGAATTCACGAAATAAAAATAACGATTTAATTTTAAAATATAAAGTATTTAACACAGAAGACGATTTTTTACTGACTTAATTCAACTTGTTTAGCGTAGAATAAATTTTAAACAGAAGAGAAAATGAAGTTGACGCGAGAACATTTTCGCGCTATGATTTTCTACGATTTTGAAGCAGGATTAAATCAAGAAGAATGCGTTCAACGGTTGCAATTAGCGTTTGATGATGAATTTCCAGCTCGTGCTACTGTATTCAGATGGTTTCGAGAGTTTAGAAGAGGTCGTAATTTTTCTTCAGGATGAAGAACACACGGGAAGGCCGCCGTCGGCAGTAATCACGGATAATGTGTCTGCCATATGAAAAATGTTCATGGATGATAGTCGCTGTAACTATCAAATGATGCAAAAGGAACTTAACATTAGATCCGCAGCCATACACAAAATCATTCATGAAGAATTACATATGAAAAAAAGTAGTTTGCCGTTGGGTTAACCATAATCTAACTGGGCACGAAAAAGAGGAGCATGTCAGAATCAGTAAAGAAATTCTTAAATTGCTAAATCATGGTAGCCACCGCATCATTTCTTAAATTGTAACATGTGATGAAACGCACATACCGTTTTTTGACGTTCCAACACGTCAAGTAAGCAAAGTATGGGTCTTTGAATATGATTCCACGCCGACAATGGTGAAAAAACAATGCGCACTGAAAAAAGTTATGTATGCCGTTTTCTTCAGAAGTACGGGATTGTTTAAAGCCATCAAGCTGGAAGGACAGAAGACAGTAACAGCAAATTGGTATACCACTAAATGTCTTACAGAAATTATACAAGAACTGAATGTTAGGGAACCAATGCTTTACAGTGACAATGCATCTTCACATACAGCCGGATTAATAGCTGAGTTTCGTAAATAAAAACAAATTAAAGTGATTGAACATCCGCCGCATTTATCTGATCTAGCTATGTGCGACTTTTGGTTATTCTTTAATCTAAAAAAGAACTTACGTGGAGGTCGTTTTCATTCAGAAAAAGAGATTGATATAGCTATAAATGCATTTTTTTCATCTATTCCAAAAAATGAATGGCTTGAGGCATTTAATCTGTGGAATATTCGTCTACAAAAGTGCATTGATGCTGGAGGAGACTACTTTGATCACATCTAAAATTTTGTAAGTATAACTTTAAAAACCTAGTTGTATCTCATAAATTTCAGAGTGACCCTCGTATATGATATTACTAATATGATCTAAGCTTTCGCGTTAACTGATACAAATTTTATTAAAATTGTAAAGCTAAGATAAATAAATAAAAAAGTCGCAGTTATAAATGCTGTTGTTTAACAATATTGATATTAGTTATTATGATTTTATATTCAGTAATTAAAGAATTTCTATTAATTTTAAGCCCCTGCTTTTATTTTCAATCATTTGTTACATTTCCTTATTGCATTAATAATATTTTATTACTATACAATTGTAAGAAATGGATTACATTTCATAAACTAACTGGGCGATGCTAGTTTACGAAATGTTGTTGTATAATGTCCGGCTCTACTAGGATTTCCACCTATCAGCATGAAGTGGCAAAAGTAATGGCACCTTATACAATGAAGCACCCAGTAGATTGTGCCATCATAGACTCGATAGTGGACCTTCGTAATTTGGAAGCAGAGACCGAGCAGAATAACCCCGGATTTAGCCTGACATCATCAGAGTTATCATTTCACATAAAATGCATTGCTATAATGACTAATTAACATGCCCCAGGTTCCATTTGCAATCACAACGGATCTTCATTTGAGTCAGGAAAAGACTTCATTATCTTCCACTAACGAAAACAACGCTTTAATTAAACAGGCCACCATGGCCCTTAGTTTACGAAATAATTGAGACATAAAATTATTTACCTTTTGTTCTATATCAAAAACTTTAGATTTAATACTTCCTCACAAATAATACAGCATTCTAAAGTAATATTCTTCAGTAAAGAATTATTTATTTTAATTGATATCATGCATCGATACATCGATGATTTCCAAATCAAAATATTTGTTATTCTAAAACAGACTCACAACGAAATGATACTTTAAAATGGACTCAATGAAAGTGTGAAAAAAAATGTAAGTTATGGTTTTCAAACGGTATTTAGTTGGTTTCTTTGAAAAGCTCTAATATGGTATTTATTAATAGCTGCTTATTAATTGACTTGTTTCCATATGCTACTTTTATTATTTATTTATATAAGAGCAATTATAATGAAGTTATAATTTTTGGTTAATGATAAATAAATTGTATATTTGAATTGTTTTCAATCACGATGTGAAAGAAACACAATATTTTGAAATGTATATAAAAGAACTAAAGTATATGATATAACTACTAAAAAGATATACTTTTAATTTTGATATATAAAATAATAAAAAAGAATATGGAGCTTAAAGACTATTTTAATTACACATCCATTGTTTTGTATTTCTTTGCTGAAGCAAATACGAATCATCATATTCAACCATTTTATTTTTTGGAACATTTTATGTTGCTCAGACTAAAATTAAAAAATTACTACACAATTTTTATTATTGCTAAGAAATAGGAGGCAAAATAATTTTAAAAAATCTCAGACTACGCAATTCTGATGAATCGGATAAATGTTATTTTGATAATTATTATAATTATCAAAATTACATTTACTCATAATCCTTTCGTCTTTAACGGATGATATAATATTCAGTTTTCTCAATATACTTAATAGCTTGTAAAATACCTGTGTAATTTTAAAAAAATGTTTTTAAAAGTTATAAATAATATAATATACCCGTAATAAAAAGATTAATAACATCTGTAAGAAATATAAAGTGAAGATGAAAAGAATCATTTTTGAAAGTTTTCAAATGTTTTTAGTATGAATTAAGTTTATATATCGAGAAACATTGATAGAGATATTATCAAGTTATCAGCTATGTAAGTGTTTAAATTATGGATTTTTTCCTCATTATATTTTAAAAAAATTGTTTCCAAGTAATCCTTTCTTCCCAGTTGAAAATTATTTTGTAAAAAATGTAACGTTTATTTTTCCAGAAAGTTGGAGAAATCAATCAAAAAGACAATTCTGAAAATATATTTCAATCCAAAATTCTAGTAAATCTGGCAAATTAATTGTATATAGATCAGCTTAAATATAATTGATATCAGTTTATATTAAATGATTACACACACGCATAACAGTTAAAGGTTTTCTCTCCGTTCGCAAAATTTAAAAACTTGCAATTCGCTTAAATCCAAGAAATCCAGAATTATTCGGTTTTATTTCTCATTACATAGTAGTCAGTACTTTTTAGTTATTAAAAGAAAGATTTTTCATTTCATTTACTATATATAATGTAGTTGTATTTAGTAATTATATATATATATATATTTTTGTTTCTTAATTTTTTTATTGTATAAATTGAATTATATTTTAAATAAACCTCTTTTACTTTTTCTTATAAACTTTTAATTTGCGTGGTAAAAGTGATGTTATTTACATACAAACGGATAATTTTATGAATTGAAGGAATTAAATTTCTTCCAAACTCATTTCATAAACAGTTAACGGTGTCACCTTCATTAATGAAGTGTTTTACGTCAATTCATTTGTTAGCTCATTCAGTTCTAAATAAAGGAATTTTGTTAAAAAAAATAATTAATTTAATTTATTTTTTAAAAAAATTCAATTTTATTTTTAAAAAACTTGGTTTTTACGAAGTTTTAACTTATTACACGGTTTTTTGATTATTTCAAGTTTAACCTTTTAATGTACACCTTTAAATACGCACACCAGGAAGAACAAACAAAAATTTCTATATTTAGAGCATGTGATTTTCTCAAAAGAAATGCTTGAATAAAACATTCATTCTGAAAGAAAAATATTAAAAAAAAATTTTTTTTAATTAGGTAACACACACACAAGGTCTTAAGAATCCTCAATAGCTTATCATCGATATTATTTATCATTCTGATTGATGTAATCTTATATCTCTTTTATTGTTGACAAATTTAACCATTCCTAACAATTAAGAAAAATCAATTCACTATTATTAAATACTCTCATCAATCCATAATTTCTATACTGAATTAAAATAACAAGAATTTGCATTTGTCGAAGAATTTTCATTTGGCCTTCTCGACTGAACTAGATAATTGCAAAGTGATTACCAAAGTAAATTTCAACTGTCTAATTCATTTATGAGCTCTTCTTTGGCATGGCTGATCTATAATTTGTTGAGTAGTTTTGTCTATTAACAATTTATCACACATATGAAACTGTATTGAGCTTTTTAATAACAGGCTATTTAATTTAAATAATTGCATAGTCCACACATCAGTATATTTTTTGTATTAAAGTTAGTCGTTATAATCATTTCAATACAACTGCCTATAATGTCGTCAACTCTGTGTATGTGGGTGAATCTAGGCCAAACAGATGTATTTTACACAATTCTAATCATCTTTTTCAGGCAAGGAACCATGGTGGGTTTGTGAAAGCTTAAGTAAATTTCTAATCACTCGATCCGATTGGGATGCAAAGGACCCCACTGGACCTATAGAATGTTTGCCTGGGCCTGTTGAATACATTATTATTCATCACACTGTCACGCCTCCTTGTAAAACTTACACCGAATGCTCCAAATCTATGAGGACGATACAACTGGAGCATCAAAAGGATAAAAGTAAGTTTTTAGTGATATATATATATATATATTAATCATTAAATCATCATTATACTGTGATGAGTGACCTAAATAATTGACTGGTTAAGCTTTCAGTAATAAGTTGGTGTGAAAACATTTGATAGAACATATTACTACAGAAAATCAAATAATATTTTAATAAGGGAAATCTAAAATGGCACGCATTTTACATTTTACAACTAACTAATTTTAATTAGATATTTTGTAATTTTTTATCTTGCGGCAAAAAACATTCTTTGGTTTGTTTTTCACATAATATCATTTTATCTTAATAAACACACACACACACACACATATATATATATATATATATATATATATATATTATATATATACATATATTATATATATATATATTATATATATATATATAATGCACACGAGGGCTAATTAGACCGGGACCTACGGCTTAAAGTGGATTCCGAACTACTACAAACATCCATGCCCAAGATGGGATTCGAACCCACGAAATGTTTAACCGAAGGCAAGAGCGCTAACCATTCGGCTACCAGCTCGCTCAGCTCACGGGCTACAATTCATCGGCCAAGCATGTCCCACACCTGCTCTATTGGATTCAAGATCGGTGAACATGCTGGTCAGTCTATACGGGTGATATTCTCCGATTGAAGGCATTCGTCTACAATGTGAAGACGGGCATTGTCATTCATAAACAGAAATTCTGCACCCATGGTGCTGCGAAACAAACGTATATGTTTTTCCAGATGACATACCGATAGATGTAGCATGTTATGGTTACATTCTGAACATTCAGGTTAATTCCGGTACCCAGAATAATTCCTCCCCAAACGAGCAATCCTGCACCACAAAAACGGTGTCGTTTAATGCTGTTCTCTTTGTGGTAACGGGTACCTAGCACTCTCCATATGAAAATCTGGCGAGAATCAGGCTGAAAGCTAAACCTGGACTCGTTGGAAAACATGACCACTGTTGTGGTGTCCATAATATATGCTGTCTACTCCAGGCTAACCGCAGGCGACAGTGAGTTGCGATAAGTGGAACACGTTTGAACCAATGTGCCCTAAGCATCTGCACTCGTCCTGCATTAAAACTGTCGTGTTGGTAGCTGAGAAGACATAGAACACAGGTCTGATGCTATGCTCCGTCTGTTTCTTCTGGCAGTAACTGCCAAATACCGGTCCTCATTCGGCGTTGTAACTCGGGGGTGACCTGTGCTGTAACCTCTATTCACATTACCAACATCTTTGAACCGTTGCCAAAGCCTGGAAATGACACTCTGTGTGATTCCAAGTTTCTCGGATACTTCCAGCTGGTTACGCCCACATTCCAGATGGCCGATAATTCTACCATGCAAAACATCATCCAAATGCTTCCTCTGTGCCATAACTATGCGGTTATAGCACGGAAAGGCTTTTAAAGCGCTTGTGAACAATTTTACTTCTTTGCAGCCATTCCTTATATCCCCTCTTTTACACTCTATTTCAATTTCTGCGTGATTCTGAATTATAAATGATCATTGGTGGACATGAGTGTGTATGTATATATATATATATATATATATATATATATACATATATATATATATATATATATATATATATATATATATATATATATATATATATATATATATATATATATATATTAAGAAAGCATCTGTAATTATGAATAAATATTTAAATAAATTCTGAGGTACCAATTTCAATTAAATATAATCAATATGTTGCTTTGGATGGTCGCTATTTTTATGATTAAAATCTAAAATGTATTTTCATAAAATGTCTCAAATATTATATTCATTTTATATTTCAGAATGGCTGGATATTGGATATCATTTTGTCATTGGTGGTGATGGTCATGTATATGAAGGAAGGCCATGGTATAAAGTCGGTGCCCATACCAAATATCATAACAAGAAGTCAATTGGAATTGCTCTGATTGGAGATTATGATAAAGAAGCTCCAGATCCTTCCATGCTTGATCTGATACCAAAAATAGCTTGGTGTGGAGTTGAAAAAGTGAGCTGAATGAACTTTAAAAAATAATAAGATATTTTGATTTCTAATTGTATATGTATGTGTGTGTGTGACTAACAATTATATTCAACTATTTCTCATTAATAATATAAAAAATTCAAAGGTAAAGAATGCTGCATAAGATTAAGGCAAAACACACACACATATATATATAGAATGTTGGCAAAAATTTTTTGATTGACATTTATTAATTTTTCGACAGGGCTATCTAAGAAGTGATTTTCAAGTAATTGCCCATAGAGATGCTTACTGTACCACTTGCCCTGGAGATGCTCTATATAATATTATAAAAACGTGGCCCAGGTTTCCCAAAAAAGTTCCCATTCCTTCTTATACCTGTGATGTAACAGAAGCTCCTACCACCACACCAGAACCAGCAACAACTGCAGCTCCTACGGAAGCACCAACTACAACGGAGGTTCCAACTACTACTACTACGACAGAGGCTCCGACTACAACTACTGTTGCAGCTACTACTTTAGCTCCTACAACAAAAAGTCCAAAGTCTTCTACACCCAAAACCATTACAAAAATCGTTTATGTTCTCTTCCCCCAACACCAAAAGCCAAAAGGATCTTGGCAAAAAAATCCTTGGTTGCCTCCGTGGGATTGGGAATGGAAGTAAGGAGTGTGAAACTAAAAAGTTAATATTTCACCATGAAATAGCATACGTCTAAGTATACAATGTGAAATAATATTCATTATTTTATCCATTTAATAAAAATGTACTTTGTTTCGCTTCACAAAGTATGTTTTTATTAATTCTTTTCTTTAGGACTCATTTGATATATTTTGATATTTTGTTACAGTTGCTATTTTTGATAAAAAAAAATTTTGTAAGTAAAAATAATAAATTTTCAGTTACCATTTATAAAAGCCAAATGTGTCTATCATTCACTTCGTAAAGAAATATAATCTTATTTTACGTTTATAGTATAATAGTTATTGAAATTAAATATCTTTAACATTACGTCGATTTGTAAATAATGCTCTCAAGATAAATCTAACATTTTTTTTTCATAAAGAACTTTTGAACGCCATTAATCTTTGATATGATACTTCCAATTTAAAATCTTTGAAAAGAAATAGAATATCTTAAAAATTTTTGAAGTTATAAAATAAATTTGTTCCTTAGATATAAAATTCAGTTTTATGCTCTCTTAATCTTACAGTTTGCCTATATTTCGACATTCAACATTATATCGAACCAAAAAACTAAAAATTGATATATATCTAAATTAATTCGAGTAATGAAATATTGAATTTTGAAAATCAGTAGTCTCATACTCAAAATGAAAATTTTCTGTTCACTCTGTGTATCGTTATAATATTCACAATGGCATTTTTCTTAAATTAATCATCAGGAATGAAGTTTTTAAACTTATGGATATACCATAAGTTTGTAAATATCATTGAAAATGAGAAAGATTTTAAAATCACAAATGATACGAATTCACAAAAGTTTCTGCTGACATTTATTTGTCAAAAATTTTTAAATGAATATTATTCAAATGTAAAATGAATCTTTCCATTAAAAGTAGAAATAATAAAAGAAGTTTTTAAAAACAAAATTACAAACATTTTCGTTCCTTGAATATAACTATATCTATTTTTGAGAGCATAATTATAAACAGAAATTACGTAGATTGGAATAGTTTTTCTGCTCACTTTTAATCGATGTAAATATTTTATTTTTTTAAGTGTTTGAATATATTTATTAATATTGCCATAACAAATAAAATGATGTATTTTATAAATTTCCATGCATTTAACTTCCTCCAAATATTGGGAAGAATTTTTTTGTAAAAATATCCTGTAACTTTAATGAAATTAATATAGTAAAACAGTAATATATTAGTAGTAGAGAGAGAGAATAAATTGCATAGCAAATAGAGTAATATTATTAATTTTGAATCTGTGTTGATGAAGTAATGCTTTTTATTTCCCAATTTACATATTTTGAATGTTTTAAATATCTTTGTACTGTAGTTCAGAACTGACTTAATTTGATGCATTTCTATTAAAAGAGTACAAAGTAAGGTCAGCCCAAATATGTCAAAATTATTTTACGTTTTTTTTTTTATTTATGAGCCAAAATTTGTATTTTGTTCAAAATTAGTTTTGATATGTATAGTTTATTTTATAAAAAAATTTTTTTAACTTTTAATGTTTCTTTTACATTGCAAATTAGTTATGTTTGCTAGCCGATAATTAGCTTTTTTGCTATAAGATTTCTCATAAAAATAAAGAAAAATGTTAAAATATCATGAAGGAAATGCACATAGATTAGATATTATTCACGAAAAATATATACATAAATGTGTTTTTTTTTTTACCACTTATTATCTAGAACATGTAATATTATAATTTAGTGGTTGGCAACCTTATCATTAAAAAAAGCCCCTTCTTGATAATTTATAATTAAATGTTTTCTTCAAAAAGGCCATTTTTTAATATAAGCTTTGCTTAACAGGAAAGGTTATAAACGGAATTAATTTGGATTAAAATCTTCAATCAATCAAATAATACATTAAATTCAAAAGTACAGGCAATGATCCCATTTTTTTAGATATTTTTTCGGAAAGTATTTTAAAAAGAGAAATTCGAATCATTTAATAAATTCATACCATCGTAAATTTAATAATGACTTAAAATAAACCTCTGTATGCAACAAATCAGCAAATAAATTGTGTAAATTAATAAGTTATTACAGATTTCGTTTTCAGTTAAAAATTAGCTTGTAGCAAAAACATTGAAGTAAACTTCATATTTTCAAAAATTAAGTAGTTAAAAAATTATTCATAAAGATTTTATTTAAAAATAAATTACAGGAAAAAGACTGATATTGAATATTATGTGTAAGAATGATGATAACATTTGTAGTGTTTTACTTCACACAAAATTTTCCATACAATTTGGAAAATGTTTCAAAAATAAATATCATTGAAATATTAGAACTGGTATTAAGCACTGAACGAAGAAACATGTGACCTGGTCATCACGAGATAATTTTCTGTAACACCATCTTCAATCCAATCCTCAAAAATTATATTATAATTCTGGAAATGATCCCCCTTACTTCAAAATATTTGATGCCTGTCTTCTTCCAGCAACATCGCTGTTGGTGATTAGTTCCTATGAATTCCTTATACCCAGGTTTCGTTTTGTAAAAAGGGTTCAATAGCTCTTTTGCCTAATTCTGATAAATTCCTAAGATCGCTTGTTCCAATGGCTTCTCATTTCCCGGCCGATACACAGGCATGACAGAATCTTTTCTCGTTCACCCTCGGCCTTCACACATTTGTGCTAACGTTCTACGACACTCTAGAACGTTTAAAAAACTATTATTTTCGTCACAAGAGTGCATTGTATGTCCAAATGGTTTCAGATACATGTAGATTTGACCTTTTACCCGAAATGAGAGAAGCATGACTTACATTTACGTAGTTTTCGATTATATAAACATAGGGGGTCATAAATGCTTCCGAATGTGGAATGCTTTATGAAGGATCTTTAAATTCGCATGTAGTATTTCTTTATAGTAAATAGGGAGTTTTGTTTTCGCTAGAGCATTGGTTATTTCGGTTTGCAGCCCAGTTTTCAGTGGATAGTTAGATCTTGTAGACGTGAATTCTTTCTGTTTTTACTGTTGCAATGTCGAAGCGTTGAAAATAATTAACTGAACCTGAAATAGCAAATATTATGCAAAAGATTTTAGATATTGATTCTGAAACAGATTCTAATAGTATTAATAGTGACTCTAGAATATATTCTGATTGTTCTGTTCATAAATATTCTAACGAATCTAATGATGATGAGGACATTTCGGACATCTGTATGCCAAGTAATCGAAAGCAAGTACTTCTCCATGGTCATCCACAATGGAAAATTCATCGGAATTACCATTTAAAGCAGTTCCTGGAAGAACTACTGATTCTATAATAATTCTTTGTATAGAGTGACCACAGTAGAGAACAGCGATTTTCAAACATCAAGCACTTATTTTGAAATATTTTGCTTAATAATCTGATTTTAAGTAAAATTTCTATCTTTTCTGCCAACATTTTCAAATATTTGAAAAAATTACTATTCAAGTTCCTTTCTTATCTTCCTCTTAATTATAAAACTAAAGAATAATAATTGTATCAATGTTTTGCAATAAGTATTTTCTAGATTATTCACAGCAATATGCTTTCTCAGCCATATTCTTAATAATTTTTCAGGAATGCACGATTCAACTACTAAAAAAATAATTTTTATATTTATTGCTTGTAATTGCAATTACTCCTTAATCTCATAGCTATGATTCCAGTTTATCAAATAAAACTAAATATTAAGTTTTCTGTGCCATTTTTTGATGGCAGTGTCAACAACTCAAGAACATAAAATTTACTTAGCAATTTTTCACTTCAAAGCCTTTTTTGAAGTATTTTACGATCTTAGTAATTTTTGGAAATAACGGAGAAATTTTCCACAACATCATGAGCTCTCGTATCGTTTATAATTACTTGAAATAAGTAATGAAATCGTCATTTCCCATTAATTAACCTTCATGGATTCTTCTAAAAGGGCTAAAAATGTAAGTTAACATCACCTCCGCTCAACTTTTGGCTGTCTTAATTGCCTGGATTAATTGTTAGAAATAATAAACTAAATCCATCCATTATATGGAGCAACTTGTTTACTAAAATAATTCAGTTTTAATTTTCTCTTATTTTTTCTTCATATGCTTTATTATTTGCATACTTCTTATTATGTTATTAAACAGTTTTTATTTCAGTTAAAGTTTCACAATCTACTTTTATAAGACTAGATTAGTGCCATTTTAACGTAGCCCATATTGTTTTCATAATTTCAAAGTCTAACATTTTTATGTTTAATTTTTCTATCAGAGAATTTAAATTTCTATTAAATAACAATCGAGTACCTAAGCTTATTTTAACTAATTCATCCATTACTTTGAATCTAGGATACTTTCACTTATTTCGTAACATGTTCTTTTCTTTCTGACCCCAATTATGTCCGGGTAACCAAGTACAGTCAATTTAGAGAAAAAACGACTTCTTACAGTAAATATTCATTGCAAAAGACATTTTTAATTATTAAAATCTACACTTTTTTACAATATTAGCAGTAAGGAATAAATGATTGCGTATCTCATGTGAGAAATACGCTTAAAAATCGTATACCTCGTGCTTAAGTTTTTGTGCTGCAGATAAAGACTGCATAAAAGGAACAGTGCAAAAATATTCAGGGAGAGAGAAATTTATAAATACTTGTAGAAACAATAATATTATAAAAATTCTTTAGAACTGGAGAGGATTCACATAAATAAAAAAAGTCGCACATAAAAATGTGCTAATAATTTAAAAAATAGAGAAAAAGCGATTCGAGCGAAATAATTAGATTACAAATTGAAACAATAATTTTTTATTTTATACAAAAAGGAATTTTTCAAAATACATGCACACATCGAAATTGAATAACAATTAATTAATAGTGAAAAAATTCTGCACACGAAACGTATGTTAATGGAACGTTGAGTGAAAAACTAAAAGTGTGTACCTTGTCGAGAGAAGGTATATTGTATCAATTATAAATAAACTTAGTGCTTAAACGAGAACAGCGTCCAACAGTGTACCTAAATAAACTGATAATGAATGTTAAAAAAATGTTATAACACCAAAAATGGCAGAATTCATATTCCGTATTAAAAAAAATCGTGTAAAAATATGTATATCTCATTGAATGAGACCACACAAAAACGAGTTTGATAGCATTAAAAGCTAAATAATGAAAGCAGTGTAGAACAAGGAGCATTTGTGATACATCTTTCTTTTAAATAATCCATTCATTTATAGAAAATTAAGTTTAGCATAAAAAAAATTACTAAAAATGCTTTCAGCATACATAGCGAATAAAATATTTTAAGCACTTTAGAAGTATCTTCTTTATTATTTTATTAAAATTTTTCAAGCTAATTTTTTTAATTTATACTTTTTCCTGAGTAATTGTTATTATTTTTTACTGAGCTAATTGTTATCAATAATTACAGTTAGCTTATCCAAAATAGTGACATCACTCGTCAAGATCCGATATTATATATCTATATATCCGATTTATATATCTCGTCAAGATTGATATTTTGTCGAAGTCAAAACACAAGTGAAGCATAAATATTATAAAAAGTGCACAATCTCTCTCTCTCTCTGTGTGTGTGTGTGTGTGTGTGTGTGTGTGTCTGGTGGTGTGTGGTGTGTAATTTCTTTTAAATAATAACAATATGCAATGAATTGTAATTTAAATTTCTTATTCAACTTTTGAGTGTAATTATTTGTTCGTAATTGCTATTGAAGTATACCTATTGAATCCAGAACTTGTCCTGATCATTGATAAATATTTTATTTTACAATTTGAAGAAGAAACTTCTGTGGAAAGTAAGTTATATAATTCATTTGTCGTGATTTCGTCAGTGATTGATAAAAACTTGCCAATTTATGTTATCATATGTAATAAATTTTAAAAAATGCTTATAAATAAGAAAATTAATATTCCTTGATGAGAAAAACAGAAATAATATTATGAACATTTATGATTTATTAGTAAGATGAAACAAAAATTTTATTCGAGACATTGCATGAAAATCAAAAAACAAAAACTTAAATAGTAAAAATTTCTCATTTGAATAATAATATATCATCACATTCATTATGATAATAATAAATCAGAGTTAATTAACATGCATAGATTCATAGTTAGAAAGAAGGCATAGCTATTAGAAAAATATAAATAAAGTAATAGAGATGAAATTTAAAAATCAAAAAGGAAGTAATAAGCAATACACAATCTGGACAATGATTTACAAATATCACTTAAATTGTTGATGAATGAATTGAAATGAAAATAAAAGACAGTTATTGAAGTCTTTTAATTAATATTGACACTATATATATATATATATATATATATATATATATATATATATATATATATATATATATATATATATATATATATATATATATATATATATATATATATATATATATATATATATATATATATATATATATATATATATACATACATACATATATTCCCCATAATCTAACTGAGCAGCAAAAAGAGGAGCGTATCAGAATCAGTAAAGAAACTCTTAAATTGCTAAATGATGATGGCCAACGCATCATTTCTAAAATTGTAACCTGTGATGAAACGCACATACCGTTTTTTGACGTTCCAACACGTCAAGAAAGCAAAGTATGGGTCTTTGAATATGATCCCACGCCGACAATGGTGAAAAAACAATGCGCACTGAAAAAAGTGATGTATGACGTTTTCTTCAGAAGTACGGGATTGGTCAAAGCCATCAAGTTGGAAGGACAGAAGACAGTAACAGCAAACTGGTATACTACTAAATGTCTTACAGAAATTATACAAGAACTGAATGTTAGGGAACCAATGCTTTACAATGACAATGCATCTTCACATACAGCCGGATTAACAATTGAGCTTCTTAAACAAAAACAAACTAAAGTGTTCGAACATCCGCCGTATTCACCTGATCTAACTATGTGCGACTTTTGGTTATTCTTTAATCTAAAAAAGAACTTACGTGGACATCGTTTTCATTCAGAAGAAGAGATTGGTGTGGCTATAAATGCATTTTTACATCTATTCCAAGAAATGAATGGCTTCAGGCATTTAATCAGTAGAAAATTCGTCTATAAAAGTGCATTATTGCTGGAGGAGACTACTTTGAACACACATAAAATTTTGTAAGTATAACTTTAAGAATCTAGTTGTATATCAAAAATTTCAGAGTGACCCTCGTATATGATAAAATCACTAGTTGTCAAAATAGAAAATATTAGATATTATCAGAGATGTATGAATAATCGAGTTCGGAATACAATCTGGTTCCTCTTGGTTGCGATAAATTTTGGAGATAAAATTAAATTTCTGGTGACCCTAGCAACTTTATCATAGTTTAGATCTTATGTAGATGCCATCTTGTTAATCACAACAACTATGTTGGCGTTGAAAGAATCGCCAAAAGATCAAGGAGTACCCGATAGTAAAATTTTACCTAATATTCCATGAAAGTTAGAAGCTCGAATTCCACGAAAAGGAAAAAATGTGGAAAATAAATCCTCATAAGAAAAATTCGTCAAAGGAATTACATATATATATATATGACATGTGTATTGAAATTTTTTGATCTTTTCTTCAATTCAATCCAAAAATATTTGTATTCCTCAGAATAATTTCGTTCTTTCCCTCTTCCCGAAAAGTTACCAATAACCATGTATAGTAAGTAATAAAGCAAGGCTTCTTTCATTCGTTTTAGTATTTTCTGTCAACCTTGATTTGTTCATCACTTTTTGTTTACTCATAATGCTTACAAAAACTTTAACTTTTTACCTACAATGTTTAGAAAGCCCCAGCTTTTTTTTAATTTATTTATTTTTACTATTTTAAATTTATTTATTTGCACTAAATTTGCAATAAAGCCATTTATATAAGATTTTCTTCCTCATGAACCTCAATTTTTGGTGTCTTAAAATTAGGTATTAGATTATTTATTTTTATATGTCATATTTAGATTACTTATACGTGTTTCGTGCAACTTAACATTTTAGACGCTTCGAAGTCTTAACACTGTTAAATCCTTATCTACTTTCAGAATAAAGCATCACCCAATCGTTTATAAGCTTCAACAGATGTCTAACTAAAAGCAATCGGAAAATATAGCAGTCACAAATATAAAAAAAAAATTAACAGCCAACCGAAAACGCGTTATTGGAAAGGACAAATATTTGATCAGAAAGGGCATATTTTTCATGAATTTTAATTATGATTCTAAACTTAATATTCAATAAGGAGGCAATTCATTCCTTCCCTTAATCGTTATTACAAAATTATCTTTGCTTACTGTAGAAATTTTTAATTTTCCGGAGTATCAAATTATATTTAATTTCCTAAGATTATATTTGATTACGTCTTCAGTCGTGTATATTAAAATTAAACTTGTAAATGATTCCGCACATTATTGCGGTGCAAAAGTTTTGAAAGAGGAGTACCACCACCCTTGTCAACTTCATCAATGGTAAAATTGATTCCAATAATTAAGGTTTGTTTTTAAAAATGTAAAAATATGCATCCGCAAAAGCTGCTATGAATCTAAACAACGGGATCTTGTATTATGAAGAGTAAATAGTTCATTTGTATGTTTTGATTGTGAGATTAAACGGTAAATATCATTTTCATATTTATTGCTATTTTTCTTAAATGTGAAGCAACATATTGCAAAATTTATTTTACACATTTTTCTAGTCAAAGTATGTTATCAACTTGGTAATTTTTTCTCACCGAAGGTACAAATATTGGTTGTTTTAAATAATTCTTTAAATTTAGTGGCTTACTTCTTATCAGCAGTCTTGCCCATATTTTGCTTCTCTCCCGTCATTTGAAGAGTAAGCTGTAAAATTTACTTTATCGCAGGTGGCATCCATGATTCCAAATTCAGAATTTTTTTGGCGATGTAGAATTGTTGCCAAGATGACGTATTGTGACGTGGGCGATGACATAAGCACTAGGGTTACCAAAATAGAATTTTCTGCATAATTCTTATAGGTCTCCGTATGTATGACGTAATAAAAACGAGGTAGCCAGATGCATTAGAAAATCCGCCAAAAAATCGCCAATCTCAGAATTTGGACTCATGAAATATATGGACCTAATGTCTCTAACTTTGAAGCAATAGGTCCGGGATTCGAATCCTGCTTTGGGCATAGATATGTTTTTCTCTCTTTGTGTTTGTTTTTTTTATCACTTTCGGGGCAAAGATGGCACAGTCACTGAGTGCCCCATTATATGAGATATCACTTCACCCATTATAGAGCTGAATTGGGTAAAATCCTAGGGAAGCCGAGCATTAGAAAAAATTGCTTTATGAATAAATATACAAACTCTTTTTATAAGCATTTTTGCAAATGTTAATGAATAATACAATTTTACGTTGAAAATACATTTTTGATTAGGAAAGTTACAATTTTTAGCAGAAAACGATGGAATGTATTCATTTTACGTTTATAAATGAAAAATTACTAATTATTCAATAAAATTTTTTAAATATCTATGTAATGCATGCTTATCTATAGAATTTTGATGTATTGTAAACAATTTTAATAGGAAAACAAGGACTTGGCAGTATGTTAAAAAATAATTTATTTACCATAAATTATGCAACTACATAAAGTGAATTATTTCTTTCCTAACATATTTGCTATTTTTACTCCTTTCAGCTTCATTTGCATATATTTTATTCACAGTGTGATTGATTTGTTATTTTTATTTATTGATATAATATTTATTTGTATGCTTCAGTATTTTTTACGGCATACTAAATACATTTAAAATCCTTGCCCAGTGCAGGAACAGGAAAATAGTTTAATTAAGAAGTAGCATTGAAGTTAGTGAGGGCACAAAATTGGAATAAATTCATTAGTTGTGCATGTTATTTATTCACATTAATATTTTGGTTGCCTTTCTTTGTAAAAATCATCTGAAAAAATGCATGATTTTTTTAAACTTCACTAAAATTTGAAATTATTTACAGCCTTTGCTCCTTTAAATATATTCGTATTTTATACGTTTTAAATATTTGTAATAAATTTTTCTTTCTTTCTCTAGGTTTCTCAAACACAAATAATTTCAGCTCTATTTGATGCATGAATATACGAATTTTTACAATGTGTGTCCTTGTAAAATAATTTTTATGTTATTGCATTATTTATTTGGATGAAAAATAATATAATCGAATTCATATTCGGTATTAAAAATAATGATATACTTAGTACGAATCTTTATATTTAAAGTTTTCTATATAATTCAAAACACTTATCAAATGAAAAATTTGTACACTTTAAAATATATATTACTATTTTACCTTATGATTATTTGCTCCCTAAAAATTAAAATTGAGCAATCTGGCTTAAAAAATTAATATGAATACTTTACTGCTTGGCGGAAGTAAATTATTCATATTAATAGGGAAGTAAAAGAGGAGTAGTAGAGTAGAATGTGTTAAAGAAAATTATGAATGAAAAATTTTCACGTTTAGCTTTAAATGTAAGGAAAGAAAAATATTTGAAAAGATTATGCGTTTTTATCTCTCTTAAATTCATAAAATGTAACTGAAAATAAAAATATTTTGTTCGATTATGTGAAAAAGCTTTCAACGCAATTAAAAAAAAGAAATGAGAAAAGAATATGTATTTCATTATCGTGAATTTTTTTTTTATACCATGAACTTAATTGTTACACTACAGAATTTATGTACTTCTTTTATTCTATTCACCTGTGGAATAACTGAAGAAAATAATACATTTAACTTTAGAATTATTTTCGATGTTATTTCTCAATTAGTGTTTAATAAATTGCATATAATAAATAATAGTAGAAACACCACTTTTTTTTTTTTTTTTTTTTTTTTTTTTGTTAAAACTTAACTTGAAATAAAAGTAAAAATGTTTTTCAAGGTAATTTATGACTGATTGTGAAGAAAAATGGAAATAGTATCGCGTGAAGAATGGGGAGCAGAACCTGGACATACCTTAGAAAAACTCAAGCATCCGGTTCCATTTGTATTTATCCATCGCACTGGAGGATCGCGTGATTACAAGACCCCTGATCAATGCATCAAGAAAATGAAAAAATTGCAATATATTGATATGGTGGAAAAGCGTAAGAAGAATTTCCAAATAATATTATTGTCTTTAATTATTTTAAGAATAAAAATTAATTTGGGATACAAACCGATTATTACTAAAATTAAAATTATGTCTGGTAACTTTTCTTTTCTAATATGTGCGCAAGAAATAGGAGTTTACTTATTGCGGATTACCCGAATGTTTTCAAAATGTGCAAGCTTTTAATGCTCTTCTAATTATTATTTAGTTTCATAATATTTCGTATTGTGAATTAAAAAACATCTTTATAATGCTGTGATAAATGTACTTGGACAATCCAAGCTTGCTATGCCTTGGCTATGCTAATTTAAGTCAATAGGAAGCGTTTTTCGTTTAATCAGAGCACCACGAAGGTAAAAGTACGACTTTGCTCTTTAAATCCAGCGATAGATAGCACCACCAGAAGATCCACTCAACGACAGACCACAGGACTTTTGATTCCACAGATTTAACGAGCACGTGTATCGCATTCTGTGATAAATGATATTCAGAAGTTTATTTCTTTAACTATTTAATCACTTTTGGGACTCGTATCTTTCCTCCTAAAAATTCTCATTGTGAAATTTCTAACATTTTCGTTTTCCTACTTGCGCTTAAAACAATAATTCTGCAGCTATTTTAAATAACTTTATGCATGCATTTTTTTTTGTAAATAAATAACATGCAGACATTTTATTTATTTATAAAAAAAAAAAAAGGATTTTAATTCCTTGCTTGTGAAAATTCATACTTAAATTTACGACTGTCTTCTTAACTAAAGATGTAATTATGTTACTTTTCTTCCTATATCCAACGACCATGATTTTTTTTTTTTGTTTAAATATGTTTCAAATGAATTAATATCTTCCCTTTTGCATAAAATATCCTTATACCATTTAGATAGAAATTTCACAAAATCATAAATTTTTCAAGCCCAGACCTCCATTATTTTAACAGAAAATGTTAGTACAAATGTTTTTAACTCATTCTTTTCAGTAGAAATTTATTTATAAGAGGACATCTTTGTAAAAAGTAAAATTTCAAAATGAAACTCTTGCTACATTCTACAAATAAACAGTCAAACGCTCGTTTCGCTAAATTATCATACTGTTGGCCAGTCATCCTATTTATAACATCATATTTGAAAATTTTTGACTATGAAAATATGGAAATAATACTAAGCAAATTATTATGATCTACCAAATTCCCCGTAGACTATGTTTAAGTAACACATATTTTTAATTCATAAGATATTTAGTTTCGAAGACGCAATTTCACACGTTTTTCTAAATCCGTATCAGCATTAGAGGTGTAAAAAATCATTATGACAACTATCAACTATTTACGAATATGAATAACATTGTTCACCACTTGTTGATTTTTAGTTTCAAATCGGAAATCTTATGTAAAATAAATTCATATTGCTTATAAATTTGATATGAATTGATAAATTGAAAAATCCCCTTCCTCCCTTAAAAAAGTAAAAATAAAAAAACGCATAGGTTTTTTATTTAATTTTATGCATTTAAAAATGCCTATCTGTGAAACATATTTGATTTAATTGAAAATTTCATTTTTAATTAATTTATAAGAATTGATGTTTTGATCACAGATTAAATAAAAATTAAAGAATACAAATAGATGTACTTGACAGTTTAAGCTTAACATCTTTTTATCAAAATTCACTTTTGATGCACAAAACTTTTTTTAAATTCATATATTTAACTACACCAGCTTAGTTGCCATTATTTTACTTGGACCTTTAAGATATAATAACATCGAAAATTTATTCCATTAAAAATATTTTTCTTTGTTTTTAATTTACCTTTATAAGATCAGAAAGAATAACATTTGTTCTCACTAAAAAAATTCTAGCATTCTCCATTTTTTTCATATTTCTTCTTAATTTTGATTGATCACATCGTAATTTTTCTCGTTGTATTTTTCAGATCATGATGATATCGGGTACAACTTTGTCATTGGAGGCGACGGACGCGTGTATACTGGTCGTGGTTGGCATTACAAAGGCAAACACATTCTCGGATACAACAGACTTTCTCTTGGCATAGCGTTCATGGGTGACTTCATGGAAAAAGAACCCACCGCTTTCATGGTCAACGTTGCTCTTGAATTTATAAATTTTTCTGTGGAACAAGTAGGTTTTCAATGTGACTCATTAAAAATAAAATGTATTTTTTTGTTTTTAACGAAAGTTTTGCTGCTGTGAAATTAATGTTATCTTGCTATTCAGATCAATAATATTATATCATCATACTATTGTTTATCTGCTATATTTATTTATTATATTTATCAATGTTGGTTAATTTATAGTGAAAAATGCAATATTTCTTATTTTCTTACAGTATCACCGATAATTGAAAATAATACATCATCAATTTTAAGTCTTGCTACTCACTTGTATATCGTTTAAATTGTAAGTTTATATGACGTAATGTTATCAGGAGAAGGTAATATAATGTACAGTTAAGTGAATGTATTTATCAACACACTCACATATCCCTGAAAATATATAGATTTGGTAATTTAATTGAGAAAATGACACAAGTTTCTTGATAATTATAGTGTTTTTTATGATGCATTCACTTGTATTGCCGTGTTAGGGCTTAATGATAAAAGAAGAATCTTAAAAAAGTTTGTGAAGTTTATGTCCAGATCTCTTTTAAATGTAACATTCATTGTGTTCTTTGTAATCTAATTTTCCCTGTGATAAAAACTTTTGCTAAATATGATGCATAATAACACACACGTATCAAATTATTAACATTTAACAGTGCAACTTTTCAGATAGCAGACCAAATCTCATATCTATAAATGTAATGTCTCTATCTCTATTTTGCCAAAGATTATAAGTAATATTATTTGAGCAGGAGAGATATTTACTTCTTGTTAGAGTATTAGCATTTCAGACTATTCATTATTGTTTTTTCTATTCGTTCCCCATACGAAATAATAATTTATCAATTTTATTTCGGTCTTCTTTTTGACACAAAGAATTCAAGAATACTCATTTTATGGATAAACTTTTATGTGCAATTTTACCTTCAATTATAGCTTGCATGCAATGTGAAAAAAATGAAGAAAAAATGCTTATGAATTTGAAAGTAATGTAATCATTTTTTCACAGTATTATCATTTCTATAAAAAGTATTAAATTTTCTTATGATGAATGGCACAAAGGAAAAAATATTTTACGGAAGGAAAATTATAACTTAAATGAAGTATGTCAGCTTATAATTATTTAATACATTCAAGAAAGGTAATTTTTTAACTTAACAATTTATTAATTTAAGGCATTGTCAGTATTTTATAAGCCGGTATTTCATTGGCTAAGAATTTTTCTAACATACTTTGTTCCTAACGTTAATTGTACCGAATTACATAATTTATTGTTTTTAACAATAAATATTATAATAAATACTGCCGAAGAGTAAAATAGAGTTACGAAGGATTTTTTTTTTTTTAAATTTAGTCGAATTATAAGAGTTCCATGAAGCAAAAAATACTTCCCCAAAACATACTTCATAAACAAAGAAAATATTACACTACTAATTACGAATGCAAAAAAGAAATCAGAATCCATCTGGCAATATTTAAATTTTGAATATAAATAAAGTTTCATGTACAGAATTATCCAAAAGTCAGAATTTTTAGAAATAAATATGCTGAAATCAGAAAAAAAAGAAAAGAAAAATGAAGAGTGAAATTTGCAAAAAAATAAAAAAAAAACAATATTTTGTGTGACAAAAACAAGCAACAAAAATTTAAATAGTTATGGCGATATGATGTTTATATAATATTTTGCTTGATTAATTGCTTACTTACATATTAGTTAGAAATATATTATCTTTGCCTACATAAAATATTATATTTTTTTCTTATAAATTTTTACATAAGCAGAAAATTTCGTATGATTAATTAATACGAAATTTTCTACTTCAGCGTTGTCCGTCATTGAAAATAGTCGTTTAAGACACACCACACATATTGGTGAGAAATTTAAGCAATATCTTTTCCTCAACTTAAAAAACTTAATTTCAAAATAAAAAAATATTATCGAAGTATGTCTATCAATATCGTTAATGGTGGATATTTATAGTGGAGTGTATTATTTGTTTCAAAAATCTCCTCAGTTAATAACCACTAGTATAGCACTTTCAACAAATTTTTTAAATATTGCAAGCCTTGCTCGGTTAAAGGAATATCTAATGAAGTTCCATTGTGTCTGAAAGTGATTAATTTCAATCTTAATTGCCTTTACAATACTGTAATTATGTCATTTGTAGCGATAATGTTTGGCTTTCACCAATGCTGAGAACTGTTTTTAAGTTAATTCCTCTGATTTGCATGAAAAAACAAACCATGTGACTTACCAATGAAGCCACAATAAGCAGTTATTAAAATTAATGCGAGAATACTTTGAAAAAGGTGTCTGTTGGACCATATGGTATTGATAAGGAGTTGCGCCATTTATCTCTTTTATGTGCACATAAATGAAATTAATACTTGTCTGTTCATGGGTGGTTATATTGCGTAATGCAACATAAGTAAAAGAAAACACAAAAAGTGTGTGTGTAGTCCCATGAGTAATTTGTATGGTAATAATTTTTAAATTAATGCCTTATACACTCCTATGTAGACTAGTAATATTTAAATAGTAATTAAATAAGTAATTGGGTAATTTATAATTATATATGATAATAATTGTTATTATATGCTGCAAAAATTGTTAATTTCATACTCTTATATACACTATTAATATTTCTTGGGTAAATATAATACTTGGTTAGTATATGAGTACCATGAATAGGTAGTTAAAACAAAGTTTATTTACAAATATTAAAGCAGGAGAAAACTCGTAAGTGCCGACCACCGGGATATCCGACAGATGGTGCCACAGGAAAAAAGACGATTCTGAAAGATTATTTTAAATAAATTAAGAAAATGGAAAGTTATATGTCTTTGGCGAGGCTTAGTCGGTTAACCAATGTAGCTCTGGGAAAAATTTCCAAGTTATATGGATCGTAATTCTCAATTACTTGAATTTCGGTTTTATTAATGTTGTAGATATTTCAGTAGACGATACTTGATATAATTCATGAGAGACGGCATTGCCAAATTATTTCTTATAAATTTATTGCAATATAACGCTTTGTTTTAAATATAAGTCGCAGTTTTCCTCTGTTTACTCTCGAGGACTTTTAAATTGGTTACACATGCTCTTACCCTAATTAAAGCAGCATTTGTAATGATGTGCCTGAGATGCAATTTATATATTAACAGTTTATCTTGCAGGGTGCACTTTAGTCTGTAATCTATACACCTAATTTGTGAGTGCTCGTATGCTAATATTAATATCGCCAAAATATCAGATATGCCCTGCGAATCGGAGACAAAATCATCTATTCAGCTGTTTGAGTTAAAAATCTATAAAATTGTGATGAATGTTAAATTTGCTAAGCTTAAAATTTTGTGATGTAACTTCACAAATGGCTTATGAATGTTTTCCATAGAATTCTGAACAGCAAAAAGTTTATTTGCGTCAAAACAGCTACTCAAAATTGATTTTACTCTGTAAAGTAGCCTCTAGAATGGAATGCATTGTCTGTTTACCTGTCTGCATATTAGTTTTGGTTGCTATAGGATTTCCATTTTTGAAGAATCATCAGAAGTCACTACATCAAAGATCATATAACATCGGAATGTAAAACATGCTCATAACTTTAGGTCTTGACTCTTTCCCATGAGCATGAGGCTATAAATAACAGTGTGTAGTGTATTTTATAGTAATGTTCATTGAAGCATCCGGAATGTAATAATTATTTTATTCAAAAATAGGATGACGCACTTATACACACATAAAAGTATTGACATTATCGAATTGTTCTTTTTGTAAACATTCTTATAGTCTCGGACTAAGAGTGTGCTGCTTACTTCCTCGTTTTTAAAAATATTACATTCTTCCACGCTTAAACTACGTAGTCCGATAGATAATGTTGCGGTTGTCGTATTCCTGCTGATTTTCGAATAGGACTTCGTGGAGCACCGGAACTATTAGAAACACCAGATACTGGCTTTCCGTAATTCTTCGCAATTCAAACTTCTGATGGCATGGGGTCGAAATGATTTCCAGTAGGGATCGATTTCCTCAGATAAATGACATCAAGTTTTGGGGAAAGCGTAACTCTTGGAATTTTAGGAACTTCACTTTTCCTCAATTGATTTATGTGTCTTTTTATAGTTTTCCCGTCATCGAGTTTTATTAAATAGTGTAATTTACCAGTTCGTTGTTTAACGATGCCAAATTTCCATGATAGCTTATTGTTGGCATAAGTACGTGATTGTACACGATCTCCCACACTTAAAATTCCATGATTTGGAATAGTGGGTGAAGTAAATGTGTATTTGAATCCCTTGCTTGGTGGACTTTATAAATCTAGTTTAATTCGAATTTGGCGTCCAAGATACAATTCTGAAGGAGTTTTTCCGGATTTTAATGGAGTTGCTCGATAACGAAATAAAATTTCTCTTACCTTCTCTGGTATTGAGTTCTTTTCATTGGACATTGACTTTAATTTCTGTTTAAGGGTTCTTACATTACGTTCAGCTAACCCGTTAGTTGTAGGATGACCTGCAGCTATTGCCTTATGAATAATTCCATTTCCCTTACAAAATTCTGTAAATTCGGTACATGTAAATATAGATGCGTTGTCAGATACAAGGACTTAAGGCAATCCATGCACACTGGAAATATCCTTTAATAATCTTATTGTTGAAATAGCTGATGGAGAACTTTGCTGAATTTTAACTTCAGGCCATTTTGATCTTGTATCCATATGTATCAAAAAATGATATCCAAAAAAAGGTCCAGCGTAGTCAATATGTACTCGTTCAAATTTGATGATGGCTCTTCCCAATGATGATTTGATATTTTTTCAGGATTATCTTTTTACTTCTGAACAACTTCTACATTCTCGAACAAATTGCTCTATATCTGGATCGATGTTTTCCCAATAACAGTGTCTTCAGACTAGATTATTCATTTTGATTATTCCTAAATGTGTGTGATGAAGTTCTTTTAATATCCCTGTTCGAAGTTTTTCAGGAATGTATACTCGGTGTCGTTTAAAAATTACTTCATCTTGTAATGAATATTCATAATCATATTTGTTACCTAATAAAAGTTCTTGTTTTAAAATTGACAATTCTGGATCCTCCTCTGTCTCTTTAGAAATTGTCTCAAACATATAGAAGAAGTTGTAATTTGGTTAAGTCTGGCAATGAATAATATCATCGTCTTGTAAGATATTTGGATCTTTAAGTTTTAGTGATTCTCTTGAGAGACATAATCGACATTCTGATTTTCTTCACTTTTTCTATGTTGGATTTTATAATTATATTCACCAAGAAATGCTGCATATCTTAGTAATTGGGATGATGTCATAGCAGGTATTTTACTATCGTGATGAAAAATTCTATATAACGGGCTGTTATCAATTATTAGCGTAAATTCTCTACCATAGATGTAGTTATGAAATTTTTGAATTGTAAATTTGATGGCTAATGCTTCACGATCTAGTTGACTGTAATTTAGTTCAGAAATTGTCAGGGATTTAGATATAAAGGCTACTGGTTTCTCGATACCATTTACTATATGGGATAAAACTCCGTTGATGCCTTTTGGGCTGGCGTCACAAGCAACTACAATTGGTAAATTTGGATTGTATGGCATCAAAACCCTATCGCTTGAAATCTCTCTCTCTCTCTCTCTTTTTTATTTATTTATTTTTATTTAATGAAGGCATATTCACAGTTAGAAGAATTTTTTATTTTTCATTAGAAGTTGTCTTAAAGAATAACTAAAGATGTAAGCCGGCCCACCCGAAGGTATTCGGCAGTGCCTTAAAGTATAAGTCAGAGGTGGTGCATTTGGAAGAAATTTAGAATAATAAATAACCATTCCTAAGAAACGTTTCAATTCTTCGATATTTTTCGATCGCTGAGCAGGAATAATGGCTTCTGTTTTCTTTGGCCATTTTGATATTTCGTTTTGTTGCATTACATAGCCTGAATATGAAATTTTGTCTTTGAAAAAAAGTGACACTTTGAACTATTTATATGCATATTGAATTTCTGAAGACGTCTCAAGCATTTGATCAGATGATCATGGCATTCTGAAAAAGTTACTCCATGTACTATAATATCGTCAATGTATACTCCTGGTAGACCAATTAATATTTGATCTAATATTTTATGGAATTCACTAGGAACAGATTTGATGCCAAAATATAAACGATTTATTTGAAAACTTCCTTGGTGAGTAGATATAGTTTGAATTACTTTGTTTTCGTCACCAACCACTACGTGTAAATATGCTTTGAATAAGTCGAGGATGCAGAAAAATTTAGAGTTCCGAAGACTATTCAGTATTTCATCAATCTTTGGGATTGGATAATGTGCATTTTGCAGATACGGGCTTACAGCTATTTTATAGTTAACACATAATCGAACACTACCATCAGGCTTCGGTATAACAACAAGAGGAGATCCCCAGTCGCTACAATCTACTTTTTTAATTATCTGATCTTGCTCAAGTATTTTAAGTTCTTCGTTAACTTTCTCACGTAAGACAAAAGGTACTTCTCTAGCTTTTAAAAATACAAGTTTCGAATTTTCTCGGAGTTCTAATGAGCATGCAAAATTAGGTATTTTCCCCACTTTTTGTTCAAACACAGAAGGAAATATAATGCCATCAATAATATAAATATTGACAATATTTATTTGAATTTCTTTGGGTTGATTACCCTTATCGATATTAGATACATTTATTTTTAAATGTCGAATCCATGTTTTTCCTAACACTGGTGTAAACATATCTGGAGCTACATACAAAGTTTCTGTACTTGTGAGATTTTTATATTTGACTAAAACTTTGACAAAACCTAATGGTTCGAAAATTCCATGAGTGTAAGATCGAAACTTCATGTCTGTAGATTGTAAAATTTTTTTAAATTCAGTAAATCGAAAACTTGTTTAAGCAAAAGTGAAAATCCTGCGCCGGAATCGACTTCAAATTTTTGCATTTTCCCATCTATGTGCACATGAAACCAGAATTTTTCAGAGTCAGTGGTAAATTTGAAAATATCAACAACTTTAGTGTTATTAGAAAATATATTGACGGCATTAACATCTGTAACATATTCATCTTTTTCAAAAGATTGAATTTCACTAGCCTTTTTATTTTTCATCAGTGTTGATAAACAGACTTTTTGAACGTGTATCTTTCGCTTACAAAGTGTACAGTATAATTTTGTTATGTCAGCACGACATTCTCGAGAAAGGTGATTTGAACGTCCGCATCGTAAGCATGTATTGTAAATACCAAGTTCACGAAAATTTAGTGTTGATGATAATCTATGTCGTGAATTTGACCTGTTTCTTTTTTGAGAAAAATCTCGTTTCGTAACATTTGAGTGATTTGTTTTAAAAGTACTTCGAGTTCTTAAAATTTTATCAACTTGTCTGATTTTCCACTAAAATTGTGTTTCGATAATTCATGGTTGTTTATTTTCGAAGCTTTTAAGACTAAAGCTTGTTCAACAGCTACATCGAATGTTAGATCTGAAACCATTAAAAGTTTCTCTCGAATAAAGTCACTTTTTAATCCTCTAATAAACTGTGCTATGAAAAATAAATTACCAACATATTTTTCACATTCACAATTAAAATTACAAATAGCAGTAAATTTTCGAAGTGCGGCAAAGTAATCAGAAACACTTTCGTTTTCGTTTTGAAAACTGGATAGAAATCTGTGTTGTTCGGTTATAACATTAGGCTGAGGACATAAATGCTTTTCAAGAACAGAAATTATTTCATCATACGATAAATCATTAGAAATTTCAGATGCAATTAGAGAACACAATAGATTATAATGTTCAGATCCAATGCAGTTCAATAGTATTTAAACATACAAATCTTTATCTTCGAAAACATTTTTGATTTGTAAATAATTTTGAAATCTGTGTTTACATCACAAAAATGTTTCTGTTGCAGAATTAAAACATTCGAAATTTGATAAAAATGTTATCGTACCTTTTTCTTGATGATTTGGAATGTCCTTACTTCGTTCTTGTTTCAAAATAAGATCGGCAAGTCGATCATTACTTGTTGCAATTACCTTTAATAAGTTGAAATATCATATTTATTATGAAAAAATCATATTTATTCTGCATCCATGAGTTTTTTTTTTTTTTTTTTGTTTATCCTCGTCGCCAATTTATTGTAGTGTATTTTATAGTATTGTTCATTGAAGCAGCCAGAATATAATAACTATTTCACTCAAAAATGGGACGACAAACTTATACGTACATACATGTATTGACATTAACGAATTGTTCCGTTTATAAACATTATTATAGTCTCGAACTCAGAATGTTCTGCTTACTTTCGTTTTTAAGAATACCACACAATGCCATCCATATATTTTTGCAATAGTATTTAAGCAAAGGAAAAATTTTCTCCCTTTAAGAAAACATTTTTAAGAATGTAATTGCTCTTTCTGCCGTCTATTGTTTTGTTTAAAACGATATCAGATTTCAAATAAAAACCCTTACTAAATAAAATAGTTTTTATTTTCTACAAAGCTTAACTTGTTTCTAATTCTCTTTATAAAATGTATCTTTTTATCATAATCTTAATTGAATTGTTAATTTCTAAAATATTTCCGGATATTTGGATCACTTTACATTTTATTGCAGATATGCATTATAAAATAATTTAATCTAATTTAAATGTAAAAGCAACATATTTTGTAACAAAAATTTTATTTTTCTCTAGGGATATTTGGCAAAGGATTATAAATTGTACGGCCACAGAATTGTCAGTCCTGGAACAGTTGAATGTCCTGGAAATAAATTATATGAATTGATGAAGCAATGGCCTAATTTTACTGAAGATTACGAATACAGAACACGAAAATCGGAGAAATTTTTCAACTGATGATTTCTCATCGAATAATTTCAAATATAATAATATTTAAATTGCTGTAATAATTTGGTTAATTGTTTTATTTATTGAATTAATTAAATCCCACTTGCTATTAAAAAATCATTTTTATATAAATTTCTTTGAATGGTTTGCTTAAAAGAAATTTAAATCATATTTAAAAAATAAAAATATGTTTATTTCCATAACCGTTTAGGATTTTCACCTTTCAGCACTATAAAGGGCGTAAGGGATGGAAATTTTATATATTGGAGAAGGCGTGCCATTGTGACCCCGAAAGTGATTCTTCGTAATTTAGGAGTGGAGAACCAGGAAAAGATCCCAGATTTGACCTTCCAACCCCAGACATATTTCCTATCTGGGACAATGCGACCACGCCGTATTTAATAAGTCCCAGCCACCGTTAGAGAACCGACAAAGCTTCAAAACGAATCTTCAGTTGGATCGATATTCGAAATTCACTACTGTAGTTACCGAAGAATGGAATTACTGATAAGACAACATAATTACACATAAATTTTGGAATGTTAGACACGCGACGTATGTTCCAGCTGCGAGCGAGAGTCCAACTGTCGTCTCGGGAAAAACATTTCGAATCGGCAAGTAGGTGTTGCCAGTTTTTAGACAGTAAATAGGAGTTCCCTACACTACCTTCCATTTGCAAGAGTGAATGCTTCTATCAATCATATAATGTAGCCTCATTTTAAATCTAATTATTAAAATAGTTTGGTTTGATTATTATTCGAATTACATTTTTTTTACACTTGAAAGCTATTTGAACTATACTTTAAAATGAGTTATAAGCAACTGCAAACATATCCTTACCTTAAGTATGAGTGGAAATCAAATCCACAAGATGAAAGTTTAACCACATCAAGCAGTGTGTCTCAATCGAATTAAATTTTACGCGCAAAATACAAATAAACTTAAAAACGTCAGACTAAGTTTCGCTAACATTAACATATACTCAAGGCAAAATCTGGTATGCATAACAATCGGTTCATAATACATTCACAAGTAGCAATTGTTATAATGAATTAACAGGAAGTACTAAATTTCTTCACAAATAATAATTTTTTAATGCTTGAAATGTTTATTTAAAACCTTACAGGTGTAAACCTTTCATTCGTAAAATTGTTTCCGTCTAAAATGATATCTATTAAAAGTGTTATTCTCTATCATCATCATTAAAGCAACCTTAATTTGTTATTATTGTAACTATAGATTTTGCAAATTTTAATTAAACAAATGATAAATGTAAATCAAGCCCATTTTTTGTTCATTATGTTACTTGGGAATTAGAAATTCATATCCTTACTGATCCTTTGAATAATAAATCTTTTAGTTATGTCCTCATTAGAGAGTGTTATCACCTTATCATTAGAAAGAATATTTTTTATCGAGAGATACGATGCATTCTTTTTGTTTTGCCTATATATATAAAAATTAGACAAGGAAAACATAGGTTTTATCCAGAAAAAAATTGCAGAAATCATAAAATAATACAATTAATAAATATTGGGAAATATAAATTGCATTAGTTATTGATTATTATTTAGAATTAATTGATAGCATTATTTAGAATTAATAAATATTGGTAAACATAAATTAATTACAAAATTAAAAACTCTGCAAATCATTTAAAAACTATGATCAAGACAGAAAAATAACTTTATCATTAAACTTTTAAATATATCTTTTTAATTTTATATTTTCGTCCTGATGCGAATAGCGCAGAGGTAGGCTAACTTAATACTCAGTTTTATGGTTACAAGAAAACCTTTTATTATAAAATATATTTATCTTCTTTTTACCACTTAATTATTCAAAATATTAGCTTAACCACAACTTTAAAACGAAATAAAAATTCATGCACCTATGAAATGGGAGTGTCATACTACTCAATTCAATAGATATGGGAACAGCGCGAACGCAGTTCCCAAGATACCAAAAATTATGTGCCCCAACCAACCACTCTTTGTGGAAGTGGCAACCGTCAGCCGTCCGGTGTGCAATGAACGGCCTCCGATCGGGATAGCTCCCTTCTTGATCAGAGCATATCCGACACCAAGTAAGTATGCTCTCCTAGCATATACTAAATACTATATTTAAAAAATTAATTAAATATAAGTGGTAGACAATACTTTCACTTTTTTTTTTCTAAGTATTTTAGCGTGATAATGTTGAAATAAGTTATTACGTTCAAGTAAAATATTTTAACAAATATGTTACAGAACAACTCAGAAATTAATAATTGTTACCCAATTTATATTATGGAATTTCAATGCAGTATTAAAAATAAATTTTTGATACTACCCATTTTTCAATCAATTTCTGAAAAGCTCACAAGATGGCGGTACCAGTCAAATTTTTTACATCATTGTGTGTTCAAATGTACATTTTGTCTCCGTCTTAAAAATTTGCACATATAAAAGATGAAAAAGAAATATTCATACTACAACAAAAAACAGAGATTTATTTTGATGAATTTATGAAAGAAATTTCTAGTAAGAAAAGTATTAAATATTAACATATTTAATTTTTCCTATTGAGGGCATTAATTATAAACTTATATATACAATAATAATTAGTAAAAATTCTAAATCTAAACAGATGATGATTTCGCACTTACAAATAAAGGAATGAAGAGTTTCTTTCAACAGAAATATTTCATGGCAATGCATTATAGCAATTTTTGAAAATTTCACCCATTAAGATAAACTTAGAGGTATATTCAAATTCAATTTAGAAATATGAAAAGGAATTAATATAACATTGTGTATGTGCCATAGATTATTTTTATCTCAATTCCCTGTTGCATTAGTTTAGGTATGAAAATTAAAATAATGTCTTCATAAATTTTAAAAGTAATAACACTTTTAGGATGAGGGAGTATCCAAAATCCTATCTTTTTATTAATAACATAATTAAATATTTTTTTTAATTTTATTTATAATTAATGTATTTATAATAAATAACTTGCTTAAAATGTTAAATATTATTAATTACAGGGTTATTATAATATATAACATTTTTACTAATAAAATATTTTATTAATTTTTTTAATAACTTGGAATTACTTTCATTTTATGTGCCATTTAATGAATGATATATTTTATACGGCCAATATTTTTAGAACAATCAAACAAAAAAGTTTCTTCTTAGGCTGAATTCAAAGCATTCATGTTGAAGGGATCAAGTGCTCCTTCGTCTTTGGCGAAGTGCCAAAAAGATAAAGCAGGTCAATGTGATGAGAAAGCTGTTGCTAGTAAAAACAAAATAAATATTCTTTTTTCGTTTCAGATCGTTTCTAATTTATGCATTTACTGTCGAAATGATTCTCATTCGCGATTATATAATTGTGATAGTTTTTTAGACCTTTCAGTAAAAGAAAATGGAATGTAATTAAAAAACATCAATTATGCGCTAATTGCTTAAAAGATAATAAAACTAATCCTATTTCTAAACGTCGCTCAAGAATGTGTAAATTATGTTCGAAACCGCATAATACATTATTATGTTCGAAAAATACACATGATTTGACTTACAAACAACAGATGAACCTTCTACTATTAGTAGCAATAATGTAGTTGTACTTGTAATAAAAACAGTTCTATTGCCAACAGCAATTGTTAATGTTAAGGACATTAATGGTACATTACATAAATGCAGAATTCTTATCGATTCCGCCAGCTAAGGCGCATTTATTAGGGAAAGTTGTGTAAATTTATTGCAACTTAAGCGTAATAGAGTTAACATAAATGTTGATGGACTTAGTTCTCGAAATATGGGTAAGGTCTCAGGTTCAGTATTATTGCAAATATAATCTCTATTTTATAAAAACACACACATCACTATAGATGCATTAATTATACCCAAAATCACTTGTGACTTTCCTCAGTTCAAAACTGATGCTTCAGCATTAACTTCATTATAAGAAATACAACTGGCCGATGTTAATTCCTTTCAGCCAGGTCCAATAGATATTCTCCTAGGTGCAGATGTGTTTGGAGAAATTATAATCAATAAAAACATTACTATTTCTGGACATTCGTTAACTGCACTAGAAACAATTTTCGAATGACTTGTTTTAGGAAAAAAATATTTTCTGAGAACAATAATTACAAAAACAATAATTACAAATCACGCTAGTTGTACCACAATCGAGTATCAACTTAATAAATTTTGGCAATTAGAAGAAGTTTCTGAAACAAAACCTTATTCAAAGAAGGAAATCGCATTTGAAAAATCACTTCCAAAAAATATTCTTTCGTGATTCTACAGGCAGATTCACTATCAAATTTCCATTTAATGACTCAGACAATGAACTTGGATCATCTAGAAACATTGCATTGCGCCGTCTTCAACAAATTAAACGTCACTTTTCTAAGACTCAATCGTTACTTGAACAATATCATAAATTTATGGACGACTACATAAAGCTGGGATACATGGAATTAATTCCTGAAAGTGAAGTTAATGTTCCAGCCAAATCTAGCTTTTATCCTCCACACCATCCAGTTCCCAACAAAAGCGGTGAAGTTCCGGGTAGTGTTTGATGGATCTGCCAAATCATCCAATGGTGTTTCTCTTAATGATATATTCATGGTAAGACCGCAAATATAGTCTGATTAACTAAGTTTCTTATTAAATTTAGGATGCATAAAATAGTGGTTGCTGCAAACATTGAAAAAATGTACCGCCAAATAGCTTTACAAGATTCAGATTTCCAACGAATCGTCTGGCGCAAATCCAAATATGATGCAGTGAAGAATTATCGATTAACAGGACTGGCTTATGGCCCCACTTCAGCACCATACCTTGCTATAAAATGATTGTAAAAATTAGCAGAAGGAGAAGCAGAGAAATATACATTGGCTTCTATAGCAGTTCCCGAGGATTTTTATGATGATGATCTCATGTCTGGAGCGAATTCAGTTTTCCAAATAATAGAACTGCACCAATAATCAATGCAAATATTGTCAAGTGCCAAATTTCCTTTGAGAAAACGGGTTTTAAATTCTAAAGAATTTTTTAACTCAATTGATCCAGATTTACGATTATCAAATATTTCTTTAAGTTTAGACAATGATGAAACTGTGAAAACATTGGGACTACTTTGGCAACCTGAGTTGGATGTATTCTTCTTCAAAACTAATAAACTATCTCTTGAATATAACTTAACTAAGCGGATATTACTCTCAATAATTGCGAAAATATTTTATCCTCTTGGATGGTTATCTCCAATTACTATTCAGTATAAATTAATAATTCAAAAAACTTTGGAAAAATCAATTGCAATGGAACGATACTTTTCCTTCATCCATAACATATGAATGGAATCAACTTGCAGAAAAACCTTTGTTCGTGAAAGACGTTCGAATCCCCAAACTCTTATATTATGATTCAAATAACCGATTTCAACTACATGGCTTCAGTGATGCCTCGGAAAAGGCACATACAGCTGCAATTTATTGTCGCTCAGTCTCAAGTACTGGTGAAATTAAAGTTCATCTAGTAATAGCTAAGACAAAAGATGCTCCACTTAAAACTATTTCACTTCCGAGATTAGAACTATGTGGTGCTGTGCTGTTAACTAAATTGATGGATTTCATTTGCAAAGCTATAAACACACCTATTTCCCAAGATCAATTTTATACAGATTTTACCATCGTTCTATCTTGGATTGGTTCTTCTGCCAGCCAGAGTGTCAAAAATACAAACTCTTTCTTTCCCTACCCAATGACATCATATTTGTGGAGACAGCTTTGTGCTTAAGATCTTGCTACTCGTGGCACATCATCTTCTGAACTACTTTCTTCATTATGGTTAAATGGTCCAAATCTTCTTTATGATCCATTTTCTTTTCAGATAAAGCAGCCTGAACTACCAGTTAGTGATCCTCTTCTAGAAGAAAGCTATTGTACTTTACAATCAACCACAGAAAACAAACATTCCTTTACTGACATTGATATTTTTCATAAATATTCATCTTTTTCTAAACTTAAACGTATAACAGCTTTGTATTTAAGATTTGTGAAGAATTGCAGAAATTCTATGAACAAATTAACTGGGTTTTTACAAACTTGTGAATTAACTGATGCTGTGCATGTGTTAATGAAAATAGTTCAAACGGATGAGTTTAATAATGAGATCAATGCATTACAAAAAAATAAAACAATATCGTGTAAGTGTAAAATTTTATCTCTAAATCCATTTTTTGATAATTCAGGTATTCTTAGAGTAGGTGGTTGTTTGAGACATACAAATCTAGCATACGGTCAGAAACATGCTATTTTGCTGCCAACAAGGCATGTATTAACTGATCTCTCATTGTTAAATATTTTCATTAAAATCTTTTACATGCTGATTCACTTGTTCAATCATGTATTGTAGAATAGTATTGGATTATAGGTGTTAGAAATATAATTAGGCATTTAACCAGAAAGTGTGTAAAATGTTGTAGAATAAGAGCTTCAGATGATGAGCGATTTACCATCTTTTCGCACTTCTCCTGCTCCAGCATTCTTGCGATGTGGAGTAGATTATGCTGGTCCTTTTCAAATTAAAGCATGTAAAGGTAGAGGCTCCAAATCTTACAAAGGGTATATAGCACTTTTTTTGCCTTACTGCAAGAGCTATACACCTAGAATTAGTTACTGACTTATCTGCAGATGTGTTCATTGCATCTCTTAAGAGATTTATTGCTCGTAGGGGTAAATGTAGTGATATCTACAGTGATTGTGGCACTAACTTTATTGGTGCACAGCGCAAACTCATGGAAATTGAAAAACTTAGGAACTCCAAAAATTATAATCAAAATGTAAACAATTTTATGTCTGAAAATGGTATTAATTGGCATTTAAATGTTTTAGGTGTACCTCACATGGGTGGACTGTGGGAAGCTGACATAAAGTCTACCAAATTTCATTTAAAACGCGTTATAACTTATGAAGAATTTGAAACATTGCTAACTGAAATAGAGGCTTGTCTTAATTCTAGACCTTTAACTGCATTATCTATCGACCCAAATGACTTATCAGCCTTAATACATGGCCATTTTATTATTGGTAGGGCATTAACAAGTCTTCCAGAGCCAAATTACGTTGATACAAACATTTCTTTTCTTTCAAAATGGAAGCATATTAAAAAAAAATGGTGCAACAGTTTTGGAAACGTTGGTATGAAGAATATCTCACACGGTTGCAGCAAAGGCCAAAATGGCTACTGCCGACTAAAAATTATTAAATTAATGATTTATACTTTTTAAAAGAGGACAATTTACTCCCAACAAAATGGAAAATGGGTAGAATAATTCAATTGCACCCTGGATTTGACCATATTGTTAGGATAGTAACACTTAAAACATCAGATGGTATTTATAAAAGAAACATAGCAAAATTATGTCAACTTCCTGTGTAACGCCAATTTAATGCTTCAATTTAAATAAAATTTCATTTCTTATATGTACAATTTTATTCTTCTATTTTATGTTAACATACAAAACTTTCTTTCATTTATGTGTTTGTTATATACTTTTTAAGTATGTTCATTTATGTTGTATAACGTATCTTTATTTTTGTATATGTATGTTGCATAACCTGTTTCTTTGAAATAATATTTCAAGGTGAGCGGCATGTTCCGACCCTGTATACTCAATACAAAAATATAATTTCTTTGTGCACCAGATGGCGCTAACACAAAACATCGTTCTTTTGTCAGTCAAACAATAAAATTTGTAAACAACGAACAGTGTCGCTTCTGTGTACCAATATTTTGGTCCGTCTTCAGTAGGAACATGAAACTAGCTTTAAAATTATTTTGGTGAATGCATAGAAGCTGCCATTGACTGTTGAATCAAAAAGACAACAACAAAACTATTGATTGAGAGAAGGTCACAAAACCAAAATGAATACTTTCCTTAAAACCAAAAAGATAATAAAACATAAGCTAACTCGTTTAATTTCGCTAGTCAATAGCTTACAAAATCAAACAAATTTTCTTTCTATTATTAAAATGTATGAGAATAACGTAAATTCTTTAGACAATGAAATTAAAAAAACTAAATGATATTCTTTATGCATGTTCTGATTCGATACATTTGAAAGCGAAATGGATGAACTGCTTTCTAAAATAAATAATCTAAAATTTATTCTTAAAAACGAATGAAGGGAACTTTCTAAAAATGATTGTCATAAAAATAATGTCAACAATGTTAAACTTCCTAGAATAGAGTTACCGCGGTTTTCACTTCTAATTACATAGATTGCATTTCTTTTCATGATAAAAATAAATTTTTATCGAGTGTTGGTAATAATGATAGTTTAAGTTATAGTGAAAAAATTCAATATCTTGAACTTTCTATTAATGGAGAAGCATTTACATTATTATAGTCTATTCAAATTACAGATGAGAATTTCAAATTTGCTTGGGATATACTTGTTGAGCGCTTTGAAAACGAAACAGAAATCATAAACGCAGCATTAAATAAATTGATTTCTCATCCTATTCTAAAGAATGAATCAACAGTGGGTTTGAGTAAATTAATTGATGTCGTTTCTGCGTACCAATAATTAGTTTTGTATTATAATTTCGTTTCCTGTAATTTTATTAGTCGAGAAACAAGCATATTTGTTTTCAAAGCAGAAAGTTTCTGTTTACATTGTTTTTATTTTTCTACTTAGAGATATTAAATTATGATACAGCCACCTATTAATGCATTTAGTGTGATAGATAGCACTTCCTTAAAAATAAAATCATATTATGCTTGTCTGTATTTTGGTGACTAAACGTACTGCTTTGATATGGCGAGAGTGCTTTTGTTTTTATCTGATTACTCAAGATGAAATAGAACACACTGCATTGGTTTCTATTGTAGTTACTGTAACTTCCTTAGAAATATCTCATATAATTCCAGGCGACTTCACTGATTCCGAACGCCAAAAAGTAAAATAAAAATATTTACTGATTTACAGAAAGAGGAGGATAAACCAAGTCATTTACTGTGGGAATTTTAAATATCAGATCGACAGCAACAATATAAGTTTCTTTAAAAAATTTATAGTTCCACCATTTATCAATAAGGTAGGATGTTTTCGCATTTTTTGTTACTCCTGTCCCTAATTCAATCCAAAAATTACCTAAACAGATTACAGAATCATAAATGCAAGTAATTCACTTGACACTCTTCCATAATAAATCGTCATTTCGGTGAAGATCATCTTTACACCCAAAAAATGAGGAAAGGCTTAAAATAATTTCTGTTAGTATCATAGTTATGTTCGGGTTAATACATGTAATTGTATACACTTTTGAGAATATTCACGATAGTAATCTCGTGTAGGACCCAACTTGTAAAACAATCAAGAAAACTAAAACTCGTGGTTACAGTCGCAACTTGTGGTCATGAAAATTCAATTTCTAAAATATTTCGCCAATTTTTACATCGCCTAAAGAACTGTCTAACCCTCGGAGATGTAGGATATTTCAACCTCTGCAGAAAAAATTACCTTCGTGAAGTACTTTTCATAGGTAGTTGTGTCCACATCTCTTTGACTCTAACTACAAAGTGATATCTTCGTCAATAATTTATATCCTTTAGACCGTATTTGTTCTTTTCCATGGTCAAGGAGATATTAAATTTAACTTATCACTCACTTTTCCTGGACTTTTAAAATTACGATAAAAATGCGATTTTTGCTATTTTACAACTATCTATAAAATTAACATAAGTAATGAATCCTGCAGCTGATAACATTTTAGAGGGGATTCCTAAAACTCTTCACATATCTTTCTTAATAAATTTACTTGAAATATTTATTAAATTTCAAAAATTTTCAAAAAATTTTCAAACAGCTCACACTTTGAATTATCCTACATTTTCTAAAACCTATAAAAAATATAAATCCAACTTTAAATACAGCGTTCACTCCTCTTTCACATCTATTTCTGGAAAAATATTGGAAAGGTTATGAAGTCATTGAATTTATAAGAAACATAAGCCTAAATAGAGATTACCCTCATTCACATCCTGCCATTTAGGGATTGTCAGTCCAGTGCTTCAGATTCCATTATTACTATTCAGATTCCAGTGCACAATGTAGAAATGATAAAAATAATAAAATTAATATGATCGACATACCGTTACATATCAAATTTATAAATGAATTATTACATATAAATGGAACATCTTTAAAATGTAGAAACCAGAGCATCATGAGAAGCACTGCACGATGAATTAATGATATTCTGTAATTCAGATCTACAGACGAAGTTGTTTTTCTACTTATAATTATATGTAAAAAAGAGAATTCCTCAAAGGTGAGTCTTCCTTCCTTAATTACTCTCTTTATGCGATTTTTTTAACGTTGTTAAAGTGAATCAAAGGATTAATTTAGGCAGATTATCTTTTTATTTACGAATCACATGGTTACATTGAGAGTTTAATGTTAACTCTCTTATCTATCCAATCGTTGAAGTGACGTAAATTGGCACTTTCCAATAAAAGGTGGAAAAAATTGAATGACAAAAACAAATAAAATACTTGGTGCTTCCATTGTTAAAAGAAGTACTTGTAATTTTATCAATGTTTTCAAAAATAAAGTCTTTAAGACTATCATTTTACTTAATAACAAGGTAACACTTAATAACAACTATAGAGTAAAATCTCACAATTTGGTGTACCTTTATTTCTAATCTATTTATGTGTGAACAGACTAAACTTAATAGTAGATTTGAAAAATCCATCATACAACCATTGAAAATTTTCTTTCCCGTTTTCGAACTCTTTAAAGTAAAACCAAATAATGTACTTTACAAAACTACACTTTATTAAGACAGGAAATATTTATTCTATAAAAAAGAGAAATTTTAATTTCTTCTGGGTTAGCAATAATTTAAAAAATAAATATTTCTCACATTATACATTCAAATATCACGTTAGGCAGGTTTACAAAGTTTGATTTCTTATGAAGTTAAATTCTTTCTTTCAAGACCTAAAGGAATCAAAAGTGTTCCCTATCTAGTTCCTTTTGTTTCCCTCAGCAATCATTACCTTAAGTCATTTTCATTCATGTTTAAAATTTTTCATTTTCAAGATAGATCTCTTAAAAATACAACATTTTGAAAAATTTAATGAACAACCAAACCCTTTGTTCTTAATTATGACTGGTAGATTTAAATATGCTACAATCATTCCCATTCCTACTTGGTCCCCACATCAGGCTAAATTATATAAATTCAAACTTCACAGTATTTCTACATATGTGACAGACAATAAATTAAATATTTAAATTTGCAAATAGCTGTACAAACGATAAATCTCTTCTTGGGGCACTGAACACATCAAAATTATTTTAAAATATTTAATATTTACTATTAGAAACTATTATTTAACATTTTAACGTTTTCTTTAAGAATGAGCTGAATAAAATACCTCACACTTAAATAATCTGAGTCTAGTTGCAGAATTTTATCCACTTAATATATTATTACTTAGATTTCATCCTCACTCATAAAGACATTAACTAAATGAAAAATGTATATAAATTAACAAATTCAGAAAATGTTCCGATTAATGTTCTTCAATAAATGATACATTAATTTTTTTAATTGCAAACGACTGCAGTTAATGTAATTTGAACTTTGGCCATGACGTCGTTATTTGCAACAAGTTTAGAAGGTGCGTCTAAAAATGGGGCTTTAACCATGAAGACAGAAATTATGAAGATACTAGAGAAAAGTCAATAATGTCTATAAAAATGTACGGGGCAGTAATTAAGCTTAGAAATGTTTAATAATTAAATACAGAGCTAAAAATTGTTTCTCCACTAAACTATTACTGTTTGTGAGTTTTGGAGATCTCAAGTGCGGTCTTCTTACAACAAAATTAAAGCCGTGTTTGGAAAAGAGGCGTGTAGAATCATAGTAAACTTAAGGAAATTGACGCGCCCACTTATTCTCATAAAACATCTCTGAAGAGACAAGGTAAAAGCTCTATTGGAGTTACGTCACCTTGAAGTAGTATCTTCTATTTACTCCCATTTTCTACTAGACCTGGAAGCTTATGAAAATCAGTGAAAATAATTAAAAATGATTTTAAATTGAAACAATTTGCACTGTTCTAAACTTTTAATTTTTATTTAAACATTTTTCTTTACTGTTATAAATATATATTTTAAAAGATAAAGATGAAAAATATAAATATTTATTCTTTGTATTTATTCTTTATATGTATCAATCTATAAATTGTAAATATTAAGGGCAAAACAGTTATAAAAGTAAATCTTCCCTAAATGTGTTTATTATTATTTTATTTTTTCTCTCTTCATTCTTCCTTTACTTCTTTTCTGTAAACAATACAAGAGAAAAAATAGGAATTTAGAATAAAAAGTTGTTTCAATTAATATCATAAAAATCAATACTTGAGGTGGGGCTGAGCTCCAGGAACTCCGAAAACACCTATATTAGCTTCCCAGAATCTATTGATTCTTGTACCAAATGGATCAGTTATGAATAATATATAAATGAGAAATAAAACCGAGAAAACGCGTTAAGATTTTTTTCATTACTCTCTGTGGTTGATATTTATTAAATTGAAGTGCTATAAAATTTCATTATTCATTGTTTAAATTTTTTTTAAGTCTGTATGAATCATTTCTTGAGAAAAAGTATTATGGTTAGAGAAACACACCACTTGACTCTCGATTAAGTCTTCCTCAATGCTCAAAAATTTTCTAATTTTGCGGATAGTTTTATTCCTAATGTTGTATTGTATTTACAGATATATCTGTGTACATTTAGCATGAAAAAAAAAAATCATGAATTCTGACCATAAAAAATTTTACTACCACTATTTTTTAAAATAGTTAACAGATATGAAAATTAAAATACCTATCATATTATGCTCTGGTTTCTCTTCATTGTGCGTGCTAATCTTTCGCCTTTTACTAAAGATTACCGTGGAGAGGAACACTCTAATGAGCCTAAACTAATTTTTGAATTCCCACCTATGGTGGGATTGATAATTGAAAATGATAGCAATAGTATACTCTTAAATCATAGAGCTAGGAGTAGTGGAGAGGGCATATCCTATCAAATGCATTAGGTCCGATTGAAGCCATTTCCGCCATCTTGGTTGGAGCATCAAATGCTGATAGGGAAGAACGCGTCGAGTGATTCATAAACTACGCATGCGCAAGAAAAGCACAATTTGCGCATGCACCAATATTTCGATAAATATAGCAAAGAATAACTTCAAATTAATTAAAAGATATTTTTTTCATAAAGAAAACAATTTGTACAGAATAGATTTTTTTGTGTGAAATAAAATGTACAATTTGTAGTGAATATGTAATTTTTTTTATAAGCTGAGAAGAGTTATTTAATTACATAAATTTCTTTTAAAAATTAGAAATAAATATTTTTGTCATACATATTACTCATCTATATAATTTAGTGCATTTAAAGAAAAAATGACTATAAGTAGAGGAAGGCTTTGAATATTAATCACTAAATGTAATTCTTTTACACACCTTTTTCACTAAAAATGTTAATTTGAATTAAATCTCTTGTATAGAGTGAAATTAAAAATAAACACAGTATGCTTCAATATTTTATTGAATACAAGACATTTCTTGATTTATAAAAGGAGGTTAACATATTATAGACCTTAAAAAAAAAAAAGAATTACTTTAGTATATATAATTATAGAGTACACATTATTTAAAGTATTTTTAAAATAATGCTTAACATAGATAACAAAATACTTAATTACAGCTTTAATTAGTAAGATGTCATGATTATTCAGAGGATCATGATGAAATTTATGAAGTTTCAATTGAGTAAATACATTTTCAATATTCAAAGCAGATAAAACATTCAATTCACATTGAAGGCTTATTTTTCTGACATTTTTCACAAGCTGGGAAATAAATTATAAAACATACATGTCATTCATCTATATAATTTAGTACCATTAAAAAATGTGATTGTTAGTAGAGGAAGGTTTTGAATGTAAAAAAACCTCCAAATGTAATTTTATTGCACTCTTTTCACTAAATGTTAATAATTTTTAATTAAATTTCTCTTATAGAGAGTGAAATTGAAAATAATCATAGAATGCTTGAAAATTATTTTATCAAATACAAAAGATCTATTGATTATTTAGAAAAGGAAGCTAATATATTAAAGCATTTTTACAATAATGCTTAATTACAATTTAATTAGTTGGATGAAATAAATATCCACAGGATCATGATCAAATTGATGAAGTTTCACAATTGAGGAAATATTTTTCAATATTCACAGCAGATAAAACATCCAATTCACGTTGAACGTTTATTTTTCTGACATTTCTTACAAGCTGGGAAATAAGTTATAAAAATTATTATTAATTACATAAATTTCTTTCAAGATTAGAAATTTTATTTTTGTCATACATGTCACTCATCTATAACATTTTAGAGCATTTTTAAAAACAGTGAAAGTAGAAGAAAGTTTTGAATGTGTGTAATAAACCTCCAAATGTAAATTTTTTTACACACTGATTTCACTAAATGTTAATAATTTTTAATTAAATTTCTCTTATAGAATGAAATTAAAAATAAACAAAGTATGCTTGAATATTATTTTATCAAATACAAAAATCTATTGATTATTTAGAAAAGGAAGCTAATATATTACTGACCTTTAAAAGAATTGCTTTTGTATATAATTGTCTTACAGAGTTCATATTATTTAAAGTGTTTTTACAATAATGCTTAATACGGATAACAAAATAATGCTTGATTACAGCTCTAATTAGTTGGATGACATGATTATCCAGAGGATCATGATCAAATTGATGTAGCTTCAATTGAGAAAATATATTTTCAATATTTAATGCAGATAAAGCATCCAATTCACATTGAATGTTTATCTTTCTGACATTTTTAATTTTGGAAAATGAGTGTAACATATTTCTTCTAAATACAGATTCACACACTTTACAAATCTTGTAAACATCATCTGATGGGTATATCAATTTACCCTGTGATTTGAAGGAAATCAAGGACAAATTATAGAGTAACTGCTTGTAATACATTTAAACATACTTCACATTTAATAAGTTGCTTTAATTTTTTTACTACAAATCCAGCAATATAATAAATTATATCACAAGAAAATTCATTAAGTAAATCTAGTTTAAAAATATATCTTGCTCTTCTATCATCAAATCAGAACTTCTATTTAAGGTTGTTAATGAATGTACAATATTATTTTGAGAGGTTGACATATTGATAACATTAATAGGTGAATTGTGACTAGGTACACTTAAAATACTGATTTCAGTTAAAGGAATACAATTACCAGAAGATGCAGGTTTCAATTCTGCATTCACAAGCAATTTTTTATAAGCTGCTTTGAATTGGCGAGCTGTTGGATTGTTGTTGCTGCCACCATGAAATCTTATTGATGAAAAGAAAAGTTCTAAATGATCTTGGCTGACCTTTGTAAAATGGAAAGTAAAATAATGGAGGATTTGTAGGACAAATTAATGATTCTGCTATATGCAATACACTCTGAATGCATACTTTAAATCCTAAAAATCCAATTTTCCTGTTGGAATCTAAAATTTTTGGACCACCAACACTTACCCTCAAATTGGAAATATATTCATCTGCTTGCTTTAGAAATAATTTAACATTTTGCATATCAGATTGACTTAGAGCTTTTTAAACCATATTGTTTATTAGATCTAGAATTTAAAATATCAAACAGAGTGTTAAAAATTCTTAAAAATTCTACTGTAGCTTCACTGCCTTTAAAATTATTGAGTTTTAACTTGTTGTTGCAATATTCAATTGCATCTGCAACACTTTTTACTCAACACTTGAGCTGCTAATTTGACCTTCATTTTCTGTTTGTGATAAGACATATGAGAAGCCCTTAATTTATTTCCCATATGTAATCCTTCTGATTCTTGAAGTTTATGTAATTCATCAATATATTTCCAATTTCTAAGAGAATTATTAAAAGCCAAGTTTTTTATCTCCAAAAGTATTCCTTACAAGTTTCAGCATATGTGAAGGATCAAAATATTGCAAATTTGGAATTTTCATAATAATTATGAGGAAAAGTAGTTATAAGATTATTAATATCAAGTGAACAGCCAAGAATTTTAGCCATTGTCAAATTAGATGCTAATCCATCAAATGTCAGGGAAACAACAGTAGCACCAATGTTTTTTAAAAGGGAGAGAACATTTTGAATTAAATTAGCTTTTTGATGACCATTAATCCCATTTGTAAGGAAGTAGCCTAGAGGTAATTTCCAGTTATCATTGATAGAAACCAAAAGAATAACAAATGCTTCTTTAGCTACAGGTAAAGAATCTTCATTTTCAGAAAGCCCCATATTAATGTAGCCATAGAGCAAGGAATAACTACTCCTAGCTCTATGAATGTAGCCATGGAATTCTTTACCATCATATTCAATATGCTGACGAATGGCCATTTCATCTATTATTAAAGAAAAATATAAAGGATATTTACTATTTTTAATTTTAGTATCCAATGCTTTGAAGCATTCTTTAGAAAATCCAGGATTTCCATCAATATGTTGATACCATTTTGATAAAGTACGTCGATGGGGAAGTGCCAAATTGAAGGTTTTTCTTACAAATTCATATGCTTTTGGTGAATAAAAATGCAAAGTCAGAGCAAAAGATCTTAATTGTTTTGAATAACTTTTAGGCAAATTTTGTTCTGTTACACTTGCAAGTTGACGAGTAAGAAATTCCTTATTAACAAGACTAACAGTCTCTAAAACATGCAGAACATCATCATCAATAAAGTTGCGGTTTTTAAGTTCTTCAAGAAGCATATTTAAGTCACAAATTTTTTCTTATAACGACGTGTTTTTGTTGGAGAATTTTAATTTTTTTATTTTTGGTTTTAATTATTTCATTCAGATTCTCTATTTTTCGTTTATAAACTATTTTTGTTGGAGATGATAATTCCATTTTAGTATTTGTTACTGACATAGGAATTGCATCAACAACATTAGAAGTACTTGCACAGCTGTAGTTTCCACTCCTATCCTTTATAGTTTCATTTGTAGACAGGCTGGATTGATCTTTAATATTACTACTGCTTCGCGGTTTCCGAGGATTATATTTCTGAAAATAAAAATTGATCCACATCATTACAAATGTTAAAAAAACTTCATCAGCAATTTATTCAGATAATTTTTAATATTAAAAGAAATATGTAGAAAAAGCAACTTTTATAATATTGTATGCATTCTGAATGCATGGCAAATACAATAAAATTATTTAATGTTATGCATTGTTTAAAACGAAAATTTAAAAAAAAAGATATTTTTAAAAATATCAACAAAGTAAATAAGAAAATTCTGATTGTATTTAACTCCAAAGAATTTTCTTGTAAAACGATATATTCTACCTTTAAAATGATTAAAAAGATGCATTTTTATTTCTCATTAAGTAAAAATTATGAATTTTGAAAATATTTTATAACAATCTTACCTTTTGCAAATAGGATGGAAATTCTTTAAATATAACTGGATAAGCATCATCTCTTTAATCTGACACAAGAAAGAGATGTCCGATCTATCATTTCTTCAGGGAAATGTGCTGAACACAGCTTACTATGTTTGGAGGGAAGCCAATTTTTGCTGACGTACAGCTTTGATCCAAATTTCTCTCCGCTGCTCATCTTTTGGAAAACTATGAAAAGAAATTAGAATATTAAAAATGACATCTTTCATTAAAAGTTACAGAATATAGTTAGAATGGAACTAAGTTCTTATATATTACTATTTCAGCTACATACTCAATGACAGAAAGACAAAATTGATTTAACTTGTTATGTGCCGAAGTTAAGCTATCTATCCTATATACCATAGAGCAAGGAATAGCTCTTAGCTCTATGCTATATACCAAAACCATATTCATGTAAGCACTTAAATGATAAATTGCCATTTTGTATGAAATATTTCTAATGCTTAGCTCCAAAATAAAGAAATATCATTAAATTTAACCAACACATTTATAAATAAATATTTTACTGACAAACATAAATATGTTTTTGGGACAAAATATTATTTTATTATAAACTTACTTTAACAGATAATAAAAATATACTTTAACAGATAAATTTATACATAAATTATATATATTTTTTATTTCCATGTACTAAAATATCTGTTCCATACATAAGGCTTAGAAAGCATGCATAGAGTTAATCATTGCTTTATGGTTCTATACATACAACATGAATTTCAATATTGTTTTAAACGAGAAATTACTTAAAAAATAATATAATTTAATAATTATTAAACTATCATTTAACTTAATGTAATTTTTATGCAATCATTAATACATTAAATAATAAAACGATAGCTAAGCAAACTGCAAATAAGCAACACTTAAGCTGAGCACAAAATTTTTCTTACCTGTGAAATGTTATTCCTTCCAATTTCTTGGACCTTCTATTAGTGCATCCGAATGCTACACAAGATGTCATTTCTTCTTTTAAATTCAAATTAAGAAAATAATGTAACTTAAATATCAAAAATTAAGAAATAAATTTAGCACTTATGTTATTGCATACAAATTAAGCGCTTTTCTTATCCAACTAATATGGCCGCTCGGTTACAGTTGATACTTCATCGAAAGGGGGAAATTTCCCCTCCCCTTATTCTTGCTCTATGTCTTAAATATAGATGTGTGTTGGTGGGTTGGTCTATATTGTTTTCTACTTGCTTTTGTAAGTACTATATTATGGTCTTCATAAAATGTATCAATTTTATTGTCTTATTTTATTTATGGTGCAAAGGAATAAAGTTTTGAGGAATTTTCCGGATTAGAATGTTGTGTCAAGTTTCCTATCTGTGTTCTTTATTTTTGTTTGGGTTTTATTTGGTTTATTTCCACTGATTGCTATAATGGGTAGGTGATCAGCTGCTCCTAGAAAGTGCGGATTACTGATGAAGAAATAGGGTAACTGCGCGATGATTAGGTGAGTTATAAGTTGGAGCTGTTAATTTTAAAGTTTATTTATGATTTTGATTAGTTCCATTCTGCATTTTCTTTATTGTTGTGGCAGCTCCAGCTTATATTTTTGCTCTTAAAGTCTCCTAATATAATGACTATTAGATTGTCTGGAAAGCGATTTTTAATATTATTATAGGTTAATTTATTATTAGGTGAGTAAAATAAAATGCTGTAATCTTGATGGATGGATAAATCTGAGTTTTGAGATTAGCAAGTAAATTTCTTCAAAACCTTCAGTAATATTTTTGCTATATTCTATTGCTCCTAGGGATCTTTTGGTAACAATGGCCACACCTCCTCTGTAATTAAGTCTATTGCACAAGAAGGCGTAGTTTGAGATTTTAAGTGAACTTTGTCCATTATCGTGAGTTTCTGTGGTAAGGCAAATATCATAATTTTGTTCTGTAATGAACTCTTTTAATTCACAGCTGTTTTTTGAGTTAGGCCATTGGCATTTCATGTTGTAATGATGAATGGGGAAAAGCTGTTGATGTTATTAGGCATTGTTTTCTTTTTGTCTTTGGCTGGCTGCTGTAAAAGTGTCTTAACGACTTCTATTTTTCCTGAAGATTTTATGAAGTCTACTAGGTTTTTAAGTTCAGTGACAATTTGTTGCGCTTCATTGATGGTAATTTTGGTTTCTTCTATAGCTTTTACAATTTCTTCATTTCTTATTGCTGCGGCATAACTTTGGTCGATTTAGGCTCTACGTTGATAAAATTTATTATTTGTTTCTTTGTTTTCAATGTGGGATTCGGTTTCTAATTTTGGATACTTAGAACAACCTCTGGATATTCTCCTCCGCAGTTTGCACATGTTTCAGTTATTTCTTTTGATTTGGTGCATTGATAACTAAGTTGTTCACCTGCGCTTTTCAAACATATTGCGGTATGTCTGCATGAAGATTGTACGTGATGAAAATTCTGGCATCTGTAGCACTGTTGTGACACCTCGTTTTCCTCTGAATGCTTCAATTTTTACTATCATATTTTGGATATATTTTCTATCATCAAGAATCATATAGATTTCCAGAGCATACAGCAGCAAAGCTGCTTTTACTCTTTCATCGGAGATAATGCATCGTGGAATAGGAAAAAGAGTGGCGAGTGGGAGGAGTCATGATGGGTAGAAGGAGAAGAGGAGGGAGCCCGGGGGAAGTGGACGATCTCTGATTGGCCGCCTGACTTGAGCCTACAGTCCAAAAAGAGAGTGCGAATTGAGAATAACATTTGGAAATAAAAATAACATTACAGGGGCAAAATGAGAAATTTTGCAGTAACATAAGAAAGTAGATAAATAAGTAAAATATAAGTTGAAATATACATATGAATGAAGTAGAAAAGGAGTATAATCTGGTTATATAAGTATAAAACACAAAAGAAAATAAGATTCACAAATTTACAATATGGTCACAAATGATAAAAAACAAAGAGAAAACAAAATCTAGAATAATGGGGTGAATTATTTACACAAATTTACAATATGTTTTAGGAAATGACTGTTGACAGGCTAGACAATGTGGCGTCACTTTTGCAAAGTGTTGTGCAAAAGTGACTAACTTTAAGTCTTTTCTGATAGCAGAGTTTTTAAGGTAGCGAGGGGCTCCAAGCATGTTTCGGAGAGTTTTATTTTGAAAGGTATTGGGAAGGTCCAAAGTTGTTTTATCAATGGCGCACCAGGCTGGAGAGGCATAGGTTAGGATGGGAAGAATCATGGAAGTATAGAGCAGTTTTTTCATTTTGGCATTCGTTTTACTGTAATGACCCATAATGGGTCTTAATTTGAATATCATTCCTTTTGCCTTATTTATGACGTTTTTGACGTGAGGTTTCCATTTGAGATGTTGATTGATGGTGAGTCCTAAATAATTAGCATTTTTAACTATGGGAATTTCGTGGCCATACATAAATAAGTTAGATTTTCTATCACTTCTGGTGCCTGGTTTCTTAATTATTATGAGGTTAGATTTAGCAGTGTTTATTTCCACTTTCCAGGTGGAGCACCATTCTTCTACGTCGTTTATTTTCTTTTGAAGCTTGCGGATAGCTAGTTCAATGGATTTAGATTTAACAATGATGCCAGTGTCGTCAGCGTAGTAGGCCGTGATGCTATTGTAGTCAAATTTGTTAATTGGGAAATCGACTGTGTAGAAAAGGTAGAGAATCGGTCCAAGAATGCTGCCTTGAGGAACTCCAGCTTCAATATATCTAGGTGTAGAAATACTTTTGTGTCTCCTGATGTAGAAAGATCTGTGATTTAAATAATTTTTACTTAGGAGAATCATGTTTTGATTGAAGTTAAGTTTGTTAATTTTAAAAATAAGACCTTCATGCCAGAGTCTGTCAAATGCCTTTGAGATGTCTAGCATCACAAATGCAGAATTTTCTTTGTTTTTAAGACCCCTGCTGATAAATTCTATAATACGAAGGAGTTGTTTTGTCGTGCTGAATTCCTTGCGGAACCCAAATTGCTCATTTCGGAGTTTATCCATGTAAATTAGAAGCCGTCTGTAGATGATCTTTTCAAAACGTTTACCAAGAGATGAGAGTAGACTTATGGGTCTATAGCTATTTGGAAGTGCCAGGTTTTTATGAGGTTTTGGAATCATTATAATTATTGCTTCTTTCCAGGCCTGGGGGAAGTAGTTGCGAGTTAGACAGGAGTTGAATATTTTAATTAACTGATGAATGATGTTGTACGGGAAGGTTTTAATCATTTTATTTGTGATGTTATCTCTGCCGGGTGATTTTTTGACATTGAGGTGTTTGATAATGTTGTATAGTTCTTCGGGGGTTGAGAGTTCGAGTCCCGGGTCGACCGTGCTTTCTTTAGTGATTCTACTGTAAGTATTTATGATATGGTTTTCGAATTCAGGAACAGTTTCAGTGATGTTGAGTTTAAATTGCCTTTCCATACTGTCCGCAAAAGTCTCAGTTTTTTCTTGGTCTGTGTAAACTAGACCCCTTTCGCTCTGCAGAGGTTTACAGGTTTGAGTCCTGTTTTTCAGATTTTTAGCAAATTTCCAGATGGATTGGTCTTCTGAATTTAGGTTTTTAATTCTCTCTTCCCATTGCTTACTTTTATGTTTGTTGCATTTGTCTTTAATTATTCTGTTTAGGTTGTTGACTGCTGATTTATAGATTGGGTTGAGAGTTTTCTTGTATTTCTTCCGAATACGATTTCTTGTTTTAATGATGTCTCTGATATCTTGTGGAATTTTTTGGAAGTTATTGATGAATTTGACCTTATCTGAGGCTTCGTTGAGAACAGTAGTTAATTCCAAGTTTAGGGATTGAATAGATATATCAATGTCAACGGTGTTGTTTATGTTGGGAGCAGTCCAGTTTCTGGTTAAGTGTAGATTATAGTAGAGGTTCCAGTTGGTTCTTTTGATAGTGAGAGGAGTACTATTTTTGCCGACATTAAGAGTAGAGATTACGGGAAGGTGATCAGAGCTGAGGTCGTTGTATACATTAGAAGCCATATTGAGATTAGTGTTGGAAAGGGTAAAGTCCAGTATGTCAGGAATTTGCGCTTGAAAAACAGGATAATAGGTGGGTTCCATAGGGGAGAAGATTTTTATGTTCTTTTTGAGGATAATTTCTGCTAAGTGTTTTCCGTTTAAATTAGTTGCTCTGCAGCCCCAGTTCCTATTCTTGCTATTAAAATCTCCCATTGCAATGGTGTGGAAGTTTACAGGGAAGAGATGGTTCATGTCCGCTTCAGTGAGCTTTCTATCAGGAGGATTGTAAACAGCTGTGAACTTGATTTTGCGCCCATTAGAAAGTTCCGTTACCGCGGAGACTTCCTTGTATCCTTCCTCATTTTTGTTGCGGTATAGAGTTGAAGGGATTGTTCTTTTAATAAAAAGAATTACACCGCCTCCTCTATAATGCAGCCTGTTAGTGGAGTAGGTTTTGTAATTGCTGAGGTTGTAGGTTCGACTCCCATTAGAGTGAGTTTCAGTGACTGCGCATACATCTAGATCTTGATTAGACAGGAAGCTGATGAATTCTTCAATTTTATTAGCTAGACCATTAGCATTCCAGTTGCCAATTTGTAATAATTCGATTTTATTGCTAGAGTTACTCATTATTTGGTTGCAGGTTTTGGCTATTAGTTTGTTGCAGGTTAACTGCTGTCATGATTCCTGATTTTTGAATATAGTTAACAATAAGTTTTAGTTGATCTAAAATGCTTCTGGCTTCCTGTAATGTATTGGAGTTCACTGCTTGGGCGTATGACTTGTTTTCAACAACCACCCCTTTGGAGATTTTAATGGTGGTACTGTCTTTAGTTTTCACTTTCGTGGCCTCAAGAAATGTTCTGCATCCCCGGAAATTAGCAGGGTGATCGCCTTGGCAGTTTGCGCATTTTGCTGGTAGATCTTTGCTTTTTTGACAGAGATGGGATAGGTGATTTTCGCCGCATTTGACGCATTTAGGTTCATGCTTGCATAAGCTTTGAGAGTGGTGAAGTTTTTGGCACCTATGACATTGAGTAGGGCCTCCTCTGTTTCTGTATTCTTCAATGCGAACTTTAAGTATGCCAATAAATTGAATTTGATATATCTCTTTGGCTCTGTTAGTTTTGGGCATGTTTATTAAAAATAGAGGAAGTTTTTGAGTTTCTCCGTTTCGTCTACGAGTCATCAGAATAACGGAACTGATGGTAAATCCTTCATCAATGAGGTTATCAGTGATATCTGCTATTTCCGTATCAGTGAGTAGGTCACGTATCACCACTTTTAGTGGTTTATCCTCTGGGAGATGATAGGTATGATAACCTACTCCGGTTTTTTCCAGTCGTTGTATGGCTGTGCGGTGTGAGTCAGCGTCTGAGAATTTGATTTTCAGTTCGTAAGTAGAAGATTTTGCAGTGTAATTAGAAAGGTTAGCATCCTGGAATATTTTGTCTAGTGTTTTCCAAGAAAACTTGTTATCTCTTATAACAATCGGAGGGATTTTCCTAGAAAGCTTGGCCAAAATAGACGGATTGGAGTTTTCGTGGTTTTCTCCTTGTGGAACCTCATTGTGGGGTGGAGTATCTTGTTGCTCCTGAAATGTAGTGGCTGGTAAAGTCTCCGTCTTATTTTTAGCATCGGATGCAGAATCTTTAGTCTGCGTTTTCTTTGTTTTGTTAGGGGGTTGTTGTTCTTCATTATTGTTTCTGCTTCTTTTAACTCTAGGAGTTTTGTGAGTAGTTTCCAAAGTATCCTGTTGATTTAAGACTTCAAATTTGTTACCAATGGGAATATCTTGATTGATGGCTTCAATCATTTCAATATTATTTTCTTCCACGGTATTTCCTTTGTGAGTGGGTTTGCGTATTTTGTTAGTCGAATCCTGTTTTATTTGCTTAGCAAAGTTGCTTAATTTTCCGTTAACCGCTTCCTTATCTTCAGGAGAGAATTCATCAGAGTTAGATATGTCATTCAGCATGACACAGATTTCATCATCTAGCCTGGCAAACAGTCTTTCCAACATCATTTTTTGAGTTGCCCTAAGGGCGTTCTGTCCAGAAGTTTTGACCTTGTCCATATCCATATTGGGAGAGAGGGAAGAAAAGAGAGATGATCCCCCCCCCCTAGCCAGGGGAGAGCAAAGAGCGAGATAGACCGCTCAGTGACTCTGTAGAACAGTCTGTGAGCTACTGGTCTGAAATAAAGGAACTTAAGATAACCAGAATTTGACCTCAGGGACCCAGAACTCAGTTAGCTAGGTGTGAGTAGTCGCTTGTCAGTGGAAAAAGACTAAGTTGTAGTACCAATAACTACAAGAGAAAATCGGAGCTCAGAAAAAGTACGACCGTCCAGAGAAGAAGCATACCAGAACAAAGAATAGAAAGTTCTTTCTATCATATATGGTTTTTGATTGCTTAGTAGGAGATAAAGTAATTAGGAATAGAGGTAGTTTGGGTACTATTCCTCCACATCTTTTGGTAAAATGGTTGACATTTAGGACTGTAAATCCATCTTGTTGAAGATCTTCTATAACGTCAGAAATTTCTGTGTCTTCTGGTAGGCTTCTAGAAACGACTTTTATATTTTTATCTATGGGTAGAATAAAATTGTGAAAGTTAATTTTTTGTTCACCAAATTTAGCAATAATTTTTCTATGAGCTTGGGAGTCTGAAACTTTGATGTTTATGGCATCTCCCGATATTTTCCCTGGATATCCTGTTATTTTGAGATCATCTAATAGTTGTCTCTTTTGTCTCCATTTGAATTTAGGATTTTTTACAATTATTGTTGGTATACTAGATTTTTGTAAGCTTGCAAGTTGAAAATTATTAGTATTTTCACCTTCTTTTAGGTTATTTTCATTAATTTCCGTTTTTAAATTCTTAATAGAAATTTCTTTGTAGTTTTCACAAATTTCCTCTATATTGGGTCGCTTATTTTAAGTTTCCTTCAAAATGGGCGTTTCCTTTTCATTGGTGGTAGTTCCTTGTTCTATAAAAAATTCCTTGTTATGGTTGAAATAGGCGTGGTTGGTAACTACAATTTGTCTTTCAGTTGGTAGTTTGTAGGCGGAGCTTGGGCGGGTGTTTTCTGTCTTGTTTTTAACAATAATAACTTTATTCCTTTTGTTTGAGTTTTGTTCATTGTTTGTTCCCTTTGATTCTTCATTTTGGAAACGTTTTCGCTTGGTTTTGGTGTAATTTTCTTCAGGGGAATCAAGAAAAACTTCATTTTGTAAAAGAACGAAGGGATTCTTTGTCTGTGACTTAGTACAACAAAGGAATTACTACAAAACTATTAAAATAATATTTACAAACCCCATAAAGGGGCGTGGCAACGCTTGGAATAAAGACCTCAAAGCTATTAGGTGCAATTATCTGGAGAGGAGCATAAGTAACAAGAATTAGGTAATACTTGTTACTTAATACAGAAAAAATGCCAGCTAGCAACCACTATATTAAGTAACTAGTATTACCTAATTCACACACAATCAACAGAACGCAAAATTATGTTCAGAAAGTACCTTAATTATATACAAAATACAACATATCCTGAGTAAATGAAACTATATACAGGGCATAACAATGATTGGTTACAGCCATGGCTGGAGCACAATATTTACATACATGCACGTGTGTGCTTTCGTCATGTCAGAGATATAAATGGCATTCAGGAGAGGGCCTAAGACACTTCCTTGTGGGACGCCAGCATTCACCTCTGCATTCTGGGGTAGAAAAGCAATTATCAACTATAACCATGAGCTTCCTGGCCTTTAAACAATGCTTAATAATGTGCATGAGATAGGGGGGGGGAATTATATTTGATTAATTTCTATAAGAGGCTTCTATGTCAAAGCTAGTTAAACGCCCTTTTGAAGTCATGAAATGCACCTATAATCCTCACATGAGTGTTAAAGCCTTCAATGACAATGTGCGAGTAGTAACAACTGATGGATAGTCGAATGATTTTTGCGATATCCAAATTGTTCGTATGGTACAATATTGCTCCTATTACAATTATCAAGTAATCTAAAATGGGGAATAATTTTCTTAAAGATTTTTCAAAGTGAATTTAGAAGCTAGATAATATTTTCAATTCTCTCTCTCTTTTTCTTTCTGCCGGTTTCAAGCAACCAGCCAATTACAGATCGTCATTTCAACCCGCACTCTCTCGCCCACTCTCCTTCCTACTCTGGGCTAATGGTTACAACCAAGAAAATTTATATTTGATAATAACAGAAAAGTTTAAACAACCCAATCACAAGAAATATTAACAATGTAAATAATGTTTTGAGGAAATCACTTGTAAATTACAAGATTTTGTAAACTTTTTGTTTTAATAACAAGATTCTTAGTTAGGGGAACGGTTTGAAGGGGAGGCAGCTAGCTAGCTAGCTCTTGGAAAATATACAAAAATTATCCAAGAATTTAGGTTTAACTCAAGTTATTCCAAAAGGGGTACAATGCCAAATAGGCTACACACCTCGTGCTATTTCTAGACAGAATAGTTTGCTAAATGCTGTGGAAAAGCTACTGATTCTTGCTGATAATTTCTGCGAGTGAATCAGCCAACTTCAGGTACTCCAAAAACACCTATATCAGCTTCCCAATTCCATTAACCTTGTACCAAAGGATCAATTATGAATAATATGTAAATGAGAAATAAGATCGAAAACATGTTAAGATTTCCTTCTTCAACCTCTAAGATTGATGTTTTTTAAATTAGCGTGCTTTACAATTTCACTATTCATGGTTTAAATTTTTTTTTTTTTTAAAGTCTGTAAGAATCATTTCTTAAGATAGTAGTTCGAAGCTGTTAAGTGAAGCATACCGTTTGACACTGGATCAAGACTTCTTCAATGTCGGAAATTCTTCCTAACGTTGCGAATAGTTTTATCTTTATGTTAAACTTTATATATATATATATTTCTATTTAAAAAAGTAAATAATAAAAAAAATAATAAATTTCTGTTACTAAAAATTTCAATGCCACTACTTTTTAAATAGCTAATCTATACTTTTGATTTGAAACAAACTATACTTTATCTCTATTACCTCTGTAGCTCTGGTTTCAGTAGATCATTCACGTTTACATAACATTAACCTTGTGAGCCTTCGAGGAAACAAAACGTGCTATAGGACTTGTCTTCAAATTGGTTTTTGCGAATTCTACAGTCGATGGAAGCCTTCATGCCACACCCCGAGGGAGTCTCCCGACGTATACGGTAACTGTTCGGACTTGACGGCCAATCCTGCTGATTGCGCCGTGGGACCAGTTGTGGATTCTTCGATGCCTCTCCAGTCAAGCTCTCCAAGAGGATGTGCAGCACCAGTGAACATGGATACTGATGCCCTGCAAAATATTCCCACTAGGAATAATGTGAATGCTACAGCTGAGACTGTGTCAAGTAATTCAGCATTATATGCAACCGCGTCGGATGTGCCTGGGCAAAAAGTCCCTTTTCAGGGCCGAAAACCAGTGATTAGCCCGCAACAAGATTTGATCTACAACTGCGTCATTAATTGTGATACAAGTGATTTTTGTGTAAAAGGTGTGAAATCAATAGTGCCAAATGTGGATGTTCTGCTATTTATGGATCCTAGTGTTTATATAACCAAAGTGGCTAGATGCGAAGACCTGGTTTTTTGAGAAGCAGCGAGCGATTCGATAGTTTCGCGACTACACAAAAACGGCTAATGAAAGTGATTGAGCGAAAAGGTGGAAATTATAACAACGACCCATATTGAATTGCAACTAATGGATTGTACCAGAGAGCTTTCATCACCAGTCAGGAATTGAGAGGTAAGTGCTCCCAATTTGATTACTACTTGATTTCAAACTGTACCTTGCATGGTGATAACTCAGCTATGAATGTTGTTAATACTATATATAATTATTATTAGTGAAATTGACTCAGATAAATTAATGATTATTAATAATTCTAACAATGTGAATAAGACTAAAACTAATAAAATCAAAAAATCTACTAAAAAATCTAAAGGGAAGACAAAATGGACTACCTTTAACTAATAATGTCAAAAAAGTGCATTCAATTGTTGAAGGTAATAAGAACTCGTATTTATTTAATGTTAATTTATCAGATTCAGATGATAGTTCGGTAAACAAATTTTCTAAAATCAAGGCTACTGAAGCTTACAATCTTACTTCTAAACATAATCCTAATTTGTGAGTAATGATATGATGATAAATAATGAACATAATGCTATTGTAGAGAAATCAAATATTGATGCTAATAATTCCATGGTTGTGTTGATAATATGCCTGTATCTAATATTGATGTAAATAATATGCATGTATCGAATAATGTATGTACTACTAGTGCAAATAATATTACAATTAATGATACATATGTCAAACCGATTTCTATGCACAACTCTCAACTGCCCTCAACAAGTACTGCTTATATGGATAACAACACCTCTAAATATAAACGAGCTCTTAATTCACTCAGTGATGACAAAGGCTTTACTCGGCCTAAGAAAGACTGCTAATACTAAAACTGTCACGGATAACAAACATACCAACTTATCGAACAAATTTTCTCCACTTCACTCAATACAACCTCAAACTAATGAAAATGAGGTCAATAATAACCTAACTACTATAAGCAAAACCCATAAAAATGCAACCCCCCAATTTTAATTAAATTCGAAAATAATTTCAATGTCCTCCTTAACAATCTAAAGCAATCTTATGACAAAAATGTAAGTGCTAAACTCGCAGGTGAATATCTAAAATTTATTCCAACTTCTGCAGAGACTCACAGGGAAATAACTAAATATTTAACGGAAAATGGAATTGAATGCCTAATTATAAAAACAAGATTAGAAAAACCCGTTAAAATAGTCATCAAAGGGTTACCCTGTACAACGCCCACCGAATTGATTAAAGAAGAACTTGATAGTAAAGGTTTTGATGTAGAAGCGGTGGCTGTAATGAGGAGGCACAGAAAAAAGGAAGCCATGCTTCCTTGTAACTCTAAACCATAGTGAAATTGCCCTTAAAATATTTGATGTCAGAGAAATTATGAATGTAATAGTTAAAATCGAAAAATACATAAATAATAGACCTGTGCAATGTTACAACTGCCAGGGATTTGGTCATAACTCAACAATATGTTATTTGAAATCTAATTGTGTTGAATGTAGTGAGAAGCACAAATCCCGGAAATGTCCATACAAACAAGTAGAAATGCCGAAATGTTGCAACTGCGGCAACAACCACACTGCGTTCTATGCAGGTTGCTCTGCAAACCCGATAAATAAAAGCAAAAGAGCTTCCCCTACAACAAGTGCAACTCCTAACTATACAAGAAAAAATGTAACATTTGCTCATGTAGCGGCACCCAAAACAACCCCCTTGAACAAATTGCTCCCTCAACTAACCTCAATATTTTACCGGATCATATTCAATTCGAAAATTTCCACGCAATAATCAAACTTATAAAAGTGGTTAATACAATATTTATTGCCTACCCTGCACTGCTGCAGGCTGTACCCTTACTGGAAAAAACAATTCATCCTACTGATAAATTGAACATCTATTGAAAACACTCAGCTTAACAGAAAATAATAATGACAATTAATAAGATAAAAAATAACTAATGAGCTGGAATGCCAACGGCATTATTAAAAAATGTAAGGAATTCAAAAATTTCGTTGAGGAAAACAACCGTGACGTAATTATGATACAGGGAACACATCTGGCCAAAATGCATACCCTCAGGATGCCAAATTACACGACTTACAGAAACAACCGTCAAGTACCGCAAAGAGGGACGGCTATCCTAATCAAAAGTAAACTAAATCACACTCGTATTCCATCCCCTAAAGTACATTTTGTCGAATCGACATTAGTAAAGCTTCACTTTGTTGACAGCGGTGATATCATGCTGATATCACTCTACATACCCCCCACCACTAACCCCCTACTTTCAGTAGATATAGAAAATTTAGCCTCGCTCAGCTATAAGCTAATTATAGCTGGGGATTTTAATGCGAAACACTATAGTTGGGGCTGCCATTATTTTAATAGCTTGGGAATTGTGCTTAATTCACTGGTTGCAAACACCGATTTTAGTATCTACAAACCAGACAAACCTACTCACTATGGCCGTTCATATGGGAACTATATTGATCTTCTGCAACCCAGGGGAGTCCGACCTCCTATGAAATTAACAACTATGGAGGAATTGCCATCTGATCATTACCCTGTAATTATATATTATGGGGGCCAGTTCCCGCAAAAAAATGAGGGAATTAGGCATTTCTTTAACTGGAATAAATTCTGTAATAAAATAAATGAATTAATCCCTGAGGATGCATTTCAATTGGCTAAAACCCCAAACCAGTTAGAAGAAAAAGCAAATAATCTAACTTCTATAATTAACACAGCGTTAAATCATAGCAAATTTAGTAAGCCAAACCAAAAAATTGAATACCTTCCAGACAAAATTAAATCCCTTATAAAAGAGAGACATAGATTGCGGAAGCAATACAATAGGCTTAGAAATCCATCAATCAAAAATCAGATTAATGCCCTGAAACGACAAATTAAAAATGAGATTGCATCCCATAATCATAATCGATGGAGCAACTATTTATCCAATTTGAATGTGGAGGACGGCTCCTTCTGGAGAGCGGCTAATAACAGGAAAACCAAGAGAGAGTGCCTGCCGCCACTCATAGATGGCACCAACGTCGCCATCACTAATAGCGAAAAAGCTGAATTAATAGCAAATTCACTTGAACAGCAATTTAGGAATAAAGACATTCCCAATCCCAATAATGACCTGTATATAAATAGTATAGTTGAAGAATTTCTGCAGAATACTAATTGCAGTCATAACATGATAAATGAAATAGAGGCCTCAGAAGTTGAGGATGTCATCCAAAATTTCAAAGACAAAAAAAGTTCAGGACATGACAAAATTAATAACAAAACCATTAAACAAATACCGATAAGATCAATTTGTTATTTAACAGCCATTATTAATAGTGTTCTGAAAATTGGGCATTTTCCAATTACTTGGAAGAAAGCAGTGATCATCCCCATTCACAAAGAGGAAATTCTAAAACCCTTCCCACTAACTATAGGCCTATTTCACTCCTGCCAACGATGGCAAAAATAACGGAAAAAATTGTGCTATTAAAACTATTGGAATTTAACAACCAAAATCATTTTATCATCCCCCAGCAATTTGGATTCAGGTCGAAACTTTCAACTACTCACCAACTCCTCAGAGCTGTGGAAAACATTTCGCTTGGTTTGGCACACAAAAAAAATCTACAGGAGGAGTCTTTCTCGATATAGAGAAAGCCTTCGATAGAGTATGGCATTGTGGCCTTATTTTTAAGCTTATTAAATGCAAATTTTCCTGTTATTTAATCAAATTAATTAACAATTATTTACTTAGAAGAACTTTTGCTGTTAAGCTAGGTAATGACTTTTCAAGGGATAAGCCCATTCATGCAGGCGTCCCTCAGGGATCTTTTGCTGGGCCTCTTCTTATTTAATATTTACGTAAATGATATCCAACAGCATCCAAAAATATGTTATGCCTGTTTGCGGATGACACTGCAATGCTATCCACTAGTTCAGAATACCAAAAAATTCACGACAAACTAGCTCAACACTTAGTGGCCATAGAAAAGTGGTTCAAAATCTGGAAAATCAAAATTAATGCAACGAAATCCCAGGCAGTCCTTTTCACGAGAAAATTATCACAATGTCCTAGAATAAAGATAGCAGGCATTGAAATTCCATGGTCACCCAAGGTGGATTACTTGGGACTAACTATCGATAAAAGGCTTACTTGGAAGCCTCATATAGCTAAAATTAAGAACAAATTTATAGCTGCAAAAACAACATTGTACCCACTTATTGCACATAAATCAAAACTCTCATTGATGAATAAGCTGCTCATTTACAAGGCCTATTTGCGCCCTATTATTACGTGTGCTGCTCCAGTTTGGGGTGGAACAGCGGACACGAACATGAAGATACTGGAAAGACAGCAAAATAAATTACTTAGGTTAATGTCAAAATCGGAATATTATTTCAGAAATGATCTTATCAGAATAAAACCCGGTCTTTCGCGTTATATAAAATACCTGGCTTTTAGGTTCTATGATAAACTCTATCATACAAACAACACTGAAATACAAAAAATTGAAAATTATAACCCCTACCATTTAATTAACTTCCATAGACCACGTTCAGTTCTCAGAATTAGACCGCATTCTAACTATCCAATCACTAATCAACGCCCAAGAAGAAGGAAGGAAAAAAACAATAGGATGACTTAATGGAAAGCAATTAGGAACATCGAATTTGCTTGTATGCAAGGGAACAGTATATACAGACAACCTGAAACAGTGTCATATGGGTGACGCAATCTGTTAGCTTCATTGTATATAACTCTAATGAAATGATTACAAGAAAAAATTTTATTCTATATGTAATTTGTTGTCTGGTTCCATTATCAAAACCTGGAAAATTAATTATTATTGTCTTCATTGTATTTTGTGAAAATAAATATTTAAAATAAAAAAAGAATATATATGTATATGTGTGTGTATGTATATATATGTATGTGTATATATGTATATATATCTGTGTATGTATATATGTATGTATAGATGTAATATGAACAAATAAAGGGAAAAAATTATTGTAAAGATTACTATTGAATTAAATATTTCTGTTCTAATCCAATGGATCAGAATGGTGAATCATATCATTACTCGTTACTATAAATATTGTGATACCATGCAAAGTACTATCAACTTGGGAGCACTTACCTTAGGTTATCAAAAAGTTGAGACTTATCTAAAATTAAGAATTATGTGTATTTTGAATGTTCTATTAGGGGTGAACTTAATTTTGTTAAAATAATGGGTTAAATGGCCTAACGGCTAGACACCTATCAACCTTTAGATCTATTCTCTCTATTACCTCTGTGAAGAAAAAGATCGCATAATTTGTTACTTTTAGGGCCTTTTTTATGGTAATCTTCGCTGCATTAAAATTTTTTTATGACTTGGCGAACTTTCAAATTTTTTATTAGCTATTGGTAATGATTTTTTGCCTGCTTGTAAAGCAATAAGCTTTGCTTTTAAATTTTTACCTTCATCAAGCAAAAATTTCAGATCATCATTGGTTGTTGCAGTAGCCAATAGCTCTGTGAAAATATCACACACCTTGTTTTTTACATCCTCATTTGATGAGAGCATGTTATTTTTTTAATTTTCTATCAGTTATGTCTTTTTCCTCGCTTCTATCTACTTCATCTATGATTAAATTACTAATATCGTCTATAGAAACAGGTATTACTGGTGGAAAATGTATATTTACTAAATGAATATGTTTACATATAACAAATTATACTTTATAGTCTAAATAGGTACATGAATACTTATGAAGGCATACGTTGCAATCGTGATATCGAATGTTGCAATTTTCAATCAGTTTCTAATGATACATCATAAGTATCTAAATTTCTTGTAGAGGTTTGATCTTTATTTAAAATTAAAACCCAGAACTCTCCCAGCTTCATTTCAATAATATTTTCTTTGGGTAAATTTACAGCTGTGCCATATCGTTTCCTAATTAAAGCTAATTAATTGGTTAATTTGCATCGTTCTATAGAAATTATGCGACCAATTAATTTTCTGTCGATTGCATTTAAGACTATAGATAAATATTTACGTAGTCTTATTATGATCCCCCCCTGCTTGTTCATATTTAATTTCACTATGCCACCTTTCAAGTTTCATGTTTATATTTATTTTTAGTCCTAAACGATAACAATAACCCCATTACTCAGTCCTATTCATATAAAAGTTTCGGAAATATTCCTTGAAAGATTTAGTATCCTTTTTATCCAAAAGTTTCTTCAAAAACAATTCAGAAATTTGCAAAAATGTTTTCATATCTGGTTCTTGCTGTATGCTGAATAGTTCTTTTGATATTGAATCACGTACCTCTTTATCCTTAATTTTGTTCTTGAAATTTACATTCCATTCACGTTTTACAAGCCATGTTCAAAGTAAACGATGTTTAACTTTTCCGAATGTATTCGTGAATCCATTATAAAAAGCCACATCGTCATCAGACATGAACACATTTGGCTAAAGAGGGACTATTTTTTTTTTTTAATTTCCGAAAAAAATATATCAGAACATCAACAGTCGTTCTATTTGAAAACAGCCCAGCAACTGAAAAACCTTTATGTTTTAATTATTAATCATTAATGTTGTTAATGAGTAACAACATTTGTCTGTCTCATGGATAGCATCTATCATAATAATGTCGTTCCCATGCAGTTTCAGCACATTATGGCTCATTATTTCAGAGCTCATTATGGCCAGTAAAAAGTCACTTTGGATAGCTGGATAAAAGTTCATCCAAAAATTATATATTAATATTTGATCAGTCTTTTGCATTTTTTTAACTCTAATAGCTACAGACATTGAATAATTTCTATGAAAGATGGCTGCTTCATGATTTTAAAATATATGCAGATATAATGTAAATATTTCCTTGTTGTGAAGCTTATTCTTTTTGTGGGAGAATACTCTTTTCTTAGAGTTCTGAGAATATTTGACTTTGGAATGCCAATTGCTAATTGGCCCACTAAGCTAACTTTTTTTTCCATGGATATATTTGTTCTGCTGATATCACATTTGTGGCCAATGAAGATACTGACATTTTACATCAATATCCACTTCACCTCCTAAGGAGATCTTCTTCACAAAAATATAAGCAGGGCAAGTTTTATTAATTTTATTTGATTCAATGATATTTTATCTTCGTTTTCTTTCGGACTTAATGTTGCTAAAACAACTTCTGTGGCAAAAAATCTGTAAGGAAGTTTTTCCATCTTCAAGTACTTTATTTCAATTTTTCTGGTAAAATGGTTTATATATATATATATATATATATATATATATATATATATATATATATATATATATATATATATATATATATATATATATATATATATATATATATATATATATATATATATATATATATATATGTATATATATATATATATATAGAATATATATATATATATATATATATATATATATAGAATATATATATATATATATATATATAATTTCAATTTTAGCTTTCCATTTGAAGAAACTTTCTTCACTATAAAATAATTTTTCTTGGAAATTTAATTTAATTTCTTGATGAGTTGTTTCTATGTGTAAATAAATTTATTATCTCATACAACAAATTAAATTTTTTTAAGCAATTTTCCTTTGCAATCCTGTATGTGCCTTTGAATTTCTCCAGCAATTATAGATTTGTAATTTGAGCTGTGGTTTTGAACTATTGTTGTGTGCACAGATTTCATATGCTCGTCTAAATCTTCTTTTAAATTAAAATTGATTTTGCATATTTCACAAAATTTGAGAAATCACTTTAAATGCTCCACGGCAACTATTTTTTATCAACATGAAAATTCCCGAGATTCTTATAATAATTCTTTTTTGCTGTAAAAGTTGCAACAAAACAAAGCTTGATATTTTGTTAGATGACATTTTATCAGCTTAACAAGACTTAGAAAAGTAAGAAGAGAATAAAATTGCTTTCAAATAAAATTTTCTTTTGTCAAAATACTTAAAATCTTCAAAACTGTTTACTGAAAGCTATGCCTCATTTGAGAACTTTTGCATGTAAATTTTCACATATGCACTAGTCACTTGTTTGACAAGTGCAATTATCACAGGCCTACAAAAAAAAATTTTTTTTTTTGGTGCTTAGGATTTTAGAGCAGATTTTAACTATATTTTTATTGCTGAGTCTAAATATGAAAGCAGTTTTTCTGTATCAGCTCTAGATTTTTAGATAAATTCACTTATCTATCAATGCTTTTTTTTCTATTTAGTACTTTCAAGTACAAGTGTTGTAAAATTTATACTGGGAAAGATTCTTGTATATTTGCCCTATTGTCAGTCTTCTTTTGTAACCAATTGAATTTAAAATAACAATATTTAGGAAATAACTAATTATTATTTTTAAAAATTATAATTTTAATTCATTTATTATAAAAAGAAAACAAACAATATGTGATATATAACAGATTAGAGTTGAGATATATTACTGACTTTGTAAAGAGGGCTTATCTTGGATATTTTGGTGTTAAACTTGGTGATCAGGATAAAACCTGGGCACCACATATTGTTTGTAAAACTTGTACAGAGCATTTACGAGAGTGGACTACCGGGAAAAGGAAAAGCCTGAAATTCAGTGTACCAATGGTTTGGAGAGAACCAAAAAATCACTTTGATGACTGTTATTTCTGCCTAGTAAATATTACTGGAATCAATCGAAAGAACCGTAATAAGTGGACTTATCCAGATTTAGTCTCTGCAAGACGTTGAATCCCTCACTCAGAAGAAGTGCCAATTCCAACTTTTCACCAACTACCAGAACTCTGTGAGGACGCTTATTGTCTCTCTGATCAGAATTCTGATACTACTGAAGGTGACAGCAATTTTGAAACGATATCATCAATTCCTCAATGTTTCAACCAAGATGAGTTAAATGACCTCACTAGAGATGTCAATCTGTCGAAAGAAGCTTATGAATTACTGGCTTCCAGGTTGAAGGAAAAAAATTTACTTGAACCAGGAATGAAAATTACATTCTATCGCACAAGGGAGAAAGATCTGCTACCTTTTTTCTCTGAAGAACAAAATCTTGTATTTTGTCATGCTGTTAGAGAACTTCTGGTAAAAATGGGTCTTCCTGAATATTTTCCAGATGATTGGCGCCTATTTATTGACAGCTCAAAGCGAAGTTTGAAATGTGTTCTTCTACATAATGGGAACAAATATGGCTCAATACCAATTGCTCACTCAACGAAAATGAAAGAGCAATATGACACCATAGCTTTGGTCTTGGAAAAAATAGAGTATCGTAAACACCAATGAGTGATTTGTGTAGACTTAAAAATGGTAAACTTTCTCCTTGGACAGCAAAGTGGCCACACAAAATATCCTTGTTTCTTGTGCCTCTGGGATAGCAGAGACAAAACGCAACACTGGATTAGAAAAGAGTGGCCTAGGAGAGAAAACATGGATGTTGGGAAAAAGAATATCATCAACGATCCCTTAGTTCCACGAGAGAAAATCATCTTTCCACCACTGCATATGAAGCTGGGTCTAATGAAGCAGTTTGTAAAGGCTCTTGATAAGAATGGATCATGCTTTGCATATATAGGGAAAAAATGCCTCATCTGAGTATGGAAAAAATTAAAGCAGGAATATTTGATGGCTCACAAATAAGACAGCTGATTAAAGACCCTGACTTCATAAATTCAATGAATGATATTGAACAAAAAGCCTGGAATTCATTTGTTTTAGTTGTCCAAAATTTTCTGGGTAAACACGAAGCTGAAAACTATCTTGAATTAGTCAATGAAATGCTGAATAATTTCAGATCCCTTGGGTGTAACATGAGCATTAAGGTGCACTATTTACAGAGCCACTTAGACCGTTTTCCTGATAATTTAGGAGACATTAGTGAGGAGCTAGGTGAAAGATTTCACCAAGATATAAAATGTATGGAGGATCGCTATCAGGGAAGATGGGATACTCACATGATGGCAGATTACTGCTGGACTTTAAAACGGAATTGTTCCAAAATACATTCAAGAATGTCACGCAAAAGAAGTCTCCGAAATGTTCAGTGAGTAATTTGTTTAAATCATGACTTTTTCTGTTTTCGTTTGTATTTAATAAGCAAAATCTATGTAATATAATAAAAATTCCCTGTTTAATTTGTTTGTTTAAACCATGGTTTTTCTTTTAAAATAGTGTAATGCATGATTCATTAAAATGTTGATATCTTAAAAATTCAAGCTGATAGGCAAAAATTAATGGCATATTTGGATTCAGCGCATCGAATTCATATAAAATCACCTCCAAAATCTTTGGCACCAAAAGTATTTTTCTTCTCCTGAGGATTGCTGTTGGTAACCAAAATAATAAAATGTTAATTACAGTTAAAGCACTTAGACTGAGGTATAAAAATACATATCTATGTATAGTATTAAAAAAATTTATTTTCAAATAAATGATATATAATACTTATATGGACCTAAATATTAACACAATTTTAATTAAAATTAAGTCTTGAAAATCAGATAACTGAAATACAGATATTGTATGATGTGAAAAATATTTGAATGCTCTGTTGAAACCATACATATCTCTAAAAATCTAAGAATATTTTTACTCATTTTTAAAATTTACCTCTCTAAAATTTAACATATTTTCTTTCATAAAATACCAAGTTTCTTCTAAAATCTTTCGTACAGATAACTGAGAAAATTTATTAAATTCTGTATTATTTATAAATTTCCTCATTAATAAAAACTAAAATCTTATTTTTTTTTCAATAAATAAGTTACTTTTTGAATCGAATTACAGATATTTATTATATTGGCAGCTTGCGATTTATCTTAAAAGAATTTTTAATTTAAAAGATACAGACTATCTACCCACATTAAACAAAAAAATAAAACTTTTAATTCTACTGTTTTTTAATTGAAGCTTGTTAAAATAACAATCTCATGTTTGCCAATAAATAAATAAATAATTTTTAATCAAACATGACACAAATTTTAATTAAATTAAAAAAGAACAATTTAAGCTAATAAATTTATAATTAATAAAAACTACTTGAAATAATGAAACCAGGCATTTGTCATCTAAGCAAGGTAAAGTGACAAATTATGAATATTTTGCTTAATATATTTAGTGAAAAAAATGTATTTAATTTCACACTCAATTTTTTACACATGATATTTTATTCCCATTTATGCTTATAATATACTTATTAAAATACAAAAATCAAAAGGAAATGTTATACTGAGTGTCTTTTATTCATATAAATGAGGAAATTTATAAATTTTAACATTTTAAAAAAATATAAAACTTTTTTTCTTGAAATAGATGAGTTGTATTCTTAAATTGAACTACAAATATTCAATATTTACAGCTTGTGTTTTATCTTATTTAGAATTTTTAATTTAAAAAATAGACAATGTACACACTAAATAACAAAACATTTTTATTCTGCTGTTTTTTTATTGGAATTTATATTACATCCAAAGTTTATTAAAACAATTCGTGTGTGAAAAAATTCTTAAAACAATTTTTATTTTGATTGACAAACATTTCAATTTTGGCTTTTGAAAAATAAAAAACTTGAGATACTAATTTATAATTAAACCATGATAAAGTATCGAAAACAATTTAGTCGAATTAATTTTGTCATGGCATTTTATTAACATTTACGTTTATCTTTATCAAAATACAGAAATCAGAAAGAAATGTGATAATTGCAATTTACTTTTTTTGGGGGGTACTTGCGTATTATCCCATCGACCACATCTGCGAAAAAATAAATGTCTTCAGCACCATATCAAATACAAATGGAGTTTTTATCTATTTCTATTTTATATATGGTGCTAAGATGAAATTTAACTATTTTTATTTTCCTTCATATTTCGAAAAAAAATATTATTAAAATTTATTTAATAAGCGAATCGACTAGCTCGAACGAGAAACCATAGGGTTGCTAAAATTAAGTCTAGGATCAGATGTTGCACACAGAGTGTTGCCCTGCGAGGCAAGGAAATATGCTTTAAAAAATGTTATGCAAATAAGTAAATAAATTGGTATAGCTTGCTTTTATTATGCCAATTATTCAAATTATTTTAATTACATAAAATAATTTGAGTTTGGTTTTATTCATGATATTCACACTGAATTAATAATAAATAATGCTGTGATATTTTTATATTTAAAAGTTTTTAATAATATTTGAGCCACCAAAAAGATACTTCATATTGTACCGAGCTTCGGGGTTCATGTGGATTGAGAGTTGAAGAAAGCAACTACTCGATGAACATAAGACTTTTATTCGTAAAAATTCCACTAGAAATACCAGCTCACAATTGTACAGATACAATTCGTCAGATACGATAAGTAACAGCTTCCAATCACAGGTCTCAAATACCTCAGGCAGAGAACAGCTTCTCTAAACTAGCAGTCACGACTAATCGTATTCACAAAACTGACTGTGTGTACAAAACCTGCCTAACTATGTTGGGCTGCGGTATTTATACCTGACTTGGCGGAGAAATCTACTAATTTCGCCAAGGTTCTGGAAGCTTCTAGGCTATCTTGCTAAATATTGATCCTAGAGCTTAGGTGATGGATGTTTCCAAAAATATCTATTTCTCGCCAACTCGCCAAAAATTTGCCCAAATTGCCAAAAATGTCGCCAACTCGCCAAGTTTTTTCGCCAAACTATCGCCAAGTAACCAAATTATTAGAAACCCACTTTTTACGTATAACACGTCTAAATACCGCAATTTTTGCCCAAAATGTGAGCATTTCCGATCTGTCTGAGATATTTTAAGACATATACAATAATTATTTATAAATTTGTAACAATATTTTCATATTTACTCATACGTGAAATGCGTCTACAGATTAAGCTTCTTTTAAAGGGTAGCAAGCTTAAAAGCTTGCTCTTTTAAAAGAAGCACAAATAATAACTGCAACGTATGGAACAAAAACAGCTTTTCAAGAAATATATTCCCCTCTCCAAATCCCCCCTTTGAAATAGGCAAGTCCATCGTAAACAATGTCAAGGACATTTTGTTATCAGTAAAACTCTTATCAGTAAAGCTAGACATATGCCAAAGCCATGTGTCTTGCTTTATTGATAAGAGAACATTGCAGAGAACCGTACTTCGGAAAGCCGTATAATACACCCGGGGCAGTCTACGCATCGGCTTAGCGCGGCGTATACTATACACCCGCAGTAGGCAAGGGGTTAAGACTCATTGTAGATATTCATCTTATCCCTGAATAAATAGTTATTGTTCAGATTTCAAAACAGATGAAGACCACTCTTTTGGGAATTGGAGTGGGTGAGGGGGGTGAAGTGTAAATGTATGCCTAGTCTCATTTCCCAGTAAGCTTTGGAATTTTTGATAAGGTTTAAGGATATCTAGATCTGTCTGGTCACCTTGTCACAGAACAAGTGCCCTTTGTTAGAGGAACAGGGGGAGATGGAGGCGGGATGTTGTTAAGTGACATACTGAAAAGTGAGTTCAAAGGTTGTTTTATAGTCTTTAACGATTTTGAGTTCTACGCGAAACATTTGGTTTAAATTTTTCTTTCTTTCACGCGATATTGTTCCCTAAGATGGAAGGGTGAAAGCAACTATCTTTTCGAGATAAACTGAACGTTTTCAATGATATTGATGAAGAAATGAAGCAGATTGATGCGGCTAAGAAACATGGATTATCGCAATCTATAGTTGCAACGTTCTTAAAGGAGAGAAAGCAAATCGAAGATGCTGTAACTTCAAATGAAATTAACCCAGAGCGAAAACGATTGAAAGTTGCGACAAATGAAAACATTGATGCTGCAGTTTTAAAATGGTTTCAAGAGATAAGAGCTACAAATGTCCCAATAAATGGACCTTTATTATGTGCAAAAGTACGAAAATTTACAGCAATGTTAGGGAACGAAACTTTCAAAGCTAGCAATGGTTCGTTAATGCGTTTTCGAGATGGTCATGGAATAACTTTCCAAGAAGTTCACGGAGAGAAAAAGTCAGCCCCGATAAACGACGCAAATGAATGGCGGCAAAACAAGGTGAAAGAAATCTTAGAAAAGTATGCTCCAGAAGACATTTACCCGATCGAACATTAGCATTCAAGGGTGAAAAGTGTTATGGAGGGAAGAAATCAAAGTAGAGACTGACTGTTCTTCTGTGTACAAATAGCACAGGAACGCATAGAATATAACCTCTCGTCATTGGTAAATCATTGAAGCCAAGGTGCTTTAAGAACGTGAAAAGTCTTCCCGTGGAGTAGAAAGCAAATAAGGCTTGGATGACGTCTAAATTTTTTTCCGAATGGTTACAGAAGTTAAACAAAGAAATGAAGAAGAGAAAGAAAAAATCGTTTTGTTGATAGATAACTGCGGTGCTCACACGTCATTTCCTAAGCTACAAAATATCGAAATCACTTTTTCCCTGCCAATTGCACTTCAATTTTACAGCCTCTTGATATGGGCATAATTAAGTGCTTCAAAGGATATTACAGAAATCATTTGGCGGACTCCATACTTGTAAACTTTGTAAATAAAGTAGAAGACCCTTTCAAAGTTGTAAATGTCAAGGAAGCGTGTGACAATATTGCTGAAAATTGGTCGGAAGTAACAGAAAAAACCATTCGGAATTGTTGGAAAAAGGCCGGTCTTTGTGTTATGGAAGATAAGAAATTTGATAATTCTGAAAATTCCCTAGACAATGATCTCTCAGATGATCAAGAATGTGTTTTGTACATTAAAAAATCCGTATCCCAACTTGAGGAAACAAGCGGTAAAAAGTTTGGAATTAGTATAGAAGACTATTTAACAGCAGATGATGATCTTCTGGTTTTCGCAGGAGTTACTGATGAAGATATTCTCTCTGAAATTACTGATGAGATAGGAAACAATGATGAAGATGATGATGATATTGATGATGATGATAATACAGGTCTATCGCAGTCCTTATTGTTATCCCAGGAAGCTCTTCAATCTGTGAATTCTCTACGTACATTTTTTTCAAGTCTTCCGTCGACAAATGAAGAACATTTTGATGAAACAAATGAAGATCATTGAGAAGACTGCTATTGACCCCATAGCATAAACGCCAACGTCTGGAGTGGTACCGGATTAGAGGGATGTCTACGACAAAGTGGCGCAGAATCGTTTTCTCAGATGAGTCACGTTTTTGTTTCTTCAGTGATAATAGGTGGCGTCGATGTGGAGGCAGGTCCTATCTTACAGAAATTGTAGAGCGCTCCACTGCACGACAACGCAACATCATGGTTTTGGGCGCCATTGCGTACGATTCCAGGTCTCCTTTCGTTCTTATTCCCGTCGCTATGCCAGTCTAATGCTACGTTTATGATGTGCTGTTACACACGACTTTCCTTCTATCTTTAGAGGTTGCTCAGTGCCCTTTATCAACAGGATGACATCCGGCCGCTCATAGCTCGCATGAGCTATATGCCCTGCAAGGTGTACCCTGTTTCCTTGGCCACAGTGGTTGCCAGATCTCTAACAATTCGAACACGTTTGAGATATGATTAGACTTCATTTGTAGACCCTATCACTACCTCCTTTAGAAGACGAACTTTGGAAAGTGGTTGACAGGAAATGGAGATTCTTCAAGACGCTATCGATACTGTCATTTGACCCTGTGCTTAGACGTATTGCTTTGTGTTTCCCCGTCCACGGTGTTCCTACTACCTACTGACCTGAGATGGATCCGATTCCGAGTGATCCTACAACCTTCTGACCAGACGCTCCTGCTTTTGTAACCTAAACAAGCGTAAAAAACGCTCCTTATATCTAAAATCTTATACCATTAGCTTAAAAATTAAGCATTTTATCAAAATCTCAAGTTACTCGTCAAAATACAGAGGATCTTAAAAGTGAAAAGCATTTTAACTTTTATTTAACCCGACATGGAATATAGAAAACTCCATTTAAGTGATATATTTAATAGTTTCGGCTCTCTAAAATTCTTCAAAATTTACAACTGTTTACAAATATTTGTGTGTTTTTATAACATTTGCATATCATTTATTTTTTTTAAACTGTTGTAACTTTTTAATAATTTATCAATCCACTTCAATCTTTTTTATATTTATTCAAAGCATATTCCTGTGATTCCAAATGTAAATTAAAAGTAAGAAATAATTATTAGTTAATGAGATACCGTTTTTTGGGGTCATTTAAATGGCAAGAACTTTCTTGTTTTCCTTATAATATTCACAAATTAAAAATGAAAATTTACTTTTTTTTAAATTACGACTTGACCACAACCTTTATTTGTTTAAACGTATTTTTAATGCATAAATTAAAGTACTCAAAATAATTAATGTTTCTTTATTCCACTATGAAAACAGAAAAATATATTTTAAATTTCCAGACAACATTTCATATTAGCATAACGAAGAGAAGTTGTATATTGCAGTCGTGAACTTGGAAAATAGGGTCGTGATGTCCCTATCGACAGTCATGAATATTTATCATAATTTTTAAATTTTGCGTGATCATTGAGTGGTTTAATTTATTCAAAATATATGAATGTTGTTATGAAACAAACTAAATACTCCAAATTTTGAAAACAAACACATTTAATTAATAAAGAAACAAATTTACAAAGGAGTCATATCTAGGTTCGCTAACAACTCTCTCAAGCCTATGTAAAGTATCAATACAAAGAATAAAATGCAGCTTTTTCAGATTGATCCTGGCACCAACCATCTCCCTACTCACCCTCCCCATCAGAGGCTCTTGAAATCTTAAGTGCTGACTATGAGACATTACAATGTGTGTGTTTCACTTTATTGAAAAATAATTATTTCAATACATAACAATAATCATATAAGGTTATAAATGATTGTAGAAACATTACATATAAGTTTAGGAAAAGAATTTTTTTTTTTAAAATCTATGTTTCACATGTTATGAGAATACATATGACAACATAAAATACGTTTATATGAAGTGTGCAAATTTCTTTCGAAATCCTTTGTATTCATTTTACTTATTTTAATAATTAATTTTTATAACATTTCCAGAAATTTTTTGAACTAGGAACAATGATATTAAATCAAATTAACATGCATAGAACGACACACTACTTAAAATAAAATTCTATTCATTTATAATTTCATTTATGATATTGAAAGACTACCGTATGAACCGAATTGCCAATGGAATGGTTCGTATTTTGACCTTTGGTTCAATAGTTCGAGGGTTCAAATTCCACCTTTGGCATGGACATATAAATTTTCGGAATCCACTTTAAACTGTAGGTCACCTTCTAAGTAGCCCTCGTGTGCAGAAAATGGCCATTGGCAATGACCAATAAACAATCAACCCAAACCTGGTTTGTCTTAAGATATTTACAATTGTGTGTGGTGACTCGTAATATAATTTATAAAGTTAAACAAATATCTTAATTGAATTAGATTGATTTATGTCGTAATCAAAATTCCATTGAAGTCCTAGTTTAATAATTAGTTCTCATGTGCTTAAAATTATAATTTCTGTTGCTCAGTAGCTTCATGCCGCATCCCGTAATATTACAAAAGTGAAACATCACTTACCGAGAACAATGGTTGAGACATTACCACCTTCTCTATCAATGGAATGCTGGAGCTTCCTAGGTTGGGAACATGTCCACTTTAATATGTGACATTTAAAATCCATCAGTTGGTGTGGATGTGGAAATGAAGGTGCTTGCTCAAATGTGATTTCGTCACCTGAGCAGGGTTCAAAGTTTCAAGACGCTTGGTGATGAGTATTTCATACTTGTATACTTTAGGTACAGCCCGGAACTCGCCAGCACCACAGTGTGTATATGTATAAAATGATCATTCAACGACGAATAAATCAAACTGTAAAGGTACAACATAAATCATAAATGCAATTGAGCACGAAAAATAAATTATTAAAATATTTTATGTTCATGATTTATTTTTCATATATTTTGTAGAAACTTTTTGATTTCATGGAAACACTTCATGTGTGTGTGCATCCTCCTTTTTTATCTACCCCAATAATAAATATTAAATGATTTTAATTATTTCGACACTACTTACGCAGTAGAACCCATTCTGCTTATCAAATATAATTAAACTTATATATACGTTATATAAGTTTCATCAAATTTGATAGGCATACTCGTATACGTTATATTGACATGCGAAAATGATTTATTCAATTAAAATATTCCAGATTTTGATCACTAAGTGTCAATTTTCAAAAAGATTTGTAATCAGAGGCAAACAATCATTTTTTATGTGTTTATTGTTAATTTTGTTATTATAGAAGAAAGTGTGTTATAAAACTGTTTACTTTGCTAATAAAATTATTTTATCAAAATAGTAAAAATAACTTAGGTACTCCAGTTAAATATCGTGGTTTATAGAATTTGTAGAATGTGTCCAAATCGAAGAATGATTTGAAGGAGAAATAATGGAATTTTAATTGAATGGGAGCTTGGATGCGCTGTTAGAAATGGGTGAATACTACTAATGAAACTTTAAGACCTGTATATATAGCAAGAGGTATTATAGTGAATAGCTACTTTCAAAGAAGTCGCTACTGGCGTCTTTGAAAGATAAGAGATCCAGCATCTCAGTCACTTCACGTCACTTCTCGTAAGGCCAGCAAAAGGGAAGAATCACTTGCCATGGACACTGATAGGGAAAGTATCCGTGGGTTAAGGACGTGTTCACATTAATTTGTGATTTTTTTAAGTTGTTCCACTGGTGTGCTTTGGATGTGGAGAGGAGAATTGATGTTGCACTAGCATGCTTCTCTGTACCTAACCTTGAGTTGGGCTCTACAAGTTAAGCAGATGCAGCCAAGTGAAATCTTCATGATTTTGAAGCAAGAAGTGAAATCTTTATGATTTTGAAGCAGAAGACCTCCAATACTTGGTCTGCCACTCCCAGAAGTATCATTTCACTTGGATGACATTGAGACCATACACAGTTTTAATGTGTTCCAACTGCTTTTAGTGAACACGACGGATCTTCGGTTAAGCCGGAATTAGAATTAACCAAAAAGCTCAAGTCTGACTTTGTCACCTTACCATGACTCACATGAATTTGTATTTCCTTGGCTGATAATACGAACACTTCTGCGATCCAGTTTAAAATAATATTCACATAAGATCCACTTCGTGCAATTACTACAACGAAACTAGCACTGATTTTGCTTGCTGATTTGTGGTGATAACGGCTGTAGATAATACGTGGCCTTAACGAATTCCATAGTTAAATGATGTTCACTTTTCTTTAGATGCAGCCGTAAATAATCAAAATTGCCCATATAGGTTGCTTCACCTTCTGATATCCAGCACAAACAATTCTGATTGGTGTGTATTTATCTAAGTTTATATCTTGGAATCATTTTTCTTTGAAATTCTCCCTTGTAAAGCATGCTGTGTCACGAATTCACGGTTCAATTATCTTTTTCGACAACACATCATTCCTACTTTACAAGTACAGCTATATTTGGTGACAATTATATTCATGAAAAATGGAACAAATCTCAGTATTGGGAGCCAGACCAAATAACTACTTCAGGTTATAACTTTGGTCAAAATCATATAATACCCAAAGCTTTTTCAAATTCTTTGTATCCTCTTCCATCTAACTTAAATTTCTGTAATTAATGATTTTGATAAATATTTTGTCCTTCAAACACAATAATGATCAAAATGTGAACGATTTCGTTATTGCAAAAAATTTTTTTCTTGTGGAGAGAAATTAGAAAATTAAATTGCTTTAATTATAATTTCACTAAGACATGTTTTAATTCATAATTCTGTATTTTACTTTAATAGTCATTTACATAGATTATTTTAAATATTTGTACTGTAGTTAGTGGTCATTAAGAGGCATCCATTTTGACAGTACGTAAATACGTTTTTCTTTTTAGGCTTGGTGATGTTTAATTATATATTGGTAAATATTATATATTGCTTTCTTTATGATCTCTGTATATAAATTACAAAAGAAATTGACCAACAATTCTTATAAATTTAATCATTATTGAAGGATCGAACACTTTTACAAGAAAATTAGGTTAGTAAACTGTAGAGCATGAGGACATAACAGATTCTTTGCTGCACATTTTGCTACAAAATTGGGCTAAATATCTTTTAAATACCTTAAGTACTTTCATTAAAGAAAACTATTATCCTCAAAGTTGAAAATATGTATAGGTACCTATTTTTTTAAAAGGAAAACACAAAACTGTTCATTTGCGTATAATTGCCAAAATCTATTCATTTAATATCTAAGAAAAACGTCTTTATTGCCTACAGCCCTGTATAGTGGTCAGAGTGCCTGACTGCGGATAGGGAGGTGCGGGGTTCGAATCCCGATTCGGGCATGGATGTACTTTCTCTCTCTATTTATCCTGTCTTTGTCCTTTCCTTGTGTGTGAAAGAGGTGTGAATGATTGCCTACCCTATAAACGGGTCGGGTCTCTATGGCATGTGTGTACTGAAGCAGTCGGACTCCACACTTAATATGGTTCAGTATGGAAAAGTGGAGCAGCGCACTCCATATTGTCAGCCTAAGCTGGCACAAAAAAATGCCGTTATTTCAGAAACTAAAACAAATATACTATCGTTTCTATTGTAAACCATCAAAACAATAAATACTCATTATTTATTTATCAATTAAAAAAAAACTGTTATCTAAGATTTAAACTGGGTATTAAATACAATTATTTAATTCTCTTAAAAATAAAAAAAGAGGATGTAAATGTCTTTTATTTATTTGATAACGAATAAAATAAGCAGCTGAGCAAACACTGAAATTTGGTGGATGACAGCAGCTGTTTTTTAAAAATCGCGATGCTCTCTCATCATGAGCAAACAATTTCTCATTATTTTTTTGCAACTCATCTGCGTAAGTGTAAGTTGCTTAACATTGCTTATCTTTCCTTCTTGCGAAGATTATATAATGATCATTAATCTCTTTCGCATTTAGTGTTTAAATTTAAGCCCTTCAAAAGTTATAATATAATCTGTAATGAAAAGAAAAATAAAAGGTAAGCAGTTTTTAATTGCAATTAAGAAAAACCTACCGAATTAATTCGAAGGAAACTGTTTATGATTTCGTCACGTAGTGATGTTTATATAATATAATGATGCTTTCGTTATCGATGCTCGACTTTCCTTCTGTTCTTGCAGTAGTGACGTTCTTTGAGAACGTAAGCGGAAATTCCGTTCTTTCTGAAGCATATTTGCTGCTACCATGTATATTTTACTTACATCTATGACAGATAGTAATGGGAAATTAAACACATTCGGTTTATTATATGCAATTTCTTTTAATAATACATACTTTAATTTACACTGTTTCCGTATTATAATAAAAATAGTAGTGGCAACGATAGCAAAAATAAACAGTCAAAAATAAAGTTTAAAAAATTTAATCACAGATATTATTATATATCAGCTTTTTTAAAGTTAAGTAATATATTTATTACCCATATTATACATGTTTTCAAACTTACATAAATTAAACACAAGTTTATAACCAATGAAAAGCAGTTAATTTTCAGACACAATTTCCAATGAGCTCTAGTTATTTGCTGTGACTAGTAAGTAAATACAAGGTATTTCAGGTTCGAAGGAATAATTTCAATAAAATCAATATTTATTTTAAAAAACCCATTCGAAGTGAAGTACCAATATGACTGCAACTATGTTAATAATTATAAAGTAAATAAATTACTAATTGATTGTTTTTCGTAACTACTAATACTATTAATTTATTATATATATATATATATATATATATATATATATATATATATACATATATATATATTATATACATATATATATGTATATACATATATATATATATATATATATATATATATATATATATATATATATATATATATATATTATATATACATATATATATGTATATACATATATATATATATATATATATATATATATATATATATATATATATATATATACATATATATATGTATATACATATATATATATATATATATATATATATATATATATATATATATATATATATATATATATATATATATATATATATATATATATATATATATATATATATATATATGATTAAAAAGAGTTATACGTTTTTGTTTATTATATGAAAAAAATTAAAATTGTGTTTAAAACTCTCTCGCTTAAGCTTATAATAAAGGTTTTAACGTAATTTTTGTATGGAAATTTTAGTTCAAGTAGGAAAAACCAGAGGCAAGAATTAAGTTGCTAATAATTTTCTTTCCTCTATTATCATAAGAATATACTCATATTCGAATAAGAAAAATAACAGAAAGAATTAATCAATATATAAAGCATAATAATTTAACATTTAAAATGTTAAAGACTGTTTTATTCTTCATTTTTGAGTTATAATGCACATCTATACATTTACGAAAGTATTTTGAAACACTAAATTTCAGACTACTGCGTTTCTTAGAGTTCGGGTATTTACCAAGATTTGATACAAGTAATCAATTTATAATTGGTTGAAAAAGTTTTGTATTTTTATATTATTTCTCTTATCTAAGAAATTTTTTTATCACAATCTAAAGGAAATCATAAAATCACGCTTCTTCATTCTTAAAAACTTGGAAGCATTCTTATTAAATTGGTTAAGGTAGTCAATAAAAAATATAACTTCTTTATCAAAATTAGAAAACTGCTCAAACATTTATTATAAATTAAATCAAAAAACCATAATGCTAAATCAGGATAATATAATATAACAAATTGGAATGTACTTCAACTTTTCTCTTTTTCTTGAAATAGATATAAATTAAAAACAAGCTTTTTATTGAGAATTAAATAATCAGAGTTCCGAAATCTAATTTTTGAAAATCTTTTGTAATATTTTTAAGTGACGTAAAAATTTGTTAAATTTTACAGATAAAAACGTAAACATTTTCAAAAGTAAAATTTGCAATATGGACAATTTTTTACATTTATTAAATGTATTATTCTGTTTCTTTTAAGAAATATAATGCTTAATATGATTTGTTCACTCACTGCAACTAAAATTCTGTTAACATACTTATTCCTTACAGCCATCTTTTTAAATGAACTTTTTCATAACTTCAGAATTATATTTTTTAATTAAAATTTCATTACTGTCCTATTCTGAATAAAAATCAATTTTATCAGGTATTATATAAACAATATTCATCACAAAAAATGTTGAAATAAATTTCTAAAAGTATATCCTGATGATTTTAGATTGACTCTGTGAAAAAAAGCGTAATTTAAAAGAGATAAATTCCATAAAAAATATTTATTACCTAAAAAGAAACTTAAGAGACGCATTTCTTTCATTTTTATGTGGAGAAAACTCTTTCATTACACAAAAGCATCGCAATTAAATTAAAACATTTTTTCAGACTTAAGTATTTTACTTAAACATTACATTTCTCTTATTATTTAGACAGTTCATTTTTATTTCTACAGTTTTAATAAAGACGAGAAATGCGTTCAATATAAGCATATAAATAAACATTTCTTCTCTCAATTCTTCACATACCATTCTATTATACTCCTATACTATCAATAAAAATCTCCAATGGTCAGTAAAAATTATTACAGTCAATATTATAAATGTACATTTTCTTCAGTTCTTTTTATCCTTGAATTAAGATTTGAATAAAAAAATATTTTTTATGATATACAATAACGATCAAATCTATCCAATGTTCTCATGTTTTTTATCTATAAGTCATCATTAAGTAAACATTTAGTTATAAAACTTCCTACATTTTTCTGCTGTTTTTTTTTTTTTTTTTGATAAAAATAATATCTTCAACATCAGAAGTTGTACTGAAATTAAAAATTTCTCATATTTTATTGAAAACCAGAGAAAACTCACTAATTGGTATTCATTGGAAGTAAACTAAACGGCCAAAATAGTATAAAATATGATAAATTAAATACAAGTAATGCAAAATTTCCCATCCATTTTTATATAACCAACTTTAGACATATCCAGCTTTAGAAAGCTATTGATTATGTAATTGCTGCTTTTCTCGAACTTAAACAGCAATTTAATAAATATATGTAATAAATAGGTGCTATTGTGTTTAGAAACATTTATTTAGGAAATGGATCTTTTTACTCACAGTGTACCTAATATGTTGGAATGTTAAATGACATTAGAATGGAATACAAAAGTTACTGAATCTGGGCATTTTGGTTACATTTCTTAACATCTATAGAAGGAACATAACTGTTTTCTTTTGTACCAAAGGCAATTTGATGGCTGAAGACATTATACTCAAATAGTGTAACCCCCGAAATTATAGTTTCAGGGGTTACACCTCTTTTCATTATTGTGGATTGATTTCAAACACAGTTGATAAATCATAATTGTGAATATACATAAAACATATTTGTGAAAAATTTTCCTTTTGAAGAATAGTAAGACATAAGAGCAATAGGCAAAGAAATATATTGGTCTGGACCATGATGAAATGGGAAAACTCTTTGTGGTGCGGAAGTATTTTATTGACATAAATTTTTAGTTTACATTGTTCCTCCCAAATCATTAGTTTCTTGCCTGAATTTTACATTTTGATAATAAAGTGTGAATATGGAGGCATTTTGGTTTAAATATATATATAAATTGGTTTTTTTTTTTTTTTTAATATATATACAAGTACAGTCTTGTGGTTAAAACGATCAATGACTCTCTGAGTCTGAGTAAAAAGAACCATTTTAAAAAGAAATATATATATATTATATATATATAAATATCCTATATATATATATTATATATATATAAATATCCTATATATATATATATATATATATATATATATATAGGATATTTTTAAAATGGTTCCTTTTACTCAGATTCAGAGAGTTTTAACCATGAGACTGTACTGTACTTGTAAATTCTAGGTTTTCCTACACGTTCAAATATTTTGACTATGTACTTATTTTCTTACATGAGTATGATCTGAAGAACTCATTTAAGTACATGTATAACTAGTACTCTCAATTTATTTAACTTTCTTGATTGATTTAACCATTATTTATATGTACTTTAATGCTATATATATTACAGAAAAATTATAAACGCATGAAGTAATATCTCATTAAAAGAAATGCGAAAAATACTAATGAAAAATTATTCTGCCTTGCAAAATAAGTAAATAAATATATATGTGTTAGCTAGATATTTAATTTTGTTGCATTGAACTTTATATTATTTAATATTGATATATAGCTTCTTCGTTAATCATCTTTTCTGACGCATAAATATAGAATAAAATGAATCTATCCATTTATTTCAAATTTTATGCAAATTGAAGTAAATAATTTTTATAAAATAAAATAAAATTAAGCAATGGAAAAAGTTTCCTTCTTTGGGCTAACAGAAAAACAAGTGTTAAAGAAAATAGTTACTAATGGAAACAGTTATAGCAAGAATACAAGCTCTGCTTTCTGTAAACTCTGGAAATGACGAACGAACTTCTACAGGGATAATGAGAAAATTTATATGTCACATGAACGTATCTTTTAGTCAACTTATTGGAAAAAAAGAAGAGAATGGGAATTTCTTTTTCTTTTCTTTTTTTTTTTCTTTTTTTTTTTTTTTTGGCAATCTGCTAAAAAGAAATTTTAAATTTTTTATTTTTAGACGATTATTCTGAGATTGGAAAAGTCTAGGACTTAAGTTTAAGTCCAGATTTCTTAAACTTAAATTATGAGGAGGGGCTACCCAAAGTATTTTTAGGAATAAAAGATCATCAGGTTCAGGATAGAAATAATTTCATTTTTAACCTGCCCACAGCACAGATTAGCAATAAAACAAATATTACATTCAAAAAGGTGATGCATTTTCTGCCGAAGTTTATGAAGTCTTAGCCCTCACTGTAAAGTTCCACTGCAAAACAGTAGAGTGCGCTCTTTATATGCAGGGAAAAGGGTGCTACGAAATGAGAGCTTATATACGATTCCACTATAGAAAGTTGAGAATTTTTCATAATAAACACGTTATGTGTAATAAAAGAGGATTCATCGCGTACAAGACTATATTTTTGATTTCACTTTGGTCCAATGCTAGGATGCCATTTTACCGAGTAGAAAATCACCCAATCCAAATTACTCACAACACACTGATTCCAAATTACTATTGAACAACGTTAAGTGATTGTTGTGTTTCTGATTTCTGTATATACACTTATGGTGGTAGATGCTTTTGACACCATGCAATGGAAAGTATAATAGTATTAAGCTGTTGTAAGGCGTTTTAATGGATAACGCATAAGTTACCTGAGAATTTCTTTCTTTTTAACATTTGAATACAGCCTTCTGTTTTTGAAAAATCCAATGTTAAAAAACCTTACAACAGTCTTCGAATGTTTCACCATTCACAAAATTACTAAAGATAATATTTCTTGCTAATCTGGAGAAGAGTAAAACAAAAATACAATAAATACCCCAGACATTTATTTGCTTTTACACGTGGTAGTCTGGCCAGAAGATGTTCTCATTAACAGAAGATTATGTATTTTATACCGACCCATTCGGAAATCCCTCGTATTCGCTGATAGCTGCTGAAGCACCTAAAATAAGTCGTTACTACAATGTCCTTCAAGTGAAATAATACTCCTGGGGGTGGTAAGTCAAGCATGAGTGTTTTCTGCTTGGTTCCCTTTTCTCAATTATGAAAACCCAGATACTCACTGAGTGTCCCACTGTAAAAACTGCCATCATTTCTGCCCTTTGTGTAAAACGATGGGATTTCATGGTGATCTGATTGTTCGGGCGTCTTAAATAAATTTGCTTTTTCAAAGAAAACCTGTAATTTTATACATATTCTTTTATAAGCGAAAATTAATTAAGTGTATGTAAACTATGTACATTAATTATTTTATTTATATTAAATAATTTTTTAAATTTTAATTTAAATGAATTTAATTGCATATAAATATTTTTAAAAAATCTAGATAATTACTTATAATATTTAAAAATATAAATATTTAAAAAAAATCTAGATAATTACTTTACTCTAAAGCTAAGAAAATTTTAATTTCTAAGTGCTTGAATAAATTAATTAAGAACATATGAAATTTACAACAATTATTTTTTCAAATATTTTATTTGGAATATTAATGTAGAGTTATTTATTGAAATTAATATACTTAATTTATATGAGGAAATTATACATGATTAAGTTGCGTTTTTGTTTTAAAAAATTCATCTGTGCAAATATATAAAATATTTAGCTATTTTTAATATAATATTTTTACAGAAGCAATATTTTATTAACAAATGATTTTTTTAAGCTTAACAAATTTAACATGTTATATAAATAAATTTGAAGTTTGTTGTTATACACATCACATCTGATATCGTATTCACGCAAAAAGCATATTTATAAAATGCAGAAATTATAAAATTGTTAGTTTTAATTTAATCACAAGACACATGTGTATGATATAAATATTTTAAATACCTTCTCAAAAATAATTTGGTATTTCGTAATGTATAGAAACGTATAAAAATGTAACACAATTTGAGTACTAGTCCAAATTAATAAATTAAATTCACCTATACTTTAATCTTAACACAGCTTAGTTAATCCTGGAAAAATATCATATAATTTATCATTCATTTTTTATTATTATCAATATTTAAATATGATACATAATCAAATTTATATAATTAACATTTATTTATTTTATGCACACAATAAAGGACGAATTTAGAAATTTATGGTTCCTTAGACATTTAGAGAAACTAAATTCCTTTAATTTTACAAATAAGAAACTTTTATTATTCATTTTAGAGTATCTCTATTAACTTCGTCTATGATCTGTTTGATGCTCAATATTGTTACTCTTTGATTAGTTAGCATATTCAAAAAATTCTGACTTTAAATTCAAAACTACATGCAAAACCTGAATGAGACAAAAATCTCATCACATAAATAGAAAAATTAAATTCATATGAAATATCTCTTTTTTTTCCTAATAAAATAATATTTCTAAAACTTGTTCCGATATAAAATTTTGATTTGCGAAAATATACTGAGTTTTTTATTAATCTCTAGATGAAGTATGCTTTATAGATTTTAATTATTTAAAATATTTACTTATTCCTATATAAAAATATAGTAAATATGTATAATATGTAATAAAAAAATTATAATACTAGCACTCAAAAAATACTTTAAAATACTCAAAAAATACCTTTCGATGTCTCTTGCCCATTAATTTAATAATTATTATATTTTATATGGTATTCAATTATTCAAAAAATGCATTAATTTATAAGAATATTTTCAAGATTAGACTTTATATTAAGGGTGTAAAAATAAAAAAATAATTCACATAATTAATGTATATATTTTTGATAAGTACAATAAGTATAAAAACTAGTCCTTATTAATGCAATATAAATACAAGGACAATTGAAAATTGAATGTTAAAAATAGACTTTCAATTTTATAGTACTTTTATATACAGTATAATCACAAGATTTTGTGAACCAAAACATTTGTTTCTGTTCTCAATAAGGAAGTAGTATGCAAGAAACAACGAATAACCAATGATTATCATGGTATTACAGTCGGAAGTGACTGTAATTGCGTTGTTTAATCGGAAGTAAATGGGGAAGCATTATTTACACGCGTAAATGATAGTTTAAAAAAGTCATGGGAATACAAAATCTGGGAGGAAAACTCCTACTGGAAAAACCGCGTCTTCTTTCATTCGTTCTGTAAGAAAAAAAATCGAACGAAAAAGGAATTTCCCAAAAGAACCGATAACATGAGTTGACATATAATATAAATTTCAAGCTAGAAACAAAATCACACACAATACACAACTTCAACGTTGCATGCATTAGATCATACATGGCCTTTAGTAAGTTGAAACTACATATATATATCCCTCTCTTTCCATGCTCTTCCTTAAATTCAAGTTAAATTTTATGATTATAATTTTTTTCCCTACATTTTTCAATTTATATTATATTTATTTTTCATTGAACAATAAGGATAACTTTAATTTTTGTTAAATGAAGTTTACAAAAATTAAAGTAAATAAAAAAAAACTTTATTTTATGTAAAATAAAATTTTCCTAACGTAATTTTTCCTATTTTAACGTAATTAGTAATTATTTTTTATTCTTAAATTTTAAAATAAAAATAATCAGAATCATTTTTATGTTATTTTCTTTTTATATAATTTTTCAATATCAACTCGTATTTAAATTCTTTGTAATCTCCTCTCATTTACTGTCTTCCAATCTCATTAAAAACAATAATATGATTTTATTTGATTTTTAATGTAGTTGTTGCACAAATCATATTAACCTAAAAAATAAAAAAATATATTAAATGAAAAACAGTAATTCACAGGTGAAGTTTCATAAGACAAGTTCCTCTGGATGTAGAGATATCACTGTATTTTCAGAATTGAATTATGAAGTTTCGAACTATGGTTATGAATGTTTACTGATGTATACATATGATTATAATTAAATCGAGAAATTGAACTCCATGTTTGGAATTCATGAGACCCCTTCTTTAATGTTTCAAATTATATATATTTTTAATTATAGTTGAAGATAAATATTGTATTATAAATCTATCAAAGAACAATATCCATGTCAATAGGAGGATTCAATTATGATGAATACATCATAATCGTGCTTAAGATAATGAAATCTTTCACTAAGTAGAATGCAGTGGTTCCTACAAATGTAACGCTAATAAATCTAGTATTGAAAAATTTGAATTTACAAAATATAAGCAAACCAAATTTTTAACGCATTTTAAAATGGAGAACTCGTATGTAATTTAAATATATATTTATATATAATTCATAAAAATTAGTGCATTTATCATAGTCTTTCTTAAGAAATTTAAAAGTGATGTATGAAATATAAATTAAAGCACACACATCTAAAGTATTAATTGACTTCACATACTGTAACACACACACACACATTGAAAATTACACTTATAGATGCAAATACTATTTTGTGGTCAATTAAAGTGCATTTATACAAAGTGAACAGCTTGATATCCAAATTCAACTTAAGACAACACTATCCTTCACCATATGGAATATCATTATATAATTTTGTAATTTTCAACTTCATTTTTAATTTATCTTGAAATCTATTTTTCAATAACATTTCTACTAAAAATCATATTCCTTTATTTTCATAGAAACTAATTATAAGTTGCAAATGAGTTTAATGTTTAATCAAAATACATGCTTAATATATTTCACATAAAAATATAAAACTTAAAATATAATTTCAAAAAAGTAAATGCACAGAAATAAGTTCATTAATTATTGAGAATTTTTTCTTTGTATTTTTCGTGTGTGAAGCAAATTATTTGAGTGTATAATTTAACTTTGTTTCAAATTATATATATATATATATATATATATATATATATATATATATAATTTGAATTTATCTAAAACTATAGTTTTACCGAAATTTAATTGTAATAAGAAGAATTCAATTTTAATTCAAAATTTATAATTCAAGCTAAAAATTTGCAATTCAACAATCAAAGAATGATAATAAGTAGGGCAATATGCATTAAAGATAAATGAAATTTGAAAAAAAAGCTATTTTTATTTTCCAAATTAAAAATAAGTGTTATATATATATATATATATATATATATATATATATATATATATATATATATATATATATATATATATATATATATATATATATATATATATATATATATATATATATATATATATATATATATATATATATATATATATATATATATATATATATATATATATATATATATATATATATATATATATATATAAGTGTTATATATATATATATATATATATATATATATAACACTTATTTTTTAATTTGGAAAATAAAAATAGCTTTTTTTTTTCAAATTTCATTTATCTTTAATGCATATTGCCCTACTTATTATCATTCTTTGATTGTTGAATTGCAAATTTTTAGCTTGAATTATAAATTTTGAATTAAAATTGAATTCTTCTTATTACAATTAAATTTCGGTAAAACTATAGTTTTAGATAATGTTATTTCAGATGCTAACATATCAATGTTTAAGTATATGTCAAAGTGAAATAAATATCAATTTGAAAAACTGTTTACCAGTTGATTTTATAATTTTTAAAAGCATTCTTGTGTTTTTAATAAGAATCAAGAAGTTGATCTTGTATTTTTCTATAAATCCAAGCTGAAAATTTTCATGAAATATACTTTTTTTAATGAGAATTATAAAAATAGGAAGACAGTATTTACTAAGAAGTAAATATTTTAAAAAGTAAAAATTAAAATTTTCGAGGAAGGAAAGGAATAGGTAAATGTGTACAATTTTAATTATATTGAAGAAAAAATTATTATTAAAAAATTGTGCTTCAATTCTTCATCTGTTTCTTAATTATTTTCTTCTGATTGGTAACATGTAATAACCAAAATATGTAATTAATTATGTTGCATTACATAAAAACTGAAATTTATTGTTTAAATTTAAAATATAAGTTAGTAAGTACTTTTAACAAACTGTACGTAAAACATATGAAACAATATATAAATATAGGTTTATTATAATTATTGACATTTCCTGTACAGAAGTAATTAATAAATTATCTGAACAGACAATTTGTATTCAGGAAAATTGTGATCTACATGCATATTTAATGTAACAGTGGTCACATGATTTATGAAATTATGAAACATGATTTATGAAATATGTATTTATTATTTCATTTATCAAAAATAATTAACTTCATTTATATAACAGTTAAATATTTTGTTATATTTATTGATTCTTAACATTGGTAACCAATCTTCACGCATTCATCGTAGAAAAACAATATTTCAGATTGTAATTCAGAAATATTTTATGTCAGAAATATTTATATATAATGTATTTCAGAAATATTGTTTTTCGTCGTCGAAAAACAATATTTCAGATTTAGGTAAGTTAAATATTTAATTTTACTTCTAAATTTTTTCTTAATTGTTTTTTTAAATTTACATAAAATATGATGTTGCTAAGAAAAACCCAAAATATGAAAGGAAAACTAGAAAAAAAAATTTTTTTCCAATGGCAGATTGTAGACAGTTACATCTGCAACAGAATCTATTAATCTATTGTTCCCTGATACCCAAGGAACCGGCCAGAAACAGCGACCTCTTAGCCGCCGAGGAGTTGCCCCGGGTGCACCACAGGGAGTGGGCCACCATCGCACCCTCACACATGGCATAGAGACCCGTTTATAGGGTAGGCATCATTCATACTTCATTCACACACACAAGGAAAGGACAAAGACAGGATAGAGAGAGAGAGAGAAAGTACATCCATGCCTAAACCGGGATTCGAGCCCAGGACCTTCCTATCCGTAGTCAGGCACGCTGAACACTAGACAAGTTGGAAGGCTGAGAAAAATTTATAAAAGGAGTAATATTCAATAACTTCATTTACATAACAGTTAAATATTTTGTTACATTTATTGATTCTTAACATTGGTAACCAATCTTTACTCATTCGTCGTCGAAAAACAATATTTCAGATTTAAGTAAGCTAGATATTTAATTTTACTTTTAAATTTTTTCTTAATTGTTTTTTTTAAATTTACATAATATATGATGTTACCAAGAAAGTCCCGAAATACAAAAAGAAAACTAGAACAATTTATAAAAGATAGAAGTGTTTTTGCTATATAAATTAAAATTTATAAAAGCTCATTGGTACACAAATATTGAATGAAGTTTTTAATTTGTTTCTATTTTTTTCCTTTTTATTACATTTAAAGCTATATAAAATTAAATGTACTATAACCTATTTGTTAAAATTATAAATTTATATAAAAATATCCAAAAATATTAAATATATTATTTTTTTAAAGTTATATGCAACAATATTTCAGAATATTTCTTATAAATTATCCATGATTATAGAAATTTTGTATTTAATCAAATTGTATTATTTTCTCATACAGAAAGCTCTTTCCAAATGTACATGTTCATATCATGCCTCGTTCTCTTCATTGCTAATTGGATTCAAATATCTTTAGGTAAATATCCATTAAATATATGTCATAGATATATTAAATCTTTGTTTAAAGTATAATAATTTCAAGCACGATTAATAAACTTATTTTTAGTTACTGTCAAACTCTTAAAATATCATTATTCTGTATAATACAGTAGAATCTTAATAAATCCTCACTAAAATAACGTGTCATTTTTTATCTGTTGTCTTTTTCAATTTGTGTGACATTGTAGTTTCAGACTCTTTTAAATGTCATTATTCAAACTGAACGTCTGATAAAATATTATTTAAATTAATAATAGATTAGCATCAAAGGAAGAAGTCACTTGATTGATGTTTTAAAGAATTCCAGAAGATATTTGTATGAATTCAAATAAAATAGTTTCCGGCAGAATAAAAGAAACCTAAATTTTCTTAATATACAACGCCTAGATAATAATACTTTTAGAGAAGGTCGAACTCACTTTAATTCTGATAACTGATCTTTTTCTAAAATGCATTATCTCAAAGTGATTTAAATTACTTTATTTAAAAAAAACATTTTAATAATAAATTTATTGCTATTTTGAAATAATTTTTTAAATTTACTACTAATTTATTAAAAAATGACTAATATTTTTAAATGATTTTTCATTAAGTTTTAAAATAATTTTACTATTACTGTAGCAAAAGATTTGATCAAATATTTGAATAAAAACAAGAAGTTTTTAGTTTCTATTTTGAGTGCAATATGTCCACAAGTATTGAAATTCTTTATCTAAGAAAACAATTAACAATACTTTGAAACATGCAAGATTCGTACCTAAGAAAATTGAATTGTAAAATATAAGTGAAGCAAAAGATTCTGCATTGGATTCCGATAGATACGCAATTTAATAAACTAAGAAGTAAAATGTAAAATAAATTACATATTCCATTCCAACTCAAGCGATTAAGTAGAAATTTATAATAACGTGACATTTGTTCTGAAACGATTTTAAACGACTTAACCAAAGAATTTTTAGAGAAAAAATATCACACAAATGCTTCTGATGAAAAAGACATGGTGGAAATCTTACAAAATTACAAACTGAAATATTTCTATTTATGGAAATATTTTGTAGTAAATTTAATACTTACATGATTAATTTAATTACATAGGTGTTTTTACCATTACCTCTCACAAGTCATCAATTCTTTTAAATCTTCAAAATTTTAAGGTTTTTGTGAATTGCGACTTATTAAAAGGTTATTTTTTATTGGAGTTTGTATTTACGTCTTGCTAGTTTCTACAATTCCTCTTGGAAAATACATTACCTATCACGGTGAGGTCTGTTAACATTTCAAATAAATATTAATTTCAAAACTGAAACTTATTTAATGTAGCATTTTAAAACAGACATATTTTAAAATGCTTTTTAGGTATTAATTTTTTTTATCATATTTGTAACTGAACGGTATTTTATCTGGACATTTACTTTATTTTGATGCGTTATAAATTCAAAAGTTTTATACAGTTTAATAAACTAAGTTATTTTATAATTTAAGAGTATTTATTTTATTTAAGCATACTTAATGTTTAAAAGTTAAGAGAGATTTTTCAATATGAACATTCATATTGAAATCTAATTTAACTTTCTGACGCTTAGTATCTGAAATTTAATTTCTTTTTCAATTAACATAATACTGAGTTTTATTACAGTTTTCTCATAAGTGAATTGTATCGAAGATTTGGTAGGGGATTTAAGAAAATTTAGGATTTATCACATTTTAATAAATAAATCCAACAATTTAGTCTTTACATGATTTCCTTAAGTGATATGAGATTGAGTAAAAAATAAAATTTTGAGTAGGAGTACGAATTAATTTTAAAAACTCCATTATGAATTAAACAATAAATTAAAATTACAAATTATTATTTTAAAACCATTCTTTAAAATATATAGCAATAAAAAAGCAAATGCAGAAAAAAAAGGCTTATAAGGGAAATAGCAAAAATTTAGAATATTCTGTCGAACAAACTTTAAAAAACCAATGTTTACTTGTATGTATACACAGAAGATAATTTAATTTTAAAAGTAAAATTTTGTTTTATTTTCCTTTGATTCCATCGGTAAATGTATTATAAGTAATTAAATAAAAAACCTTAAGAAGAATATACCTTATTTAAGAAGAATTTTTTAAAGTTTGTTCTACAGAATATTCTTAATTTTTGCAATTTATATATATATATATATATATAAACAAGATTAGAAGTATTAGAAGTATCATAGGCAAATGTATTATTTCAATCTATTATTATTATTATTATATACATATATATATATATATATATATATACATACATATATATATATAATATATATATATATATATATATATATATATATATATATATATATATATATATATATATATATATATATATATATATATATATATATATATATATATATATATATATATATATAAGCAAGATTAGAAATATCATAGGCAAATGTATTTCAATCTATTATTCTCCATTTGGTATGTATGTATATATATATATGTGTGTGTGTATAAACATAGATAGATAGATATATATTCGTAATAAAATTTGTTTGACTTTTAACTGATTCATTATTAATTCATAATTTTAACAAGTATATTAGTTCTACATACTTATTATTTTTAAAATTTTCTAATACCGAAAATTCCTATTTCTAATATTACAAAATAAATAATATACAATGTAAATATTAATATTACTTTGTATAATTTTTTCATACATAGAGGTAAAATCCTAAGTTATTACTTAATAGTTGTGTTCTGAAACAAAATTACTAAGTTATGTTGTTTTTTCTTCTCAGCATGTGAAAATATCGAATTCGTTTCCCGAGAAGAATGGGGTGCCCGAAAATCTCGAAGCAATGAAACCATGGTTACTCCTGTTCCTCATCTCTTTATTCATCATACTGCTATGGGTGAATGCCAAGACTTCGATGCCTGCGCTAGAATGATGAGAATTATTCAGAACTTTCATATGGATACTAGAGGTGAAATATATTAACCTATTAGTAATTAAAAACAATTTTTTAAATTGATAAAATCAATAATAAAAATGTCCATAAGATTATTACATGTGAACGAGAAGAAAAAGCTTACTGCAAAAACAGTGAGTGACATAATAATTAAAATCGCTAAATGTTAGTGTTATTTTTATTAAAAAAATTATCTTTTTTGCTTTTTCTGTTCTTCTCCATGACAGTTGCAATCGTTTTAAAAAATCTGCAAATCACACACACACACACACATAAATTTTCTCTTATATGTGATTTTCTATTTAGAATAAGTTTTAAAGAAAAATTTGTTTCAATTTAGAATATTTTTTCATTTTAAAATTAATAGCATAAGATTGACAGGAACTTCGTGAAAGTATATGAATTAACAATTTCTTCTGGAACACAATACTTAATATTTCATTTAATTAATTATATTCTTATGGTTATCATTTATTTTTATCTGCAAATTAATGTTATGATATTGTACATTATGTTTAGGATGGGATGACATTGGTTATAATTTTTTGATTGGAGGAGACGGCAAGGTATACGTGGCTCGTGGTTGGAACAGAGTTGGAGCTCATACTTATGGATACAATCGAGATGCTGTGGCATTTTCTTTGATGGGAGACTTCTCTAATAAAGTACCATCTGAGTTGATGTTAAACACCACCAAGAAACTCATACAATGTGCCCAAGAGGATGTAAGGAAATTCTAAAAAAAAAATTCAGTATAGCTATTATTAGACTTTATTTGATCTTCAATCAAACTAGCTACATTAGTTAGAAATTTTATTAAACTCATAATCTTCTAAAAAAAAAAAAAAAAAAAAAAAAAAATATCGCATTAGGCCTGTTTTATTATAACTAAAAATTAGAACATATTTTTTTAAATCAAAATAGGAACTGATCAGATTATTCTTAGTAATGTTGCCATGAACTGTAATCACGCGTTTATTTCGTCAAATTCAAATATCGAAGAAAAACTCCGATTTAGTGACAGTACTTATGAAATTTAACACATTTTCGATTCATACAGAGAGGAAATAGAGGAGAGTTTGATAGCTCAAATTTCAAACTCTCGTCAATTGTCGCCATGGTTCGAAATCAGGAGGTGATTGGTTATGTTAATCTTTTTCACAATCGAAGTATTCTTCCATTGGAGTTCTTTGATGATATATTAATAACTTCTTTAATCTCTCTAAATATAATGTACACTTTCCCACAATTTACCCCCAGATGAATTTTTGGAGCGTATATTTCAGCAACTGCTGCTTTATGAAGTTCAATTTTAATATGTTCATCGAAAACTTAATCACTCCACCTTTGCAGAATTTATAATTTGTCAATATTACTGAGTTTTATTGCAGATTATCTTCTATTTCGATAGTCTGAAATTCATTTTTGCCGGCTATAACCTTTAGATCTTAGTATGGATTATTAAAATTGCTTCAAATTTTTTGAATAAATTTACAATAAGTACCTTGAATAAGGAAATTTCTTGATCGAAGTTCATGGATGAATAATTTGTTCTCGCTCAAGTCGTCAAGTGAACTTTTTGTCTTTTTACATGAATTTTGGTTGACTACCATGCGTTATTTAGCATGCAAGTTAAAATGATTTAGATATCATTTTTTCTCTATTTTTTTTTCTTTGCAACATCATTTAAGCATATAAGCATTTACAAGAGCATTGCACCTAGAATGTCAGTCTCATACGGCAGTTCCAAGATATGATACAAGACCAAAAGTATCCAACAATTTTTTCACTTGTGACTATTGATTAAACTCAAATGAATACTAAGTCGAAAGTTAGATTTGGCGAGAGAAATTCCCAATGGATTGCTTAATAAATACGGGATTAATGATATTTGTGGCTGGCATCCATTAACAGTTCAAAGTATAGTGACACAAATCCCACTAGAATTTCTAAAAAATATTCTATTTTAACTTCGATTTTAGACTCGAAATTATTTTTTATTCATTATACTGAAATTTATACTTATGGCAGTTGTTATCCATAATTTAATGATAACTTCATTAATTTATGATTGTTATTCATAATTTAATGATGATCTCCTATAATAACTTCAAGCTATGTTTCCCAACTATAAAGTACACGCAGATTAATAAAAAAAATAAATAAAATAAACGCAAATGAAAAATGCATGAAAGCTAGTTCGTAAAAAAGAAATTTTTCAAAAGTTTAGATACTAAAGGGGAATTAAAATTATCATTGCATCTATGGGACTCTGTCACAGGCCAACAAATAGTTCGTAAAATCATGAGTGTTAGTAATCATGAGTGTTAGGGCTCTTTAAAACGAGCTGTAATCAAGGCCCGACTAAGATTAAGTGGGCCTGTGTCAAAAACTTCTGTGTGGGACTCTTCTGCTTCCCAATAACAAATTTTCTATTCGATTTGGCAAATGATCTTATTCGATTGACAACGTAAAATAAATCTAACATTTCTATTTCATTTGGATCCCTTCTTATGTAATGACTCGGGGTAACTGACCTATATGACCCTGCCTTAGTCAAGATCTGGCTATAACGGGCTTCATCCTGTTGTTTCCTTTTCTTTTCTGTTATAACATATTTTTAAAATGAGTAGTAAAAAAGATCTTTTTAAAAACTGTATGATTTATGATCTTTTATTTAACCACTTTAATAAACAAACACAATGCACTAATTCTTCAAAATTCCTTTTTAAGTAACTAAAGATTTTAAAGAAAATCGAAAATCAGACACTTAAATTTAATGCATGTGTCTGTACCTTTTTCATGCTTTTTTCATGTATTCAATAAAATATCTAAATAAGATTAAAAACAATGGCGAAAGGATCCTTCATTTAGTCTTAATAATTCATAGAGCAGTTTTTTTTTTTTTTTTTTTTTTTAGAAGTGAACTGTTTAAGCAATTTTCCTAAAAAAATTAATTAATATGTTACAAAATAAATATGGATTATTATATATGGATTTTTTATGAGAATTGAATTATAACTGAAATTCCGTTGTCTATTTAATATTATGTATTTTCAAGTTACTACTGCAAACTGCATGAATTTATTTTTATAAAAATACTTAAATTCATAAGTCATTTTTGCGGATATTTGGAAAATTAATATGCATTGTACTTGTTGAACAATTTTTCATTAAGTAATTTTTTTATAAAGTAATTCAAGCGAAAGCATTACAATGCATTTTAATACAATGATATTTTTTTAAAAAAAAAACAATGATATTAAAAAATAAGTATTAACTAATATTAAATTAAACAATAATGTATTAATGAAAAGTAATAATACAAAGTACAATTTTTAATAAGTAATTTTTTACGGAGTAATTTAAGCGAAAGCATTACAATGCATTTTCGAATTTCTTTAAATTTAATAGTTTAGTTCACAAGAAACAATATTAAATTATCTCATTCAAAAATTTTTAACAAATGCATTTGTACAAAGTGATGTTGCCATTTTTAGCTATAACTTGACTATACATTAAAATGTTTGTCTTAAAATACATATTCTTTCATTGAAGTCATATTTCTTAATTCTTTTAGATTTCAGAATTTCAATTGAAAAAACTTATTTAAATGTTTAAATACATGTGTACATATACTACCTAGTTCCAGCACAGATGCCGTATAATCAAGGATATCAAATTCTGAGTTTAATGGCTTTTTTGGCGGATTTTCATCTATATGTGGCTACCTGGTTTTATTCTATGATAGATAATCATACCTATAAGAATTATGCAGAAAATTCTAGTTTGGCAACCCTAATATTTACGTCATCGAGCGCGTCACAATGCGTATCTTGGCAACATTCCTTCACCCATAAAAAAAAATGTAGACTTTTCCATCCTGGATTATACGACATATTTGCTCCTAGTTCCATTTCAAAATTATTTTCAAATATTACTAACCTTTCAAAATATTAATAAGAACATATTATTTTCTTTAAGAATCATGTTATACAGGATTTTAAACTCCATGGACATAGAGATGCTGGTAATACAGAATGCCCTGGTAGCGCTCTTTATGAAGTTATAAAGCATTGGCCTCATTTTCAAGGTGGACCATTACCCAGGTACAGGCGAGGATGAAGTTCTCTACTGTGAAAAAACAAATCTGGGAAGAATTTAAAAAAAAAAAAATTGTAATTAATATGTATCAAATAAAAACTTTGTCAAATTTTAAAATTTTATTAGTAAAATACAAACATTTAATTCATACAATGTATTTCAAACAGTAGAAATTTTGCACGCGAATAATTTATTTTACACATAGCAAATAATTTTTTCAAGTATTTTAAAGTATATGAAGGGAATCCTCGTTTAATTGATTTAAATAATTAATAGTATTTTAATTTAAGTGATTCTTGAAATTTTAGTAAATTTGAAAAAACATCTCATGCAATTTTATTTCAAATCATATGAAAAAAGTTTGATTTTATTATTGATGTACGCAAACAAAATGTTGTTTTTCTTAAATGAAATGATTAGTTACTTATCTCTCTCAATGACTTAAATTATATATATATATATTTCCTTTTATTAAGAATGGTTTAAAAGTCTTTTAATTTAATTATAGTTTCCTTTTCGAAATATTTTTTTTATAAAATTTAGAACTTATAGAATATATCTGCTTAAAGATTTTAACTTTTTGAAGTAAAATATTTGTTAATTTCAAAATCTGTAAAAAATAAGCGCTTAAAACAAAATGAAAAATCTTTTATATTTATTGTTGGTTTATTTAAGCAGATAAAAAGAAAACACCAATTGCATAATGTAAGATCAAATAAATTTTGAATTTTTGATTTACATTTTGATATTTAAGTTCAATGATATTAATGTTCCTCTTTTTTATTGAAAAAAATGCATTTATAGCCACATCAATCTCTTCTTCTGAATGAAAAAGACGTCCAAGTGAGTTCTTTTTTAGATTAAAGAATAACCAAAAGTCGCACATTGCTAGATCAGATGAATACGGCGGATGTTATCAGGTGAATCCGGCTGTATGTGAAAAGGCATTGTCATTGTGAAGCATTAGTCCCCTAACATTCAGTTTTTGTAGAATTGCTGGAAGACATTTAGTGGTTTACCAGTTTGCTGTTACTGTCTTCTGTCCTTCCAACTTGATGGCTTTGACCAATCCCGTACTTCTGAAGAAAACGGCATACATCACTTTTTTCAGCGCGCATTGTTTTTTAACCATTGTCGGCATGGGATCATCTTCAAAGACCCATACTTTGCTTTCTTGACGTGTTGGAACGTCAAAAAACGGTATGTACGTTTCATCACCTGTTACAATTTACGAAATTATGCGATGGTCACCATCATTTATCAATTTAAGAGTTTCTTTGCTGATTCGGACACGCTCCTCTTTTTGGTGCTCAGTTAGATTACGGGGTACTCAACAGCAAACTACTTTTTTTATATGTAATTCTTCATGAATGATTTTGTGCATGGCTGCGGATCCAATGTTAAGTTCCTTCTGTATCATTTGATAGGTACAGCGATTATCATCCATTAACATTTTTCGTATGGCAGACACATTATCCGGGATTACTGCCGACAACGGCCTTCCTGTGTGTTCTTCATCCTGAAGAAAATTACGACCTCTTTTAGATTCTCTAAACCATCTGAATACAGTAGCACGAGCTGGAGATTCATCACCAAATGCTAATTGCAACCGTTGAACGCATTCTTCTTGATTTAACCCTGCTATAAAATCGTAGAAAATCATAGCGCGAAAATGTTCTCGCGTCAACTCCATTTTCTCTTCTCTTTAAAATTTATTCTACGCTAAACAAGCTGAAGTAAGTTATGAAAAATCATCTTCTGTGTTAAGATACTTTGTATTTTAAAATTAAACCGTTATTTTTATTTTGTAAATTCTCGTTTGCTCGTTTCTCGAAAATTTCAGAGTAACCCTCGTATGACATTTAAGATAGCCTTATTGCATTATTTCTTTCTCTAATATCATAGAAAATTAAAAATCTAATATTGTCAAATAAAACTAATGTAATTCCTCTTTTAAAATATACAAGCTATCAATTTTTTTACTAAAGTAGCTTCAAATTTATTTAAAATCAAAAATATCTGTTCTAAATATTTAGATTTCCTTAAGAAGACACATAAATAGGAATATTTTATTCATGAAATCTAATAATTGATAATAAAATATGGTAGCCTGTTAATGGTTCAGCTAAATGTTACCAGGAAATTAATTGGTTTTTTGCTTATAAAATAAATGATACATTAAACGTAGGTGAGTCATGATCATGGACTTCTGAAAAGGAAGCTGCATTTTATTCTCTTCATCATGGCTCTTTGTTTTTAGGGATGAATTCATGGACGTTATCTAGAATTTTCGGTCACTCAAGTGGGATAAAAAACATCATGTTACATAAATAAATTTTTTTTCTTCTTCACATTATTAAGCAACAATATTTAAGTTGGGAAAATGTTGCTGTTGAAACAAAAAGTCCTTGAGTTCGATCCATAACTAGAAAAATTTTATTTGCAGAAATCAAATACACTCTAGTATTTTGATGGGCGAAATAAACCTGCACTAATTTCATGACAGAGCTTGAAGGATAATTTCAACTTAAATATTAATTAAAACAGGATTATTATTTGAAATTACGCACTAGCGTGAGAAATATTTTCTAAACTATTACCATTCACAATGTAAATATACTTACAAAATAGCCAAATAAATAGGGAAATCTTATTATAAATTTCTACAGTTTATATTTTTTAAGAATTTCATTATTCATTTTCTACCTATTTTATGAGTGATTTGGTAACATTAATTTGTGAATTTAATACATTTTTTAAAAATTAGTTAATAATTCAAACAAAAGAATGCAAAAGATAAATAAAAGTGAGACTTACAAAAAATAAATGTAAAAGTATATTCACAAATCCAAAGAAAGGATTTTAAATATAGTAATATATAAACGTAAATACTATATAAAAGTATTAGCATGTAGCTGTGCTAGTATGATATTTGTTTACATTTGTTTATGATTAAAAATCTTAAAAACATTCGTTCCATTTTCAGTGCTCCAAAGACATTATTTCATCAAAACCAACAAGGCCTAAGTCTCAGATCCTAACAATAGAGGGCCTTCGTTTTAGAATGTTCTTTGAACATAATAATTGAGTTCACTTTAATTAATTAGAACGTGTCTCACCTCTTTATAGGATATCTTTATATATTTTTATTTTCTAAAAGACACTTGGTTTTGCAGGAGTTTCATTTAGGTTTTGCTAGGTGGTAATTTATCTCCACAAAATCCATAGTTTCTATAAACGGTTTAAATGTTTCTTTCCAGTCATACGACGCATAAATTTACCTTTTTTTTTTTTTTTTTTTTGAGTTAAGATATTAATAATAATAAAGATTAAATACAATTTGGCAGTCAAATATGGTCAAATATGTGCAATGCAATATAAATTTAAAAGTAAGAAAATTAATAGAATATTTCTATACAAGTAAAAGAATACTAACCACATTTAAATATACCAATATTTTGTATGAAAAATGATGGCATAATTCTTGTCAACTTGTGGAACTTATCTAATTTTTCTTTTTAAATTTTAATGCATGAATTTTATCCCAAATTAATGTTATAAATAGTGCCCTTGAAAATCCATAATTGCATCAGAAAGGATAAAAAGTAAGTGCTGTTGTAGAATAGCAGAAGTTATATAGAAGAATTGGAATGTCTGTGGGCTATTCAAATTATGTGCCAAATTCATGCAACCCTAAATTAAAACGAGTGAAGAGCATTAGAACTGACTTCTAACATCGGTTGGATACAATGGGAATAAAAGTTTCCCTTATGATAGTTTCCCCTTCTATGAAATGAAATATTATCAACATTTATTTTTTACTACTTATTCATTTTAACTCTGGTGGCAATAAAACAAATAGAATATAAAATTTTGTTGATATGATATATCAATACTGGCATAAAGTAGACTTAAAACGGATTTTAACGGAAAAGAGATTGTTCCAGACTATAGGAAAATCATCTTAAGACTAAAGAATAAAGGTAAAATTCGAGCAAGTGGCAAGTTAGTAGGAGGAACTGATTCTTCTATCCAAAGAGATTTGAGGGTGCACGGCAGTAAGTGGAGTAGGTTGATTAACTTTTATAGACTCCACTTTAGATCATATGGGATATCTAAATATACGAGGGTTGCTATTTATATTTCTGGCCTTGGCAACAGTAAGTGTTGCTAGGCGACCGAAGACGATTTTAATCGAAAGTTTGATATTTTTAAACATAAATTCAGCAGACGATTTACCATTATAGCTTTATTTGTGTTGTTGACAGTAAATTGAAAAGTTCTTCTCTGTCAAAAAAGGGAATTGAATCGTGAACATTTTCGTGCCATTATTTTTCATAACTTTCGACGTGGATTGTCAAGACAAGAGTGCTTCGATGAACTTAATTCTTTATACAGCGATAAAGCGCCATCCTACAGCACTGTAAAAAATTGGTATAACGAATTTAATCGTGGTCGATGTTCGATCCAGGACGAATCCCGTGCAGGTCGTCCAAAATCCGTTGTTGTGCCAGAAAAGATCAATGCTGTGCGTGAACTGATAAAGCAAGATCGTCATGTGACATACCGTGAGATAGAGGCGTCTTTGGACATTAGTATGACTAGCATCAATAAAATATTGCATGAATATTTGAGCGTAAAAAAAATTTGTTCGCGTTGGATCCCGCATAATCTGACAAACGCTCAAAAAAAGGCTCGTGTCGATTGGTGGAAGGAAATGTTGGAAAAATACATTCAAGGTACATCAAAGGCTGTGTATAACATCTACACAGGTGACGAATCATGGATCTATGCATATGAGCCGTAAACAAAACAGCAATCAACTGAATGGGTCTTCCAAGACGAGGCAAAAGTAACAAAAGTTGCTCGAGGAAGAAGCACATCGAAACAAATGATTGCCTGTTTCTTCGGCATAAACGGTCATGTGGCAACAGTGGCGTTAGAGAAACGCAGGACGGTCAACTCTGAACGGTACACGACCATTTGTTTGCCAGAAGTCATCGGAGAAATTCGAAAAAAGCAGAAGAACAGGCGAATCATTCTTCATCATGACATTGCGAGCTCTCACACATCGACTCAAACAAAGGCATTTCTGACGGAGCGAAAGATCGAACTGATGGGTCATCCACCGTACATACCTGATTTGGCACCCAATGACTTCTTCTTATTCCCACACATCAAAAATAAATTACGTGGACAATGATTTTCGACCCCCGATCAGCGGTTGATGCATTCAAAACGCATGTTTTGGAGTTACCTCAATCGGACTGGAAAAACTGCTTTGAAAATTGGTTCAAACGCATGCAAAAGTGTATTGATCATCATGGAGAATATTTTGAAAAACAATAAAACCAATTTCGATCCTACATATTTGTTTTTTTATTATTAGGCCAGAAATATAAATAGCAACCCTCGTATTAAAGGAAAATTTGAAGTAGAATGCACAAAATTTGAACCTTTATGATTACTTTTCGTTTCAACAAGACAATGATCCAAAACACAATGTCTACAACGTAAAGCTTAAGCTGTTGTACAGTATCAAAAATTTGTTCCATACTCCTACAAGTGCCAGACTTAAACCTCATAGAACATTTAGGGGACTAATTGGAAAACAAGAATCGACAATATAGCATAGCATTGTAAGATATATTGAAAAGGGTAATTATGATGGAATGGAATTATATTTCATCTGTGGAAACTGACAAGCTAGTTCACTCTTCACCTAAGCAATTGAAAGGGGCTCTTAAGCATAATAGTTTTCCAACCAGATGTTAAAGTTTATTTCACAGTCCACAAAAGAAGCTATTTCTTAAAAATTTTTCTCATCTTTACGCAAACTTTTTCTGACAGCTTCTGTGTAATTTTTAATTATTATTTTTCTGAAACAACGTATGTTTTCTTGGTGAAATTGTACTAATATTCAAAGAATTGTAAAGAAAAACTTTATATAAAAATTGAATTAATGTTGATACTATAATGTACTTTTATTCTCTGTAGAATGTTTATTGTGCTGAATTTTTCTGGAAATTTCTAATATTTCAGTGATAGATTTTTAAATAACACATCATACAGGAGAGTAATAAATTAGAATTAGTCTAATCATGACGATATAAAGTTTTTTTTTAAAAAAAATTCTGATATTAGTTTTTTCACAGTTAGTTTGGAGGCAGAGTTTAGTTTAGATTTCAATACCAAAAACTAATTATAGACAGACCTATTTTCAAAGAGAAAAGCACACGTAGGCAAATATGATAAATTAACTACATAGATTGCAATAAACAAATACTTAAGTAAATTTTGACAACAAAAATATAAAAAATTTAGTTATATGAAGGTTAAAACTTTAAGAAAAGCCTCTCTTAATTGTTTTCATATCAAATTTAGAATGTTTAAAAATAATACTAATAAGGAATTTAAAAAGTTTTTATTGACATGGAATAATGTTATTAACAATTTTATTAACATTGTATTTAAACAACTAATAAACACTTTGAAACGCAGGCAATTCATGATTAAATTTGCTTATCTTTTTAATTATTCACAACTTACTATACAATGAACAACAATGTATTCAATTCATCAAAGATAATAAATGATTGCCATTAAATATGTTTTCATAATATGTATTTTACAAAATTGAAAAATTTAAAAAACAAGCAAAGAGTTAGAAAATTTGAAAAAGCAGTCTAAAATTTCACAAAATTTAACTGAGTTGACAGGTCTAATTTTACCTACAATGGCTAAACAAAGATAAAATATCAAAGAATAAGAATGAAATATAAAAATATTTCAATATAATTTGTATATAGACAAAGGAAATTTGTCCAAAAAAATTTAATATTTTAATTAAATTTTATATTGACCTTTTTTTAATCTCATTTAAAGCAACATTTAAAAAGCTATTTATCAAGCTTTAAGACATTAGAGTAATTTAAACTAAGCATTTCTTATTTACCAAATCTTTCTAGACCATTTTTATTGACTTCAAGTAGCATCTCATTTTTTAAAGTGGAAAAGAAACTCTAGGTATATCTAATAGTCAATAATGAAAAAGGAGTAAATATTAAATAGAAAATCTTGAAATGAAAACATTGCATTTAAGATCAAAAGCCTGGACAAATCCTGTACTTTTTGCATCTTTTGAAATTTAATTTTTTAAACCTTCATGAAAGAAAACAATGTAAATTTCAGAGAACTGGTATCATACATATTTCATCTAGAAATTTCTAGATTCCATCAATATTTTTTTATGTAAGAGTGATAAGAACTTTTGAATAAGTAGATGCTTGTTTTTATGAACCTCTAATTTACATACACTCATGTTTTTACTATCTTGTGGCCAGTCCCTACCTTGACACCATAAACACAATGAGAATTTTAAGTTCCATTAATGCGAACTAGATTTTAAAAAATTTCTCTTTTTTTTGGCAAACGTTCATTTCTGATAAATAGTTTTCTTTTCGGTTTTTTAATTTCTTTCATTGTTTTAATTTAATTTCATTTTTATATATAACACCTGAGAATTAAATTCATTCTTGAACAACGAAACGACACATGTAGGTGGTCAAGATATTGTTGGAAAAATAGTTAAAGATACAGGGATGTCAAACATTTGATGCAAAAGAACTGTGGTGCTCAATTCAATTTCTAGCTTCCCCGTAAGTAAGAACACAGGAAAGGAAAAACATTTTTCCCATACGTGAGAACACGGATAGGGGGAAGTTTGACATTAGCAGATCTGTAGTTGGTTTCGTTTCATTTGAACAACTCAGTTTATGATGTTTTCTTTGTCAACAGGGATATTGAACCTGTTGAAGAAACGAACGTGTTTATCAGTTAAAATATAAAAAAGAAAATTCAAAAAGTAGACGAAAAAATATCAATAAATATACAAAAAACATTGAATTCCACAGAATAGCCTATCGAACATTTTCAGAAATCGGAAAAGAATCCTTGAAAAAGAAAACAGCACCAGCAAAAATGCTCCCCCTCAAAAATATTATCGGGGAGCTAAGAATCCTAAATTGAAAAAATATTTTACTTGCTTGGTCAAGAAAATTGAGAGGAATTATTTTGCAATGAAGTTGAACATAAAAAATTACAAAGCAACAAACGAGTGGCTAGAAATATTAAAAACCAAATACGGTTTGAGTTTAAATGAAATTTTATGGTGAAAGGAAAATCTATTAAAAAAAATTGTCTTAATGCATGAATGTTATTTTGCTCATGTTTCTTTTATTTCATTCTAAATAATTACTTTTAATAATATTTTGTTTATAGAGAAAATGTATCCTGATAAAAAAATCAGATCTTAATTATCTAATTATTTTTCTATTTTACAAACTTTTTATTCTAAGAACTGTTTTATTGATTTCTACGAGTTCCTAAAAACTGATGTCTACTGTAAATCTAAATTTTCGTCTTAATCAAGTGTAAGACAAATAAAAAAAAATCTGGTATCTCTTAAGAAGGTCTTACGAATAATAAATACATAGTTTATATAAGCGAAAAACATTGCTCTCAAAAAATTTTTATCAAAATAAATAACAAAATTTAAAGTTTCTGAATTACTGATAGGTTTTTCCCAGAGGAAATACATAGTGCTTTTCTTTTAAATGCTATTATTTGATTCACTTTTGATGCAATTATAATTTTTTCTTATTTTCCCCAACAAAAGTTTCACTACACAGATCTTTCAAAATTTTCTATGTTTGGTTAAGTGACCTTGTTAGATAATTTAAAATATTTATACATATTAATTTATAATTAAATTTTGACTTATTATCCCATGATTATATTCATATTATTATCCCATAATTACTGATTATTTTCCTTGCAACATTATTTTAATATGAACTACATATTAACTGAAGAAAAATTTTATTCGAAAATATAAGACTGAATAAAATTACATCAATATATTTTACTTTAAAGTCTCGATTAATCTATAAGTATTTTGAATCATTCAGTCAATAAATATTTTAAAATTAACTAATGAAAACAATTTTCTATTTAATGTGTATGAATGGAATATTTTCAGGCAGAGGAAAAAGGGTAAGAGAAATGTCAGTTAAAAGTGTTACTGATTGAATAGGAATCTAATACAAATTCTATACATCCAGTAATCAATAACAAAGGAATCCAATAATGAGAAACCAGAAATATGAATATTAACTTATTGTTGCTTTATATATCTTTTGTTCTGAAATAAATGTAATTGATACTAATACAAATCGTTATTCAGGAGATGCAAGCATTTCAAAAATATAATTTCGGTACATAAAATTTGCCCTTAAATATATCTTTCTTTTTTAAAGAAAGATATATTTAAGGGCAAATTTTGTGTACCAAATTATATACTATACCAAAATTATATATTTTTAGTAAGGAATGTGAAGAAAAAATTATTTATTCTTCATATTCCTTATTCAGATCTTAATTAAATTTGATATAGATCCAAAATTATTGATCAGAAAAACATATTCCAACCGGAAATAAAATCGACACCTGGTTTCTTTTTTAGTATTTTTTTTAATCTCTCATATCATACCAACCTAACCTCGATGAGTAAGTCTTACTAAGATAATGGCTTTCTACCACATCAAGATCATAATTTTAAAATATTTTTTATATAAATTATGAAAGTTTGCTCATGAAAAAACATTATAAAAGTTATTTCCTGTAAATTTGACATTTTTATAATAATCACACAAGCATTTTTTGGTATTATGTAACCTATGTCCCAGTAATGAAGTGAACTGAAGAAATAAACTATGTGTTTGTTTTTGTTTATTATCCGACCTGATTCCAACGTAAATATAGTAGTCCGGTGGTAAGTGACAGCAAATTGTTGCTCGAAAAGTGGATTTTATTTTAAAAATTATCATTTATCATGCTTAGAAATTAACGGTTTGAATTCTCATCTATTATTGTGGAATTGGGGTAATTTTTAATCACGAAGTTAAAATTTTAACAGGATGTGGGCGTGTAATTTGATAAGTAATGCTTAAGGAAATAATTGTGAATACATTTTATTAATGCATAGCATTTATTATGCTATTTTTCGTCATCTTTTTGGAGTACAATTTTCACTCATTATTGGAGTAATTAGAATAGACAATTTTATCATTATACTAATTACCTCACTTAATATCTTTACTTAACTATCTAATAATTGTATAATTTATTCTTTTCCATTTCCATCGCTTATGATTTAATTTTATATCAATTTGAAGTAAATATTATAATCAGCTTCATATAATATTTTGTTAACAATATGGAACTTACTTTAACTTAAAATTAGTGGGTAATATTCAAGATTTAACTTCTTTCCCTCTGTATATAATTATTTTCATCTGCCTTATGTCCTTGAATTAATGAAATCCATACAAATTTAGCTCAATTATAAAAACTTAACTATTAATGACTAACCATTTTTAAAGTTTTCCATTTGTAAAATCGTTTTATTTTAAAGACTTACTGTGATAAAAAAAAATCTTTTAACTATTTAATTCATGTAGTAGCATGCAAAAAAAAAATTAAATTGATGTTTATAAAAAATATGGTTAGCTCCTTTTGATCATGACATATGTGTATACTTATAATATGTGCACAATGGTTATACATGTAGTTATACTATAGTTTTGTATATGAGACTTATTTTTTAAATAAAAGTACTTTGTTTGTGTTTATTGCCAATTATTATTTGTTCATTGCATAAAATTTTTAAATCCAACACAATCTTACACTTTAAAAATTTAATTCATTTTTATTATGTTTAAAGCAGTTTTGTTAAATTAATCAAAATAAATTAATAAATAAGTATTTTGTAAAATAAGTCAAAAATGAATTAACTAAATACATTTTTTTCCTTTATGCTCTATAAATTTTGTGGTAAAGGCTGATTCAAGATTTTGTTTTATGATACAAGTTTATATTTTTGGTAAAATATTTGGACAGTCTATACTTTAGTGCAGTGGTTCTCAACCGCCGTTCCGCGGAACACTGGTGTTCCGCGAAGCTGTCCCAGGTGTTCCGCGAAAATTTTGAATATAATAAGAAACAAGAAATTTTTTTATTATTATAAAATAAATACTACATGGTTTTGTTAATTATTTGAAATTTAGCAAAAATATTCAATATTATTCTAAATTTTCATGAACAGTCAATAATATTAACAGTGTAATTATCAAACGACGCAGTTACGCTGCTTGGAGTTACTCCAGGAATACCACTAAATTTCTAATGTACTCGATAATACAGGGAGCGCTACGTAGTGTTGATTTCGTGCTGTTTCTCTTTCTTAAATGCGAAATAACAAAAGCGCAATTTCGACCTGAGGTTCAGCCATAATTTAATATAAATATCTAGTTTTCGTGAGTGTGTTTTTTTATTATATATATATATATTTTATATTGTTGGAAATTGATAAGATGAAATGCAAGTTGTGTAGTTTTAACAGTATTCTTATCTTTTTAGTTGCTTATTTTAACATTTATACAAGACTTTTAAATCTGAAATATGGACAAATTTTTGAAAAGAAAGAGTGAAAGTGAGGTTAATGTTGGGGCGAGTACAAGCAGGTCTTCTTCAATTGAAGGTGATATGCAAGACAACAAAAATGCCGAAAATAAACGTAAAAAGATATCCGAATCAGTTCGGAATTATTCGGAAGAATATCTGAAGTTTGGTTTTACATGGAGCGGTAGTCAAGATGTTCCTATTCCGAGATGTATTATATGTGGTGAAAAATTGGCTAACAGTGCAATGGTCCCAGCTAAGTTACAGCGACACCTTTCAACAAAACATTCTTGTCTAACTTCAAAAGGTAAAGATTATTTCGAAAGATTGCTGAAAAATCAAGAAGTGCAAGCAACATGCTTTCGAAAGAGCGTTACAATTTCGGATAAAGCGCAAATCGCTTCTTATAAAGTGGCAGAACTAATTGCATTGAAGCAAAAGCCGCATGATATCGCAGAATCGCTAATTTTGCCCGCATGTTTAGAAATTGTTAAGATTATGTTTGGCAATGAAGCGCAGCGAGACGCCCTAAAAATTCCCGCTTCGGACGATACGATAAAAAAGAAGAATTATAGATATGTCAGGTTTTATAGAGAACGCGGTGACGTCGAAATTAAGTACAAAAATTTTGGCGCTGCAAATTGACGAATCCACTGACATAAGTGGCAAAGCCCAATTAATCGGATTTATTCGCTTTGTTGACGACACTGGAAATAATAAATCAGTGTTTATTCTGCATGGAACGTCGGGGGCACGGTACTGGAGAAGACAGAGGTAATTCAGTATCATCTTATTTGGAAGTCTGGAACTTATCCGGGGAAAATTAAGAGGAATCTGTACTGATGGAGCTCCAGCCATGCGTGGCAGTATTAAGGGATTTTGTAGTCGAGTTAAAGCAATAAATTCAAATATAGTCTCTACTCACTGCTTTCTGCACAGGGAATCTTTGATTTCAAGAGTCTACCAGCAAACTTAAAGTCTGTTTTGGAGCAAGTCGTACATATGGTGAATTATATTAAATCGAGACCATTAAAAACCCGTATGTTCAAACAACTTTGTAACACCATGGAATCCAAATATGAATGTTTGCTTTTGCACTCTGAAGTGAGGTGGCTCTCAAGAGGAAAAGTGCTAACCCGAGTTCATGAGTTGAAACAGGAATTGCTAGTTCTTTTTAGACAAGAGGGTAATGATGTATACGTAAAATATTTGGAAAATGATGCATGGTGTACTAAGCTAGCATATTTAGCCGATATCTTCAGCTACTTAAATTCAGTCAATACATCTCTTCAAGGAAAAAATGAAAATATTCTGACATCCACAGACAAATTGCTAGCTTTCCAGAAAAAGCTTTTGCTTTGGAAAAATCGTATTGCTCAAAATCGCAAATTTGATATGTTTCCGTTATTAGCAACGGAAAATATTGTTAACATTAACGAAATGATTTCAAATGTGACAGAGCATTTGTCAATATTGCAGGACAAAATAACTCATTACTTTCCATCTCTTAATATTGAAGACTTTGATTGGGCACTAAATCCATTTGGTGAATTTGATATAATGAACCAAGATTTTTCTATTCAGGAAGCAGATGAGTTTATTAATATATCAACGGATCGAACGTTACAACTAAAATTCAAAGAAGAAGGAGTGGAAAGGTTTTGGATTTCCATCGAGAATGAACATCCATTTATTGCAAAACGAGCGTTGAATATCTTGTTGCTCTTTTCGACGTCCTATCTGTGCGAACTTGGATTTTCAACTCTAACAAATATTAAAAGCAAAAAAGAGAAAGACTTATCAATTTAGAAGAAGAAATGAGAGTAGCGCTCTCTTACATAAGACCCAACCTTGAGGAAATTTGTAAAGGTCGTCAAGCGCAAATTTCTCATTAAAATAAGTTACCATGTAATATATATCTTTATTTCAATTAAATATTAATCTTCCAATTATTTTGTGTGATTTACATTAGATTTACAAATTTTATGATAATGGTGTTCCGCCAAAATCGAGACCACTTAAAAGTGTTCCGTGATCCCAAAAAGGTTGAGAGCCACTGCTTTAGTGTGTCCCTCAGTTACTCTTCTACTTGGAACAATATTGTTAGCAATGTTGGTTAATTTCTGCTTGGTTTATTATGTTTCCAGAGTCATCTTGTTTGCCAAACATGTATAAATACAAGCTTGGCAAAAAAAAAAAAAAAAAAAAAAATCTACTTTTTCCAAGGAGCATCCTAAAATATATTTTCCCCAACATATTTATTGAAAATTAAAACTTTAAATATATATAATACTTTATAAATATAAATTTTTTTTTTCAATGAAATTTTTGAAGTTGTAAAACTTAATTTTTAGAGTATTCAATGTTTAATAAATCATTTAAGTGAAGTTTAAAATTTTTTTTTGCTTTTTTTTATTTAATACAATAAAGGGAAAGTATATTTTCTATTTTTACCTGCAATTTCTCTTAATGCTGATATTTATGTGTTAAGCATTGTTACAAAAATATTAACAAAGCATAGTTTTTATTATTATTTATTTTTTATCATTTTTTATCAAAGCATTATTTTTGTAATTATATTTGAAGATTTAATCTTAAATGTCAATAATTTTTAATTATGAAAATATATCCTTTTATTTAATTATAAAGAAAAAGTGTAAACAAATAATTTAAATATAAATTTGAATATATATCTAAACATTTAATAAAAAAGATAATAAAATACTTGTTCTTATTTCAAGCAGTTTTGATAATTATTTATTCCATAGTGATTTTTTATACATTTTTAGACTAGGCTTACCTGATGAAACCGAAAATGACAGAATCAAAAAAAGTGCAGAATACACCTAGTAATTTGTTAACATTTGAAGAAAATCAGAAGATCTTTTATGCTCTTGGAAAACAATGCACTGTAAATATATTTCTGTATACGATAATTTTAATGGAATTATTTGTTCTTTTTCTATATTTTAATTTTATTAAAATATTTATTTTTAGAATATTCTTAATTATCTATATAATTTAAATATATTGTGAAAAATATACAGTGAGAGTTTAAAATAGTTCGTAAAAATTAACTATCTCATATTTTCATTCAGTTTGTGGAGAATTTATTAAATTAATATCTACATCATTAAAAATTTATCATTTGATATTAAGTGAATAGTTTCTTTTAAATTAAATGGATTTTGGAATAATTAAGATTTTGACTTGGCAGTATATTTTATCCAAAGAAATTGATTAATAAATTATATGATAGTTAATTTTTATGTACCACTTTTTTTGTGCAATTTCAGTATGAATATTATTTTTCAGATTTAACTGAAAATTTCTCTTAAAATTTCCTTTTTATCAATATATAAAAATAATTCAGTTAAAAAAACATTCAAGACTAGTTTTGTTTGAAATTTAACTGTCTTCAGAGCAAAATTTACTCATCACACAATGTGAGTTCAACTGGAATTAGACTAGTTGTAATATTATGTTTTGAAATTTGAAAACTTCTTGTATGCAATCAAGCTATTTAGCGCATAAAAATTCTTGCAATATTTTTTAATTAAAACTCTCCAACTAAGGTGGAAAAATACTTGTGCAACATACATTAATAATTAATGGTGAGGTTAAAAACAGAAGTTTCTGCAATTATGTTAATGAAACTACAACTGAAAGAAATGAAACTACAGAAGTAAACTAATATATAAAATGGTTACCATACTTGATGAGGAGAATATATTGATTAATGTACATTTATGTTACAAAAAAGAAAATTTATCAACCAGAAATAAATAAAAATGTAAATGCATTTAATGTATATGAAGTTATAAGCTATTTATTTGATATTTACCAAATTATGTATCAATTAGAAAATAGTATGGGAAAAGCGTGTCTTTGTAGAAAGTATTTTCTTTTGATAGTTAATTGGGATTTTGAAATAGATGAGAATGTGGCTCATAATTTGCATATTTCTTCAAGGTTTCCTTTAGAGTTTTTAATGAAATGATTGGGATTATATTTGCATCTTGAACTGCAAACATAAACTGTATTTCCTTCAAGCAACTTTTGAACTTTCAAATAAATTTAGTTTTCTTGATCTATTAAGAATAGATTAACTTGATCCAATTATGTATAGTTCGTAGGTTCAAATCCCACCTTGGGCATGGATGTTTGTAGTAGTTCGGAATCTACTTTAAACTGTAAGTCCTGGTCTAATTAGCCCTTGTGTGCAAAAAATGACCATTGGGCGACAAACAAACCAATTATGTATAGCTAGATTACTATGAGATTTTTATCACATGATAAAAAAATTTAAAATGAAATGTACATAAATAACTGTCAGAAAATTTCAGGGCATGGACAGAAAAAGAAGTCTTTAATTAGTCTAGAACAACAGAATATTTGATTGACCAATAAAAAAATTATTCATTTAAATTTGTATATAAATATTTTATAACATTTTAATAACTTAGTTAATTTTGAGCAGTGGTTATAAACTTATAATTCTCTACATAAATCTATTCCAAATGATTTATTTAGGCATTTACTGTTTCCTTCTTCTAATTGAGGAATCTCAGACTTTTAAATTTCTTTCTAAAAATAATTTTTTCCACTTGTACTGTTGATTTAAAAAAACTTAATTTTTCTATTCAAAGAATAATTTTAGTATACAAATTATGCTTTTCATTCATTTCAAGCCTTAATAAAGCAAGATGATTTTATATCCCACCTAATTAGACTAGCTGTCAATAACTGTTCATCTAAAGTGCTATATGAATACATATATTATTACTAATATTTAATTATTTGTGAAAAGTTGCTTTATTTGTGATTACCATATTTAAAAGGAATGCTTCCAGTTAAGTTTGGATTAAGATTTTTTTATTAAGATTTTTTTGTTATTATGCTAATTTTTGTGATCTATAATCCATGAAAATAGCAGTAATTTAAAAAAAAAAAAGAGAGAAAAGTTGTTGCTTTAAAATTTGATGAGTGACTTACTGGGTGGGCTCATTTTCAAAAAAGTAGAATTAGGAACGTATTATGCAGCTGTAAAACAGATTGAAATTTTTTTTCATCATTCATTACTAGTTATTTTTCTATTTGAAATGTACTCATTTCAATGCCTTAAAAAAAGGAAAAAAATCTACAAAATATTTTTTTGTTTTTATTACATTTTAAATAATTTATTTAAAAGATGTAACTTAAAAAAATGCATGCATCACATAATAAATTATAATATAAATAAAGAATAGTGTGCATTTAAAATATATTTAAAATTGAACCATTCTCATTAATCCTATTTTAATTACTCTTTAAAATTGTCAATGCTATTAAATTTTTCTTAAAATGTGTTTCAAAAATTAATTTGTTTGAAAATAAATGTGTTTAAAATCTAATTAATTCTTCATTCTTTAAAAATATATGCATTTATTTTAACCATGTGTATATTAAATTATCTGCTAGTGGTAAATATTAGATGCCATTTTCACGAAAGAGGGTGAAATTGCAACAACTTAGAGTTTGAATTGAGAGAATTTTTTACATTGATGAAGGAAGATTTTCTCTTGTTTTGCAGTAGCAACTTATGTGTAATAAAACAGCAGCATCATACTATGCTTTAGCTGTAGTTGGTTTAAAAAAAGTACACAACTCAAATATCTGATTACGTTTGCATAAAAAAGACACCAATGCATATAAATGGTAAAATCTTTTTCATATTATATAGGCTGTGCTGCTTTACCTACACAAAACAGCATGTTTGTCCACTGCTAAAAATAAATCATTGTCAGCATTCTCTACACCGTGAACTGCTTACAAGAATTATTTTAAGAGGATCTTCCTGATTCTGAATTTTTAAAAGCTGCAGCTGCATTGGGGTCCTAAGAATAAGTATTGCTGTGTTAGTTGTTAATAAGAGTAGTTTTTTTCTGTTGAATTCGCTTCAGTTTGACGTACCATGATGGCTACATTTATGTTGTTAATTTCAGTCAAAAACTTAAAAACAGCCAAAATTTTGACAAAAAAATCTTTTGAATTATTTTAGTTGCTGAAACAGTCAACAGATGGTTAACATGCCGAAATATGCTGTTTGCAAACTATTGAACAATCCTCATTTTCAAATGTAAAATTTTTTGTTGACAGATATTTTATTTTTTTGCTCAACACTAAATTGAATGAAGGATTGGATGTTCTCCAAACTTAATTCTGCAAATTACAAAAGAAATATTGGATGAACCAAAAGCAGATGTATAATGGCATCTAGCTGGAAATCTGAAAAATGAGTTTGAACAAAAAATGTTTTCAAATATGTCTCCTAGTTTATGCTTACAGTTTTACTGTTCCACAAAATGTGAATGTGTATTCAGTCATATAAAAAAATAAAAAGTGAATTTGTATCTTCACTTTCTACTGAAAATTTAGAAAGTTTAATTATAGCTAAATACTCTCAAAATAAATAAATAAAAATAAATAAATAAATAAAATAAAAAATGTTTTGAACTGCAGTTTATCAATTCATTTCTAAAAAATATTAAGTTAGAAATATAGAAAAAAAAAATTGCCATGAGTTTTGCGAATTTAAAATATATTGTTTTTTATGAATAAAGTACTTGATAATTTCTATATTCTTAAAAATATTTATCACTGAATTAAATTTATTTAGTTTTATGTTTATTTTATGTTTTTATGTGATTTTATCAAGTTTAATATTTATGAATGGTGTTTTAAAAATTGCCCTAAATTAATATTGGGACATAAACGATGATATATATATATTTTTTTACTAGTTTTTACTCATAGTTACTTTATAAGGTTGATGGATATTTTATTAAAATATTAAGATTAACACAAAATATGTTTTACATAAATCATTCTCAAAATGTATAATCTAGAAATTAAGATTATCTCTTTGCTTTACTGCTGTTTTAAAATTTTTTTTCAAGCAAAAATGTCGCTAGTAGAGACTACTGATTTTTATCCTTAAAATCAATAGAATCTACTGATTATTTTCCTTCAAATTTACCTGGTATAATATAAGCATTAATATCATTAAAGGAAACTATTCCAAGTGTAAAACTTCTATAAAAGATGAATATGTATTCCAAGACACTGAGTAGATTCCTCTTTAGTTCTTTTTATGCTTTAAAAAGATAAATTACTTTGGCTCTTAGCTTAGTTTAGAAGATTGTTGTCATATTAAGATTCATGAGCTTACTAAAATTACATGTAAATTTAGTTACTGTAAACTTATAATACCTTGTCAATTATTTTCATATTCTACAGGAAATTGTTTGTCATATTTTATAGAATATCAGTAGTAATTCTGTATTTTTACATAATTTTAAATTAACTTATATTTTAATCAATACATTATCAAGAAAGCATTTAAATTCCTTGATAAATTTTCAAAAATTTATTGTGTGCCATTATCAAAGCATAAATGCTTACCAGATATTTATTTTAATTATATTACAATATCTAATGTTTCATTATAAACATTCTGACTGTCATTAATTATAAAGTATTTGTACAGTAAAAAGTGTAATAATATGCAAAATATTTATTAATATTGTATTAATTTAACAAAAAAGTTATAATTTGTTATTTCTTTTGCTTCAAATTTTTTCTTTTCATTTGTTTTTTTATGATTAGAGTAATTTATTGCTATCAGTGAGATTAATCTGCTACATTCAAAAGTTTAATCTATGTAAGGTTAATTTAAAACATCTTACATGTGTTGTGAAATTTTACTTAAATTTTTAGAACCACATTATTTTAAATTACTATTTTTATAAATAATATATTTCAATTTGTTTTTCTTTTTAAATTAGACTCTTGCTACTACAGTAGTTCAGTTGTATTTAACAGAAGAGCCCTATCATTCAACATGGTGTAAAAAAGGCTGTGGTGTGATTTGCTTTGTTAAAGATAATGAGCGTCGTAGTTATTTTATAAAATTATATGATATGGATGTGAGTTAACTTTTATTGTTTCATTAGTAATTGAAATATAATTTATATCTAGACTAATTTTAATTTGTAACTGTTTTATTTTTTTCTTTCAGAAAGGAGCATGGGTTTGGGAGCAGGAACTGTACAATCCATTTACATACAAACCAGCTTGTACATTTTTTCAAGTTTTTGAAGCTGATGTAAGTTTATTGTGTAATATTTTAAATAATTAGATTGGCTTTTTATGTTAGAAAAAAGAATCCTATACAATATGAAAAGAATAATTTATTTTATGCTTAGTGAAAAATGTTAATATTAAAATGCATATTGATGTTTCCCTATTCAAAATTTCCTACTTTTTCATTATTTATAATATATCATCATTATTGGCTAAACAGCCAATAGGTTCCTCTGAAGATTTCTCCATGACGACTTTAGAAATTTTTTTTTTTTTACCTTTAATTCTTCTCATTAATTGTATGAAATTCTGATTGCACTAAGTCAGCCCATCTTAGCCACAGTCTTCCCCACCTTCTAGTTTCAGTAGATCTAAATGCAGAGCTTTTTTTTTTAGTGTTACTGTCATACATTCAAAGCACACGAACCATCCTGTTCATTCTGTTTAATTTTATATATTTAACAATATCAAATTTTTAATCTTTTATAATATTTTTATTTTATATAATTTTGAGTTAAATTGCCTTATCCAGCTAATGTTCTCCTCTTTAAAAAATTTATTTGATAATTTATCCTGAAATAATGTATGTATGCCTAACTGACTTTTACATGATATACACTTTTCTTAAGAAACTGGAAATAAAAATTGTGTAAAAAAATTAAACCTATGTATAGTAAATTTAAGGTTCCATTACTTTAAAAAATTGTGTAAAAAGTAGAAAAAATTAAATATTTTTCAAAAAAACATAATGAAATCCATATTACATATTTATAAAACAAAATCAATTAATTTTTTGTTACAGTAGAAATAAGTGCACTGAGAAAATTCAGTGTATAAGTGCATATAACATAAAAATTAGGAATAAAATCACTAATCACTACTTGATAACATGCATAGCTGAACTTTATCTTTAATTTCATCATTAGTAACCTCTGTATTATTATAAACTGCCATAAATCTGATTAAATCATCTTCATTCATCAAACAGCTTTAAAGCATCTATTCTTAGATGTAGGCATTTGCATTTTGTTAAAACCATCACACCAGTTGCATTTGATAGGGTTACAGTTTCAATGTATGCAACTAGTTTTTGTATGATGAAACTTCTACTTTTGATATATGTTGGTAAAAAGAATCCAATAAGCATAAAAAGTTAATTAATGTAACTGTCTAAAGACAAAAGAAACATGTGTAATAGTATCGGTTATAGTAAATTTCTTCATGTTTTCACAATAAATGAGTTGCTTTCTTTCATTGTTTCTAAAATATGTTTAAAAGTTTGTTTTAATTATTATTATTATTTTCTTTTTTGGGATGATGGTAGAACTAAAAAATTTGTAAAAAAGAAGTATATTAATGAACTGTGTTATTTCAGAATAGTGAAAAAAAGAGGTAAGTGTATAAGTATATTTTTGAATCAGACCAGACTTGTAAAAAAGAACAAAGGCTGTATCAAATTTAGTGTAACCCATGGTGCACCACTTGGAGGCCTGCTAAACTACACTCCACAATGTGTGTATGTGTTCTCATCTTAATTTTTTTGTTTTCACCAAAAGTAATTTCTTATTAAGTCTGGTGGACTAGTAGAAAAGTTCTTATGTTGCTTCATTTTTTTATCTTCCTAAAATAAAGTGTATAGTTTTGCTTGTAAAAACTATATAATCTTAATGCCACATAAAATGTAATTCTACCATTTACTTTATTTCCTTAAGTAATAGGGATGAGTTTTGACTAATAGAAGTTTTTGAAATATTGACCATGAAAAGTTTTAGGTGTCCATTATTTTTAATTCATAACATAATATTTTTGTTAAAAGCTGGTTTGATTAACTTTGTAAAAAAATTCATAAAAATATATGCATGTTTTCATATGATTTAGGGGTTATATCACTAAAAAATATATTCATATGAATTAAGTGATCTATAAATGATATAAATATTTTGTAGACTTGTATGGCTGGCTTAAACTTTGCTGATAATGATGAAGCTCTTAATTTCAAATCAGAAGTTCAGAAAAAGTTACAAATGAGGGAGGAAAAAAAAAGAGGTACTTTTCAGTTAATACCTAATTAATTTTACTTGAGTGTGTGTGACTTTTGACTTTCAATATTTTTTAATCTTATGACAAGTTGTAAAATTGTTTTAATTTTAATATCATAAATTACTTGAAAAGCCTTTGAGAAAAATAGGTTTTAAATTAGCAAATATATATATTTACTTTGATAATTCTGTGATCTTGAATGACTTTTTTTCAACACTTTCTAATGCCACATAAATAAGTAAAATAAGGACTTTTAAAAATGGAATTATTATTGATAGTTTAAATTGTAATGAAGCTGTTAAAGACTAGTTTAGTTAAATTTTGTCTCCAAGAAATTTTAATTTTCAGATTACATTCTGAAATTTTTTTATTTATGCTTGTTTGTTATTTACCTTTCATACCTTCATATGTTCATTTTTAAACATATTTCATGTGGTTTTTTCTTGATTTATCTCGTTTATAGTATTTTAACATATTCGCTGCCACTGACACCCTGGAGTGTCATCATGGCACTTTCTCTTAAGCTGACAACATTCTAGGACGGCAATAGTATCAACTATGATATACTTTATTTCTAGTGCTGCTTTGGAGAATGAATGAAGATCTTGTTTGCTTTATTTTTATATTTTAAGGTGTGATTCTTAAATTTTCCTGCTAATTTTTTTGTTATTTTTAAAATTGGCAGACAGTACTTTCAGCTTCTGCGGAGGGATATATAAATTTTACTGGCAGCAAATTTGTTAAAGTACTGAAAACTGATTAAAAATGTTAAATTCCATGTCAAAACTTTTTTATATCTTTTATTCCTATATTTTCATATGAATTAATTTGTAAATTATAAGAAAATTTTGTTGTTGTCTTTATTAGAAAGAAAAAGAGCTCAACAAAGTACTCTTCAACCTTCTAATGCTGGAATCATAGCAACTCGTAAGTTCAACAAATTGTTTATATACTTTATGAAAAATTAGATTAATACTATGTATTCAGTAATAATATGTATAAATTTTCAGGTGCAAAATCTCAATCTAGCCAATCATTAGCAAATGGCAAGGAAGAAAAGAAAGAAAAGAAAAAGAAAAAAAAGCTGACAAAAGATGATATTGGAGCACCTTCAAATTTCACGTACTATTACAATTTTTTTCACCTTTGAAATTTTCTGATTTTTTTATTTTAAATTAATTGATATTTTTATACATAGAAATCAATAATTATTTATTTTAATTTAAAAATATTTTACTTTAAAAGCATAAGCGTTTCTTACTAGATATGACATTTCTATTTATCTTGTATTTATGTGCTCTTGCATAAGTTTTGTTGAAGAAAATATTTTTCTTTAAAATCTTGATTATTCATATACATAATTTATGTTATTCATATGCATATTATCATAATTTTTACTTGTAATTTAAAAAATTTCTCTTTGTATAATTTAAGGCTTCTAAAGTATTTTTTGAAAATGTTTATCTATTTAATTATGAATTTTATAGTTCAACTATATATGTAATGTGTAAATTATAGGTTTCACTTTATTTTACCTGTCAAAATATTGCCTTGTGCTATTAAGTTTATGCTCGCAGTATACATGTTAATGTAATAATAAGTAAAATTTTATTTCAGCTTATATTTTCCTTTTAATGTGCTGTAATGTGTACTTATTTGCAATGAAACTTTTGAGGAAAATTTAATCAAATTTTGTGGGAAAAGTATTGTACAAAACTCAGAAAACAATATTCTTCAAAAATAAAAGTTTTTTAAATGTTAATGCCTTATAAAACTTATTTATTCGTTATATATATATATATATATATATATATATATATATATATATATATATATATATATATATATATATATATATAATGAAAAGAATGTATAAATATATATTTGTACTTCAAATCCAAGGAAACACCATATCAGAAAGCCAGGAGCTCATCAGACTTCTAATATAGAAGAATAACTATCTAATAGATACCTGGCCATTGTGGCATTTTTGGCGATGAGCTGACTGACTTCTGTGCTTGTAAAGGCACCCAGATGTTTCAACCAAATTGCTCTGGACTGCCCTATCACTCTGTGAAACTATTCATAAAATAAGTAATGAAAATTTATAAGTCTTTTTGGTCACAAGAAAGGATAAGAAGCAAGAACTAGAGTGAGGCAGATATAGAGGCAATACTAGACTAGCCTTGCTGAAATTCTATAGCTCTCTTTCATCTCATGACTGCTTGGGTGAACATTTATAACGCCTTCGGATATATGACCATCCTGATTGTCAATTATGTAGTTCTAAATAACCTATTGAATCGTAACCATCTCCATCACTATAATTCACTCCATGGACTTATCTCTAAGACTGCTAAATTTTGACAGGCAGGAAAGCTTCAGGGGAAATGACTTCAGTCTTTCTTTTATTTTTTGTCTCTTTTTGATGTTTACCTTTTATTCTTTTTGATTGTATTTACTTCCTCACCACTGGAAATAATCTTCAAATCTAGGAGCTATTCAAACTCATTTATGCAAGAATTTTTTTCTAATACTGATAAAAAAAATTTATTGAAAAATGTGGCTTGTCATTTTTAAGTTCACAAAAGTTTCTAATTAGAATATTGTATGCTTAACAAAAATGATAAAATTAATGTGCATTTTTAATAAATTCTAAATATGCTTAATTTATTTTAATCAATAAAAATAAAGGAAATATGAAAAAAGTAAATATATATATTGATTAATAAGGAATTTTTTTATTCACTATTTCTCAGTTATGAAATAAAAAGCAAAAATAAATTAAAGCTACATAGTGACTCATGGAAATTGATAATATGGAAAAAATTTACCCTTCCCATTTTTTTATATTTATATGTCTTTTAATGCAATATTTTCTGCTACGTTTTATTTTACTGCCTTAAAGTTATTTTAAAATTCTTGCTTTTTTCAGTTGCAACTATTTTATAAAATCTGTCATAATATAGTTTGAATTATCTTTTATTTTAATTATATATTTTATCTTTATGTTATAAATAAACAAAAACAGTTATTATATATTTACTGAAAAGCCTTATCATTTTTTCAGACATTTGCAACATGTTGGTTGGCATCCTGAAAAAGGATTTAATGTAAGTTGAGATCAATTTTGCTTAAAATTGCTGAAGTAAAATTTATATTTTTATGTAGCTAATTCTATTTCATTTATTTTATTTTATTTTATTTTAAATAGGTTGATAGTTTAGATAAGGATTTAAAATATTTCTTCACAATGGCTGGTGTTTCTGATAAAGATTTGAGTGACTGTGAAACTAGAAATTTCATTTATGATTTTATAGAAAATCATGGAGGAGTAGAAAAGGCTAAACAAGAAATAGCTCAAAAATGTAAAGATTTTTCTGTTAATTTTTTAAAATAATAATAGTATTATAAGATTTTATATATTTATAATACTATTTTTTATAAAATTTTTGAGTGATCATAAAATGCTTACAACATTATATAAAAAATCTCAAAAACTAGAAATTTGATCTCTAATATTTAAGTGTTTTTTATTTATTTATGATTGTAGGAAAATTCTTCTAAACTGTTAAAGTCTACATGAATTACCATATATGGAAAAGCTTTAGATTTATGCTATCTGAAAATTGAGCAGTTGCTTCCAGTCAAGAACAATTTCATATAATGGCTTATAATACTTTTTAATATCATTCTTTTAATACATTGTGTTTTTTTAATTAATTATTTGAGCATTATAAAGAAAATGGAAACTATTATAAATGGATTTGTAATAATGTATTCACTTCAACATAAGATTTAAATGTTGAATAATATGGTAGAATCTAATGCTAATTATCTAACTTTTAAATTTTTGTCCTCACCACAAAAGTGTGCATTTTGAGCAATGTATTTTTTATAATGTTAAAAATTTATCAAAAATAACTTCAAAATTTCAATTGCCCATTATACTTTAATTAGTTTTAAAAATTCTAGATGAGGGAGAAATTGCAAATGATCAAGGAATTTATAAAGTATTGCAAGTTAAGAAAGCAATTATGTATACTTAGCATGAAATTAAAAAGCCTTTTTTTTATGTTATTTTGTTTTAAAAAATGCATATACAATTTCGGAATATGGTAAATGCTCCATTAGCATATTTTACTCTTCCAATATTTCCTAAAATTATAAATGGTAGACTGCTGTTTTTTTTAATATGAATACTTGGAAATATTTTAAAATATACTAAAAAATGACTAGTGATGGTGATATAATTTTGTGATGGTAATCATGCTTGCATGTACCAATGACCATGGGACTATGCTATTGGTAATAAATCTCCCAAGTAGTCTTTTATGAAGTACTAGACTGAAATAGTCATTCTGGTCCTACAGGTGGGAAATTAAGTTTATAGAACTATCCAGTCTTGAAAAAAACCTTTTGTTATGAATGGTAAACCAGGAAATGCTGGGTCTGATGGAAGACAACTTAAACTGAAAAAGGAAAATGGAATGTAGAATTATATATTGGGACATGGAATATTAGAACACTTGCCAGTGGGAAAAAATGTTGAAAGCGGCTGGGCAATTAATTCACCACGGCATAGATGTAGCAACTATCTATGAAATCTGGTGGACACATTTTGGTATAATCAAGAAAAAACTATTTTATTTCTTTTGTTGTGGTATCACATCAAAAGGATTTAAAATATTTTTTTGATAAAAAAATCACTGATATATAGTACTTGGCTTTACCCCTATTTACAGCAAAATATGTAAGCTGTGAATTGAGGATAAATTCCATAATACTATGATTAATGTTTATACTTCTACTGAAGATTGTGAGGAGAATGTGGAGTCACAATTTTGCTAAGACATACAGCTTTTGATTAATCAAATAATAGTGCTTAAATATTTTGATTGATTAGAATTCAAAATTGAAAAGGAACCAATTTATAGAGAAATTATTGGGAAATGTAGTTTTTACTTGGAAAGTAATAACAATAGAAGATTGATTGTCAATCTTCCATTGCAACAATATAACATCCATCAATAATTTGAAAGTAGTTAGTACTTGCTTCTCATTTTAAAAGTTATCACTGAGTTAATAGCAATTTAAAAAAAAAAAAAAGAGAAAAATAATTGTAAATTTTTTTTATTAAGTTTTTGTACTATAGGTGTAAAAACATCCTACTCATGTGATATGTATAAATCAAAATAAAAAGTTTTTTTTTCAAATTTAATGTGTTGCATTTTTATAAAAGTAATAAGTGACTAATTTTATAGTGTTTTGTCTGTTAATTAGAAGGAAAATTTCATTTTTTAATTACAATATAAGGTATATTCATTTTTTATCTAATTTTTTATGTTTTCTATTTATTTTATATTTTAATGTAAAAACTTTTTTCTAAACATTTTAAATTTTAGGCTCTGAAAGAATTTTTCTTTTGAATTCATTGCTTTCAATTTGCTTTTCATGGAAGATTCTTGAAATTTTAAATTCACGTAAAAACGATATTATCTGAAACCTAAAAGTCCAATTAAAATGTATTTTCCCTATTCATTCCAATTACATCCTGACTTTATGTTAATTCATTTTAATTAATATTCTACCTTCATACACAAAAAGTTCTTGTTTAATATTCCTTCAAATTTTGTGATGAAAATTCATCCACTCTAATTTGTGTTCTCAGAAAATCACCATTAAAAAGAAATAAATGAATTCAATTTCTTCCTTTTACCTAATTTCATTTGCAAATTAAAATATTGTGCTTGCTTTTAACTTTTATAAAATATTTTGTACTTGTTTTCTTTTATTCTTTAAATCTGAAAATAAATTTGATTTGCTTTCGCAACTATATTTTTTAACCCATTCCATTTTCAGTAATGAGTCAGATTGATGAATTCCAATTCTTTTCATAATATTTTCTTAAGAATCAATGGGAATAAAAATTTTGATAGTTTAACTTAACTTTAATGAAATAATAAAAATGGACAGATGGACTACTCTTAATATATGTTTCTCTCATTATAAAAAATTTTATAATTTATCATAAGTAGTTCTTGTAAAAATTTTATATAAAAATCAACATTAAAATTAATTAATGTAAAGTTTTAGCCATTAATTATTAGCATTTATTTTATTCATAGGTACTCCACCACCAGTCCCTGTTCGAGAAGTTCCTCAAACTCCTCGAACACCACGTGGTAATCAGACAAGGGCAGCTGCTCCTCCACCACCTCCCCCACCACCACCATCAGTTCCTCCAGTGTTTCAGCCTCCAGCTCCTAGTCTTCCAAAAACAAATAATGTCCCTCCTCCTCCTCCACCACCACCGCCACCACCTCCTTCCACTCCATTAGGGGGAAATCTAAGTATTCCACCCCCACCTCCTCCACCTCCTGGGAAAAATACATCTTTGGCCAATGATACCAGGCAATACAATCCACCTACAGACAACAGATCAGCTCTCCTTGATCAAATAAAGAAAGGAAAAGAACTCCATGTAAATATTTTTACAATTTTCTTAATATATGTATGAATTTTTTTGATATACATATTCACGAATCATGAATTTTGAACATGTGCAAAGGAATTAAATGAAAAAAAAAATTTCATGTTATTATGTAATATTTTGTTTTTATTCTGTTTTAAAATTCAAATATTAAATTTTAAGCGATATTTTTTTAAAAAAAAATGGAATATAATACATGATGCAAGCAACACAATACATCTATCAGAAAAAAGAAAACTTATTACCCTTTATTAGCAGTTTTATTTAAGATGCATGTGCAAATAAAGATTATCTTTTAATTATTTTTTGAGATTATTTTTGGCAAAATAAAAGTGATAAAAATACTTCTTAAATAGACCTATATTTTAATGCTATTTCTTTCAAAATGACCATAGTTAATCTGCTGGATCTCTTAATTATATCAAGAACTGTAATTTATAATATCATTATAAAGAGAGAAAATAACTGCTATATTTTATAATAAATTTCATGTGGCTGTTTAATTTATTGCTATACTTATTTTTCATGTATTTAATTTGGTTAAATTTAACTATATTCATGAGCCACATAGTGCTTGATATTTTTATTGTATAATTCTAATTATATAACTAATAAAAAATAATAAATTTATTCTAAATTAGACGTCAATGAGAAAATGCAACAAATTTTTGGTATATGAATATTTGATATTTTTAAATTTTTTATTCATTTTTTTCATTTTCTAAAAAATTTTTGGAGCTTACAAGCTGCAAGTCCAGGAACATTTTGTTATTCAATGAAACAAAATCATTTGAATTTAGAAAACCTTTGCAATCAACTCACCTTTCTGAAATGGTTATGTAAATTGAAGAATTAACTTCTAAATTAGAAAAATCATTTTATTTAAAAGAAAACTTCTATTTTATTTATTTAATGAGAAATATAACATGTAAAATTTTGTTTTAGCTGATAATAACATAGAGTATATATAAAAAGTAAAAACTACTAAAATTGTGGGAAAATTTTCAGAATGATAAGATATGTTAAAAAATCTGGAAGTAGTCTAGCATAACCTTGATACAAATGAAGTAGGGTTCACTATTTAATGAATTAAATAAATACAAATGAAAGAAAGGAAAACTTACATAACAATAATGAAAAATCCAAGTTGCTACAACAACTGTCTATTTTGAATTATTTATTTTACAACTAAAAGCAATATAATTTTCATAAACTTTTACAAAATTTGTAACTTTTTTGGATTTTAGTTATTAAAAAAAAAGAGTTTATGATAAGTTTTAAATGGTTTTTCTTAAATAAATACCAAAAAATAACTTTTCTATATTTATGTTCTTTTATTTATGTTAATTTTTATGTTTTTATTAGTTTTAGATTTTTTTTTTTTTTAGAATACACATATGTCAATCCTTGATTTTTTTTCTTGTTTTTTTTTATAGACTAATTTATTGATGAAATGAATATTGATGATTTAGTTGCAAAACATAATAGTTTCATTCCTCCAAAAAATTGCTCTAAATGTATACTTAGTCCATTGATGTGACAGATAAAAAAAATAATAATAAGATTTCAAAATTTAAAATGTTTTAAAATATAAATGTGATTTTTTTTTTTTTTTTGTATATTTTTAATATCAGTGAAAAAGAAATTGTTGAGGAAGAGTCTATTGCAATATCATGCTGCTTGAAACATTTCAATTTGAATCTTTCAACACTAATAAATCAAGAAGGAAACAATTTAAATAAATACAGAAGATTTTGTGACTATAATGAATCTTAAATTACCATATCAGGTTGTAATTTTATTCTAAAGTTTTTTAGTGTTGTAGAAAAGTTAACATTTTTATAATCATTTGTGCAGCTTAATCATATACAAATTGACTAGATGGCATATTTTTTATTTACAATCAAATAAACAAGGATATTATCATTTACAAAAAGTAGTTAGCTTGCTTTTGTTATACTACTTAGTAGTGAAGCTTCTGTTATATGTCATTTTACTGTAAACAATACAGTAGGCAATTTAAAAACTCATATGATTATCCATAAGCATATTATTAAAATAATATCTGAAATATAAGAGCTATCAGTAATGAAATAATAAATAAATTTCTTAGTTCTATTGCTGATCTTAACTAAAAGCATTTGTCATATTTAGAAAAAAAAATAATATTGTAGGAAAATTTCTTAATGAAGTTGATGAATTTAAGGTGAAAATGAAGTGATGTAAAATAATTTAAATGAATGTAAAAAAAGTTTATGATAAGGTCGGAGAAATGTAAAAAATTAATTGATTAATAATAATGACAAAGTTAAATACTTGTCAATGTGGAACTTCAGAGGAAAAAAAATGTTTGATTTAATTATGTGTACTTTACTACATTCATATTTGTTAAAAAAAAAACTTATAAATATTTATTCAACATGTGTGAATGCTGGCATGTCCTGAAAAAATTCAGCTGATACTGGAATTTGTTTATTTAGAATCTTTACAAACCCTGAAGTTTAAAAAAATTGGACTTTTTCTCTCATATCATTCTTATAGATTAAATACAAGCATTAATAGCATAAAAGATAACATTGCATGTCAGGAACTCTAAGGATCTCTAAAGGTTATCTTAAAAATGTTAGATGATGTCAAAGAATCAAAAAAAAAAAAAAAAAAATCACCCTGTATATAATATTCATTTTACATTTTGAAGTGCTGAAATTGTTACAAAAAAATTTAAAATTTGGAAAGGAGCATGAACTGTGTATAGGCTGTGCAGAAACATGAAATAAATCATTTTTGGTTTTTCTCATTGTTCTCTTATTTTTTCCCCCCATTTATTATATTATACTAATAAAAACTTGTATTTTAAAGTACTTTTTCAATCTTACAGAAAGGTGTTTTCTAATTCTTACATAAAAAGGCTAATGAATTTCTAGCACTTTTATTACATTGCTTTTGCTGTATATAATTTTATTGTTTTCTTGAACTATATATAAAAAAAAAAATAAAAAGGATTTGATTCTTAAAGTTTCTTTTGAAACATTTTTTAACTTCAAAATTTATGTGTTTTGTAAATGATAGCAGAAAAAATTATTCCTAGTTGTTTGTTTACAAATAGTTAACAATAATCCTGCTAGCATAGTCTAGTTTGTTAAATTGTTAAGCCATTTTAAAATTTTAATCAAATTGCTAAAACCTTACTTTTTTATTGGAAAAGTTATATCTTTAATAATTTAAGGCTTGTTTGAAGCTCAATTTCTTTGAATAATATGTCAATTGTGTAATTTCATCATCTTATTTCACTATATTTTTGAGAGATTTTTATCAAACTATCATGATTATTTCTCACAAATTTTAATTTCAAATATATTTTATATTTTGCCATATAAATACGTTTTTTATATCTTTTTGATGTTTAGGATACAAAATTATATTTAATATTACTAATGCTTAGTTAAGGGCAAACAAACTAACTTTTTAAATTTTTAGTTGATATTTTGTGTATGTATTAGAACATATAGATAGCATCCTTTAATGTAAATCCTTAAATTTCCATTGAAAACCTTGTTTAGTTTTCAAACACAATGAAAAAAATTAGATTTGTAAGAAATCTTTAATACCTAAATTTGCATTTATTTTACTTCAAAACTGGACAGAATCTCTTTAAATATTTAAAAACTAAATACACAAGTTTGAAAAACGCATTGTAATCATATGCAGTAGCAACAATATGAAAATGTAATATTCATTTTTATAATTAAGTAATAAACCAAAAAAATGTTTAATTTTTACAAATCTAACAATTTTTTTATTCACACAAATGTTTTCTTGCTCCCAGGTAAACATATCACTTGAACATCAATGGGAGTAATTACAATTAGAAAGTCTTAAAAAATGTAAAATTACAAAAATAATAAATGTAGATAGAGAGGTAATGGAAAAAATCTAAAAGTTTTTGCCATTAAATAGTTTATGCTAAATTTGATTTATATTTCTGGATAATTATCATATGAATTTCAGTTGTATATAAAATATGTGAATATTACCCATTTTCTTTGAAGCCAAAAAAATTATACATATCAAATATTTGTGGTATTTAATGTTTGTAATAATTGTTATATATTTGTTGTATAGATTTTTATCTAGAAATTGCTTTCATAATTTTCTCATTACCATCTCTCCTTCTTTCAGCATGTGGAAATTAATGGTAATGATTTGCCTTCATTAGATTCTGGAGATAATGCTCGAGGAGCTCTTTTGAATCAAATTAAACAAGGAGTTATATTGAAACCTGTAAATATAAATTTCTGTTAATTTTGTTTAGTGCTTAAACTAATTATGATAAAATTTTAAAAATATTCCAAAGGAGTTGGAATTTTTACTTTTAAAATAGATGATGAATTTGTTTTTTAATACATGTGCAAAGCATTTCACATGCTTTTTCATAAATGAAACTATAAATGATTAATTTTATCTATGTCTCCTTATAGTTCATTATTATATCTTTATCTAAAACATATTCATATAACTAGAGTATTAATAACTTCTGATATATGTTTGATAATACTGTCAAACTTATCTATGTTTATTCTGAAATATAGTAGTTCTACATGTACTTACATACAATCAAATAAATCTATGGTGTAAAAATGATATCCCTTCCCCAAGTTATTTCTCGCCAAATCTAGCATCATTTGTTTTGATTATGGTGCTGAGAATTTGAATTTTTATTTTGATTATAGTGTTGCCAAATTGAGTTTTTGCTACTTTTCAGATTCTTTTGTTGCCCAAATTTGGTTTTTCTCATATTTTGCATCATTTTTACGTCATATATATGGTTCTTTTCAGTGGCAACAGTATTTGAAGTTTCTTTTTTACTTTTAATTTGAACACTTTGCTCTGTTTGCTGTTGTGTTTTGTTATTGCCAGCGTCCAAGCATCGTAAACTGTTCTTTTTTTAATTTAATATTTTTGTTAATTTATTATTATATTTTTCAATAATATCACCAAGCATATTTAATCTATTAGCTTGATGTCATATCAAGTAAGTCCATTATTATTTGCTTATATCTTTTACAGGTTATTTTGAAGAGAAGGCAAACTCAACAAAAAAGTTTTTATTCATTTTTCAGTAATACTTTTTTAGATTTTTTATACTATTATGTAATTTAAAATTTTATAAAATGCGTGCTTTTTAAATTTTGGGAAAATTCCCATTGTAAAAAACATTCGTTTAACTTGGTGAGAAAAGGTCGCAGTGGTCGCCAATGGGCTGGGGGTATCAGATTTGTTCCAAATCTTTTGTTTTACTTTTAATTATTAAAGTTTCAGCATTTTTTTAACTTTTTATTTTAAATTTTACCTTTTTTATTATTTATTATTAAGTGTACTTTATTAATTATTAATATTTTTTGTAAAAATGACCTTTTACTTTAACAATTATGTTTTTTAATTTAGTTTTGTATTTCTTTTTTATGTTACTTTTAATAATTTACTAAAATTTTTATAAGAAATTGATTTTTTTTTTCAAAATTATATTTAGGATTTATTTTTATGAGACTTTAATATTCTCTTTACTTTTGACTTGTTTTCTTTTATTTAATAATTTTAAATGTCTTTCATTTTATATATTTAATAAAAAATGATTTAAAATAATGGGGAAAATTTTAATAAATGTACACAACTCACACAATTTTTTTTTGGAGAATGCACTATCTAAAATAAAATGTGTATTATTACATTGCGCTGATTAGCAAAAGAAAGGATTTAATGAAAATACATAAGTGACTTGTGATATTAAAAAAAATCCTAATAAGTTTCTACATGAATTATTTCGAATATTAATTACTAATATAAAGATGCCCAGAGATACCAGAAAGGAGGCAAAGCAATTGCAGATTTACTATTAACCAGGATGCACCACATGGAGACCTGCTACATTACATCCCACTTAACGATGAGAGACCTGCACATGATATAAATTTTTTAATTGCAACCTTTTTAACTGTAGAGTTCAGAAATATTGGAAGCCTTGAGAAATAATGGCATAATAGCTAAACATCTGGGTATTTGTAATAAATAAATAAATTTATTACAAATACCCAGGCCTCAGTTGATTCTGTTTTATTTGTATAACAATTTGATGATTGAGAAGTTTTAAAACATGTATTGTGTGACTAACCATGTCACTGATTACATTCAAAGTATAGGAGATGTCATTAATTTAATACTGCTTGTTAAATTAAAGATCAATGTTTGCTGAGGTATATTTAGACCAACAAAAAAAGCAGCTGATAATAATGAAAAAAGTTGAAAGTTCTACTTTGTGAAATTAAAAATTCAAAATCAAAGGGAACATTTGGAAAATTATATCAGTAAACTTGAAAATTCTATTATAGATTATGAAGCAAAATTAGATAGTTGAAAAATCAACATTGGTCAGAAAGTGAAATATGTGGTGAGGAAGATTTAAAGAAGCAAAAATTAGCTATATTAAAATATAAATTTATATTTTTCTAAATAAACAGATAAATCTAGAATATCATTAGTAATTATTGAGTAGTTTAAAAAGGATTTCAGAATATATAAAAAACGTATTTTTTATTAAGTAATAATTAAAAAAATGATTTAAATTGAAACTTTTCATAAGTGATAATGTTTAGTTTTCAATTTTGTCATCATAATTTTAGCTGAATATTTTAATTTTAGCTGAAACTAATTTTTAACTCTTAAGTTCAAAATAAATTACTGTGAAGAACCATCATTATATTCAATACTTAAGTAATTAATGTAGAATATTTAAATGAAATAAAATGAAATCCATTATGTTATAATTATTGAATTATTTTTATACCTTTTGAAGTAATCTTTAATAGTTTTAAATCTTTAATTCAAAAAAAATTCTCATTAATTTTTAGAAATATTTCTGATTTTTTTTATAAAAATGCTTTGATAGCAGGCATAATCATATTTTGTACTGCAGTAATGAAAGTGTGTCTCATTTGATTACTAAAAGGCATATTGGGGGCACCACGATGCTGATTTTATTTCATCATACCAACAAGGCTTGGGGTTCTCTGTTGAATTCTCCACTCCCCATGTGCTTTCCATGCTCCATTTTCACAGCAAATTTCAGAATTTTGACTGGACAGGACTATCTCCAAGGACACTTAAGCCGTATCAACATGGTAGACACGCCTTACTGTACTTTGTGTCCTTCAGGAGCTTTTATGAATTTTATTCATTTGACAAACTGTCTTTGGCTTTCTCTTTTGAACTGTTTACCCGACAACTTCCACAATAAGGCTAATTTTTATTCGGCTGCCAAAGGATTCATTTTTATTGCGCTGTCCTGATGAAAGATAAAAAAAAGTTTATAAAAATGCTTAAAAAGTTTTAATTATTTTGTATGTGTACAAATAGGTATATTGATATTAAAGAAATTTAAATAAAAATTTAAAGAATGTGAATTGAAAAAAAAAATGAATATTACCTCCAGAAAAAAATACATATGCCTTGAAAAATATGCTACTCATCTCCATTTTTACATTAAATGATTACTAGGAAAAGTATTGCATGCCACTCTTTAATTTTTTATGAAAAATATTTAAAAATAAACAGAATTATTTATGATATTTATCGGTATCATTGGATTAATACAATTTTAAAAAATATTCTTCTTTACTAGTATTTAATTTGGTTTTGAATCTGTCTTTAAATTTTTAGGTTTCAGAAGATTCTCGAGCTGTTCCAAATGCAGTACCAATGGATGGCTTAGCTGGTGCACTTGCGAGAGCTTTGCAAGAAAGGAGTAGAGCAATTCAGCAAACAGGTATTGATCTTATTTGCAAAACCATAAGTGTCCAGTACTTGAAATCATAATACAAAGCTTTGCTAAATATCAAATCTGCAGTTAAAATTAATTCAAACGAAACAATTCACTTCATTATACAAATTATATGTTTGCAAGCTTAGGTGTTATTTATAATTGGGTTCTGTTTTAAGCATCTTAATAGTTCTACATTCATAAATATTCCAAATTGAAATAGCCATTTCTTGAATATTTTTTCTGTCAATATAAAGTCATTTGATCTAGCATAATGTTTAGAGATAAAGTAATTACAATATTTATACCATAACATAGAAATTAAATGTATGTAGTCTGTTAACAGTATACAGAAACTACATATTTTTAATGCCTACTAAATTTATTGAAAATAAAATAAAATTTAAAATAGTTTCACAACTTAATTATTTAAAAAGCAAAGATTTTTTAAACCTATAACTTAAACAATCACTTAGAAAAGTTATTGTACATTCAAATGTAATTAAACATATTTTATTAAATTTGACATTTTTAATGGTATTTATAAAGCTATGTGCAACTAATTATTTGATATGTTTTTGATTTCTTTCAGATCTCATTATTTTTAACTGTTTACCCCAATCCCATCCCAGTGACACTTCAAATCCAATTTTTTTTTTCCATAAAAGTTGTGCTTTTTAAATGATTAATTTTCTGCATACTTATTTCTATCATTTAGGCATTTCCTTTGATTTACAAATGGAATCTAAAATCATGTTCTAAGGTTAATAAAGATTTTACCGATTCATCAAATAAAATATTACAATTTGTACTCTGCAAATCATTATTAGCTCACAAAAATTTTAATTTAGAAAACAAATATTTGGAATAATTTAGATAATATTTTATATGTATTATCACTTTGATATTGTTATTTAATAATTAAACACTAGGTGATTCTTTTCTTGTCAAAATTTCTGCATTGTTATCTGAGCACTTTCATTTCGTTAGTATAATGAAAATTTTATGAAGTACTATATTGACTGTTAATCACCATATCTTTAAAAATTAATAGGTGAGAGGCTTTTGTATTTGTGCATGTATGTACATACACACAAAGAGAGGAATTGAATATTTCGACATTAACAAGCAATCTTCTACAAATTATTTCATTTGCAAATCATTATAATGACCTTCTTATTCAAATAAAAGAATGAAATAAAGCATTTAAATTTAAAAGGAAGAAGTAAAGAGAAAACATTTACCTATCATTAACATACTGTATATGGAAGCTTCATTAACATTATTTCTATATATTTTCGATCTAAATCCTTTAAAACTATTATTGACATGTTAACTATTTAAAAGGAGTCAATATATTGAATGTATTATTGTTTATCGAATTTGTTTTATTCTACATGTGAAACTATTTTTTATTTGTAGATGAAAGTGGAAGCAGTAGTGAAGATGATGATGGAGATGAGTGGGACTAAAAAGTTTAGTTATTTTAAAAGTAAGCTTCGCACCATTTTTCCTAAATTTAAAAACAATTTTCATATGCTTACCAAATCAAATGTATAAAATTTTATTTTTTACTATTAACACATTGACTGCCAATCCCATACCCCTGTGTTATGTGGGGTGATGTCTCAGTAGCCAGTCACATGCTGGTATGTGAAAGTTCTATACTTATGCATTCTTCAGTTCATTTGGCATTACATGCTGGGCATTTTTTTCTTGTAATGGCATGGAGTGTATTGGATTAGAAACTATGCATAAATAATCGCAGTTTCAAAATTAATGTTTTACTTTTTATTGAAAAAAAATATTTTGGTATGATTTATAGAGGTGATAGTACAGAGTGATAAATAATGATTGACAATGCTATAATAAATATTCCAATGAGAATACATCACTGTATGACTATCGTTTATCTGTGATGCAAAGTTTACTTAAACAGCTATCTGTTCTTTGTGCTTTTATGTGTGATCAGTCTGAATCTGAACATGTGCTGTGTGCACAGGAAAAAGAAAGAAAAATTCTGAGAAAGCAAAGCAAAAGTTGCTATTCCCAAGGTAAACCTAAAGATACAATATATGTTTTCAAATTTTGTGAAGAATCTCCCTGTTACTGCTTAGATTGTTCAAAGATAATAAATAACATTCTAGATGTATCTTTTTGAATAATGTCTTTGTAATTTTCTTGTTATAAACACCTTTGTACTATGTACAATTATCTGTAATACATTTATATAAAAATAATACCTAATGTTACTTATTTTTATTATTTACAATATGCACACCAGTGTGCAATGTAATATTTGAGGAAAAGTTTGACATGTAATGCCATTCACACGTTCGCGCGTAGTTAAAAAATTCTTTAACAAAAGGCTTAAATAATAATTAAGTATCACTTAATTATCTTTGAAACCATATTAATATTTTGAAATTTTATTAATATTTTTAAATTATATTTCTTGTAAGTATGTTGGCATTTGGATATAATTTACTTCCATATGGGTGGCAGTAACTATCAATCTAACTCTAGTGACTGGCAGTCAATGTGTTAACTAATGCTTTGTTAAAATACTTATATATATCAAGAAATTGCCCATTAAAAATAAAAATTACTGTAATTCATGAATGTATTTTATTTCATTGCATAACACAGTAAAAAGCACTTAATTTATTGAGAAATATTTAAATAGCTTGTGATAAGTATCCGTAATTGCTTTAAATTGTTTTTACTTATAATTTAATGCTGCTTCTCTCAAATTATAGTATTTGATAGATAAATAAGGTATAGATGCTTTTTAAATAAAGAATATTTTATCTTTTTTATTTATTTTGTGTAGTGACTCTTTTAATGAGAATACTAAATATAAGAAAGGGTGAAAGAGTCAAAATTAACTTTTATTCAAACTTTATAATTCTATTTATAAGACTGAATTTTTAAAAAATACTAAATGAAAATGACTTCAATTCAATTTGTTAGTCAAAACTTTTCTTTACATCATAATTTAGAATCTCTGAATAAGGAAAAACAATGTTGATTATGTATAAATTGGTAGTTTTTACTTAATTCACTTCAAGATGCTGCAATTAGTTATTAAAATACATAGAAATATGCAAATATGTTACAGAATAGTCAATTACTGCTTTATATTTAAAAAATACAAAAGAAAGAGTTATGTAAGAAGTTAGCATATAGTCACCTATATTGCTTCCAGATATGAATGAAATTTATATTAAACCTTAATGTGCCATTGGGTGCATTGAATAAAAACAATCAATTATAAATTTTGCTCTATGTTTCATTGATCGATTATTTCATATGTAAAAATAGTTCTAACCCAGCTAAACACTTTTTTTGAAGACTTGTTTACAGTGAACCAAATATATGACTTTTGCAGAAGATTGCTATATTCTTGTTATAGCCATTATTGTTATATTGTTTGATTGTAAAGGAGTAAGTGATCCTTACTTGTGGGATATTTAAGTGAAAATTATTTCTCTAGATTATAATAGATTTTCATCTACAGTTTATGGTAGGATTCCTTTTATAAAATATAATAAATAGATAAAACATATTCTGTACAAAATAAGAAAAAGCTATTTACAAATGAGTATTAAATCATTATCTAACATCTTAGTTATAATTCTAAATTAGTCCAATATCAATTTGCGTCTTTTCTCGTCGATCACCTCGTCTTTCTCTTCTCCCTTTCTTCTGTGGATGTCCCACAATGAACAAGTGAGTGGTACTTTCAATCACACACACACATATATATAAATACATACATACACATACGAGGGTTGCTATTTATATTTCTGGCCTTGGCAACAGTAAGTGTTGCTAGGCGACCGAAGACGATTTTAATCGAAAGTTTGATATTTTTAAACATAAATTCAGCAGACAATTTACCATTATAGCTTTATTTGTGTTGTTGACAGTAAATTGAAAAGTTCTTCTCTGTCAAAAAATGGAATTGAATCGTGAACATTTTCGTGCCATTATTTTTCATAACTTTCGACGTGGATTGTCAAGACAAGAGTGCTTCGATGAACTTAATTCTTTATGCAGCGATAAAGCGCCATCCTACAGCACTGTAAAAAATTGGTATAACGAATTTAATCGTGGTCGATGTTCGATCCAGGACGAATCCCGTGCAGGTCGTCCAAAATCCGTTGTTGTGCCAGAAAAGATCAATGCTGTGCGTGAACTGATAAAGCAAGATCGTCATGTGACATACCGTGAGATAGAGGCGTCTTTGGACATTAGTATGACTAGCATCAATAAAATATTGCATGAACATTTGCGTAAAAATTTGTTCGCGTTAGATCCCGCATAATCTGACAAACGCTCAAAAAAAGGCTCGTGTCGATTGGTGCAAGGAAATGTTGGAAAAATACATTCAAGGTACATCAAAGGCTGTGTATAACATCTACACAGGTGACGAATCATGGATCTATGCATATGAGCCGGAAACAAAACAGCAATCAACTGTATGGGTCTTCCAAGACGAGGCAAAACCAACAAAAGTTGTTCGAGGAAGAAGCACATCGAAACAAATGATTGCCTGTTTCTTCGACATTAACGGTCATGTGGCAACAGTGGCGTTAGAGCAACGCAGGACGGTCAATTCTGAATGGTACACGACCATTTGTTTGCCAGAAGTCATCGGAGAAATTCGAAAAAGCAGAAGAACAGGCGAATCATTCTTCATCATGACAATGCGAGCTCTCACACATCGACTCAAACAAAGGCATTTCTGACGGAGCGAAAGATCGAACTGATGGGTCATCCGCCGTACAGTCCTGATTTGGCACTCAATGACTTCTTCTTATTCCCACACATCAAAAATAAATTACGTGGACAACGATTTTCGACCCGAAGAAGCGGTTGATGCATTCAAAACGCATGTTTTGGAGTTACCTCAATCGGACTGGAAAAAGTGCTTTGAAAATTGGTTCAAACGCATGCAAAAGTGTATTGATCATCATGGAGAATATTTTGAAAAACAATAAAACCAATTTCGATCCTACATATTTGTTTTTTCATTATTAGGCCAGAAATATAAATAGCAACCCTCGTATATATACATACATACATAAACACACACATTAGGTAGTTATTAAAAACCTATTCAGATGCATGGCTATCCATCTGTAATAACAGTTAAAGTGACAAAGTTTTAAATAACATCTGTTATTTTTTTTAAATTGATCTCTGTAACAAAAAAGTCATAAACAGTGTTGGAATATTATCTGTATCTGAAAATTGCAGATGGCATCAGATTAAAGAGGAAAGGGGAAAAAATTGTGTTTTAATGAAAAAACTTTTTTATGAAGATTTTCATATTCTGTCTGGCTTAAGTGAGTAAGTGATTTGGGGTTTAAAATGACTATAATCTAACAATTTTGGTGTAAATTTCAAAAAAGAGATCAATGTGTTCCAAATGACATCCTCATGATTGATATTGCTTTACTAGTATCTTGTTTTTTTCTTGCTATGAGTAACATATTGCTTACAAAAAGTAGGGTTGTGAGCTTAGAGATTTTTTATATGAAGGGACAAAATGCTGCTAAGCCATTGTGATGTATCTAAATCAGGAGCAGTGCCTACTCTGTAAAAGCTGTAAAGGATTTGATTAATAGATTTGTAGAAATTAGTTGCACATACTAACCATTTCAACCTGGACAGTCATGTGTCACCATTTCATTGTGGCCAGAGTAGTATCAAGTCCTGCAGAATGAACTCTTAAAAAGCTCTTAATTTCTGAAATCGTGACTTTCAAATTTTAGCAATTTAAAGTGTTGATGAAAAATGAGGTTTCTGGTGACCAAGTTAGATTTAGTAGTAAGTTTTACAAGTATTTATATATAGCATTATTTTTACAGGTAGGTATTTATGAAAACATAAAATTTATCTGTTATTAAACTAACAATGTGCTTAACAAAGCTGTTTTGACACACTTCAATTGCCTCATCCTACCTAGAACGGAAATTTTAATACTTCCTCCTGCAGTCAATCAAAAACCACTTTCTGAAACCATTAGTTTAACCACACCTCTGCATAAGCGCTATCCCTTTCCAATAATTAATATTTTGACTGATACTAAATCTGGGAAGAATAATATTGCTGTAAAACCTTGACTTAGTGGCCGAAACTTGAACTTAATGGAATATGAACACAATAGTTTTGCTCTATTAGATAAAAAAATTTTAACTTTCTCCATTGTGACTCAAAATTAGGTAAATATAAGCAAAAATTATGCTTTTCAATTCTTCTGTCTGCCAACTTTTCAATGTGAAATCGGAAATTATTTCTGTTTTTGTTGATTGCTGAACAAGTAAAAATAAAATATATAAGACTACTAGTTGAATAAATATAAATTATAAAATTTAAAATAAGATTTTATATACTAATGAAATATTTAATTTATTCAACAGACTTTCTGTTCCCTTTGAGAGTTACAGATATTAAGAGAATTTCCTTCTGCAAACCCACATTACCTTTAACATGTTGCTAAAATGTTTTCCATATTTTTCTATGGAAATGGTAAAATTTATTAATTTCTCCATATCCAAAACTTGCAAGAGGATGATAACCAACTATGGCTAAATTTTGTAATTGTTTTATACACTATGATAAAGGTAACAACTTTCCTTTAGGCATTCTATACATAGAAAGGGCTCATTTTTAGTTAGCCTAAATATAAAGAAATGCATTCATTATGTGACAAAATCTCCCATGATGTGGTTGAAATTTTGTAAGAAAAGATTGTTTAGTATAGTGTAACATAAGCAACAGCATCCTCAACCCTTAAATTTTGAAAAGGCTATTGCATCAAGTCTACAGCAAGCCTGTGAGATAATGATTACTCATTATGTAGAAATGTTTTAGCTGACATCATATTAATGGAAGATTGTGCTTCTCTATTTGTGTTGTCTTCTATTCAACTATTAAAAATATTTTAGCTAGAATTATTTTTTGTCAATTCACATTTTCAATGGTTATGAAGATCTCTTATTCTCTTTCCAATGGATTCCTGTGGCTCTGGGGACAATTTAGCCGAGCTGGTAGCCAAATGGTTAGCGCTCCCCACTTTTAACATCCCACCTTGGGCATGGATGTTTGTAGTGGTTTGGAATCCACTTTAAGCCATAGGCTCTGGTCTAATTAATCCTCGTATGCAAAAAATGACCGTTGAGCGACAAACAAACAAACAAACTGGGGACATTTTAAGTCTGAAATCTATACATTTAACTGACTGTTCTTATTTGAACGATTCTATCAGAAATAAATTCCCAACATATTCCTCTTTCTATGCTTATGTTTTCTTCAGCTATCCACCAGCTGCTGCATGCAAATTGCTTATCATCATTGAGGGAATTCACATGGAAAATTTGTAAAACAATAAATTATTTTACTTTCTGTTGTGCTTCTCTATCTTTATTAGTTGCTTTCATTTTTCCTCTTATTATATTTAGTTCTGGGAATTTTCTTGCTATAGGTACTATTTCAATAATAATTATGTGTTTCTCTTTTTGGTTTGGAGATTACATTTTAAAAGAAAACTATGTTTTTACTTTTGAAATGTTCATAATTTTGTCATAGACTCAAATACATTTATATGTTTGAGATAAAAATGATAGTTATTTCTATAATTTTTGAGTGCATAACTGAAAATATTTTACTCCAAACTCTAATTCAGTTTCTATAAATAGTAAAAAATTAAAATCTCATGTCCCATAATAGTTTTTTTTATGACCATCATAATCATGCATGTTTATTAGGATGTAGGTATGAATTTGAGTTTCCCTCACTACAAAATTAAAATTCTTAAATCTTGCTTATTGACTTTTTAACGTTCAGAATTGTGTACTATTCATTCTACTTCTGTCTAGTCTAGCAAACATCATTTGAAATAACATCATTTGAAAATTAGTCTAGCAAACATCATTTGAAATATATAGCACTCACACAAAATGATTGTTCTCTTACATTTAACAAAATAGTATATAAAATATTCGTCAGATATCTTATTTTACATGTGTATGATTAGCTATTTATATCATACACATTAATTGTATACATTAATAAATTATATATTATACATACATTATTGCTTATACACACACACACATATACATTAATACAGAATTATATAAACACAAATCCCTAACTTTGGAATGCTGTATGACAAATTGTGATCGAGGCGTGCATTATTAATTATGAAAAGCCATTGTTTGACTTAGATAATCTAACAATAGTGGCGCTGTTTAGCAGTTCATATTTCAGCCGCTTGGTGCAGTTAACAATGTAACTACCGATTAAATATACGGGAATCAAGTCTCAAATTTTAATATTCTTGGTTTACCTGATACTATTGCATTAATTATTTATTCTTTAATAATATGACCTTATGAATTCATACAGGATAAACTTACCTCATAAATTTAAAAATCTCATAATTAAACCTTGCAGTCAGCCAAATTATCAGTCAGCCAAATTATGTGATCATAAAATTTCAACTATCATATATTTAATATATATACTGTCTATTTTACATATAATAATATGATTTTTCTTTTATATGAAACCATTCTCATTTAAAACTATATACTTTCATAAGATATTTCATTTTATGATTGAAGAAATTTAATTGATCCTTAGAAAAATAAAGATCTATTTTTTATTTTAGGATTAATTTTCTGTGCTAGAAACAGAATTGTGAAGAGCTTGGTAGTGAAATCTGTGATCATAAAATTGTATATGAAAGAACAGTATTAATATTTTAACTTGTTGTGTTTTTCCTGTATATATAAATATTTATTCTGCTAGAATACAAATTCATATTATGCTTTATTTCTAGTGTTTTGTATGAAATTCTATACTTGTAAATTTTTAATGATGATTTGTTTAATATTTGCCATTTATTCTTTCAAAATAAAGTGTGTGTGGAAAAAAATTGGAGAATCTATTTTTAGCTTATCTATCTAAATGATAATATTATTTGGATGAACTTAATGTAATGTTTTCCTTAAAATGTATTTATTTAAAATGGAAACTAATAATACTTTTCAAATAAAACTCATGTGTATTAAATCAATAAAATGCATTAAATTTAGGAGGAAAAAAGAGTATTCAATTTAATGTGTGTATGTATATATAACATATATATATATTTTGTGCTCTCTCTCTCTCTCTCTCACACACACACAATCATTGTGGCATTTCTACTTTCTGCATACACATCTATCATGTTAATTGCTTGGAAGTTTTCACTATTTTGTGCCTTGTGATACAGGAGTATAGAAAAGCTCTCTTGGGGGAAAAAATTATATGCAATGGATTAAAAAAAAAATTATTTTCCTATATCCTTACCCTGTTTGTCTTCCAGTCTACTGTGTTGAATATGTAGGTATACTTGAATAAATGTGAGTCAACAAAAGTCACAATTTGTATAGGACGGAAAGTCAGACATCTAAAGTCTAGCATCATGATGTTTTTGTATATGTTGTAAATGTCTCTATTGGCTTTTATTTCTGTCTAAAACACTCAGAAAAGGAAAATTCATATTTTTAAACAATACTTCATTGTGCTATCTATCAAAATGTGTTTTCCTTGACAATGTTTTCCATTTTTTTAAATCAAATTATTAAGTTGCATGGCATCCAATTACAGCTTTCACTTATTTTTACTAATTCAGAAAATCGTAAAATAGTTCCTAAATCAAAAATTCATGAAATAGAAAAATAAATGTTACATTTTAATTAATTATTAGTATTGAATTTGATCGCTGCCAAAAACACATCATTTTGTAAATTCCACAAGTCCCTGAAGATCTTAAATGTATTAAATGGAAAATATGTCCTGTTTCTAGAGTTTTTGTGGAATGACTCCTCCCCTTTTCATTTGCATTAATCACATAATTTTTGGATCAGACAATTGATATTCTGTTCTCTGAGAACTAAATGCTTGGAGTTTTCACTCCTCATATATATAGATTCACTGATACTGTTATTCAGATGCTAGAACTTGCATTTGAATAACAGTATCAGTGAATCAGTATCTTTTGCAAATTCATACTTAGTTTTAGTTTTTGAACAATGTTCTGTAGGGCTTATTCATCTGCAAAACAAATACGATATTTATTTTGAAATCATTCCTGGAGTCTGAAACACTCTGGTTATTTTTCTTTCGGAAATTTATTTAATACTTAATTTAATGATTTAAAAAATTTCAAATAATGACAGGAAGTACTTTACATTCTAAAAAATGGGTCTATAGATGGTAATATACCCAACATTTTAATTATGCTACCATTTGTTTGCTCACTACTACTGTTACTATTTGCTAGATCTCATTAGCAAGAAGACCTCCAGAAAAGGCTGGTAACTATTATACTCAGATTTTCCTTTTTAAATTATTCAAATTATGAAAAAAGAGCTTTTTTTTATATGCTCGAAAATTCCAAATAAATTAAATATATGGTTGTATTACTCAAGAATGTTTTAAGGAATAAATTGAATTATTAATCTAGAATGTTGCACAATTTAAAAATTAATGTGGGCCATTCAGTTAAAACGTGGGTACCAATGGAAAGAATAGAATATTTTTACATTGCCTGTTCTAGAAGTGATGATAAATTTTTTATTTGGTCTTGATGAGAAAGTGAATAAATATGAAGATTTAAGAGATAGTTTTAAGACACAGAAGTTTACCCCAGTACAATTCAACACAATGATGATGATTGAGTTAACGACTAGAACCGATTTAAACTCAGCAGCCCCTGTGTGGCAAAAGTGTATGGAAGAACGATGCACTATTTGTCACGTCAGCCAGTGAGCGTTTGTAGTATCTCTACCCGTTCAGTAGAGGTGCACAGTGTGATGCGTTTATAATATGGCTGAGTGAGTTTTTTTTGGGGGGGGGTGAAAAGGGAGAGGTGCAACGATGACATTAAGCCATGCAATTTTGTATTCTACTCATGGGAGTTAAGGGATCAATTGGTCGTGTACCAATACTGTTGCCTGGTTTAAATAGCAAAAATACATTATTGTTAAGAAATAATTTAATGATAATGTATTTCTGTTAAAAGGCCAGACAATATTAAAGAAAATCCATTTTAAATGTGCACATATTTACTATAAGATTTTTCATAAATAATACTTATGTTTGAAGCCTTTTTTCAATACTTTCAAATAAATTCAAAATATAATATAAAGTATAGATAGCATACTTAAGTGAAATTAATATGAAGCATATTTTTCGCTCTTGGACATTTTAATATTTTCAACAGTTTTTATTGAAGAACACAAAATAAACATTCAATAATTTCAATTTTAGAAATATTCTTTTATTTATTTTTTTACTAAAAGGAATCTTTCTTTAAATTAATATTCATTAAGATTTTTTTTTAAATAATTTCTAATTTTAGAGCAAAATTTGAATTAACAAATTGTTATGATTTTCCAAATGTGTGTGTTTTTTTAAAGTTTTATTATTGAAATTTAATTGTAAAAATCTAAAAAGTTTTATTGCTTTTATAAGATATATATTTTATAATAAGTTCTAAAAAATTCGTTCAGAAATTTAGTTTTAAAAATCAAGATTATATATATATATACATATATATATAATATATATATATATATATAATATATATATATATATATATATATAATACTAGTCATTCATTTATAGTTCTTCATTGTATTTGTAACAATAGGTATATTTTATCATAGAACACTTCTAAACAAAAGACTGATAGATTTAAAGTAAAACATTGATTCTATTTTAATATAAATACAGAAAACTCTAATTCTATGGTCTTAGTTTAATTCATTTTTTATATTATTAGCAGAAAAATTGACTTAAATATGAATATTCTTGAAATTTTTCAAAAGCAATATTTGCAGATCTGAAAGTGATAAAAGAAACAAGTCACAGATTTTTGGTAATAACTATTAAATTTATATATTATAATAAGATTTAAAATTCAGTTGTATTTTCAGTATGTTCTAAGTGTTCCTATTTCATTGCATTTTATATATTAATATTTGTTAAACAATAAACTTTAACTTCGATATTTATAAATTTAATCATAAAAATAAAATGTTCACAAAAAATAAAGATTTATTATTTTTATCACATATTATATACATTAGACTGTGCTTTTTCGAAAGTTCTTTTAAACGTCCACAATCTCTGTCAAGATCATATACCAATCATTTCTGAATTTATTGCTGTATATCAATGTCTAATACTGCTGCCATAGCATTAAGTAGAAACTACAAATAAAAAAATAAATATCAGAAAGAGAAAGTAAGGGTAACATTTGAAACATTTTTCTTTGATATTATTAATATTGAAATGCTTATGATAAATTCCGTTTATTAATCTAACAAAATAATTTTAAACATACTGAAATGTCATGCAAATTTATAGTTGTTAAAAGATAATTTAAATTTAGAAGGAATAGATTAAGAAAGAATTAGAAATTTATCTATGTACTCTAATTTACATTTTGATCCAGTGGTAAACTTCTCATTTAAAAAATACATAAGCATATAAATACATAAATGAAAAATAAAAAATATATCCATTGATTTTTCATAATTACAAACGCAATATAAACTGAAATCACATACATTAAGCAAAGAATAATAGAAAATTAAGAAATATTATTATTTTTTTTTTATTATTTCTTACGATGGTTATGATTCTGAAATATTTAGATTAACTTAAATTAATAAAAATAAATTTTTACATTTGAACTTAATGATGTTTTCATTTTACACCATATTACTTTTAAAATTTATTTCTACAAGCATTTAACCTTAAAAAGTTTAACAATAAAATCCTATTATGTTACTAAATTTATAACATTTTGAAGGATGGAAGCTGAATATTTTACACATCTACTCCCCTTCCAGTTATGCTGCTTTAACAAGTCCTTTGTCAATATTTGCGTCAAAATTCATCTAAATAACATCAATTGAACTTTCATTTATAACATCAATTTGCACTATGTCAGGAAAAATTTTAAGAAATATGGAAACCAGACCAGGTTTCTGAAAGGGTTTTTTATTTACTAATATTTGTAATATTTTATTTAATTTGCTGTTATATTATACACTGTTTCTCCCTACACAAATTGTCGTTTATAATACAATAATAAAATACTAAAAATGTCGAATTATTATTAAAAAATTAAACCATAAAAAAACAGATTTATGTAAATATAAATTTTTCCAACGGTGGGCAGTGAGTGTCTAACCCTTCGCCATAATAAAACCGTAAACTGCTACTCATCTGTCGTTACCCAGCGGGCACTTGTGAACCAAGTCACGGAGGCAAGTATCATTACCCAAGCGATACCACTACAAACCCATTAATAGGGTGGGTCGCATTCATACATCATCACAGAAGAAGGGAAAGAGAGAAAGTAACATCTATCCCCGAATCGAGATTTGAACCCGAGACCTACAACTCAGTAGTCAGAAACGCTAACTCTTTAACTATCGATCAGCAGATTTATAAAAACAAAATATGGTTCTAAAAATTGGAAAAAAAAATCTATTTGCCTCTTTATGAGATTTATAGATACATAAAATGTTTCAATACTAAATGCAATATAAAATTTATGATGCACATAACAATAGATATGAAGTACAGATAACTTACGTCCAGAGAATAAGTTACCAAAGGAAAACATGCAGCGACAAGAATCTTTCAACCAATTTTCACTTATCTCTAAAATCTTCTAATTGTAAGCAAAATAATATATTCAATAAGAAGGCCATTAGAAAAGTTCTCCATCGCTTTATCTAATTTAATGCAATTTCCCCATCTATATAATTTTATCTCTATTCTTTTATAAATTCTGCAAACAGAAAGCATTTGAAAACATATACAATAAAATTAAGCTAACTTTATACTTTTAAAGAGTATTTTAAAATAATGGGTAAGTTTTCCACAAATAGGATGCTTGCTGTATTTGGTGACTGTTTTTATTTGGTACAATTTTTCCTTTGTTCTGATTTCAGAATTTTTATTTTTTTTACTGCAGAGATTGTTATCAGCCATTTTGTTGCTAGATATCTTTTTATGTTTATTATTTTTTTATTTATCAAAATTCATTTTATTATATTCATTTACATCAGGGCTTCCCAACGTGTCGTCCGCAGGGCTCCACCGGCTCTTTCTAGGGGATCCGTGGCCACCTTTAAAAAGCAGCTGCGATTCCCAAATTTTAACCCGCAGGTACTTCAGGTGTATGTGGCCTCCCTGTTCGACTGTCTGTAAACTCCGGGGGTCGCGTGCGTGCCGTTACGACGCTCGATGCGTAGAAACATTTTACACATGATCTTCGAAAATGACACTAGCTCAACCGACCAATCAGAGTGCTCAATGTACCAATTGCTCAATCAGAGTACCAATTCGTATGCTCTTCTCGCTTTGTGATCTGTTTCTCGTTTTTCTAAAGACATCGTTCAGTGCAGAACTTCTTAAGTGCACCATTTGCTTTTTGCACAATTTATTACTTCCAGCCTGGATCGGTGGTTGAAGTTGGGATCATTGCAGAAGCTAGCAGTTTCTCCATCGCCTTCACAGCAAGGAAAGCTCCCGGTGGAAATTAATGATGAAAGAGGGCGGCCAAATGAAGAACAGTCACATTCTTGATTAGTTTCCGTACCCTGTGGAAATGGAATAACTAAAAAGAGTAAATATAACGAAAGCTATTTAAAAATGGGCTTTATCGAGATAGGAAAAGGTAAAGCTCAGTATGTGATTTGCGCGTGAGTCCTTCCGAACAGTTCGATGGTTCCAGTTAAACTGCGTCGTCATTTTGAGGGTAATCACCCGGACCTCCACACTAAACAGATAATTTTTTTCAAGAAAAAGAGCATAGAATTATCTGCTTTTCAACACTGCATGAAAACTCATACAAAAACAATTAATGAAAACTCACTAAGAGCTTCTTTCTTGGTAAATTATCGGGTGGCAAAAACAGGCAAATCTCATACCATTGCGGAAACGATCATAAAACCATGTAATAGCGATATCGTTTCTTGTAAGTTACACAAAAGTGCAGTAAAACTTATATCTTCAGTGCCGCTATCAAACAATATTGTCAAGAGACGGAAAGTTGACATGTCAAATGAGGAGAAAGAATCTCTAGTTTTTCGCATCCAACAAAATTTAATTCCTTTCCTAATAGATGGATCTATTGATGTTAAGGAATAGCGATTTCATTGACTTTTGTTTGTTATGCATACTCGGGACGTTTCGAAGTGGACATATTATTGTGCAAACTACTATCTGCTCAAACAGACGGTGCTGAAATACTCTGTTTGTTGGACGATTTTTTAAGAACCAACGAAATTTCACGATCTAATTGCATTGATAGATGGTGAAAAAGCTATGACGGGCCCAAATGTCGGAATGGTTAGAAAAATAAAAGAGAGTTCGAAGGATTTTCAGTAGTAATTATTGTATATTCTCCACAGATATGTTTTAACTACGAAAAAAAATGTCTGCATCCTTCAGGAAAGTTTTAGATGAATCTGTCCAAATTATTAATTACATAAAATCACGGCTGTTGAAGTCAAGACTTTTCAAAATACTGTGTCAAGATGTGGGAAGCCTTCATCATTCTCTGCTTCTCCGTACAGAAGTAAGGTGACTTTTACGTGGGAAGCACTGTCTCGATTATACGAGTATGAATTACGTTTAGAAATCCTAGCTTTACTTTTAGACTAGCATAATACCAAATTAGCAAAGATTATTAATGCTGAAAACTGGCAATGTATATTTGCTTATTACGTAAATATTTTCTCCAAATTGAACGAAATGAATACTTCACTGCAAGGGAAAACTATAACAATGGTCACTGCAAACGACAAAGTTCGAGCGTTCAAATAGAAAATAAATTTTTAGACAGAGTGTGGGGAAGAGGAGAGATCGAGTGTTTCAGTCTTCTAAACGATTTTTTGAAAGGCAAATCATTGCAGCTTGGGAACAATTTGTTTCAAGAAGTCCTAGAATACCTCCGAAGATTGATGTCATCATTAGGGCATTATTTCCCAACAGCTCAAGATGAGAAGCTACAGAAATACGAATGCGTGGTTAACCCATTCACTATATCCAAAAAGTTGAACATTTTATCGTCGAATGAATAGGAGTTGTTGATAGAAATTTCCACAGACTCAACCTTGAAATCTACTTTTTATAGTGATTTTTACTCACACTCTTGGATACGTTTGGAAAACAAAAAATTTCATCCTGTTGTTGAAAAATCAAAAGGTGCTCGATTTCCACTTGCCACAACATACACTTGCGAATCTGAATTCTCGATCTACGCTGGCACCAAAACTAAGTAAAAAGCTGTCTTGATGCTAAACCTGACATCAGTCCCCAGTTGTCAAGAATTGAGCCTGAATTTTAAAAATTGTTTCATCCGAAATTACCTCAACCTCCACATTAAGATTCCATAGCAGAGCTTGGATCCAGTATTATTCCTATAGACTTATCTCTAGTAAAGAAGAACGCATTGTGTTTTGTCGAGAAGCAGTGAATGTTCCCGAACTATAACTTTTTATGGTATTTGTTTGTGTTTTCTATAATTTAATAGTTAATTTAATTTTGTTTGCATTGACATTTTTGTTCTGAAAATTAAAATATTATCTAACGAATTCTGCTTTTCTTTGGAATACATTACTCTCCACTCAATTGGAAATATGGTTTGCCTAGTAAATTGAATTATGTGAGTAAATCCAACAGCAAGTATCTGAATATAATGCGGGAATTCAGACTAATGGAAACGTAATTAGTTTAAAGTTGTTTTCATTCATCATTAAATCAAAGACTTGATTTATTGTGGGGTTATTGTAAAAATGGAACTTGCCTTATGAAGTTTTCAATTCCGATGGGCTTCGAGATAAATTTTACTAGTTACTGTGCACTTGACTGACAGGGGTCCGCCGTGAATTTTTGCCTGAAAAAAGGTTCCGCCAAATAAAAAGGTTAGGAAGCCCTGATTTACATTAAAGCTTAGATACTTGACAAAATCATGAAAAACCCACTATTTGTTTGAAGAGAAAACTTCAATGATCGGGGGACATTATCAAATTATTTACATTAGCAAATTTTTGTGATGTCCAGCTCAAGGCAGTTTGAATCCTTTTTATGAGGAAAACAATGATTAAGTTTACCAGTACTTAAAACATTATTTTTTACGGTATTTTTCCATTATACAATAATTCCAATAATGGGAAAGAAAAAATTGTAAATTAATCCTAAATGTTCCGTTTTCCTCATGTATTGTTTAAGAAGGTTTACATTTTTAGAAAATACTAAAAATAATGCAAACATTTTACTTGCATTTTTTGCACGTGAAATTAAATAGACCAGAACATACCTTTAAAATGGAGTCCAAACCACTATCCAAACCCAAGGTAGGGATTCAATCCGATTAACTGTTGAACCGAAGCTATTTATTCAAGTTAATAAGCAGGGGTGTAATAGAAAAGTACCTCTTTTTTTTAACTTTATGTTCAATAGAAGAATTTATTTGCAAATCTAAATATACTATAATATATAAATAAAACTCTTCTTAATTCATTTTATTTAAGCACAAAAACTAATATTAATACACAAACTATTCGTTGACCTATGTTAGAAATTGACTTCAACAAGATAGACTAATTTCAACAGCCCACTACAAATAGGCCAAAGATAAAATTTATTATGAAATCATGGAAATTATTGTGTAAAAATTAATTATTATGTGAATATAATTAAATTTCAAATGTAAAAGAATAATTAAAATTTAGAAATTACTTAAAGACATTTGTTATTAATCAATTTATAGAAAATCCTTTCATTATAATAATATTATAATCTATCTTGATGTTTACCACTAAGATGTATTTTTATATTAGATTAGATTTTAAATTTCTTTTGGAATAAAGCTTTTGATCTCTAAATTTATTTGAAAATGCTAACCTATTCATGGCCAAGTTTCACACATTACTGCTTATTAGTAGTAATATGTGAAATTTGGCCATGAATGGCGAAAAAGAAATTTAATTACAAAAATCGATTACATAAAAATATACAAAATAAAATTAGCAACATTGCTCTTTAGGGTGGCTGTTGGTTTTTAATTAACAAAATAATCGTAGATTATTAATATTGTGAGGGAAAAAAATTCGAAGTCCAATAACTTGAATATTAACATAGCAAATCCTTAAATTGCAAACAAATAAAATTACTCATTAAACGCAAGAGTTGCAAACAAAACGAATTTCACGCATGTCATACCTTATGTCATAAAACAAAAATCTCGTCATGCAAACGCATTCCGAACCATTAATCTAATTTGGGAGCACTTTATCACCCACTTGCCACATTTTACCTTCTGAACAATTCTCTACACTTTAGTCCAATGGGCGGATATAGAAAAAAAGCATGGACCATAAAATTAAAAAGTTAGCAGAATATTTCCAATGATTTAAGGAATATTGCAACAGGAAAATCTGTTTTTCTAAGCAATCAAATAAATTTTCATTACTCGCACAAATAATTTTCAATTCATTAATAACACATTTACACAAATCAAATAAGTTATTCTTATCATTGGATTTTTAAAAATTTTCTACTGCTTTTAATATATCATCTAATGTATGAATATAATTTACAATCATAGGAAATTTAAAGTGATTTATTTTATTAATTTGAACACCTTTAATTGAATTTACCAAATTCAAATTTTCATCAACTTTCACTAATGATGACCCATGAATTTTGCGCCAATTTAGATTTTCTTGAGGAATAACAGACAGCCATTTCTTTAGTATATCTTCATTTTTAGGAAAACAGAAAACATATACCGTTGGTTCTCCATCACAGTTCGATCGGCATTTGACAATTGAACACTTGAATGGTATGTTTATAAAATTTATTGAAATAATATACCTTTAATAAGTATTTTAAGACAAGGCTAAGTGCACAGACGTGCAAAATCAACACTGTAAAAAGACTGAAAAGAGTAGTTTAGCAGGCAACAAAAAATATAGGGAGAAATTCAGCTTTAGTGGTTGTTGGTCAGCCTTATGTGGATGACTCATTCCAGAAAGAAATTTTGGTGTGCAGGCCTCGTTTTTAGGGAGTGTTGGGTTATCTTGGCAAGATTCCCAATATTGGGTCAAGTTATTTTGCTACTTAGATATATCTGAGTAATAAATTCTTTCAAGTAATTTCAAAAAACATATATTTTATACTTACAACATTATCCAAATGTAACCACTGAATCGTGTATCTTTCAAACAATGAAAATCAACAAATAAAATAAATGTATACAGAATTCCCTATTAAACGCAATTAGGAAATAGATTTTTCCCATTTTTTTAAAATTTTCCATGTATGTTTGACTATATATATTCATGACATATAATAATTAAATGTTAATCTGTGAAAAATAATTATTCATAGAAAAATATATACATAAATACAATAAAAATAAAAAACATGAAATAACATATTTATTACGTTATTTAATTATGTATGGCAACTATGTTATTTTAAGAGTTTTATTATTTACCACACTTTTACTTCAACTTTTTAGCCAATTTTGGATTGAAAATTATTTTGATTCATGAAAACACAGGGGGATATATCCGTTCACACACTCGGTTAATTAATGTGATTGTGAATGTTCGCTGTGTGTGATGACGTTTGAATATGCTAATTAATTTTAATTTAATAAGATCAGAAATTTTTAAAAATTACAATCTGTGTTACGTTTATAAATGTAATTTATTTTGTTTTATTTTTCATGAACTTAAAAATAAATTATTTTTGTCTGTATTTTGTATGCAGTTTTGTCTAAACTGTATTATTTTCGTGTTTAATCAATGTTCCAAGTAATACAAGTTTTCAAAAAAGCAATCAAAGAATTATATTTTTAACAAGACTTAATAAAATGTCTGTAATGAAAATGAAAAAGCGTCAATTAATACTTTTGATTAAATTATATTGCTCTTTATTGAGAAACAACAATGTCATTTCATCAAATGCTAGCCTTACCCATTTGTCTTAAAGTAGTAAATAGTTCGTATTGTTATTTTTAATATATATATATATATATATATATATATATATATATATATATATATATATATATATATATATATATATATATATATATATAAAAATTAATACCTCTCTGTAAATGCTTGTTGAGTCATTATAATTTATTATACTTTTATATGTGTGTGAAAGCTATATGGACAATCATGACATATTATGAGACCAAAAAATTTCCTTAAAATAAGATTTAATTTTCTTTCATATATAGTTTTCATCATTAAAAAAATATCTTTTTTATATTTAATAATTATTAGAATTATTATTTGATAATATATTGTACCATCAATATAATACTACAAGATACAATTATACAAAGTATATTGATATAATAATGATAATCACATGTATTGTTTCCATAACCTGATACTTATTTAAGTATTCTATTAGTTCAAACAAGCCAGTAGGTCCTGATCAAATTCCAGCAGAACTTTTGAAATGTGGTAGTGATGTTGCACTTGGTGGACTATATGATCTTTTAATTGACATATGGAACCAGGAGGTATTACCCATAGATTGGAAGTATTACTTGTGTCATTCATAAGAAAGGAGATCTTTTAGAATGCTCTAATTACAGAGGCATTAGCCTTCTGTGCACAGCTTATAAAGTTTTATCAGGTATTTTATTCAACAGATTAGTCCCACTGGCTGATAATATAATTGGAGACTATCAATGTGGGTTCCGGAAAGGGAGATCTACTGTGGAACAGATTTATAACTTAAGACAGATTCTGGAAAAATGTAGAGAGCATGGAATTGACATACATCACCTGTTCATTGATTTCAGAACTGCTTATGACAGTTTGAACAGAAATGCAGTAATTAATGCAATGATAGATTTTGGTATTCTTGGAAAACTAACCAGATTAGTAAATCTAACTATGCAGGAATCTGTAATGAAGATTCAGATTCAGAGTTATCATTCAGAACCATTAAAAATTAAAAATGGTGTAAGACAAGAAGATGCCCTCGCCTGCTTATTATTTAACTTTGCTTTACAAAAAGTCATCAGAAATGCAGGCATTAATACTAGAAGTACCATTTTTAATAAAAGTTTACAAATCCTGGGCTTTGCAGATGATTTAGATTTAATTGCAAGAAATCCTGATACTCTTAAAGAATCCTTTCTGGCATTGGTACGAGAGACAAATAAAATGAATTTAATAGTCAATCAAAGCAAAACAAAATGTATGGCATGCATAAGGCAAAACCATCCTTGCTCTGTATGCACCGTAGGCCCTTATGATTTTGAAGCTGTGAACAGTTTTACCTACCTTGGATCCGAAATAAATAACTTTGATAATTTGCGACCTGAAATAAACAAAAGGGTAATTGCAGCAAATTGTGGCATAAAAAAATATCTTACCTCCAAATATATCAAACACAGGACAAAAATTTTACTATATAAAAGTATTATTAGACCCATTTTAACTTATGCTTCAGAGACTTGGGCCATGACGCAGAAACATGAATGCCATTTGGCTATTTTTAAAGGAAAATTTTGAGAAGCATCTATGGTGGAATGGAGATAGATGTATTATGGCATAGAAAGTATAACATTGAATTATACAAAAGTTTTAAGGATATTGATGTTGTCAAAAACATTAAAATACAAAGGATGAGATGGGCTGGCCATGTTATTCATATGCCAACTGAACGCACCCCTAAAAAATCTTTCTTGCAAGGCCAATGGGAAAGCGTTCCAGAAGTAGGCCCAAAATCAGATGGATTGATTGTCTTGATAGGGACTTTAATACTATTGGAACTTCTAATTGGAAAAGTGCTGCTCAGTACAGGCCAAAATGGAATAAGCTCATTGAGAAGGCCATGACCCACACAGGGTTGTAGTGTCATGTTGATTGATTGACTAGTTGAAACAAATTACATCCCTGTACCTTTATTTTTTAGTATTTGTTTCCCATTTTTTTTTTTCGTATTTTTAAAGATTACTGCTAATCAATTTCATTATATTAGGAACAAAATAAATATATTAGGAACTGTACTAATTTATTAGAAGTGCTTTCTTGAAAATATTGTAATTAACAAACTTCAAATTTAAAATTTTTATATTTCCCGCCAAAACAGTTTTATTAATCAAAATAATCACCCTTCTATGTACATCACAAATATACATTTAGGTTTTGTTCACTTGACGTGACAACATAAGAGTGTTTTTAGAATCTTAAAATTTATGTACTTTGTAAATTACATTTATTTTGCAAGTAATTTTATTTAATACATTTATTTTGGAAGTCAATAGCTGTAAAACTTATTTTTATTTGATAATGTGCTAACATAAATGCCGTTATCAATAGTTACATGGAAAAATCTATATTAAGCGTTTTATTGGAAATGGGAAAGAGATCATAATCTTGTGTCCTTGAAACAATGTCAAAAATATTCCAATATCAGCTGTTTTAAAATTCTCATGAGGCAGGTTTTAATAAAGCTGATTTTCATATTTATAGTTTGACTATAGTAACACTCATGTATTTCAATTTATTTTCGAAAAAGTATACTAATTAGTATTAAAACTAATTTTTGCTATATGCACATAATGTTATTCATATTATAACATACTTATTTTTAAGGCTATTATAATAAATATATTTACATTGAGTCACCAATTATAATCATCCAATATTTATTTGAATCCTTATAAAAATATAAATATTCTAAATTTAGTTATTTATAATAATCTTTCACTTACTGGTTTTTAATGAACAAATATTAAAATTTTGGTGCTGAAAATATTAGCATTTAAAAATCAGGGAAATGAAGAACCATTTCTGATATAATAATTTGATTTAACTATGTTTATTTTGTTACTATTAAACAAAACAATATAAAAGACTATTTTTAATTACAGTTCTTGCTATAGTGGTATCCTCAAAGTATCCTATAAAAAAAAATATCCTGTCTTCATCATTTATTAGTTCTTCAAAACAGCATCTAATATAGAAAGGCTAATTTAATAATTTTCTATGTATTTATTTAAAATTTTACAATTTATGAAAAATATATGTCAGTAAATTTCATTATATATTTTTTATGCACTTGAATTTAACATTGGAATTTGTTTTTGATAAAATCCTAGTAAATGTAATGTATTTGGAGCAGTTCTCAAACTGATTTCTTCGTTTGAAATATGATTTAGCCCTGTACAGCAATGAAATGAAATTAGTAGTGATTTTGTGTTCATAACTGAATTCCTTATGCTTTACCTCTAAAATATACAACTGTAGTCTAGTGTTCAGATCAGATGAAGAGTCTGAGTGGAGATCAATGGTTTGACTGCAATCACTATTAAGCAAGATAAAAGGGATGCTGAGGTTATAATTTTTCTGCCGCAGACAGGTCATCTATCCATAAAATCTTCATGGAAACCAAAGCATTCTGAATTTTCAATTGTGTATTGTTTTTATTGTTTGGCTGCTTATTATGCAACATTATATGTCTGTATTATATGTCATATCTAAACTTAGATATGCTTAATCTAAACTTTTAATGTAGAGATAAAAAATGAACACACAGAGTACCAAAATGGCTTAAATTTTCCCAAATATTTTTTGTAAAATTTTTGGTTTGAATTCACTCTTTCAAGAATTAACTTTACATTAATTCTTTCTGTTATTTACACATATATCAAAGTTTTGTTTGTGTTATTAGTTTCTATATACTTGATTATACAAAGATTCAGACACTTAATCAGACAACCTAAGGAAAATGTGAAATAAAAACTTTTTTTATCAAGTAAAAATGGAAATCCAAATTTAACAGGGGTTGATTAATTGTATGATAGATGCTCTTGCCATTCTGAAGTCTAATATCAAAATAATTGTTTTTCATTATGCATTTTTTTAATTTTTATGTTTTTGTATACTTTAATTTTTTTATGAAACTTTTTATAAATTATCAGTTTGTAGATTTTTTTTAGAAAGTACATTTTTGAGACAATTCTTTTGTAGAAAATTGAATCTAATAAAAAATTGAGTTAAAAATTTTACAAAATTTCTTATCTATATTTTATGAAGGCAAAAATCTTTTTTTTAAAGTATTTTATTGTAACAAATTAAGAAAAATGTATGTATTGCTTTCTTATTGTAGCAAATCATTTGTTAGCTTTATTTATTTCTTACTCTAAAAATGCATATTTCAATAATGAATATTCTGTGACTTGAATAAGTTATATAAAGTTATGAAACAAAGTTATCTTGTAAAATAGAAGTAATTTAGTAAGCAAGATTAAATATTCAAAATACTGTATAATTTTGTAAAGTTATATGTTTGTGATTCAAGCTATAAATATAAACTGTAAATAGATTCTCAAAAAGTTCTTATCAAAAAATTAATTGGAGAAAACAAATGCATTTTGACAAGATTAATAAAAACTCTTTACCAAGAAAGTCACAAAGAATAAAGTCAATGTGTTCTTTCATAGTCGAAGAAAGTTTATATTTAATTCCTTGCAATTTCTTAAGATCTATGTACAGAAAAAGTGCAATAATTTATGTATAAATCATTGCATTTTTTCTGTACATAGATCTTAAGAAATGTAATGTTATCTGTAATCACTTTTATGTCATTATTGCTGAGATATATTTTATAAAAATAAGAGATTTTTAAAATTTTATTTTAATAAAGATATCAAGACTCTTTTTCCAACAAATCTTGCTACCTTGCCTTACAAATTTTTGTGAATAAGAACCATACTCAAAAGTATATGATAACAGTATTCTTTCCAGTTACACCAAAAGACAAATTTGAGACCAATATTGGTCACTTTGAATTATTGTTGAATGAGAAGGAGTTTTAATGAATCTAAGTTGTATAGTATTTTGGACAACTTGAACTAACACTTAATCAACAATAATAAAAAATAAAATAGTTAAATAATTTTGAAAGTTTCATCTGTAAATTTTCTAATTTTTCATCAAGTTGAAATAAAATGGTATCTGGTTCATGAAATTCATTTCAACAGTTCTGGAAATTATAGTTTCACCATTAATATTAGTCATTTAGAATTACATTTTCTTCTTCAAACTCTTACATAGGAAGCTATAATGTTTAAGCTCCACAATATTTTTCCAGGTTATAGTTTTGTATGTATACTAAATTTATTTTGCATAATTACTTCACTGCTAATTTTTTCTCTCTTAATTTTTTTTGACACTTAAATTTTTTTTTTTACATTTTTTATGTGCTAAATGTTTTTTAAAAAATGTATAGACCTATAAAGAATAGTTTTAAATTTTATTATTCACACATAAAAATAATGGAATATGTAAATATTATGAGTAAAAATTTTGTGTTCACAGTAATTATTGCTTCTGATATGTAAATCCATGAACATTTTTTTATTTGACAATATTGTAGTTTTGTTAAAAATTAACAAAAATTGTTTAAAATGTGTATTATCGGGAAAATGCTTTGATTTCATCAACATATCTCTTTTTGAGTGATGCATTTTTTAATTGTTTTACTTGTCTTTATTTATTATAACTTTGAGTACAAAACTATATTTTTTAAAGAAATATAGTTTTCTGGTCTTTGCTTTTGATTTCAAATAATCTTTCATTAATTAAATATTTAAATTTATTATTTTGTTGCATATTGAAACATTGCCAGGGAAAAAAACCTTTACAAATAAATTATAGTGATTTTTCCATCTTAAACGTGCTATCTTATTGTAGATCTAAAATTAATTTTTCATGAGCAACTTTCTAGAACTGTAAGTATACATGTTTGAAAAGCAAAGGGGAAAACTTTTACAAATTAAAGTGATTCCTTCCATCTTAAATTACTACCTTTATTGGATCTGAAGAAATTTATTCTGACCGATCATCTAGAATGTGAATGTACATGTTTGAAGAGCAAAGCACATTACCTTGATTTCTTCTTCATATATTGTTATAAAGACAAGGCATCATTTGCATGTAATATGATTTTGTCAAATATTACATTATATATTACACATCAGAAATAGCTGAAAATTTTCATAGTTTCAATGAGAAGTATGATACTAATAAGCAGTATGAGAAAAAGAATAAAAAAACTATTATAAAATGATAAGGCTGAGTAATATGTACACAGTTTTGCCTTATTTACACCATTGCATTAATCTAGGCTTCCATTTTATCATCTTAGTGATTGATTTCCATCTTTTAAAAATATCTGAAATTAAGATTTTAGTTCAAAAATTATATTTTAAAAGAAACTTATTAAGTGTACCTACCTTCTATCAATAATGTAAAAATTATTTCAATTAAAAGGACTGAAACAGTTTTTATCTGAAATTTAATTAATTTATAATGCAAAATTTATCATTCTTAACCAGATAATCAGGATACAAATCTTTTAAGATTTATTTTTACATCACCTGTGGAAATATGGAAATGCATTTTCTCTTGATTTGGTAAGGTTCCAAAAATATAAGCTAGCGTTATTGGAGAGTTAAAAAATTTTATACTATTTCATCATTGGATTTGGATTGAAAACAGTGAAATGCTTGCTTTGGAATTTACTGAAACAAACTCATTTTTGACATTGCTATTAGTAAAGCCTACTTCCTTACTAATTAGATGAAACTTGCAAGTGGGAGTCTTCTTAATTTAGAAGCAGGGACCAAGCAGGAAACCACAGTATTTTGTCTGCAACCTCTAGCTGTATTATTTCATGTAAAAGATATTGAAAGCATTACTTATTTAATGTGTCCTTGCTGCCTTTATTGAGGACTATGGGTTTTTGGTTATGTCAGGATTCAAACTTACTATCATCTGGCAATAAGAATGACATCCTAATTAACTATGACAACTGCAGTCTTAGCATTGCTGTAAGAAATAAATTGTATTAAGAATAAATATTTAAAAGGGGTGGAATGGATATCTTTATAACAAGCATAGAAAATAATAAGAACCAGAACTTACTTTTTGTGCTCAAGAAAGATGAGTTATTGAAACTATAGAATGGAATAATATCACAATTTCATTAGGATAATGTTTACCTAAAATTTTAATAAACAAAAACCCTCACTAACTTTTTATGGTTTAAGTAAATTAATTGCCAAATTTTTAATATGTGATTGAGTCATTTACTAATCACAGAAATTATTACTGCAGTTTAAAATGAAAATATTTTTCTTTAATTCCAAAAATTGTTGAGTTCATTTATAAGTTAATAATAAATTTGTTTTAACCAGACTAAAGATTGGGAAAATTTGTGCTAAATATATAGACTCAGGGGGTATAAGAGAATCCATAGAAAGTAAATTAAATAATTTTTATTAAGTGTTAAGGAATTTATTGGTAAGGATAGATGTAAAATTATAGATGATACAATTAAAATTTTTGATGATGAGAACAAAATAAAAATTGTGTGATTAAATTTCCCATTTATGTTCTAAAAATTTATCACCTACAAAGTGCTAAAATATAAACTTTTAAATGAAAATGGACTTTGTATTTGTAAAGTAGTAAGTTGCTTATTCATTATATATCTAATCATGAATCAAAAAGTGGTGTATAAAAGCTTTATCAAGCGGAAAATAAATGTCATGATATTAGATGAGAACTGAAATATTGTTCATAAGCTGCATAGTTCTGTAAAACATTTGTTTTGAATTTTAAATTAAATAATTGAAAATTTTAGGGACACCATCTAAAATGATATCCATGAATTTCATAAAATAAAGCATTATTTGTCAAACTATAGTCATTTATTGGAAGCATTTCACTGAATTTTCATTAGCCATTTAGAATTTTCATCAGCAAATATAATTTGTTTAGACTCATTGAAAATAATTTTTTACGTATGTTTCTTTGTATGAAAAAAATTCAGAAATTAAATGACATTTTTTTCTATGCTAATTTTTATTATGTAAGGAGCTCCTAAATGAGATATTATTAAGTAGTATATATGAGAGAATTCTGTATTGAAAAAAAGGAGTATTCTGGGAACAATATTTTAATTTTATTTGATAAACACAAAAATAATAACTTTCTTATAAATTTGTTTATAGGTATTTTACCACAATATAATATGTTAATGGAATTTATGTAGAGTTAAACTTTTATTTTTCATGTGATATCTGCAAGGTTTATTTTTTCCTTCGGAAAATTTTTGAAGTTTATGCTTTAAGAGAAATTTTGATCTAAACTTTCACTTCATTCAATAAATAAAGTAAAACTTAAATTGACAGTTTGAAACTAGTTTTATCTGAAATTTAACTGGTTTTCAGAGAAAGATTTACTATTTTCAGCATACTCATGCTAAAAGAATGAGAAACTTTGTTTTGATTGAACTAATTGAATAATGTTTTTTCAGTAAATATTAATGAAATTACAAATAAAAATGGACATAAAATAATTAAAAGATTTTGATGGAGATGAGAATAATTGGTTACTGCATATTTAGGTTCTAAAAGAGAAAATTTATTAATCGCATAAAATATATATGCTAAAATAAAAGTGCACTTAATATTTGTAAAGTAATAAACTCTTAATTTAATATTTACCAAACCATGCATAGATAAGAAAATTGTGTTGAAATCTTTTCTGTGTAGAAAATATCTTTTGATTATACAGGATTATATAGAAAAGCTTTTCTGTTTAGGAAATATCTTTTAATAGTAAATGGGAATTTTATAGTAGAGAAGAATATAGTTCATAAATTGCATTTTCTTCAAAACTTTACTTCGAAATATTTTAAATAAAATAATTGAGATGTTCTTGGATTGCAGTCGTAAACTGCATTTCATTCTTATAAGTTTTAAATTTTTGAGCAAACTTAATTTTCTAGACTTATTGAGAATAGGTTTTTTGCTGATGGTTCTGAATTTGAAAGATTTCATAAATGTAATATTAATAGTTTACTGTATGAGATTTTAGAAAATGAAGAAAAAGTTGAAAATGAGATATACTTAAATAATAATTGTTCAAAATTTCATAACATGGATGGAAGTAGTCTAGGAAAAATAGCATTTCAGTATTATATGGTCAATAAGAAAATTAATTTCTTTTACATTTTTTTGGTATTTTATGATATTTTAATAAATTGGTAAAATTTCTTCAGAGTAAATATCCTATTTTTCTGTGGTATATGTTAGGTTATTATTTATTTTTCTTTTTGTATAAAATCTAAATGTGGTGCATGAATTTTTACTATCATTATTTTGTTTATTTAATTTAAAGAATGTATTAGAGATTTTGCTACCAAATGAATGCATCTTGATATATTTATTAAATGTGGTGGATTTCTGGAAAAAACTTTTCATGGATAAAATTTCTCTTAAAATCTTTCCAAACAGCGTACCAAGAAATGGCTACAAATTTAATAAAAGAAAAAAGAAAACTCAGGATAATAAATGTTTTTACATTAGATTCAAAATACAGAAACAAATATACAATTCATAAATTTAGTATGAGATTCACTTTCTATGAAATCTGAAAAATTAGGTTATATATTTGCTAAACAGAAATTAAGTAGTACATGAAACGATAAATAAAATTCATAATATTGATTTATAAAACTAATATGAAGCAGTCCAAAATAATATAAATTGTAATCTCATGTTTTAAAAATGTGTAAAATATAAGTTTTTATGTACAAGGAGCCAGACATTGTAAATCACTTTAAAGTAAGCCATCTCAATTGGGTTTAGACATGTTATTAGAATAAAGGACAATAAAACAGTACGGGAAAATTTTTTTTACAAAACGATCAGCGTAAAAAGAAGAGGAAGACCAAAGCTGAGATGGGTAGATGCAGTCGAAGAACACTGTAGGGTCCTTGGAGCAAAAAATTGAGAGTTTGGTTTCCAGTAGAGGTGGCTGGAAGAAAATTGTTCAGAAAGCCTTAGCCCATCATGGGCTGGTGCGCCATGAATGAATGAATAAGTTTTTAACTCTCAGTGAAATTTATTAATTTCAAGATATACTGTTGAATCTTCTTTCATTATTATAGAAGTTTCTATTGCTCTTACCAGAACAATGTTAAAAGTGAAAAATTATGAAAGAATGGGTTTGTACAATCTAGTGTTATTTACAGTGTATAAACTCTAAAAGTGCAAATATTGTTAATTCAAGCTTCTCCCGAAGAGAAAGCTAATCAGAATTTTACTATGCCTAAAAAGTAAATGAAATTATTTCTCTATCAAATTGTTATGTTATATTGCAATCCCTAACCACAGAGGTTAATTTAACTCATTTGTGGGCAGTAAAATATTAGAAAAATATCACCAAATATTGAATCTGTTGTAAAAATATATGTGCAAAAGAAACTAATTTATCTTAACAAAAACAACATAAATTTTTTTAAAACAATAATTAAAGATAAATATTAATTATGTTGTAAAATTGCTTTTAATGATCGATAAATATTTTAATTTATACTAGACATTCAATCTGTATACTTTTATCTTTGCATGTCAATTTCTTTTTCTAAAATTGTTGTAATGGTTATTTTTAATTATATTAGAAACTTCCTTTTCATTTTATCATAACAATTTTATCATTTGATATGGTGGTGGATTCATGTATATAAAATTATTTGTAATTCAATAAAAGTTTTCCTGTTATAAGGTTCTATATAAAATTGTAGTTCAGGTTTAAAAATATGCATATGTCTAAAAGAAATAAAGATATACATTTTGCTAGAAATTAAAAAATATGTTATCAGTTACATTAAATATTCTATTTTCATTCTTAGCAATACCTATTATTTAACAATTCATGAATGATATCTTATAAAATATCAATTCTTAACTTTTTTATTTTACTGGTTATATTTTTCTGAACTTCATTAATATATATACATATTTTTTTTTAATAGTTTTTATATAATTGATATAAGTCAAATTTTATCAGCTATATTTCATTTCTGCATGAAAGAACATTATCTTTAAAAGTATTTACAAAAATATTAAAATATATTTCTTTTAAAAGTTAATTCTAATGGTTCTATTATTTTTGTTACACTTATAAATCATTTACTTTATCATTATCTTATATAGAATGAAATTAACAATGTAAATTCAGATTAATATAACCACTAGTAAAAAACAAAGTTTTTTTTAAAAATTGTTATTTTTTTAAATTTATATAAAAATTAGACTCACTTCTTGCTGGATTGTTCAAATTTTATTATTTTCTGTGTACAATAAAAACTTTTTTACTTCTAGAATTAAAGAAAATGACCAGTTCTACTCAAAAAACACCTATTAGTCTTCTTCAAGAATTGTGTGCTCAAAAAGGAATGACTCCAGATTATAAACTTATGTCTGTTGAAGGTGCAGTTCATGCTCCAACATTTATGTATCGTGTTAGTGTAAATGACGTTATTGCTACTGCAACTGGACAAAGTAAGAAAAAAGCCAAACATGCTGCTGCTAAAGCAGTTCTTGAAAAACTACTTTCTGACGAAGGTGGCTTCAAAGAAGGGTTCGTTTCTGATAATGTTACTGTTAATGCTGAATCTCTAAATGAAATTATATCGTAAGTTTATTTGATTTCTTGTTGGCAGTATTTAAAAATTTTTTTGAAAATGATTTTTTATGTAATACACAAATTTTTTAATGTATATATACCTACATACACATATGTGTGTTAAATGTTTCTTGCAAAATGCTTATAAAATAGAGTTTCCAATTAAGATCTTTCAAAGATTCACTAATAAGTAAAAGTAGAATTTTCTCTATCAGGGAATCTTTGAAAAAGAACATTACATTGTATAATATATATTATATATATATATATAGTTTTTCATTTAAATATGTGTCTTTCATTGGAAATTGCATAATTTAGATCTATCTTGTGTAAAAGACTTCACTTTTATGCAATTGCTATGTTAATTTTTGTTCTCATTTTGTAATGCATAGTTTTAAGCATTTGATCTATTTTGATCTTTTCAATTTATGTTAGTCTTTGGTGGTATTGCTCAAGGTCATAAAGATTTAGTAATAATTCTGATGATCTATTTTCTTTTATGAGATACTTGAAAAATTCTATTTACTCTATATTTGAATGACATCAGAAATATTTTTGTAATATGCATTTGTTATAAATTAGCCTTATTTCATTAAATGCAGTATTTAATTTCATTTAATGAAATAAGACTATTAACTCTTTCAGGTGCACTGTCCTTTAAAGTTGAAATATTAATAAAAAAAAATTGTAAGTTGTCTATTTAGGCCTATATGAGTATACAGTGAAAATTTTGTAAAGATTGCATTTACTATTTCGATTTTGTGGGGTGTTCCATCATTATGGAACACTGCGCCGTAAAGTTTGTAAAAAGCAAGCATTGCAATGAAGCCCATTTACGTAAATGTTTTTGTATATGAATGAAAAAACATTGCACACACATTACACCTGTGTAGCAGATTTAGTGTGGTCCAGGGTGCATAGCAAGAATACCTGATACTCTACATCATAAAAATAAATAAATAAAATAAAATAAAGATTTCTGTAAAATTTTTTTAGTTATCCAAGTAAGATTTTGAAGCTGCATAGAGGAGACTGGTTGAGATAAATCATTGCCATCATTTTTACTGGCATCCGACACAACATTATCAGACTAAGACTGATCAAGTGGTTTAGGAATATATTTCTCTGTATCACTATCCATATGTTCTGATTCACTAATAGAGGGACTAAGACCTCTATGTGCCATTTATTTGCAATTAACAAATTAAAAAAACTAACTAGAAATTAAAATTATATTTGCAAAAAGTAAACTAAAAATATATAAATTCAAGAAATATATCTATACACAATATCATAAAATGAATAGAAAATAAAATAAAATCAAGAGCATAAAAATAATGTTTCTCTAACTAGATAGGATTTGAACTAACTGATATAAATCCTATACCACACTGAAGCTTCCCAATTCAAGAGGCCAATAAGGGTGTAGAAATATTATCCATATAAGTAATCCTTTCTTGTACATTCCTCAACATTAGTTTATTACACCTCAAAAGAGAGAGAAAAAAAAACAGTAAAAAATAAACACAGCTGTTCCATTCAGCATTGAGTTCAAGGCTAATTGTGCTGTAAATCACTTAAAGGAAAAGTGCTGTTGTGGCGCAGTGTTACAAGTGATGTAACACCTTGTTTTATCAGATAATTCAGCGTATATTTTATGCATGAAAAGAATTAAAGTTATATAGAATCAATAGTTTAAGGTACAGGCAACAAAATAACACAGAAATTTCTTTTCAAACATTATTTTTGTATAAAAAAATTTGGAAATATTTCTTTAAAATAAAGGGATTTAAATAATCTGGTATAATCGAAAATTATTGATCTTCTTATGTAGTGCTGCCATCTATTATTGAAAAAGGAAGTTTAAGGAACATTTTAAGCCAAATTTTATCTTTTTATCATAAAATATAACTATTTGGTAACAATTTAAAATTTGGTGTTCCATCACCTGGAACACTGAACTGCAAAGGATTAAAAGGTACTAGCTAATTTAACTTATTTCCATGGTGGAGAATGTCATTGATATAATTCTGAGCATTAAATTTTCTGCCTTCATTGATAAAGAAAGAAGATCCAATATTTGTTAAGAACTCCTTGTTGAGAGATAATGTAAAATTATTTCATTAGTATTTGATTGCATTTTGCAGTTCTTTTACTTGGGAATTGATACTTTATATTGCAAAAAGCATTACTTATAGGATGCCATTTCTCTTTAGGGCTTGCATAGTGACTGCTTTAATTTTTTTTTTTTTTTTTTTTTTTTGTGAAACATGCTTTATATAAACTTTTTTATATAGAATTCTTTGCTACTTTTCAATTGCAATTTTAATTATATAATTGATAATCATGTTGCTAAAATTATTCAGATTAGATTTTCTTTTAGATATTTAAAATTAGATATTAGATATTTATAAACTTAGTGAATATTTTTAAACTGAAATTTTATCAAGAAAAACATTGCTGGTATATTCAAAATATTTAGCTTCATGTTTTATATTCAAAGGAGAAAGAAAGTTCTCTGCTTTGAGAACACTTTTTATTTCCAAAAAAAAATAAATGTGCAATTACTTTAATATTTGAAAATTTTTATTTTAGTATTAAGTATTTTATCTGGATGCTCATTTTTTCTAATAAAAAATATGATCTTAATTCTTGAATTTTTTTAATAAGAAATTATTTATTATGTTCCTGTAATTAATGAATATTTTGATAATATATTTTTTTGCAAATAGTTTATATATATTTACTATCTCAAGATCTTAGCTGGAATAAGAAAATGCTAAGACAATATACCATATTTTCTTGTATTTAATCTGCATAGTATGTACTAGAAAAGTATTGAATTTCGTTGTGCTTACTATATGCCACTGTGGATAATCTGATTAAAAAATTTTTCCATTACAAAAATTTAGTTTTGAAAGAAATGCAGTTTGTTTCATAAAATAGTTAACAGATGGCATCACAACTCAGCTAATTTATTTTTGCTATAATCAACTTTGTTCAGTTAGGTTTAGTAATGAATTAGGTTCCTCTGAAAGATATTGAAATGGCTACTGTCTATTGTCTTTTAAATTTTTTCAAAATCTAAGCGGTTTCCTTCTGCAGATATTCAAATTTGTATATCATCATGTGGAAATGAAAACATAAGTTACACAGCAGATATTAAATTAAAAACTATAGGGAAGGTAAGAAAATATGTCCACAAACATGTTAATGTAAGGTGAAAAACAAAACATCTGCTGTACAAAAGAAAAAATGTATCCAATCCATAGTTAGAAAATAAATTATTTCTTTCATTTAACTATTAACAAAGCAAATATGTTTTAAAATTATATTTAAGCTTGCTTTATAAGCTATTAAAATAGATAAATTTTATTAGAATTTTCTTGAAATAATTGCTTTTACTTCATCTGGTGCTTTCGTCTCAGTTGACACTTTGCAATGAAATGGGTCTAAATTGAATTTAATGAGAAATTTATTTTTCATAATGTTTCTTTTGTACAATTTATTATATTTTTAATCATACTTTTTATTTTATGTGACATCACTTTATCTGCAGTATATATATTTTTGACTATTCACTGGGAAAAATTACACAGGTTATACATTGCTGCAAATTGTGTGGTTTGCTTTCTTGTTTTCTTTTACTCAATAAAAGGTCTTGCTGATATTACTCTGCTGCAGATTATATACAGAAAAATATGGTAATACAAGTCCAAAAAATGTTACCTCAGTGAGGCAAAATAATTCTATTATTCAACATTAATATAATCATTAATATAATCTGTAGCTTTAACACCATTGCTTAGTATTTTAATAATTGTAATTGAAGTTAACATAATTAATATAATTATTTCAACTTATTTTGCAATCAAATGGAAATTTTTAATATTGTAAAAATTTTGCATTTTTTAAAGAAAAAGAAAACATTATCAAATAATACATAATAGAAAAGCAAAATATTATTGTAAATAAAATTCTTTTACAAGCTTGGAATATTCTGCTGACTATATATTTATTTCCTTAAATTCTTTTTTTTTTTAATTAATGAAATTTTTTGTGCAACATTATTTTATTTTATTAGATTTTGCAGTATGTAAGCTAATCAAATTGTTTTATGAATTCTGGTATATAATTTCATAAGATGAGAATTGCATTTATTTTATAATGAAACAGAAATTAACTTTCATCCTAAAATTTTAAATAAGTTTTATTTTTGTCTAATTAAACATTTTTATAGAGAGCCAACGATAGCACCTGTAGCTGAAGAAAATATTGCCGAAAATCCTGTAGGTGCTTTGCAAGAACTTTGTATGAAACAAAGATGGCAACCCCCTTACTATGAGACTGAAAAAGCGACTGGTCTTCCACATGAAAAGGTTTTCTCTATCCTTTGCATGGTCGATAAATTTACTACTTCAGGTATTTTATTTATATTGCATATTTATTAATATCAATTTTTCCTTAAAGTTATGACTGAGTTGGTAATTGAATACTTAGGATCCTATTGCTTAATTGAAGAATTTGTGGTTTCAATTCTTACTTCTAATAAGGATGTTGTTGTGGTTCAGAATTAATTTAAAACATTAGTTCTAGGTATTGATACTTACTTTTAGTTGAATAAAGTTTATGAATATATGAATAAAGATTTGTAAAATTATTTTAAATATTAATTCTCTAAATAATGGAAGCTGTTCTTCAAAAATTAAATATTCTTAAGACATAGGAGTATAAATTTTAAATGATAATAATAATAATATAGATATCACAAAACAATTTATAATGAAAGATATAAGTCTTAATTGATAGCAGTTTCTCCATTTCCTTTTTTAAATCTGACATCATAATGTATACAAATAACACTCTTTTTCATTGTATATCTGCCATCATCTGATTTTTCTTTAAAAATTTTCAATTTTAAAGTACTGCTCTAGTATTTTAAATTTTTTAATTATTTGACTTTTTGAAAATTTTAAAAAATATTGAAGATGGTTCCAGCATAATAAAAATTATTTAATATAAAATAAAATTGTTATCGTATTAAGATCTTTTTCTTTTAATAATGTGGAAAAATTTTATAAAAATGTATAATATTCAAATGCTTCAAAAATATCTAAGTTATTCAAAAGCCAGAATTTTCCTTTACCCTGAGAAAATTTTTTGGACATTAAAGATTTTATTCTTATTTACATATAGGAATTATGATTCTCTAAATGCTCATTTTTGATTATATTTAACAATTTATATCCATAAATAAATTGAATATATGGTATGAATATTAATTTCAAAAAATCAATATGGGTTGGTTTTATGTATTAATTTTGATGTAGTTGTATTTTATATTGTTATTTTAAAAGCTATATATCCTGAAATTTGTTGCTGAGATTTGTGCTTATATAATTTATGTTGTAATTATATAAAGAGTTATTCAAATATCAGTGTTATTGAAATGACATTTTGAACTGAACATTAGTAATTTTGTTCATCAAAAAGTTTGCAAAAAAGGTAACTATTTTAAACTGTAGATCTCAGTCTTATTAATCTTCATGTACAAAAATGATTGTTGAGCAAATCAGAAAGTTTTTGATAGAGTCACAGAGAGAAACATCACGGGATATTTTTTAACTACCAGAAAAATACAAGCATTATTGTTCTAAACTTCTTCTTATCACCATTTTAAAATTTAAAGCATGTTGAAAAATACAATACAAAAATATTATTTTTTAAATTATATAGTAATAAAAGTAAAAATTTAAATATAATTTGTACAGTTGCACTTAATTAAATTTGTAAGTGTTAAGAAAGTTTGCTACTTTATTTAACTAAAAACTGTAACTTCTTACAAAATGGGGCTTTGATTTTTACTCAATGTATTAATGCTCATAGCAATTCAGAATCCCTGTTAATTGCAGATCATGGATTAGTTTGCCCTCATATGTACAAAATGATAGACTGATAACCAAATTAAACAAAATCCCCTACAAAATGGTAACATTTTCTAACTTTTTTCTTTCCTTAAAATGATTTCAGATATGTGAATGAATGGGTCTTTGGTGATTAATTTGACATCATTAAGTAATGCTAGATCTTTTAATTTAACATCATATATTTAAAATACCTTAATTATTATATTTATGATTATTAAACATAAACTTACTGTTTTAAATTTTTTCATTATTAGGAGTTTTGTCGAAGACTAAATTATTTTCATAAGTTTATTTTAACTTATTTGGAGCATATTTTTATTTTTAAATTATATAATACATCTTAATTTGCAGGTGAAGGGAAAAGTAAAAGATTAGCTAAACGACAAGCAGCAGATAATATGCTGAAAAGATTAACAGAATTAAAAGTGATTTCTCCAGATGAAGAAGAAGCTGTAAAGGTTATTTTTAATATAAATTTTTCCTCGCGCCTAATTTATTTTATAATAATTTAAAACTGAAATAACTTGTGCATGTTATTTTTATACAACCAATTACATTGAATGCTTTTCTTCCTAAAATGATTTTTTTAACCAATATTATAGGAATAAAAATAAATCCTTATCATATCATTGTATAATATATGTTTTTAACATGTTGAAATATTTATTTTGTTTAATATTTATCAGAATTTAAAGACAATTACACAGTAATTGAGAAAACAAATCATTATTTGTAAAACAATTTGGTTTAGAAATATTTTTAAGATGTGAATTTTGAATGTTTTTTATCTATAAAATTAATTTATTTGAATAAAGGTAACAATTGAGCTAAATTGGTTAAGATAATGAATTTGTTGTGTATTTTGATAGGATTAACAGTTTCAAATTTTAACTATTAATAAAAGAATCGTCTTCGTAAAGTAAAAAGGTAACTTTCTATCTTTGGGAAAAGTTTCCATTGCTTTAAAGCACAGAGAGGGAAGATATTTCTTTATGATTTAAATTTAATTTAATGGCATAGGAGTATAAGAAATTTTTGCTGATACTTTTACATAAATGATTTTAAAATTAATTTGAATAATAGGGGTTTGCATTTCAATATGAATACAAAGGTCCAATAGTAGAGTTATAAGTTTCATGATTCATAATTTAATTAATCTGAAAGTAAAAGGAAATGTTTAAGTATTTTTTAATCTTTATTTCAGGTATAAAATTTTCCTTTCAATATGACTGCTTATATTGGTAAATATTATAGAAATATAATTGAATGAGAGCTTTGAATCACTGAAGTCACAACATTATTTTCTGATATTTTTATAAATGCACATTATGTTATTCTGTGATTGACATGCATGACTAAAATATGCATAAAGTAAGTGATATAATGTTTGAATACTTTATAAATTTTAAATAATTGTATTTGGAGGAAAAATAGTGATAAATAGCTAAGTTTTTATAATTCAAAAACTATGACAAGTTATTTCAGTATCTGAATTAGTAGTCTACAAAATACTGTATGAGAGATTGTGACACTGATAAATATAAATGTTTCACTGATAAAATAATCACAATAACATCCCTTATAAAATTTAAATTGATCATTAAAAAAGTGTTCTCTTTTGAAAGAAGGAAAAAAAAAAAGGTTTTGCTACTTACCTTTCTATAATTCTTTAACTGTGTATAATATTTTTAAATTTGACTATTCCAATAATATCTCTTCTACATTTTTACTAAAAATCCACAACATTTATTTTTATTGTATGTCGCTTAAATGTTAAATATGATTATAATTATCAATAATTTAAATAAATTTGCTGATAATAAGATAGTTCTTAAGTTATCTTACTTATGCAAACACATAATTTTTTTCATTTGTATTTTTGAATTATTTTGTAGTATCTTTTTTTTTAATTTACAAAGCTTACAAAAAAACTATAAATTTATCTTAAAAATAAATTGAGTAAATTATTTTATATTTAAAATTTGACTACCATATAGTTTTAGATAAAAATGTCTATTAATTGATAAGATAATAAATATAAATTTAATTCAAATCTTCTGAATGTAATAAGGAAAAACATATCAATAAACTATTTTCACAAAAACTTATTAGGAATGGGGAATTTTAATTGCAGTGACAAGTGTAATTGTGAAATAGCTTTTGAAAAACTTAATTCTAAATTTTTTATTGCTTTAAAAACATGGTTAAAAACTTAAATTTCATGAAAAACTTACTATTAATTTATTTTATAAAATGTATTATCCATATTTAAATAAAACTATAATAATTTTATATTCTATTTTTTTTTTTAATTTTCCAAAATATTATAATCTTTTGACCAAAACATTTTATTCTTTACATTAAAAATTATGAGATTATTTTAATGGCATATGCTTACCATTCTTTGCAACATTTTATTGTAACTCAATTAATTCAAATAATTTTAAATTAGTTTAACTGCCCTTTTAAAGTAGTAGAATATTTATATTTTACTAATTACCACTGCTGTTGTTAATTTAGTAAAATATTTATATTTTTTAACAATCATTAACACTACAACTTCATCTTTAGGGATCTAAATCTAAGGAAGACAGTGTTGAAAATCTCTCATCAGTATCTCTCTCAAAAGATTCAGAATCTTCAGGTGCTGAAGCAATACCTGTCATAGAAGAAAAATTAAATTACAGGGATAGTTTTTCAAGTGATATGGCTGACACTTCCAATAAAATAAACAAACTTATTACTAAAAATGAATTTAAGGGCGTTAATGCAGATTCAGACTGAACTATACATATATATGTATATATATTTCTTAGTAGCTTTTAAGCGCTTTGTAAAGGAAAGTGTATTTTACGTTTTACTTATGATAAATTGGAAAATGTTTGACCTAGGCTATTTAATAATATTTAAGAATGCCAAACAGGATTAATTTATTATAATAAGTAACTTATTTAAATCTTCAATAGTGTTATGTATCATAAATTATTGTTACAAAATTATTAACTGATGTTTACAAGAAATTAAACAATTTTAGTATTAAAATTTCTGTATTTATAGATGTGCCTCATAATATTCAAAGTAATAAAAACAACCAGAGTTGTAATATATATAGTTAATATCTAAATGTTTTGCATGTCATGTATACACTGGTCATCTTATCCTAATTAGTTAAACTTTTTTTTTTTATCTTAGGCATTTTAAAAATGAATTTTTAATATTGAAATAATGCATGTACTTTAGAAAACAAAGTTGACTCTGGCATAGAAATATATGAATGCCTACTTGAATAAGAAATAATTTCAGAGGTTCTGCTGAGATTATCAGTTCCTAACATCACAAACATTCATATTAAGAGATGAGGGAAAACTATTAAAAATTAGATCAATTATTTTGGTTTGATTTTTTTATATTTTTTAAATAAAGTTAAAGAGCAATAATAAAAAAAAAACCTAGTACCTGTATTTTAACTATACCTGAGGCTCAAAATATTAAAAATTCTGTCATTAAAAATAAATAATTTTTATCTCTTACACTTGTGTTTACTTCAAAAATTCAATTGCATTAATTGATATCGACTATGGTGATAAACAAGAAATAGGTATTAAAAATTATGAAAAATTTGCTTTTAAACTGTTAAGAATAAAATGGGAATTAGATTTGAAATTTTGGCTTAAAACTTGATAGCGAATATCAACTGGATTGATAATTGAATAGACTTGAATTGAATCAACTGGATTGATAATTGATAATTGAATAGTTAATATTCTAGTTTTCATAGTTTGCCAGAATTTAGGCTAGTACTTTAGTTGGTGATATTTGTTAAGGCTCTAATTCTATTTAAATTGTGTTGGTCCTGATCAAATTCATTCTCATGTGAAAAAAATGCTCTTAGAGCTTTCATAAATTTTATAAATAATTAATATTATGATTAAAATTATTAAATGATTAAAGCTAATTTCAAGTGATATTAGAGAAGTATTCATTTTATGTGTGATTTGTGAATTTATCCCATCTGTTTGAAAGAATTGAGAAAAAAATGAAAGAAAAATTTATCAAAATGATATTTAATTCCTTTAGATTTTTACTTCCTTATAAATTGTCATGGAATAAATAGTGATATAAATTTTCATTTATATAATTTATTTGGTTATTTTTTTAATTAATTTTATTAAAAATAAAGTATTTTTTAAACTTTATGTAAACAATTCATTCTTATATTATTTATTTTTTCAGTTATCGGGGAATTATTAAATAAATTCTTCATTAGTGTTGTAAGCTAAATCATATTGTTGATCTAAATTTCAAAAGTCTTTAAATAGATTAAAATGAATTTTATTTCCAGTAAAATTATATTAATAATTAGATTCAGATTCATAATATTTTCTTTCTAATACAGTAGATGCTCATTTTTATGAATCTCTAATTTATGAACACTCATATTTTTAAAAAATTGTGGCTAGTTTTTATTCTGACACCTTAGACAATAATAATTTTGACCCCCATTTACGAACTAAAATTTTAAAAAATCTCTTTTTTACGAATTTTCATTTTTGACAAGCAGTTTTCTATTTATTTTATTTTTATTTCTAATTATCTAATATGAAGTTTTGTTTGTCAAGAGAAAATTGAGAATGTTCCATTGAGAATTTGTCTCAAAATCTGCTCTTTAAGAAACAAATATGTTTATCAGTTAAAGTAAGATAGAAAATTCTAAAAATAAGCAAAAAATTATAAAGTTAAAAATTGCCCCAAAATATGAAATTTCTAGGAACAGCATCTTAACAATTTTAAAAATTTGGGGAAAAAATTCTTGAAAGAGGAAACAATACTCTAAAATGTTATAGAGAAGTAAAACATCTTAAACTGAAACTGTTTTGCTTGCTTAGCTGAGGAAAAGGAAAGGAATGAATGTTTCTGTTGATGGTAATGTCATTAAACATAAATCCTACTGATTTGCTATGAAGCAGAACATACAAGATTCCAAGGCTTCAGATGGTTGGTTCATATAATTTGAAAAGTATTTTGATTTTTAAAGAAATTTACTGTGCAAATGGAACAGTGAATAAAAATTTGGTAATTGAATGGGAAGAAGGAATTCATTACTTTCCAAGTAAAACCCAAATGATGTTTTAAACATAGACAAGGTATGTTTATTTTTTAAAATCTTATCTAAATCATTGAAATCAATAAATGTATTAGAGGGAAAAAGCAAGTGTTGCTTGCAGCTAACATTAACAAAAATCTGCCTCTGCTTTTCACAGGAAATTATTTAAAGCTTAGATATTTCAAAAACATTTAAAAACTTCCAATTTTATATCATACTAACATTAAGATTTGGATGACTTTAAGCCTTTATGAAATTGGGCTGAGAGACTTAGATCCATGTTTTTATCAGAGAATCATAAAGATTTCTGATTGCGGATAACTGCATTGCTCATGCTGAAGTCCCAGTTCTTGAATCGATTTTAATGAACTTTCTCCCACCTAATGTAATTTCTGTGTTACAGCCCATGGATGAGGGTATAATCAGCAGCTGCAACAGCTAATACCATTGAGCTCTTTTGCTAAGGCAGCTTGGAGTTGTTGCAGCCTTATGAAATTAACTATTTACGAGCAGTTTATTTATGATTTAATACTTAGAATCGTGTTACTAAAAAGTCGATAACAAGAAAGTTTCATGCAAGTCTTATTGTATTTTATTGTATTAAATTACTCTTAGTGAAGAAAGCCAAGGTAATTTACCTTAACTTGAGCAAAAATGAGTCACTCATAAATGGTGTCCAATAATGAATCCCTTTCCTGCCTGAAATTTCTTTCAAGGATTTTTTAAATATAGACTCGTATGTAATGTGTACAGAAGAAATGTGTCAGATGATAAAATTGATATTGAGCAAGCAAAAAAAAAAAAGATAGTAATAATAATAAATAAAATAAATAAATAAAATGATGTAGTGCAAAGATTGTCTGCTAAATAAGCACTCCTGAGTAACAGGCCAAAGGCATCATTTTGAGAGAAAACAGCAAAATGCTATTTTTTTATTGAAATTTTTAAACAGAAAAAGATAAATCATTGCTTAATTTTTCATAAATAAAGTGAAAATAATTGTTATTTTTGATTATGAATCTTATTTTGCATGTATTTGAAAAAAGTAGTTTGGTTTACAAAAAATCAGAGCTTAATGTCTAATGCATTATTTTTCTATTTTATGAACACCCTATTTTGTGAACTGTTTTGCTAGTTCCTATAAGTTTGTAAAAATGACCATATACTGTATTTACAAAATTTTATATATTTATTTCATGTTATTGTTCTTAATGTCATTATATAAAGTTCTGAAAAATTATTTTATTAATTTCTTTTCTGATCTTTTAGAATTGTAAACTTTATTTCATATCTTATGTGTGTTAATAAATTTAAAAAAATATGTTTTTAATGATGCACATAAACAGAATTATTCTAGTTTTCATTTAAACTTTCATGTGTATTTTATTCCATTATGATATTTTTCTTCATGAGATGTTTATGTACATTTGTTAATAAAACACAACATATGCTTAAATAATGCACAACAATTTTCTGATGTAAATATCTTAGAATGAATAAAATTTGAAAAAAAAATATTAATGGCTGTTTTACCATTCATTGGTAGAAATTTTATGCTTTTTATGAAACATAAAATTTCATAATTTTCAAAGTAAATTCTCTTTGAAAGTTTACTTTTTAAAGAGTATTTATTAATTTTTTTTTAATTAAAAGACACAAGAAAAAAAATCTTTCTAGTTTGAAAATAAAAATATAAAAATTACATCTATTTATAAATATGCAATTGTTTGAAATATTCTAATGACCCATTATGCAAATAATGCATTTCAAATATGCACATGAAAAATAAAAAATAACAAATCTATCTTAAAACATACTGGATTTTAAATTTAGAATTTTCCTTAATACTTATTTAGGCATAAAAACTATAAGTGTCATTAAAAATAATTCTCTATCTCAATGTATTTTATCTGCTTATGAAAAAATATGTTACCCTTAAAATGAGATAAAATGCATTTTCATTTATTTTCAAATCTTACAGATGCCTTCTGATTCTAATTATGGGCTAAATATTTTTGTTCAGAAATAATTAACAAAAGTATAAATAAAAATAACTAAGAAAATGGGAAAAAATTAGAAAAAGAGGTCTTATATAAAACAATTATTTCAACATAGGATTGTTTGTGCTTCACATTATTTGATGAAGATTTGTCAGTTTTTTGTTTTCTGTTTATATTTTATTTTGTATTATTGCAATGGAGTTCACTTTTTAAAATTATATTCTCAAAGTTATGCATCTTTTGTTTGGTAGCTATCTTTGCTTTATATTACTAAGATACCTTTATTTCTTTAAGCTGTTAAATTAAATCTACGTTTCATATATTATAAAATCTAGAAAACTTCTTCAAATTATATACTGAAAAATCAGAAATTTCAAAACTTCAGGTTTTTATTAGAAACATATGGTTTATAAAATTGTCAGTCTTATTAGATTAAGAATGAAACTTTTATATAAGCATTTTAAATTTTAAGTTGTAAATAAAATAGTTATGTACTACAATAAATAGTAGTATTTATTTTTTAGGAATACAAAGCTTCACATAATATCTAGTTTAAAGGAAAGTACAAATTTAAAAAAATTTAAATTTTTTTATCTGTATATAATATCACATTTATGTTATTAAATTTTGTAGGAAATATTATTTTTCTAGGTATTTACCTTTCTATATTTATTTAAACAGTAATTGGTTTAATTAGCAGACAATAAAATGCTGCTTAATAATAATTTTATTTTGTATATGAAACTATATTTTTTTTTAAGGAAAAGAGTATTATTTATGAAAAAAATCTCACAATGTCAGGCACAAAAATAAAAGACAATATACGAAATTCAGAATCAGTTGAGGAATGGTTAGACTAAATCAGTAATATTTGTTTCATTTGTAATTTATTGTTTGATCAGTTTTACTTGTTTTGTTTTTAATAGTTGAGTCAAATGTTGTACAATTAGCTGTGGTGTCCAGTTGCTGAAAAATATTTTTTAATTTAAAATTTCTTATTAAAAATACTTTAAATTATTACTCAGATAAAATTGTTATCAAAATTATGTTAAAAATATTTAACCAAAAATTAAGGCAACTGGTCAGCTGTATCTATAATGTATGTGTTTAAAATGTTCCATAGGGAAATCTTATGTTTCTCTATAAAGTATGTATCATTCTATATGAATATTTAACAACTTAATTTAGTACTAGGCATTAATTTTTTTACATATTATTTTTTATGTATATCTTAATTTCTTTTTTATATATCCAATTTTTTTTTATTTATTTTTTGGCAGATAACATGTTTATTCTTATATTTGCTTTATACTTCTGTAACAGCTTAAAAAACTTTGTATCAGTATCAGTAGTAAAGCAGAAGAAAATTTTTATTTTATATTTACTGATTATTTTTAGGAAACAGATATAATTAATTAGTTATCTTTGAATACTAATTTAAACTTTTTTCCCTAAGATATAATAAAAACAGATGTGTGTGTTATTGATACTTTACTAATTATCATCAATAATAACTGGAAAGAAAAGAATATTGATAAAAAAAAAGTTGGAAAATATTCTAGTTATCTGTACAAACTGCTGTTGCTAATTGTAATTGAATTTAAGTTAACAAATTTGTTTTATTATTCTTACACATGTGTCATATCATCTTGTAATAATCTCAGCTTCTTCACTTGCCTTCAAATTTTTATGCCACATAGTTGATGCTTGTATTATGGATAGGACTATTCTGGATTTGCTGTAAATTAAAATAAGTAACATAATAATATGGAAAAGATGATAATTATGGAGATTTTACTGTGGATCACAAATTCTAAAATTTATGAATGCCAGGAAAATTGTATATTTTTTTTTATAAACTGAGATTATTTAATAAAATTAAATACATTTTATGTATATTTAATTTTACAAAATGTTGTAATGAAGAGGTATTTACACATCTAGCATATGAAGTTAATGGAAAAATCAATCTTACATATGCACTGAAGGAAATATTATCTAATTGCATGCTATATATTAAGAAATGTATATTAGTCTATCTCATTTTTGTCCAGTTGTGAATTTAATGAAGCAGTGATTTTAATTGAAACTACATTAAATGTATATGAATTTCTGCAAATTAAAAATTTTATAAAAATGATACTACAATTACTAATTAATACAAGAAAAGAAAAAAATTGCTTGCATTGAAAAATGACATTACTAAATTCCATCAAATTACAATTTAATGAGTTGATTACATCTGTACTTTAAAAATTTAAAATTCTGAATGTGATGCTAGTAAATTTTAAAAATTGTGAACAGTGAAAACATACATCAACATGACAATAAAAGCCTTAAAATATCCACCAATTTAAATTTTTTTATTATTACTTAAATTGATTATCTATATGCTAAAAGCAATTTCAGAATATTATGCTCAGAAAAGCTTAACTAAGTATTCCTTTATATATTCTCAAATACTTGCTGATAAACAGAATGAATTTAAGATTGTTTTTGAGAATGATGTAAATTCTTTCTGTTGATAATTTCTCTTTCATTTTCTGTGACAAATGGTGTCTTTGATCTTTGGCATGTAGTAAAATTGTGTCTCCGATTTTCACTTGGTAATGCAGTAGAATAGATAAATAAGAATTTTCTTTTATTTAAAATCTATTTATAGAAAATTTTATTTTACAGTAAAAATAGCTTAATTTTTATAAAGCAAATTATAGTTATTAATTTGTTAACATTTCTTATCAAGCAAATTATATTCCATTTAATTTTTAAAGATTAATTATTTTTTATTATGATAACATATTTTTTTCAGATTATAATCACAGAATTTTTAAAAGTTAAGAGAAATATTTGTATACATTCCTGATATAAAAGGAAAAATATTTGCCATAAAGTAATACTTAAAATATTTTTTTCATTTCATTTCATTATAGACTGTTAATTAAATTGTTAAATAACTTTGAATAATTTCTTTCATGTATAAATTTTTAAAGTTAAATTTCAATATAAATACCATAACTATGATAAATATTATATTGATCTCACATTGAAAAATATCATATTGTTGTATATCAATAAAATCTAAATTAATTTTTCTAATATTAATGTAGCAATGAAAATTCTAAACATCGACACTCGCTTTTGTAAATTTGTAAAAACCAGTATAACATTTGTAAAAAATCAAAAATATATATTAGATTATTAAGATGTGATTTTTTAAAACCAAGTTATGCTTTTCTTTATAAATACTATTAGAAAGAATTATTTAGGATTGGACTATAAGGAAATACTAACAAAATAAGATTCATTTTAAAAACAATATTTTCATTTTATTAATTGTATTTCAGACGATTTTTTAAAGTTCAACCATGTCTAACTTTAAGATTTTAGAATCAATCATATGATACTTTGAAATCTTTTATGTTCAGCTTTGACATTATCATCAATAGAATCATTCATTCCTCTCATATATCTAGACCAAGCAAGCAAAAGATTTTTAAGTTTAGGATGCATTGTTTCTCTATAATATTTTTAAGAGGGAGCACTTTTATTGGTACTCGTATGTTTGTTTCTCCAAATACGACAATTTTTTTAACAGAACTGTTTCAATATCCCTCTCAGCGAATGAAATTTATAAAATTATTTGTTCAAATGAAATAAAACCAACTAAAGCATTGCTGAGTTCAAACTTTTAAAGGTATTTCCCTCCTCTATATTCTCATGCCTGAAGAAGACAGGAGACAGCACTACAGTTCTTTCCCCATCAAATATTTGATATCCATGTATCTTCTGTATTATTCCAACAATGTCTGGACTGCCAACGCTTGTGGTTTTGTTGTTGAAGAATGAATTAAGTTCTCAGATGTTATATAAAATGGAAATCAATTAAAAAATGCTAGATCATTTGAAATAAAAATAAAATAAACAAAAAAAAGAAAACTATTTGTCAGAAAGGAAAATTTTTATAAAAGAGGAGTTTCAAAATTTTAGTTCATAAATGATGGTTAAAAATCATAGTGTAAGGATAGAGACTAGCCACTTGTTTATAAAAATCTGAGTGTTTGTAAATTAAAAGTGTGTAAAAACAAGCATCAGCTCTATTAATGTGTAAATGCAGTAACTAATACAATAATATTAAATATAAAAAGTAATTTATTTATATTATTTTATTTTAATGTGCTTAAAAAACTATTTAATGAAAATTACATTTGTGATAATTTTTGGTTTAACTAATACAAAAGTACTTGTTTTCATGAAATCTTACATCATAAGTTTATCCTAAATTTTCATCATTATTTCATAATTCTAAATTATCTGAAAGTTTCTGATAAGTGATTTTCATTTAAGCGATTTTCAAGTTGGAAAAGTGATTACTTCTAAATTTTCAATGTAATTACAGGCATAGAATACATTTGAAAACAGGAAATTGTTTGAATTTTTTTACCTCCAAACCTAAAGTTTTAAAATTTTAACGTTGTTTATATACTGCATACCATTTTCTCTGTATTTTTTGAATGACATATTATGCATTTAGTTTTGGTGTACACCTGTACGATAGCACAACTAGAATAAATGAAAAAATATATATATTTCGTCTGCAAAATTTGGGAGTATGGATTTATATTTCTTTGTTTTGTAATGCAATTCAATTTTTCATTATGTTCACATGTCAATGCTTAAAGGTGAAAGCGAGAAATATTTTCAAAGATTTTACTTCTCAAAATCATTTTTCCCTAGTAAATTTCCTGTTACAGAAAGTTAAATTTTCTTCTGCTAATTTTGGTTTTTTGCTCTCCTCAATTTAATAATTCAAGTAGGATCGCATTTTTTTGTATTAAATCTTGGGTTTTATTTCATCCCTTATTTAAAAAAATTAAAGATATATATTATGTTTTTGTTTTCTGCAAATACATCTATTAAAATGGGTGCTTTCTAGTTTTCTTTATTTCTACCTCTACAAAATTTGAATATGGTCTACACTCTACAGAAAAATTTTCCACAAGGTAATAAATAATGCATTGCAGATGTTAAGAAACTTTACAATGGTTACATTGTAATGTGGTTCATTGTGCAATTTCAAATATGTTTAAATATTACATGGCACATTTTTCATTACAAATTAAAAGATTAAAGTAAGGAATATGTGCATTTAAAATTGCAAAACATATTTAAATTATTGCAAAAGATTCAATTTTAATACTTAATTATGTTACTGTTCTATAGTATTTTATAAAAAATAATTGAACAAAACACTGTTTATCAGAAATTTCATTATAAACATAGAATTATTATTATTATTATTATTTGAAAAGAAAAACAAAAACATTGGATATTTGACTTTTTTAAACATCACTGAAATATGTGTTTTGTTCTTTCTTGAGTGTATTTTATAATAACAATCGCTATAAACCTAAAATTTTTACAGCATTCTTATTCTGTAGTTTATGCAATATTCTGTTGAAACAAAGTCAACATTTTTCTTAAAGTCTTAAATCCTTTAAAAATATATTTTTTGAGTAATATAAGTATTCTCTTAATAGATTTTTTTGTAATTAAAGATGGAATTTCCTATCTTAGGAATTAGGTGAAAGATCAAGATTAGATTAAGTGTAAGAAAACTGTGCTTAAAAGTATTACATCTTTAATTAATTGAAATTTGATTTACTCAATTTAAGACATTCAATTTGAACTGGTAAAAATGTATAGTAATTGCTATCTAAAAATTAAAATCAATTCTAATAAATCCTCAGCACTTATCTTTAATATTAGAAAACACATATATGTATTACTAAATAAAATCCATGTTAGCCTAAGAGCTAAGACATCCTGCTTGATTCTAGGAATGTTAGAGATTTGATAACTGGGTAATTCAAAGACTTGTGATATAAGTGATGTCAACTTTTTCCAGATCAAGTAATACCTTTGGAAATCTTCTGTTTAATCCCAGCTTCTACATGTTGAATTACGTTATGATTATGAAGCAATGATGGTTTACTTAGTACTTTTGTTTGTCACTAAATAATTTTTTTTGCACATGAGGACTAATTAGATTTGGATCTTGTAATTTAATGTGGATTCTAAATCTCTATAAACCTCTTGCTCAAGATGAAAATCAAACCCATGAACTGAAGCCCAAAATTCATCCCATTCAATTGCCAGTTCAGTGGCACACCTTATAGGTGACCCATTATATAAATTAAAATCAAATTTGTCTTTTATAATGCATGATATTTAAAAATTTAAAAGTGACTGTCCATTGGAATATATATATATATATATATATATATATATATATATATATATATATATATATATATATACACTAATAGATCATAATAATTTATGTTTAGTATGTAATATTATTTTTATTCTAAATAATATAAACATTCAATTATTTTTTTATAAAAATTATAAATATGATAATAAAGTGTAAATTATATTACATTTATATTTTTTACATTTGGTAATAATTTTTTACCAAATTTATAAAAGCTGTATTCTTTATGTATTTTGCTTTTCTGTTTTCTGTTGTATTTTTTTTTTAAACTTGATTTTCAAACAAGAGGAAACAGTTGTTTTCATATTAAAAAGGAAATTCTTTATATTCCTCATAATTCTTATGTAAAATTCCATACATGATTCAAGGAATTGGATTTGTATTTGAAATACTGTGATGATTTGTTTAGTTGAAAAAATTGGGGGAACAATAAAAACTAATTTTCTGTGCTCTCATGATAAGCATTGTGAGGCTACTTCTGTTACTTTTAAGTCATAGGTACTGAAAAGTTTTGAGTAAAAATTTTATTTATGGTGACATAATATAGTTGACTTAAAATTTCTAATTGAAAGTAACAAGAACAATATTACTTTCAGAATTTTGATTAAAAAATGCATGCATTTTTTATCCATGAAAATATTACAATTTACATAGCAATTTGCAATGCTTTATTGACGAGTATTTCTGTTATTGATTGGTTTTTGTTTTTCTTAATTGTAAATCTGCTTTACTTTCATGTGTTAATATATTAACAATTAATTTACCGAATTGTAATTAATTTAACTAATTGTAATTGTGTAAGCATGGAACAGTTTGGTAAATTTAAATTATAATAGCCTATGTTTTGTAATTATAATAGCAAATGTTTTGAAAATACATTTGCTAAATGTTGAACTAAATTATAATAGCAAATGTTTTGAAAAAGAATTTTCATTACTATATATCCAATTATGATTTATTTAAAATCACATTTGATTACCTACAGGCTATCCAAAAATACCGGACATTTGTAATTTCAGTTTCACAAAATAATACTAAAGAAGACTAAGCAAATTTTAGTCTACTTAGTAAAGCAGTAATTGTTTAAAACTTGAATTTTCATATTCAAATTTTTTATAGTAATTTTGGGATTGGTTAATGAATGGTTTGGTAAAAAATGGTTTGCATTGTATTATTTAATTTTTACTACTAAATCAGAAATATGTTGCGTTAAATGTAGACTTTTATATCATTTATATTAGGGATTGGTAAAAAATGGTTTGCATTGTATTATTTAATTTTTACTGCTAAATCAGAAATATGTTATGTTAAATGTTGACTTTTATATCGTAAAATTCACATTAACTTTAAAAAAAGTTACTAGAGCAATAGGATTTTTTTTTTTTGTGAGAAGAATTCTAAAATAAAGAATAGAAATCGGATTTAAAATCAAATGAATGAATGTTTGCAGTTTCTACAATTTTTTTTTTTTTTAAAATTAATGGACTACTTTTATTTTTTATTTATGATTTTTCAGGAAAATATTTACAGAATTGTGAGCACTGTTAGTGTTTCCCAAAATATGATATCAGCTTGCAGTAAAAATCATACAAGAATCATTAAAATTTTATATTAAATTTGATTTCTAGATGACATGTTTGCTATTGATAAAACTGAAGTAAATCTTAATGGATGCTTTACTTTGAATACTTTTGTTTAGCAAGAGAGTGTTTATATTAATTTTTTACATTGTGATTTTATTCCTAATTTTGTTAATTAATTGTGATTATTTTCTTAAAGTTTTTGGGATATATTCATTGTGCAATTTTATTTTTCTCTTCTAAGAAAGCATTATTTACACTCTTCATAAATTGCGAATTATTTATTATACTCTATATAACAAATGCTCTATTTCATTTATTGAATTTGCATTAAAAGTGTTTTATTTAAGGAAAAAGAGGGTAATTACTTAATTTATTTTATTCCCCACAGCTTTATTTTTTGTTCTGGATGTTCATTTTTAGCAAGTAAATTTACATTGATTTGATTTAGCACAGATATCATTAATACCATTTGTAAAAATTTTTACTATATTTCACTTATTGTTCTCACTATTATTTATGTTCCACTGTATCTCATATGAAATGTAGCTATAATAAATATCAGTAAAATCTCATAACATTTTTTTAATTAATCAGCTTGTATGAAGTAATTTTAACTGAATTCTTAAAATAATTAAATTATTTATCTTTATTTTGAATTCCTTATTTAATCAGCAATTTAAACATTTTAATTTAGGAAAACACATATTTCATTGAAATTAAACTATTTATACTCCATGACTTAGTGATTACTAAAGATTTCCTGTCAATGTAATAAAAGAATGTTTTCATTGTTAATTTGTTTATGTAATGAAAAAGTTACCTTATTTAGAAGGTACTTGTGATACCAAAATGATCTTTCTGTTTATGAAGAAAATGAGTAATTTATTTATTTATAAATTATTTATTTATGATCTTATGTTAAGCAATTGTGATATACAATGCTCAGAAAGTGATTAAAAATTGTTGCATATTTTTATACAAATGTGATTAATAGTTTATCATCAAAATTTTTTATGTGTATGATTTTTGAGCTACTATGCTTATATTTTATTTAATTGCTTTTTTTGTTAGAAATTTGAAGAGCTGAAAATATATGAAAAAGATGATCCTGATAGCTGTCAGACAAATCTGCAAAAAACTTATTCAAAAAATGTGCTCAAGTTTTTAAAGGATTTAAAAACATCAAACAGCTCTTTTCTTCAAGCATTACAAGATATTGACCTTCTTGATCCAAATTTGGATTGCATTAAACTCTTGCAGAATATTGCTATAGAACAAAATTTTGATATTCATTATATACCTATTGAGCAAAAAGGAAAAAATGGTATGTTCTGAAGATACATTTATTAAGTTTGACAATTTTCTAATAAATTGTACTTTTCTGCTTACTATAGCAAAAAAATAAATAAAGTTATTTTTATTTGTTTCAGTATCTCACTTTATGCTTTCTTTTAATTTCCTTTTTTGAGCTAAATCTACAAAATTTATTCTGAAATAAGAAATTTATTCAATTAATGATAAGGAAATACTCATAAAAAAATAGGATATATGAATTAAAATTAATATTAGATGTTAAAACTTATCAACAAATAAAAATAAATATATTTAAAAATCCTAAAAATAATTGCTTCAAAATATACTATATTGTGAATTAATTGAGACAAATATAAAAATTTTCACAAATGCTGCTTAATTGGTGTAGGTTGACTTACATGCAATCTAATACAAAATATGTTCTCCTCTACCTTGAATGAGATCCTATTCATGGTTTGTTATGGATTCTATTTAATTAGAACATAAATTTTTTATCTTGTTTTCACAAAAATAAATTTCTATAACATTCTCAATCACTGTTTTCTTTGTTGAGTAGTTCATTATACTCACTTGTTTTTTTACAATGCACCAGAAATTTACACCATGAAAATTACCAGGCCAATCCAAAACAATTAATTTCTGTTCTTGAAAAAATTTCCTGATTAACTCAGGAATATGGCATGAGGCCACATTTTGTTGAAAGATACCAACATCAGTGAACGTTTGCATCATAGATACAATTTTTCTTTATATTTTAGAAATGTATTTTGTCAAGTTAATGCTCTTTTCAATTGGTACTTAGCTAGCAAGTACTCCAGAAGTAAAGTAATTCCAAAATATCTGTTTATAAGGATGCTTTACTTTGTATAAGTTGTTGTTCACTGATTGGTTCTCCCTCATTTTGCTTGACAAATTTTGGGTTTAAATCCTTGTACTGAAAAATGTGTTTCATCGCTGAATATATTCTTCCTGTCTTATGCAATCCACGATTGGTATTTCTTAGTCCAATTTAAACCTTTTTTCTTGATTACACGTTGTTAATAACTGTTTTTTTATTGTTGTTATTGCAAATCTTCCATCTTTAATAAGCCTTTGTTGAACTGCCGATGTATCCACACTCACAGCAATTGCTAAAAATTCTCTCTAAATATACTTTTTATTTTTTTTTGCAAGAATAAATTTTATTATTTTGTTCAGGAAATTGGTTGGTTTGAGGTATGGTCTTACATTTGCATCCACATTTGTTCTTTCATTTTGGAGACATTGCCCCAAAACACTTTTGTGATTAATAATCCTAGAAACTCTAGATTTTCCAACTTCAATTGCTATAGCAATTCCCCTAACAGTCATAGAAGTATGCTGACTAAGAATAATAATTCTAGCTCTTTTCCTGGGAATGTTATCTATTTTTTAAATACAAGTCAGAAATTGACAATTCATACAATCTATTACTTCTCTCTGCAACTAAAGGGAAAACATTTTGGCATGTCATGATCACGTCATCAAATTGATTTAGACAAGTCAATGGCAGCTGCACATTATAAGAACATGCAATTGAAACTCGTGTCAACAGTTCAGATTATTAATAAAAAAGGACAAGATGAACCTACTGTTATAGACAACAGCAACAACATTTATTTTACAAATAACACAAATACAAGACAATTAAACATTAATGCAGGAATTTTAATAGAATATTGTTTTACCAGACTTATTTACCCACATTCTTCCTGCTTGGCATACAAATGCCTTTAGCTGTTTGAATGCTGAGCTCAGGCACAGTTCATGCGTATGCTCTAACAACTGACTTGAGGCTGAAAATCCCCAAGAAAGGAACAATTCTCTTAAAAAAAAATATGCAAGTTCCAAATAATTCTCACAATAATGTATTTTAAGAAAAAAAAAGAATTTATCTAGAATTTAAGTATATTAATTAAGAGGTTATATATGAAATTACTAAGTGCTTATTTATATAATATGTCATCTAAGATGTATGAAACGGTAATTTGTGAAAAATTTTTTATTTATTTGATTTAATATTGATTGATGGCAAATTTCGATGCCTATTTATATAAGATATCTTGGATAACAAGTCTTTATTAGTGCCTATATATAATATATAGTGCTTATTTAAGTCTATGCACAGATGAATAGGGCAAGTCCTAATTTTTTTCTTAAAACCTGATTAATTTAATGATAAATACCACATAAAATAATATGCATATATTTTATTTATTTGAATGAATTTCATTTAATTTAAAATATGTATATTAATATTTAATAGGAAATAGTTCTGTGTTTATGGTGCTTAGAGAGCTTGATCACATGATTTAAACTCCATCACAAATATTTGTTATGTTTTAGGAAACTGTGTAACTGTTTTGAATCTCTCATCTAAAACATTTATCACGTTCATAATTATTTTACAAAAATAATTGCTCATATTTTTTACTAAATTTCACATGTGGCAACATCGCATGTTGATGCTTTTTATAACTTTTGATATATCCCATGTTAAAAGCATTTTGTTAAACCATATTATACCTGATTTATTAACTTCATTTACTATTTTTAAAAATACCATTACTTTATGTTTTTCTGTCTGTAGTATACTGTGGCTCAGTTTAATTTAATTGTATGTATTCATTCCAGTTATTTTTATTTTTGTAATTTTTCTTAATTTTTAGATATTCATTCAGAATTTAATTGTATTAAAAAAATTGAAATGAATCATACTAACCAAGGTTTTAAAAATTTGCACTAATCTTATTTATTTCTTAATTTTAATTTTAAATGAAATAAAAATGAGATGTTTATACTGTTCTGTTAAAATTCATACCTTTATATAATAGATAAATAACTAAATTAAAAATCAATCATTTAAACATTGTTTTGAGTTTTACAATTAATTTTAAGAAATTTAATTAATGGAAACACTTTTGATAATAAATATGTAATGTAGTAATATTTTTTATAGGTAAGATGATTCAATGAAATTTGTTAAATGATAAACATAACATTTCAAATTGTTTCCCTAATCATTTAGATGACTAAAATTGAAAATTTTACAAATGTAATAGTTAAAATTTAAGAAAAATCTTTAATATTTCATCTGTCTTATGCAGTTACATATATGGTAATTATTTATGTTATTACATTTGTTTATATATTTCTTCTCTGCAATCAGTGTTTTTCCCTTCAACATTTTTGTTTTTTTCATAACGTTAAAGAAAAAATTTCTTAATCTTACTAAGGATACAACCTTATTTTTTGTGAAATGTTGAATACAGTTTTGTTTATTATTTTATTACATGTTTATAAAGTATGAATAGATAGATAAAAATAAGTTAACCCATTTCTTTCAGATAATTTTTATAAATTTTAAATTTCGAAATGTCTTCTCAATAGACAATATTTTGTTCATGCTAATCAGGCTTATAAATCCTTGTTGACTTTTCTCTTTTTCTAAGCATATATTAAAATATTATGTATGCGAGAACTGTGTATTCAGCAAATAAACATTTTACATACTTATTTTTATTGTAAACAAAAAGGAGTTTTGGTATGCTAGTAGTTGTTTTCTGTATAGAAAAATGCTTTAAAATAAAAGTTTTTGGAAAAATGCAATGAAAAATTTTATTTCCAATAAGATGAATTATAAATAAATCTCAAAACTGTTTGATTTTATCGATTCTTAATTTCTTTTAGCACTACACCATTTCTGATTGACTAATTTTGAAATTGTTATAAATATTAGCCATACAGTAACTTTATTGTTAATGGCTACATCTACAGAATTGCTTGAGATTGAAGTCGTGAATAAAAAATTAGCTTTTGTAAAAATAAGTTTCATTGAAATATCAAATAAATAACTTCATTTTTAATTATAGAGCAGAACAGAAACATTACTACCAAAAAAAAAAATTAATTACACTCTATTTTTATTTGCAGCTTTTATGTATTTCATTACCTCAAATCACAAGATGATGTCATAGTTGACTACACTGCATAGTTGCTATTAAAATTAATATCTTTTCTTCAATACCTGTCATTTCATAGCTTCAAAATTATGTTAATTTTAATGAGTAGATATTAACATTTTATGAAAAGTAAATCATTCCAATATGAAATCTATAACTACTAATTTGTAATACACTTACCTTTTATTGTGGTTTGCAGACTGAATGGTGGATACATCAAAATATTAACATTCATTAAAGATTTGAAAAATGTGTGTGAAAATTTTTTAGTTGAAGATAATTTTGATACATAAAACAGCAATTGAAAATTTACTAATCTATTTGTAAAATAAGAAAAAGAAACATGATAATAATCATTACTTTCTAGAGTATTCACATTAATAAGGAAACTATTTAAAATCTATGAAAAAAAGAAATATTGCAAATGAATTAATGTTCTAATCTATTAAATAATAGTATATCACTGATATATATATATCATTATTAATATTATTAAATGAAAATTACATTGTATTTTACATATTTTTCATTCATATTTTGCTTTAGAGATTTTTGTAATTTCTTTAAGTATTTGATAAAAACGTTTTACAATTTCATTTTAAATATGACTGTTGCATAAAAAAATTATGTGAATGAATGATTACATTACTTTTACCTGTTCTTGTTTGCTTTGCATTTCTTAAAATATTTGAGTAATATAATACTATGAAATTAATGAACTTTATTTGAGATATACTATAAATACTTTGAGTTTCAACTATCCTTTTATATTTTATTGCATATAATAACTGTGTTTCAATTTTTATTATGAAATAGTTAAAAATTTTGAAGACCTACTTATTTTTTTAGGTGATTATCATTGTTTAGTTCAGATCACATCACTACCTGTTGCTGTTTGCTTTGGATCTGCAGTTTCTAGAGAAGAAGCAAAGTTGAATTCTGCCCGTAATGCTCTAAATTTCATTCAATTAATGTGCAAAAAATGATTAAATAAAAGATTTTATAATAAGCATCAAGGCCTTTGAAATTAGTAAGTAGTCTCCTTTTATGAACTTAGCTAATTAGACTTTACAAATTATTTTTATTCATCATTGCTTAATATATTTTCAATATTGTATGATTATCATAGTTTTAAAATTAATTTTTGAAATTAAATTGTATAGTCATGTGTGTTTAAGCTTAGAAATATGCATCTGGCTTATTTTATATTACTTATTTTATTATTAGAAAAATTTTGATACAAAATAATAAATTTAATATGTAATAATATATTTAATTGATGTCATATTCAATCTACTAGTTTATTATATTTTTTATAGGCTCCTAATCTCTAATAAAGATGATGGTCATACAGCATTTACAAAGATCAGGTCTGTTTGGTCATTTTTAATTCTTTGATCACCCTGGAAAAGTTGATACTTCCAATGAGTTTAGGGCACTTTTTTATCCTAAAATTTTACAAATGAAAATATCAGTTTCAAGTGTATTTTAGTACATGAATGAATTAATATATCAAAGGCATATCATTGCAATGTGATCAACATTAAAAGTATTCAATCATAAGTAATTTTATAAAATCGATTATACTCAATTACACTGATGGGAATTTTTGATTGAAAATAATTTATATTTGAAATGTTTCTTATGAATGAAATATTTCCACATTTGAAATGTCAAATAAAATCAATAATTGTAAACAAATTATATCACATATCATATTTCAATAGAAATTTTAGTTTAATTTTTGGCTATAAACGATAATTTCTTTTGAATTCTGAAAAATTTTTGTGTTTGCAACTATTTAACATGACAAAAATTTATTTTTAAAAACTATAAAAAATAACTTATAAAAATTAAATTTTGTATTTTTCAAGTTAATTATTAATTTAAAATTTTTACTTAAATTGATGTCTGGTAACATGTTTATTTTAAGAATATTTAATCTTACTTGCAGTTTTCACAGTTGTACATACAGAGAAATGTCCCTGTATAAAAATAGAAAAAAACGTATTCTTTTATTGCTAGAAAAACATTCAATATTTACTTTATAAACATTAATGAAAAATAATGAGCCGAAATTTATCGTACTTATTAAACATGAATAAATTTTCAAATATTACTAATACAGATAAATCTAATGAAACAATTGATCAATTATTTCATTTTCTGTATTCCAATCTATTCAAAATTAATGTTCCTGCAAATTTGCTGCATTTTCTTTTTGTTGTTATATCTATACAAAAATTTAAAAATAAAAAATTATGAAATTAAATTCTAATAATGTAATTTTTTTTATTATTGTTCCATTGTTATGTGTATTCATATGTATGTAACAATGATTAATAATTATATATTCAATAAACATATATATATATATATATATATATATATATATATATATATATATATATATATATATGAATTTTAAATTCTAATGTATACAAAGTTAAAGATTAATGGTTCTATTACAAAATTTTTTAAGTAAAAGTATGAAATGCTCCCAAAAGTAAATTAAATTTTTTAAACAAAATTTTGTAATTTTTAAACAATGTCCATTTTAATAAAAATATAAATAGAAATGTATATTTTAGTTTAAAATGTAAATTTATTTTACACTGCTAATCATTTATAAACATTATACTGTTTCTAAATTTAGTGTACATAGTAACTGATATACTGTATTTTCAAGTATATAATTTGCAGCAGCCTGTTAACCAGAGGCCTTTTTTTTTTTTTTTTTTTTTTTATAAAAAAAAGCTTTGCATAATAATAACAGCAGCTATTTTTCTAATAAATAGTCGAAAATATAGACTGCTGATAACTTAGATGATGGCTTAGAAATTTACTTTTAAAAATTAATTGGTGGAATATGTTTTGCTATTTGTGAATCAATCTATGTCATGTAAAGGTTCCAGAAAAAAATCAGGGGAATGATTTTATTTGTGACTAATTTTATAAGTGTGAAGTTTAAAAAATAATTCCCTGAGACAAATTGAAAATGTTATTTTTAAACTGAACTATTATATTCTTTCAAGAAATTAATTTTGTATCTAAATTAAAAGTTTATTTAAATTTGGACAAATTATAATGGAATTTTAAGAATTTTTCAGAACAAACCTAAGTTTACAATTTAAAGTTTGCTAAACAGAAATCTGTAAATTTGCATTAACAACTTAAGTTTTGTAATATTGTTACATTTGTTACATATTTTATTAAAAAATCACACTGCTTTTAAATATTTGGATTCCTTATTTACTAAATTATGTGTAAAATGTCTAAAAATTTGTTCATAGTTTTTGTTCGTTTAAAATTTTAAATAAATGCAGTATCTTTATTAATATGCTTTTTTCAATTTTATTTACCATATTTTTATAAATTTAAGTCACTTATAATATAAAAGTGTATTTTATCATTTTCAAAAGGAACCATTTTTTTTAAATCAATAATTATTTTTGGAAGTAGGGGCTGGTCACAGAGTTTTTAATGGCTAATGCATAGTGGAAAATCAGTTTCTTGATATTGTTAAATGATGTAATTGTTAAATATTTGTAAGTCATGTATATATTTATACTAGTCATTAAAAGTAATTTAAAAGTAAATTATGGATTTTTAATTTCGTTCATCATGGCAGCTTCATCTGACTATTCCTTGACAAGATTTTATCATTGTGTGTAAAAATTATCTATGCAAAATGTTTGCCAATAATGTAATCATTTTCATTAGAATAAATATTGGCTAAAAAATTTGCCTGTCTTTATTTTATTAAAATAAATGTATTTAAAAAAATATGTTTAACATGAAATCCCTGTTTACAATGTATTTACCAAATTGTAAAAAAATATTTTTAAAGTTCTTTTATCATTATAATGATGAGTAAGTAACCTGTACTAAGATAATAGTAAATTTTTGAATGAAATATATTGGCCTGATTTATTTAAAAAAAAAAAAAATTTAACCATAAAAGTGTGTTGTATATTATACCTGGACATAATGAAGTCATCTATGCAAAAACTCATTAATTTGTTTTAGCAACATTATCAGAAGCAACAATGAAAAACATACTTAAGCATTTACACTTATGATTGTTATAATGTATATATATATATGAGAGTTTTAATTTGGTTTTCTTTAATTCACTTTTTGAATACTTCATTATGTTTTTATTCACTCATTTTTCAATCTAATGAGTAAAACTTATGTCAACCTGTATAAATTTATTCTCTCTGTATGCTTAAACTTTTCTAAATGTTATAATTCATTTGTATTGTTGAAAATGTCGTATTGCATAGCATCTTTATTCCAATATTGTTTTTTTCTACTGCTTCTAAAATTGCAAAATGTTCAGACGTAATCTGTACAATAATGAAATAATCGCCTTTTGCATATTTTTCCCGTGCCTATTTTATCTGTAGACATCAGCAGTTATTTGAATAATATAAACACGTAAGGAATAAAAGTATGTATTTACAAATGTGTGTGTTGAGTGTAGTGGGTGAATGAAAGAGATTATAAAATAGAGTAAATAAATTGATGATCAAACTATTTTTACCATAAAATTAATATAAATTGTTATTCTTATCGAAATAATATGTCAAAATTGATATGATACTCATTGTGAACAAGTAAAGGATTCATTTTTAGACTAAATTGCACCATCCTCCTGTGATCGTAGTTGATGGTAAATGACCATGACACGAAATCTTAGTTCCTAAAATTTGCATGTGAGGCAAAAATGCATTTTGCATAAAAGTTATATACAGGATTAAAAAAGAACTTTCAAATAAAACTATTTAGATTATATACTTCTGATATCAAAGTGTGAGGAAACAGTTTTATTTTTTACACAGTATTTAGTAATATTGCAAACTATTAAAATGTTTACGTAAATGTTACAGTCAATCTATAAAAAATATATGTTTAGGCATAATGTATGGAAAACTATTAAATTTTATCATTCTACTTTTAAAAATTAAATTTTTTGCACACATTGTTAATATTAATAAGTAAATATTCCTAATTTTTTTAAAATAAATTTACTTAAAAATGAATTTAAAAACTAATAAAATTTTACTAAAAATTATTCAGATTAACATTACAAAAATATACTTATAATAGAAACTACTATTTTACAAGGCAAAAGATAATTAAACCATTTTAAAGCATATCATAATTTTATAAGTGATTAAGCAAATTTCTTTTTACTGAATATAAAATGATTTATTAAGGAAATCCATAAATTTCTTTTTTGTTCAACATTACACAGATGGTAGTATGTGATGTGACATGAAATCAATACACTTAATTTAAATTATAAATGTGTAAAAATCATTTCTTCCACCTGTTTAAATAATTAATCATTCATTTCTGTTACAAATTTCTAAAAATTTAATAATCAAATCTATTTTCCTATAAATTCTAAGTTTTCAATGTCATCATTGTAGCCTTTCTGATAATCCAAATAGGTAATTGAATGGTTTGAACTTCAATAGTTATTGGGTAAGACTCCTAATTTGGGCATTGCTGTTTTTTACTGATTCAGTCTAATTATAATTTACTTATTTAAATAGTTGGTTCCGATCAAATTGGCCTCCATTCGCAAATATTTATATTGAATTAAGATTTGAATTTTTCCATCCTATCTATACAGAATTATATCAAAAACAAAACAAATTCTGCGGAGTTTGCAGAACTCCTGGAAATTCCTTAAATTCCAGAAAGAAAAATAATTTAAAGACCCTTGAAACTCCTGGAACTTTGACTTGACTCTTTGAAAATCGTGAATTATTCCTGGAATTTTTTCTTACCTTGAAGTATTTATTATTATTTTTTTGTAGAAAGTATAATTTTTTTGTTATAACATTTTAAAACTTTCAATAAAAATGTCGGAAAACTTAATTCAGTATTAGTTTTTAATATTGTCAGTAGATGGCGGCACAATCGATATTAAGTTTTTGTATTTTTAACTGTTGATTTGTAGTAACGTTTGCTACAATAATAGCTAGTTCAGTTACAATAATTTCATGATAATATGGTTTAGTTGCATTTAAATTTATGTGAGGTGAAGTTAAGTAATCAAACAAAAATCAATAAGTTTCGCAATTAAGACAGGCGATTTTAAGTTTCTCCTCTATTTGCTGCAGTTTTCCTTATATTGTATAAAATTCTTTGAATATTAATACTTAAATATAAAATTTTTTAATTAAAACTTACTTTCTATGTCACCCTTGATGAAAATTACATATAATTTAATTGAATCGAAATAAATTTGTTTATTAATGAAATAAAGACAAAATATGTAATATAACTGTTGGAAAGCCTTTTTAGTGACCAGTGGACACTGGAAAAGCCACACAAAGTGGCTTTTGTGTGGTTCAGAAAAAACACATATATACACCCATTTTCTGTTTTGCAAGAGTGACTTCTGTATTTCTAAAATGGGCAAATCGGGAATTAAATACTGTATGAAAGGGGAAAAAGCATATACATTTATTAGAACAAGCTACATCTGCTAAAAAAATCTACTCATTTAAAAGATTTTTTCACTTCTGCTGATCTTGTTAAAGAATGTGAACTCAAAGCATGCCCTGAAATTTTAGATTCATTTGTTTCTCCAAAAGAAGTTTTAAAGGCTGTAGTTCTATGGGAATCTAAAATTTTAAACAGTGGATTCAGCTACAATTCTTGTAACAATATAAATTGCCTCTTTCAAGCAATGTTTTCAAAGTGTGCTTATTTAGTGGTTTTTTGGAATTGCACCTTCTTTTTCCAACTTATTAAACAAAAAAGTTAAGAATGTTTCTAATTATGTGCTTCTCTTTGATGAGAACTTAAATAATTCTACTAAAATGGCTGATTTTTTAAAACGTTAACTTCATTGAAATATTGTAAATGTCAGAAGCTGCAGCCTATTCATTCTACACAATGCTTACAGTTATGGATATTTCTAGAAATTGAAGTAACAGCAAGTACAATTTACAGACTATTTAAATACTCACCACTCTTATAGGGATGATTTTGACAGCCTTGGCCCAGGCGTAAAATTTTCCTTAAAGTTTTGCAAACATTGATGGTTAGAAAATATGAATATAATCCAGTATTATGTAGAATGTTAATTATTTAAATAAAAAATTTTCTGTTACAGTTGCAAATTTATTGAAGGCTTTTGAAATTATCATTAACGTTTTTAACTTATAGTTTTTAGTTTCATTTTTTAATGATAAGATTGATTTGTGTGGTTTAAAAATAGTAATTTACAATTATTCATATAAGCAAGTCATTTTATGAAAAAATGTTCATTAGTTAATCGATTAACCATGAGCATTGAATTTATTGAAAAAGAAAGGCAAGTTAAAAAGTATATTTTAAGAAAGCAAGTAATACATCTTTTTTTCAAAAATATGATATTAAAAAATAAATTATGTAATTTATTTTATGTAAAGGCTATAAATTTTAATGTGATGGTCACTTCCACAACTAGCTAGTTGCAGAATCTCTGATTTCTTTTCTTTATTTCCAGCTTCACCTAAGACAGGAGAAAACCTTAACCTATTGACATTTAAATGATGTGCAATACTAAATCTTGTTAAAGAAAAACATAAGTTAAAATAGAGCATAAATTAATATAAATATTTTAAGTCATTTCATTAAAATAAAAATGCATTTGATAAATTGCTTCATCATAAATCACCATTTTCATATAAAAAAATAATTCAAGGCAGAAAAAAGCATTCAAAGTACTACATAAAACAACTTGAGTATAAATTGTTATCTATAAAAACTCTAGATATCAATTTATATTTTAATTATTAAATTTAATCAAAATGAATAAGAATGAGCTAATATACTATTGAAATAAAATTATGTACAGTTAAAGTGCCATCTCTTAACTTTGATATGTTATATTAAAACAATACAGATAATGTTAAGTTACATATATATAGTACAATAATATCAAATATAAGAATAATGAATGCACAATATATTGAAAGGTCTTCATTTATTTATGAATATTTATTTCAAAATTAATTATAAGAAAGCCATTTTTAAATTGATAAGATGTAGCATAATTTTTATGACTGACTTTAATATTTCGATAAAAATGGCTGATATGATGTAGCTGCAATTTTCAACCAGTTCTTAGAGTGCTAAGCAAATATTCGGAGTCGTAATCTTTTAATACTTTACTAATAAAATAATATTGAATGAATAAAAATCTTTTTGAATAATAAGGATAAAAACATTTGAAATATTATCAAAATTATTATTTCACAAATATCATGAAATTTTCAGCATTTTTTGAATATTTTCTCAATAACTTCAAAATATAAAAAAAGAAAACGAAATTTTCTAATATTGGCATAAGCAAGGGAAAAGTCTTAAGATTCAAATGAGAGAGAGAGAGAGGGATATAGTTGGTTGTATAACAATATTGCAAATATTAATTTAAAATTTTATTAATTAATGAAATTTTGAAAAATTTGAATCATCCTTGCAGATTAAAACTAATTATTAAGTGAATGTCTTTCATTTTGCTTTATCTGATCTATTGCTCATGTGTTACTGGCTTAAATTAATGGAAAACGGCTTCTCAAACATTTGATGGTGAATTTAGCCTTGTTTGCTGACACTTGTAGAATGTGATTTGAATGCAAGCAGCAAATTCGTAGAAAAGTTGGATTTATAACATTGTCTTAATAGATTGTGATATAGATGAAATATTATCTGACATCATGGATATTTTAAACCTATGAGAATTGCAATGAAGTGGCGTACCCAGAATCTCAAATGTAACAAAAGAAACACTTCTAATCTAATGGTTAAAAATCTAAATTTTTAACTTATTTCTCAGAGGCAACAAAATTATATACATATAAACAGCAACATTTCATGAATAAAAAATGTTGCATTACAGGCAGTTTACTCAAAGAAAAAGCCAATGAATGAAATTACTATTTAAGTAATATAATCAGACTTTTGGTCTTAATTAAGCAGTCATAATAATACATACTGATAGAACTTTCAAGATCTAGAAATAAATGTTTCCAGTTACATTTGCAATAAGCATCAAAATATAAAGGATAATTATAACAAATTAAAGATTGTGAAGTGATTTTTTTGTACTGCTAATCAAATTGAAGCTGAAATGGGAAGTTCAATACATGAATTTTATGTCGTTTTCACATTTCATGGGAATTCCTCATATTATGATGAAAATAATTTTTATTTCCCTAAAACATTGACATTTTAAATGGGGGAAAATATCATATATCATGTGAAAAAAATATAATATAAATAATTCATAAAATCGGAAAATTTCTGTTAAGTAAATAACATAAAAATTAAATTTTGAAATTTTAAGAAAAAATATCTTGTTGAAGTAAACAAAAATTTGATACACTACTCTAGTAGTTGGAAACTTGATATACCTTTTAAATAAATTATGAATATATTGCATCAATTTATTGTATTTAACTCATACATGTTGTATAAATACACAAACTATATTCATATATTATATAGTATTTATAGTAGTAAAATACTATGTCAGTATTTTAAAACTATTTTAATAGCAATATGTGAATATCGTTTTATTTTTATTCCAAAATTCTGAATTATAATTGATGTTTTCCACCTAACTGAGTTCACTGTAAGCACATTGGGTAATCTTAAATTGTTCAATTTGTTAATCCTGATAAAAAGTATACACTGTACTTATCATGAGAATATAGAAATCATCATGCAAGTTAAGTAAAATTATCAACAACTACAAAATATTCAAAAAATTAATATCATAATCTAAAATATATGCAAATAAACTGACATATCTAAGTTTACCCAAATAAAAGTTGTACAAAATTAGAATGGTTTTAATTTCATTCTTTGTACATGCTATAATACATTATAAAGAATATATAATGTAAAACAGAATGTATTTTAAACTACCATTGTCACAAATAGTATTATAAATTAAAATCAGAATATTTACAAGTACAAGAGATGGATTTTAATAAATTCATTTTAACTACATTAATTAAATTTCCCTTTTGATAACATCAATAACATATAATTAATGTAGCCAAAAAAAAGCATTGGAAAAAAAGCAATGACATAAATGCAACAGCAAAAATATAATTTATGAATGTTTGATCCACAAAATTTATTCTAAATGTAATAAAATTCTAAATAAAACGCACACTTAATGATTGCATTTTAAAAATTATGAAACTGTAAATAAAAATAACTAAAAAGGATACTTCTGATCTAATTTTTGTAGAATACTCCAGCTTAACTCCTTACAAAATGAATTTAGTAGGATACATCCATTTTCTAAACCTATAGCAATGATGTACCTGTAACAGAATACATAGGGATATATAGAAATAAATTACTGTAAATTTTCATAATCAAAGGTTATGAAAAGAATGCATGCATATGATTCTAATCTTATCAGTTTAAAATTTTCATCTATAATGAAAAAATGATCTATTTTCTTACAGAAAATGCATTTAGAAATAAATTTTGTAGATTAATGTTCTTATGATTTTTAGACGGTCAAATTTTTAACTTGTCTATTTTATTTATTTACATTTTATTTATCTCAAATGTAATTTTAATTGTGCTATATTTCCAACTGATAATATTTGCAAACTTCAAATCATGGTATTAACATCAGTAACATTATTGTAACTATCCATTAACTAAACTAACTCAAAATAAGTCTCCAATTATTTTTAATAATTGAAAAATTTTAATACTTTAAAATAAAAATCAATAGCTTATAATAAAAATAATCAATAATAAAAAATATATGTATAAATATTTAGTTCTTTAATTTAAAATTTTCACTTTATATCCATGTTTTAAGTACTAATATTAAAAAAGATTTTTATTTTCATTGCAGAAATTTTAAATTTTGTATGAAATATTTAATTTTAAAGGAAAAAAACATTAATTTACAAAATTATTATGCATAAAAAAGATGCACATGATAATAACATGGATTACAAATTGTTACATATCAAAGTTTTTGTTTTCCAATATAAAATTCTACACTTTTTTCAATACATGTTTTGTTAGTCTAAAAATGATTTAAAATTCAACATTTTAATTATTTTATTAAAATTAATTTTAAAATAAACATACTTATTTTGAATTAATTTAGGTGCAATAGAAATTGCAGTTGCTGAATCTTCCACTTCTAATAACTTTGAACACAAAGAATACTGTTCTTGCAGAATTTGTCCCTCTTCTGAATATTTACCCCACATTGCAACCTATTTGTAAAAATCTTGAATATTGTATTAATGAATTTTGAGATAAATTTTATTATAAATTATTTAAAAGATTTTAAAATAAATTATTTGATTAAAATTCATGTATACAATATACTTTTTTATCTCTAGAAGCTGTACTAAAATATAAGCTATCAAATGTCCAAGCGCAACTCCAGATTATTCTAGCATGTACTCCCAATTTCCGATCAAGGTTAGCAACTTTTCTGTAAAGCGAAGCTGTGAAAAAACACTTAATTAAATTTATGTGAAGGATAAAATTTAAGTAAATGATAATATTCAATTAAATAATTACATGTTTATAACCTATCTCTTTATTTACTGACAATTCAAGAGTAAAACTTACAAAATGCAATTGACTATGCATAATATATATATTACATAAAATCCTAGATCAGCCTTTGGCATCTCAGCCATTAGTTGACAAACAGCCCAATAAAGTGATGACGAAACATAAAGAGAATTAAAAGTATCTGCAATGTTGTCTTCAAGAAACTTTAGAATAATGAGTCCATGTCTGAAGTAACTTTGCATGCCTCTTCAACTTTTGTTGACTATTGCCAAATAATCTATTGACGTAATTTAATGTTTCTCATGCATCAATTTTAATTTGTCTCAAGATGAATTTGTCAAGTTATTTCATTTATTATTCAATAAAGTAAAAAAAATGAACTTACAAATTATTTTTAATTTTTATTTAACAAACTTAAAGTTAATCTAGAAAAAAGTATAAAAATGTAAAATGAGCATTTTTACCATTCTAATTTTATATGAAGAATTTGAAAAAGATGAAGATCAAAAATTGGAAGATAAAAGTCAAGAATTCAAAGTCAAAATGCAGCTGTTAGGCAATAGAGGCAAAAATCCTGCATGGATTATAAAGTTGAGGAGTATTATTTAAAATGTATCCAAATGTGTTTTACAGTATACTAATTATACGCAATATATAACAACACAAATATAATAACTCTATAGTTGTTGAACATTAATTAATCTACATTTATTTTGATGTTTTTACCAATAAAAATTGGGGCAAATTTTCCATTATTTTTACCATTTCATAATTTAAGAACATTTTATTCTAAAGTAATATTTATATAACATCAAAAAATCATGTCTTACGTTCTTCAGGAAAATGTTTGTATACAACCCACATCCTGTCTCTTGATACAGACAGGAGATATTCATCATTTGGTGAGAATTCAATTTGTGTAACTGTCAAAGTATGAAATGGCAAATAAGATACTTGTTTCCACGTGGATGTACACCATAATATGATTCCAGCATGTTCAATTTTTGATGCCTATATTTAAGTTATAAAAAAATTTTAAAACACATTCTAATTTTTATGTTTAAACTAATAAGAAAAGCAGAAAATGAATTTAATTGATAGAAATTTAATAAAACAATTGTATTAATAAAAAAAGTTACATAATTAATGAAATGACTTAAAATATAAATAGCTAATTTATATGACTTTAATCAAAACACTTTACAATATTCAACAGTTTGATTCAATTTTAAGGCCAATTTTCCATTGATAATTAGATAAAAAAGAAAGAATTTACTATTTCTATAGCACAAAATTATTCAATTATGCCATTTTTTATTTTATTTTCCAAAAGTTAATTTCATATCAAATTTTAATAAACAAGGCTGCAGATATTAATGTAACAGTTTGAGAAAAGTTTAATGAAAAAACACTATAATTTTTCAAGATATTTGATTGTATTTCAAATGCTTCATCACAATTTCTGTGTATTTTCTTAATTTAATATGCAATTAATTTTGGAATAAAGAAATAAAATTATTAAATTCTTAACAATGCATTTTTTAATAAAAGAGGACACAAATATAATATTTCACTAACTCATATTTTTTTCAAAAAACACACTATCAATTTTTTTCAGTGCAGGTTGAAATTATATATATTTATATATTCTGATTTCACTTTATGTAATTTCTTAGAATTTTCTTTAACTATGTATGTGTATATATGTTATATATATATATATATATATATATATATATATTTGATAAAATAAATATTATTACAGCATTTTCTCTGTTTAATAAAAAAAAGGAGTTCCCATTTATGGAAAATTATTGTGTAATATTAATTGGGATGAGTGAAAAGAATTGTCTTAAATTTGAAATGTGCGTACTTTAAAAACAAAATAAATAACTAGAATTTCCACCTGCATATTAAAATATTATTTTAATAATTGTATATTAAAAGGAAATTTTTCCGTAAGCTCTTCTAGCTATAGAAAATACATTTGCTCCTACAGACGTACATGTCCATAGTACAAATGAAAAATTATCATCACTTTTTAATTTATCTAAAGCAAAAAATAATTAACTGAGATGTATGAATTATGTTACATTAAATTATAAAAATATACATATTAAATAGAAAATTGTGGGGATATTCTCAGAATTTTTTATTTTGCTTAAGTTGTTTCATAATAAATACAAATAAAATTATGCATACTATAGTAAATATCATGTATATTAACAATAAATGAAATTGATATGACATAATCTGAGGACTATTGGTAAATGTATTTAAAAGTCAGAAATTTTTGACCAGAAATCTAAGTACATTTTACTAGTGAAGAGCAAATACATGAATTTGTTTAATATAATATCTTTCATGTTTGTATATTAACCAAAATTTGGTGAAAACCCCATAAATTCTTTCATAAACCAATCTCATTCTTTAAGTAATTTTCAGAAGTGTAATTTAAGGAATAGTTCCCTTCATAGATATAAATATAAACTTGAAGTTGCTACTTTCATATAATCCTTACAGTTTTTAACTTAAATCAAGATTAATATTTAATATGCAATTTAAGTTGAAGTAGCAAAGAATGAAACTTAATTCTGAATATTAAATCAATAAGATAGTTCAAATAAACATATAATGAATCATAAGATAAGGATAACAAACATTTTGGATAAAAAAATGGCCAAAAAATTTATAAATTACTCATACCTACTTGACATTAAGAAAAGAATTTTAGACAATTAAAATGAAAAAATTTCAGCATATAATTCTTATAAACCAAACTTGAACATAAAAACTAGACACATGTTTAAATTAATATCAAATAATATATCGTTATTTTATTAATAAAAATAAAATTTATGAAATTTATTAAAAACATGTTACACAGTAATTAAATACAAAAATGAAATGTGAGTAAAATTTTAAACTGATTGATTTTTTTTCTTTGGTATACTGATTTTAAGCAATTATTTTTCTAAATATTTATGTAGTCAAAATTAAAATTCTAACTTTTTATTTACAAAATAGCTGCTTCAATATTTAGATAATGAAAAGCTAAAAAAGTTGTCACAAAATGTTATGGTGGTAAATTTATTTATAAAATATCAAAATTTAATCAGAGCTAATTTATTGTTCATGGTTGCTTTCACATTTACAATATATAGGTGAAAAGTATATTTACAGCCTGAGTAAAAACTTTAAGGCCAGTAAGCATTTTTGACAAAATGTTAAATGGAATAAAAGGGATTCAAATAATATTAGTTCACTGTTAAGAAATAAATGCTATAAACATAATTTGTAAATACATAGTTATGAGAAACATATGGTTATTTACAAAGATAGTATTTCTGCCTGAGTAAAAACTAAGTCCACCAGACATTTTTAAAAATAAATATAATCATGTAATTATCATTGCAACTACTAGCTTGTAAAAATTCTGCAATTTTCATATTAGTCATACGTTCCTTCGAAGTATTGGTAATCTTTGTGAAGATGGCGAAGAGCAAGAAGTTAACTGATCGTAAAAGAGGAAAGATTGAAGCTTTGTTTTCAACAGGAATGAGTAGTAGTGCTATTGCAATAAATATAGGAAAATCAAAGACAATCAACAATTTTTTTAACTGAAAGACAGTTATGGTAAAAAGAATACTGGGGGAAAACCTAAAGCTTTGTCCTCGCGTGATGAAAGAAGAGTTTGCAAACTTGCATCTACTAGAAAGTACTCAACCAGGAAACTGATTCGGATGACAGGTTTAAAAGTTTGTCAAAAAACAATCTATAACACAATTAGAAGGTCTGGAAGGTACACTTATGCAGCAAAATTGACTAAGCCTCAGTTACTGCAAAGATACAAAATAGAACGTTTGAACTTTGGCCTGAAAGTCATGACCTGGGACAACCAATGGATAGAAATTATTTTTTCTGATGAAAAGAAATGAAATGAAATTTGGACGGACCAGATGGATGGAATTTCTACTGGCAAGATATAAGAAATGAAAAAGAAATATTTCCCAAGCACCAATTAGGTGGAGGGTCTGCCATGATTTGGGGCTGTTTTGCTTACAATGGTGTGGGCTCAATTGCATTCGTTTCAGGTAGAATGAATTCGCAAGGATACTAAAATGTACTAACAAGTCATCTTTTGCCAAATGCTGAATGTCTTGCTGGAGAAAATTGGAAATATCAGCAAGACAATGCATCAATCCATTCAAGTAACGGCATAAAAAATTGGTTCCAAGTAAACAATGATGAAACGGTGAAATGACCAGCTAAATCACCTGACCTCAAAACAATTGAGAACCTTTGGAGTGACTTCGTAAGAACAGTTTATGCAAATGGGAGACATTTTACATCAACAACAGAGCTGAAATCTACTATCGAAGATGAATGGTATAAAACCGATCCCATCCTTTGTCAAAAACTCATTTCATCCATGAAAACAAGAATATTTGAAGTAATTTGCAGAAATGGCTCCTACACAACCTTCTAAGAATCTGTAATTTTTTTCTTATAAGTTACTTTCTATGTTGGCCTTAAAGTTTTTACTCAGGCTCAAATATTCACATCTGTATGTTCTGTAATATTTTCTAATAATAAAATATTTGCAAATTAATTTTTCTACTTTTTTTTCCTTTTATTTAATAACTATCAATAGCTGAATAATTATCAATCACGCACACACATATGGTATTTTAATTCCTCACTTTAAATATCTCTATTTTCCCAAAAATGTCTACTGGCCTTAAAGTTTTTACACAGACTGTAGAAGCAAAGTTTCTATTCATTTAAAAAAATACATGAAATCCACCAAAATTTGCTTTTATCATTATAACCTATATGAGCAATCAGAAATATCATTTTCACAGTTAAATTAAGAGAGTAAGTCTAGATAATTATGAAAAGGTTACAGAATCAGAAATAAATGCTATAATTTGTAAAGTCAATAAGGTTTCATTTTGAAAAAATGCCTTGCATTAGTTGAGAATGAATATAATGTATATGAAGAGCACAAACATTTGCAAAATAATGTTCTCGATTAATCAGTATGAGATTCAATCTTAGAATAATTAGTTTGAGATTCAAGAATCTCATCCTGATTATTCTAAGATTCAATTATTTAAATTGAAAACACATCAGTACCCTTAGTATAAAAAGTAAAGTGAGATGAAGCAAACTCACCCAGAATTATTACACCAAATATAAAATTTTTTTAAAACATTTTATATTTTGTTACCATCCAAACTTGACATTATCTTTGGATCATGTGTGTGATTAGAAACAGAAGAAGTATAATCAGTAACATAAATGCAAAAATAATTTTTTGAATTTCTTTATAAAATAAAGTTATATTCTTCTAAAACATTTGTTTTAAATGATAAACTTTTAATTTATTTTAAAACAGTAACCTAGAATAAATGTTTTCATTTATTCTAGGTTACTGTTTGTTTAAATATTTGCTTAAGGAAGCAAATATTTAAACAGACATATAAAATAACTTGGGACATTTTAAAACTACATATTCATAAACTTTTTATTTCCAAGCTAATTCTTCACTCACTATAATATTAAAAAAAATATTATTATTTTCAACAAATTACAAATCATTTCTGTAATTTTATGTTTGATTGTTACATTGTTTATTACAAAACAATTGTATGTCACAAAGATTGTTAATAAAAATAAATACCTGTACAAATCAATCGTAATTAATGTGTAAATCATGAAAATGAGACAGATGTCATAATAATTAATATATTTATAAATTTCTTTTAAGCTTACCTTACATGCAGAAGCTACTAATGTTTTAGAATGATTTGAAGTAATTGTAAATACTTCATAAGGATGTCCATAGAGCTTTTGAATTTCAGGCCATAAAGTATTTTGTAACAGAACTTCTTCAGTTGGAGGCTCTTAAATTTAAAAATGCAATAAATTATATTTTTTAAGAAAACAAAATGTTTGTATTATTTCTTAAATAATATAAATATATAAGCAACAAATTTATTAAAGGAAAAATTATAAAATACCAGTTAATTGAACAGGAGTATAATAGAAGTCTGGATATTGATCTTTAAAACTTTTTTTTGAATCTTGATTTTGCAATGAATCATTTGATATGCTTATATCTTCTTCAAAAACAGCTTTGTTGGACAAACCTAGGGAAGGAACACTTGCCCCTTCTGCCATCTTAAAAAGAACAGATAAAACATGCAATATATTTTTATATGAAAATAATTTCTATTAAGCTTTACTTTTATAAACAGGCAATTTCTTATAAAATAATAGATATTAAAAATACAACAATAAATGAAATACCTTATCTTTAATATATGAATCAACTTCTAATTTAGACAAATTTTTCAAAGTTTCAGCAAAACTTCGAGGCGCTTCGAAGACACGAAGGACTTTTTCATCACCAGCAGATATATATTTAAAGCGATTTAAAATGCTTAAACACACCATATCATAACCATGAACTTGTGGACGAGCTATTTCATACCAGTTCTAAAAAACAATTTAAATGTTAAAAACCCTTCAAGTAATTATAGTTTTCTGATAATTTTTTTTTTTCAAAATTCAATCAATAGTCCAGAATAATTTTTTAATGCAAAAGAATAAAAAAGTGTCAAATTTGAACAGAAACTAATAAATAATTGTTGCTTAAAAAGGCAAAATATATATCCGTAATTGCAATAAAAAACTTAGAGATTTCTTTCCACAGAAAAATTTAAAAGTATATCAAATATATTTAGACTCTTTGCACTTGCATACATAAACACAAAAGCAACTATAAATCATAATTCTAAACAATCTAAAAATAAGAAATTATTTTGTATCAATTAAATATACAAACAAAAGGGTTTCAATATAAAATAAACTGAGATGAATTACTTTATTTTTCTAATATATTTCTATTACCTTACAAAATATTTATATAATTAATAATTATATAATATAAATTCATGCATATACAAGGTTTTCCTGTATATGATTCACCGTGCTGTATAATCTGAAGCAATTTTTCAGCGAATAGTTGAAAACACATAATATTGATAATACGGGTCACATAAAATAAAAAGTACACTTTACGATTAAAACTATAATAAATTGCACAAAAAATATTTATTATGAAAAAATTCTGTTTGGATCCACATCCTTGCAAAGTGTGATAAACTGAGATGAAATTACAAGATTGATCAAAAGTAATAACTTTGAGAAAATTCCGATAAAATTTATAAATTTTTAGTTTTTAATAGATATATTTTAAAAATATTATTTACAGTTAAATGTAAGAAATGGATTATATATTTTTGAAATGAGCACTGGATACATACTGGAAGACTGAAAAAGTGTCAGAGTTATGTTGCTTTATAAAGATGTATGCATCTGAAAATTCTAATTCATAAAATAAAACTTACTGTTTCTTTATCTTGAATATAAGGTGCATGCAATCTTGTGGTCTGATCAGCACTGCAACTCAACAGGAATTCTCCATTTGGATCCCAACCTAAATCTTGAACAGAAGAGAAATGTCCACCAAATGACAGTCCTGGTTGCCAGATGTCTTCATTCTGCCATATTATAAATTCTAATTAATAATTTACATTAAAATTCAATACAGTAAAACAAGATAATTTTAAAATTTATAATTAATAGCAAAAAGAGTGATTCTTTTTTAAATGTCCTGATAATTTAAAATTGTTTTAAAAATTTTAACTAGGCAGTAATATTTAGTTTCAAACAGAAATTATTCTAAATAATTATTCAAGCCTGATATTTTAAGTAATTATGAATTAAAAAAAAGAATAAAAATATACATTTCTGCTGTTATACATTACGCTATATATATATATATATATATATATATATATATATATATATATATATATATATATATATATATATATATATATATATAATTTGAATACTCAATACTCAAATGAAGTAAAATTCACATTTCAAATATCAAAAGTTTAATTATTTTAAACTATTGAATAAAATTAATTAAAAATAAAGAATTTAATCTTTGATATTACTAAAAAGGAATAAAAGTAAAATAATATTATTCACCACAAGTTAAATATCTTGTAAATAATATCAAATCAAAATTTTAAATTCATAGCAGCTCATAATTTGTTTTGAATGCCAAGGAATAAAAGTTAATGTAATTTTAAGATGTCTGTTAAATAACATTTATTCAAAATTTATACATTATGCTTAAAATTCTTCTACTTGTTTAATATTTATTTTTAGCACTAATATTTCAATCTTTTTTTTTTCACCAATTTTATTACCAAACTTTTAATGTAATTTAAAGTATACTAATCTAAATGTTAAAAATTTTGTTTTGTTGTAACTGAATTTGTGGCAATTGAATAAACTTAACTTGAATAAATTGGGAACACAAAATTTAATACAAATTCTTTTAACTTTTTATTTTTCATTGTGCTTTAAAAAAATAGTACTTTTTAAATATCTATTATCTAACAATTTTGCCTTCTTTAAATTTTAATTTTTTTCATGAAACTATAGATTTGTCACATCAACAAATATGGTCTAGCTAAAAGCTTTGTATATGCTAAAAATTACCTCTTTATATACTTCTAATTATATTTTTTTATATAATTGTAACTCATTCATTTTTTATTTTAATTTAATAATGAGATCACATTTTTTAATCTTCTTGACCACTTTACTGTTTACACTAAAATATTTCCTCTGCAGCTTCTTCTTCCCTTTTTATTTATTTATTTTTTTACTTTATTTTATTTGGGCAAATTCATTTTATGAAAGATACTTTGCTTTCTACACTGCACTTTGATTAACCCCAAAATTTTTTGCCTATCTTAAAAGAAATTGTGCACTTTAAGAGTTCATTTAATAAGATAAGAATGCTTCATAAAATAACATTTTTGTGAAATTTTTAATTTATCAATATCCACCAAAAACATTCAGGGACTTGAGGCTAAAGCTCAGCTTGATGTATCCTTCAAAACTCCAATGAATTATTTTAGTTTTAATACTTTTTTTTTAGTCAATAAGCCACTGAAATTAAGAATTGGAGACATATATGGCCATCGTTATACAACACTGTACTTTACTTTGGTGGGCGTACGATCTTACTGTAACAAATAGTCATATAATAATTGAGTTTGGCATTTATCATGACATAGAGGGCTATGTTCTTTAAAGATAAGAAAATTTAATAGTAGCCACAGATATTGAACAAAGAAAAGTTAGCATGATTCTGTCTTCTGCATCTATATTTATTCATGTAGTCAGATTTCTCTCTTGCACAATATGAATACATCTCACTATTTAAGAAAAATCTTCCTGGGAGACAAAGAATAATAAATTATCAAATAGTTTATAAGTTTCAGCAGTTGTTAAGTTATCAAATAGTTATCCACTACAGTTTGCTGAAAGTCAAGAAAGTGTAGTGTCAGAGAAATATAAAACAGAAATCAGAAATTCCACAAAAGCATATTAATCAATCATCTTTAAAGCTTTTATTTTTTAGCACATGTTGAAATCAAAGTGTTCCTTTTAAGTTTTTTTATACTTTTAATGCACCTTTATTTTTTTATATTTTTAATTTTTATACCCTTTTTAATTAGTTAAAATGTATTTACATGTTTGTAAAACAATAATGCTACTTTATTTTTAATAATTTTTTAAAATTTTGTGTAAATTTGAACTTGTTTCATAAATTAAATAAACTTAAGAGATTTTTTGTATATTTTAGAGTTTGACTTATTAACATTTTTTTATAAGTTAATATTTTAAATAGAAATGCTTTCCAATACTGTTTAAAATGTTTATAAAGTAGTTTCAATTCTTTTCTTTCTCAAACAAAAAATGTTACATAACAATTTTTTGAAGATACACACACTTTACATAGCATAATAAATTTTCAAAATCCCAGAAAAGTCAAAGAGAACTTTTTTCCCAATCTTGACAATTAATTTTAATAAAATCATACCTCTTCATAGAAAGCATGGTGACTTAATAAGGTAAAAAAAAATTTTTTTCTTTGTAAAAAATAGTTAATATCTTTTAAAAAAGGAAAAACAAGGGAGAGGGACATTTGATTATTTAATATGAAAATTATTACAGTATAATACATAATTTCATTATATTTTAAAACATTTGCAAAGAAATATTTGTAATAGCTATGAGATGAACTATATGTATATGCATATACAATGTGAACAGAAATATTTTAAAAGTAATGTTTATTTATTTATTCCTATACCTTTAAAAGGAAAGTGAAGAAAAAATAGGTACTTTGTTCAAAATGCTTTATTATGCAATTTATTTATTTTGGTTCTAATGTGATAAAACTTTATATTTTAAATATACATAAGAAACAATCAACCAAGGAATATAAATGCAGTTACTTTATTTAATTTCCAAATATGTATTGCTCCTTGATATCCATGAGCAATGATGTAGTCTCCTTCATTTGAAAATATCGCCCCATAAAAACCTAGAGTATTTCCTCCAACTTCACCTAATCTAACCTTTAATATGAAAACAAAAATTTTAATTTAAATATATTTCTGGAAGTATTGAATATAAATAATAAACACATTAATGAGTGATTTAGTTGTACCAAATATAATTAAATAAGTCATTAATTGTAAGAATTACAAAATATTTCAGAGAGTATAAAACTATTATTCATAAAAGAACATCTATTTCAATAAATTAACTTTTGTCTAGTAAGATAAAAGATATTCTAAACATGACTCCAAATCTGAGTAATATAGATAGTAGAAATATGATACTAAATTAGGATCCCAGAGAATAGATTTTCAGCTATTAATTTATACAAGAAAATTAATAAACATACATTATTGGTTACAAATGAAAAGAAAATAATCATAATTTTAATCAAATTTGGCTTATGTAGCAATATAATGATCAACAAGAGCAAATATTCGGTTAATCATCTGTCAATAGTGTATTGAATATTTCTAATTGAGCCTTAAAATTGATTATAATAAATCTTAATTTGAAACAATTGATTTGGTAATCCCTCTGTTTTCTTGTTTTTAGTGATTCTAAATCAACTGCTACTGTCCTCATGCTAAAATTTTAAATTATTGGTTTTCTCTTATCTGTTTGTATAAGGAAAAATAATAACTTAAGATTTTAGAATCAGGACAGATCAAACCATAATATCAAGTGAATTTACAAAACCAGTCTTTTCAAATAAATTATGTGATTTTTTTCAAATTATGAATGATATATGTGAGAATTTAAATAAAATGAATCTGAGTTCTTTGTTTAAAACTACCTTACAATAGAAGCATTTTTTGAAAAGTTTTTTCATATTTAAATTATCAATTAAAATAAAAGTATTGTATAAATTAATTTATTTGTTTCATTACCTATTTATAATACACTTTAAATGAATTTATTTCTGAACAGTTTAAAAATTAAAACCATGATTTTATTACCTTAAAGTTATTACTAAAATATTAATTTAATACTAAAATTAATTATTTTTAAGATAATCTTAATACAATTTTTAAGAGAAAATATAAAAATATTAATTTTTTAATAAAAAAAATCAAATACTTTTTCAATCCACATATTGGAATTTGAATCAAATTCCCATAGAAGTATAGTTTTATCCATCGAAGCTGAAAGAATCTGTAAGGTTGTATTGCCACTGTTACCTAAAAATGTAGAATAAGAAAATGAAAAAGAAAATATATATATTTCTGAAGAAAAAAAATTTACTTACACATCAATGGCATCCCTTAAGGTTCTAAATTTAAGATTATTAGCAAATTTATTTTTACAAATTTTTACAAAACCATCTATCCTGAAGAATTAACATTAATTAAAACAAATAGCAATAATTTAAAAACTGAATTTTTGGATATTTTCTTACTGTAAAAGATAACTATATGTACACTCACATTTATGACAAAACTAATAATTTTAATATCAAAGTAAATAAGCTAATTTTTTTAAATCCAAATATTTCAATTAAAATTTATAAAAATTTTATTTTCAATCAACTTCATAGAATTTATAATATATGTAATACTTTTAATATCAATAAACAAATAAAAATGCTAGAAAATGTTCTTACTTATAATAACACTTTACACAATTAACTTTATTAAATACTATTAGGATAGTAGAGCATTGTTTATAAGAGTGAAGTAAGGCGTTGTAATAAACTACAGAAGGTACCAAGCCTTGAAAGTCTTACAAGAAGCTTGAAATACCAGAAATGTGTTTACAGTCTTAAAATTTATGTATTTATTTGGTTTATACATAGTATTTATTGGCAGTTCTTGCTGGTTTGGATCTGGATTTTTAATTTTGATTACTATATATATTTTAGCATTTAATATTATATTTTAGCTTGACATTTATTTCTTTTATTTTGGTTTAACATTTTTAATGTGGTTTTGGGCTGTATTGGCTTTTTTAAGACTAGTCTTGAACCAATGCAGAAAAGCCAATGTGGTTAAGACCTCCTGAAGAAGCTGGCCATGTTAGCACTTCTTTCCATTTTCCTTTTATTCTATGTTTCTTTGAAATTTTAAACTATCTATTGAAGATATTTTCCATCTGTTTACTATATTTCGTATTTTCAATGTATTGTTCTCCATTTAGTATTTGATTAATTTTATAAAAAAATTTACTATTAATTGTGTATATAAATAATTAAATGCTTCAATTAAATTATTTAATTTACACAATATAAGTTATAGAACTTGTTTACTTTTAACTATTTTTCTATATAATATTTATAATTATAAATTGTAAACAATAATTGTTACTTTTATGCTTTCTCCATCGAGCAGAATATATCCAGTTATCATGACCGCTTAAAACAGATTCCAGAGTAACTGAATAAGAATTACCTACAAAAAATAAAGCAGTACACATTTAGATGCAGTTTAGAATAATATTTAAATAACTGGAATATATTTCCTTAATCCAGTGAGGAATCAATTTTGCATACAAAAATTAAGATAATATTCAAAGTTTATCAAGGGTTTATTAATCAAAAAGTTGACCAATAGTACTTAAAATGAAACAATATGAGCATTTATAATTACAGAGAACAAAAGCTATTTTTGCACTAATATAGTAAAAGAAATTAGAAAAGAAAGTAATTACTTCAAAACAGTATTCAGATTACATAGTTGCTTGAAATCATTTCATATATACATAGCTAAACATTATTTCTATTATAATTACTAATACATTTATGTTTTAAAGATAATATTTTTAAAGTATTCTTGTATTATTTGATTAATAAAAGTTTAGTGGTTTCTAATAATATATTTATTATAGAATACGGTAAAAAAAATTACAGACGTGTTTATTAATAATATACAGATAATAGCAAATTTTATAAAGCATTTTAATATTCTTAATTTTTTTCTAAAGTAAGCAAAAAATTATGACAATTTAATTATAAATGTATGCATAGGATATTGTTTTTATTACTAAAAGAAAGTTATGTAAAAAAAATTAATACAAGTTATTGGATTTTTTATGAAATTTCTCTTTAGTATTAAGAAATCAAATTATTCTCAATAATAATATTTATAAGGCAGCTAAAACAGTTGTAATAAAATGCCAATATAATATTTATATTATTTCAATGCATAAAAATTACAAAAAAATTACAAAACAGCAATATATAAAAATTTCACATTTCATTGATATAATGAAATGTTATAATATGAAATGTTTCATTAATATAATGATATGTTATATAATTCACATATTTTTATGAGTGGATAGATTTGTAATTGCAGTTTTATTTTAATTTTTTCAGATAACATTAAAAATAATTAGAGATGTTTTAGTAAAATATTAATTATAAGATAATTATAGATATTTTAGCAAAGTATTACTACATTCATCAAAACTTTTTTAAAAGATCCCTTGAAATATTTGAGATATAAAACACCATTAGCAGTGAATCTATGGAGCAAATAAAAAACATTTTATCAAATAAACCAATTAAACATTTAAGAATATTTAATTCTGTTTCTAGATGATTTTCAGCAGAATATTAAAATGTGCAATTCAATACTTAGAAAACAAATATAATTTATTTGTAAATTACTTATTTGAATATTATTTATAAATATTTAAAAATATTCAGTTAATCAAAATAAAATTTAATATCTAAAAAATAAATATTAAAAAAATATTTTCCTTTTCAAAACATAAGAAATTGAAGAAAAGTATTAAAATTTTTGAGCATGTCTATTAAAACTGTACATACCATAGTTCCTCTATTGTGGTTATATAATATTAAATAATTCATGTTGGTTATTTGCCATATGGAAGGAAAATAGCAATGCATATTTTACATGAGATTGATATCAAGTTTCTGACAGTTTGTTTGATTTTCAATCAATGCACTCTAATTAGTACAGGACTTAAAGTTTAAAAGGAATTCTGAACCACTACAAACATTCACACCCAAAATGGGAATTGAATCCACAAACTATTGAAACATAGGATAGAGTAAAATTTAACTTAAAAGGAATACCATGTCTAATATTAAACTTAAAAAAAATCAAATACTAAAAACATTCCAGTGCAGAGAAAAAGGAGATAATTTTTATGTATTAGTTTTTACTATATAATTTTCATATTATTGTATTAAGCCTTGAATTTACATCTATGAACGTGTGAAAAAAAATTAGAAAAATTACTTATGTATTTTAAGATAAACTTGAATTGGAAGAGAATATTTACCTTGAAAATTATTCTTGTCAAAATTAAAATGCCAATATAATATTTATATTATTTCAATGCATAAAAATTACAAAACAGCAATATATAAAAATTTCACATTTCATTGATATAATGAAATGTTATAATATGATGCCAATAATTGAATCTTTTTAAGTAATACTTTTATTTGTTCAACAAATTGAACAAATAAAAGTATTACTTAAAAAGATTACAGAACTCAATTAATCTGTAGTCTGATAATAGTTTTCAATATAGTGTGATCCAGGGGTTTTTCACCACCAAAATTAAATTATTTTTTCAAACATCAAATCAGAAATCTTAAGCAATTTAAAATGATAGAAGCATATTTTTTCAGACTGAAAGAAAATTAAAATATAATGTAACAATCAAAAATTGAGTTCTGAGAAAATTTAATGACTTAAAACTCTATTTTGGAAGTTTTGATTAAATGAATATGAATTCAAAATATTATCAAAATATTAAACTTGTTAAAATACTAAGATATTTTTTAGATTGCAGTTTGTATTCTTAAGAGTATATAATTTAATTATTTAGAACAAAAAGGAAGCAACTAATATCTATCTGATGGAATATTTTCAAATAAAAATATATATTGCTAAAATAGATTTTATGAAAATGCTATAAGAAATCATGTCCAAATACTAATGTTTCCAATTTAATTAGTGTTAACACCTTATGAAAAGATATTAAACCTTATGATAAATTAACATTTTGAGTAGCAATATTATTTTAAAAAATCTAATCAAGAAATCAAATATTTTTGAATAGCAAATATAGGTAATTAAATAAAATTACTTAAAAATATCAATTTTAAATAACAGAGTATCGAAAAATTCTTACTAGCAAGTATAATTTAAGTGGTGTATAGTTTAATTTGCTGAATAAAAATAAAGAAGCAAAATTATATCCTTAATCCAAAACTATTCATTTTGTAATTAAGGAAATAAGTAATAAAAATTTGAATCAGCTAAGTTTCATTTCCATGTTGTCATAAGTTTCATATAATGTAACTATTGTGAAATGAGTTCTCAGAAAATTCCAATAACTTAGAAAAAACTTTGTTTTGCAAGTTTTAAAGAAATGAATATAAATTCTAAACATTGCCATACTAAATTAATTAAAATATTAAGGTGTCTTACTAGAATACAGTTTATACTTATAAGTTTATAATATAATTATTTATAGTGAAAAGAAAGCAACTAATTTTTTATTTATTTTTATACAAAAACACTACAACTAAATATGGGTTTCACAAAGATTTACAAATTTAGAAATCAGTGGTCTAAATATTAATAGTATTTTTATTATTTTTAATTTAAGGAGAGTTAATATCTAATGCCAAGAAATTAAATCTTACAACAAATTGAACAATTTTTATAATAATTTTAAAAACCTAATCAAGAAATCAAATATCTTGCATTACTAGATGTAGGTCATTAAATAAAATTATTTAGAGATCACTATTAAATTATGTTACTAGCAGGTATTATTAAATTACTGTATGAAGATAAAGAAATAAAATTATATAATGAATTCAAATCTACTAATTTGGTAACTAGGGAAATAAAGAGTAAAATTTTGAATCAGCAAAATATTATTTTCTTCAATAACTATTAAAGTCATTTTACATTTAATATGAATGTATTGATGACTTTTCAACACCATGAATAACAAAATAATCAAACCTCCTCTAGGAAGATGCTTAAAATCAACTTTTTGAACAGAATGTTATGAAAACAAAACAAATATATTTTATAAAATAAAATATTTCTATTTTTTGTGAATACCTTAAAAAAATTCAAAAAAAGGTTTTATTTCACCAGATAATGAAAGGAGCTAAAAATATTGAAATTGATAGAAACATGTTTTCTACAGTTACTTTTGCAATATTATCATTTTGAAATTACTTTTGCATTAAATTTTCCTTACATTAATCAATTGAATTAATAAAATTTGTACAATTACATTGAATTCAGAATATTTATTACAATATTAAAATATCTCACTTGACTGCAGAGTAAATGTTATAGCATCAACTTTTAATTCTTCTGAATCAGTTATATGATGAGATACTTCAGTGTTTGATATTTTCCAAATTCGAATGTGACAATCTTGGGATGCAGAAGCAATCATTATAGACTTTTCATCTATTGAAAAATAAGACAATTTTTAAATTAAATTAGTATTTTCTAATTAATGCTTGTTCATGTGACAACATAGCTACAATATAAAAAAGACAAATTTTATTTCTAAAACTAACAACACAGGTTTATTTATCAATTCTAAGCTTTTAGCCTAGAAATGATAATAGAGAAATATATTTTACAGAGAATCAATAAAATTTTATTGAATGGTATGATTTTTTGTTTTTTGAATTTTTTACTAAACTCATATATTACAAATGATAGTCTACTGTATGTTTATTTCTACAAAAACCCTGAGCAAAGTAACTTTTTTGCAATAATGTTCAGAGAAAATTCATAGCATAAAAGAAACAATTTGAAAACTTATCAATAATGGAACCACAGGAAATAAAATTTGCTTTTTCACTCATAGTTTTACTGTACAAAACAAAAAATAAATAAAATACTAAAATATAATCTTATTTTATCAAATAAAATTTATAAATTTATAAAAATCATCAATATTTATTCTTTGAATTATAATCGTTTTTTAAGAAAAAATAATTTATGTTACTACTGTTCCTTAATCACATAAATTATTCCAACAAATACTTTAGATCAGTTGTTGCCAATGTAGGCTTATGCCCCACAGGGCAGCAATTTGATTGTTAAAGTGGGCAGTTTGAAAATGGACTCAAAACAAGTTTAACCCTTTTGGTCCTGGTCATTTAAATGTAGTGCTAGATTTCAAAGCCAAATTTGAAAGAAAAAATTATTTACAAATGATAGTCTACTGTATGTAATCTACTGTATTTAGTCTACTGTATAATTAGAAATAAAAAAATAAAAATTAAAATTCTTTTTTACCGAATTGCACTTAAACATGTTAACTTTTCAAAATTATTGAAAATTTTTACAAGCAAATAATATGTTAATTAGAAAAACTGCAAATGATTTATTTCTTTAACTATAATTTAAAAAATTTTAAATGAAATTACCATTTATTGATAAATAATGAAATTTATATAGCTTGTTTAAATTCATTGAATTATATAAATATTGCAAATCTATTTTAAGATACATACTGAAAATTATAATATTTAGATCTCTATAATTAATTTTTGATTAAGGCATTCCCTTTCGTTATTAGAAGATAATTGGTTCCAATCCCGACCCAACCGAAGATAAATAATTAAAAATTAAATAATTGTGGCTAGTAAATATTATAAATTTTTTTGATGAGACCAAAATATCAACTGGGCTATTAGCATCATCAAGTTAACTGCATTAACTAAATATATTAAATAAGCAACTTCAAGGAACAAATAAAACTCTTTTTGATGCAAAGGCAAAGATATTTAGATTCATTACCCATATTTACGTATGTCAGAAATATATTAACAAAAAAAAACTTAAAACAGTTTCATTGTCTAAAAAAATGTGAAGTAAATGATACCGCTTTACATGTTATTGTCAATCATCTGAAAATTCTATTGGCTTATTTAAAAGAAAGATTTTCTGTTTCAAAACAAATTAATCCCCAACATGAATGATGCAGTCAATGTCAGTGGATTTATTTGATATATCAAATATTCAGTATTAAGAAGAACTTGCAGAAGTGCAGAATGATGAATCAGTTAAAACTTAATATAGATGGCATAGCTGTGTGAGGAAACAGAAATCAAATACCCAAATTCATCCAAATGTACAAGAAAACTATTGTTACTATTTCCATTATCATTATTAGTGGAATGTGGATTTAATGCTGTAAATGATTTACTGATAAAACGAAATCATCTGGATATGACACAACAAATACAACAGGGAGACTTGAGACTGAATCTAACTAAATTGGAACCTAACATAAAATCTCTGTGTAGCAAGAATTCCACTAAATTTAATTATTAACATATTTTAGAAAAATCTTTATTAAAATTATTTCAAATTGGAATTTTAAATTTTTCATTATACGTTTTGAAATTTTACTTAATGTCTTTCTTCAACAATTTTCTAATGATTTCTTCCTTTAAAATTTAAGTTTTTTAAGTGAATAATTCAACTTTTTAATATTAACCCCTTGCTAGTGTCACTTGAATCCAGTTCAGGCAAGTACTGAGTGCCCAAACTGGAACTTTGGGCAGAAGAAAAATTAACGTTTCTGTGAAGCTTGAGCTGGATTCGCTTCTACTTTAGGATACTTAATTCCCTATTTTCCTAATAGATGATGGCACAAGTGGTCCTATTTTTTACTGATTCTGACTTCAGTTGATGGAGGGAAAATATGGGTGTTGTCAGCTGCTGAGATAAATAAAGACACGCTTAAGTTGATAAACAAAGACAGAATTTTGCTTTCTTATTCACTTTCAGTTGCTTTTTGGAGAGTTTTTTGGAAATAATTTTCTTTTTCCACAATGTCTGATTCAGACAACAATGAGGAGTATAGTTTAGGTTTCTCGGGATTGAATACTAATATTTATGATAATTAATAAAAATTAAGAAAGGTGACATTCCCAATTTTCGGCATGGAAAAGTTACTGATATAAAGGATGTCAGTATGCTTTCTTTAGTCCATGCCACTGAAATGATTAAGTTTGAAGATGAGAAAAAAAAAAAAAGAAAGAAATTGAAACCGAAGATAGTCCATGACTACAACAACATTATGGGAGATGTTGATAAAGTCGATCAACATCTTACACACAACCTGGTTGCTAGAAAATGAGGTAAAAAATATTATCAGAAAATATTTTTCCACCTCAACGACCAGGCGTTATATAACTCCATCATTTTGTATACTTCAACTGGAGGTGCGAAAAATAATATGAACTTTAAAAATATCGATTGTTGAACTAAGTAAATCAAATATTCAGCTACCAGGACCAGGGCATCCTAGTGTAAGCTTACTGCGACTCGCACTTTCCAAAACTCATCCCATTAATGTGAAAAAATTTACTCCAACCAGGCAATGTTTTAAATACTGTAGTAAAACTGATGAAATCATAAAACCGGTGATGGTTTTATGTTGTAAAACCGATGGGGCATAAGAATTTTAGAAAAGCTTACGTGGGACATGGCACAAAAAAAGGTTGGGAAACACAGCCTTAGATGATTTGTAGTAGTTCTAGAAGATGAATAGGGAAAGATAAATAAATATTCATAAAAAAAAATCTTTAAATATTTGAGATAACAATAGTCAGTTAGAATAGTTTAAGGAAAAAATTTTATTCAGATAAATATTCCAAATGTTATTTTCTTCAATAAGATTATTTCAAAGTAGAAAAAACAGTCTAAAAAATATTAAACTACTAAAATTTAAAAGGATAATATAGTTTTGTATTTTCAACAAAATTCAATTAATTGTTATTTTTCCTCAATACAGCTTTTTTCGTTTTATTAGTCAGTGATTTTTAAAATATTTATTGTACTGAAAGATCTTTTTTTTTTTCCTGACTGAAAACAAAAATTTTGAATACCTAAGTTTTAACTTGTATTATTTTGGTTCAATTTTTAGGCAAGAATGTGATATTTTTGCAGTATAATCATTCCATTAAAATTCAGATATCCCCACATAATAGTTGAGACACTCCTTTATTTACAAAATAAATTAATTTTCAATGCTCAGTGAAAGTATATTAGCTATAATGAATCGAAATTTTGCATTGATATTGAATTTGCCAATCATCACATAAAAAAATAAGGGGATAAATAAGAATAAAAACAGAATTCTGTCACATAAAAATTATATGCATTTATGAAGAAAGTACCACAAGTAGATATTTATTACTAGGATATTGAAGCCTATATATAATTAAAAGAATAATTTATTAATGTTACAAAGTTTTCCTAGTCATGAATTTTTCACATTTATAATTTTTATGCCAACTGAAACACAATATTTTATATAAATATGCAAATAAATTAATACTACACTCTCCAAACTTGAGTAGCAATTCTTGTATATGATATAATGAGGTGAATTTTGTAGTCACAATAGGTTGCACATTTGAAATTTATAAATTATAGTGATTATCCAAGAACAAATGATAAATAAAAGATATAAAATTAAAAAATATTGTGAGAGAAAATATATTTAGAATTAGGACTTTTAAAACTTTCCGAAATTAAACCCTTAGTAATCCATAACAATGTATAGTCTTTTTATGTTAATGGAATATATTAAAATGTCAATTTAATATAGGCAAGTAGTCATTTTTATTTAACATAAAACATTTTCATTGCATTTGACTATACTATTCATTATGTAATTAATTTCAAATACAAAATTAACATTACTTTTAATTTTTTTAGTTTTTAATATAAATTGTACCTTTTTCTCTATTAGTAGAAAAAATTATTGAAGAGATATAAGCAGCTTAAGATACTAAAAGAAAAATTTACTTTTTATTTTGAAGTATAAAATTATAGAAATTTAAAATAGCAATACATGACATCAAAATTTTACAAGGAATAAAAAACGTTCTGCTAAATGCAAATAGATAATTAAGAATAATCATAAGAGTAAAACAATAGAAATATTTGGTTAAAATAATCTCATATTCATTAAAAGCACAAGTATGAATATTTTTATCGTAAGATGATTGATGGACATTTTGGATATGAAATTCAGAAAATAAAAAAATATCTACATTATGACCAACATTTGTAGTTAGATCTAACATCATTAAAACTAGTCTAGTATTGATGATAGAGCTTCGAGCTCTGATGTCTTTACATCAGGTCTAAAACAACTCACCATAATTTACATCTACAATGGATCTTTCACATATTAAACAATGAAAATGAAGATGTTGATACATTGGCAAAAGGAAGGAACTTAAATAGCTTTAATATCAAGTACCCTGACTTTATGAGATGTGTTTTAAAGTCAAATCTACTGTTATTGCATCTTGGTGTTCTCTTCTGTCTCCTGACTAATATGAGGGAGGCAATCAGGAAATGCTACCATTTTAAGGATAGTCATGTACAGCCGGCAGTTTTATCAAAATTAATATGTTAACAACTGAAATATCTTAAAATTGACTAAGGAAACAGGATCTTCTCCATGTGTAGGAAATGCAACATCATACATTTTACCTCTAATCATCTACTTTCCTGCTTAGGACTTGAAAAAAAGGACTTGTTTCAAAAGTACTCTTCTTATTTTGGACTTTTCATCAGTTTATAACCTCATGGAACAGGTTTAGCCTATTGGCTAAATAGATAAGAAACAACAATATAGTTTTTCACTCTCTATTAACTTGTCTTTTATTTACATTTTCCTTATAAATGAAATCATTAACTACTTCTAGTAATATGATGAATAATTTGGTTTGTCACTCAATGGACATTTTTTGCACACAAGACTAACTAGACAGGAACCTACAATTCAAAGTATCTATAAACTATAAACATCCAAGCCAAAAAATGGGACTCAAACCCACAAACTGTTAAATTAAAACTAAAAATGCAAACTGTTAGGATGCTAGATCATCAGGTAAAATGATGAGCTAGGCTAATCATTGATATCTCAACCTATACTACATATTGAAGACATACACATATTATGCAACTAAAGGTATTAATGAACTTGATTATAATTTAGAATAAAATTTCTAGTACAATGAATATGAACACTTTAATTATTTATGTAGATAACATAAATAATTATTATATATTGCTGAAGAAGAGAATTTATTGATATGAATTGACAATTGAGTTATTATTAGCCAGATTTAATCCTTATATATGGAAGCCAATATGTATTTTTATTGAATAAAAATTGTGAAATAAACACACAATAATGAATAAGACTAATCAATACTGTAAATCATGATAATTCAAGTGATTATGAAGAATCAGAAGAAAAAAGCATATATCAAGGTGCAACTATGCAAAGTAACTAATATATAATAAATTACAAGAACAGTTAGAAATGCAACTTTGGGCAATCTAAATTATTCAGGATTTTTTTTACTGACAAAAATGTTCTGAAAAGTTGAAAGCTGGATGATAAATAGCATTCAAAACTTTAACAGCTTATAAAAATTTTCTATTTTGATTTCCCCCCCCTAAATTTTGTTATTTTTGATACTTCTCAATGAATTGCCAACTATTCAAATCAGAGCACAATTTTTAATAAGTATTTTAAGTAAATATTAAATGTTTCATGCTCATTTTTTAAAATTTTTTGCTATTTAATAAATTGGAAGCAGTTAATTATATACAAAATTTCAAACAATTGGCAGGGAGAAACATTCTTTCCAAAAATGTTTCTCCCTGCCAATTGCATATCAATAATTGATTATGGATCATTAATATGAAAATCCTTTGATTCATTAGCTATGGATATAAATGATTTATCTATTTCAAACAGAACATTAAGGTTCTTTCTAAGACTATACAACTATAAAAAATCCTTTTAATGACAAGAGAGAAAAAAAACATTCTATTTACATAAGATTTGTCAAATTCTAAATTGTCAAAAACAACTCATTTGTAAACTGAAATAAAGTAACCTTTGAGAAATTGGAACAAATTTATTTTAACTATTTAATATTAATTTAGACTTTTGAAAAACAGTAAATTAAGCTAAAAAAAATCAGAAACAGTAATATAATGAATTTACAATGCAGTTTCCACAACTCAAATACAACTTTTATAATCAAGTTCCAATATCATTGGTTCCAATTATCATTATTATCATTAGTTTCATATTATCATTAGTTCCAAGAAATATATTAGTAATTTATGTAATTCAACATAACATTTAACTAAATATAAATATAGCTTAATTCTTAAATTTTTGAAATTTCTAAATTTCTGACAAAATGAGAATACAACTATCAAAATAAATTTTTTAAAAAATGTATATTGCTTACTTTCTCTTATAACATCAATATTTTGAATCCAATCTTTATGACCCTTTAAACAAATGACTTCAGTAAATACATTTTCACCATTTTTAGAATAGATATGAATTTTAGAATCATCAGCTCCAACAAGTAATAACATTTCTAAAAAGAAAATAAAAATGTATGACTTCATTAAATAAGGATTTATCTATATAATGAACACTTGAGGTCAATGTAACACTAAGCAAAAATTTTATCAGTAATTATAATACATATGATTGAAAAAAATTTTCCATAAAGGATTAAGCTGATTAAAATAAATTGAAAGATTCAATTTATTTTAAATATAGCTTGTTTATGATAAAAATAATGTACATATAAAAATAAAACAAAAATTAAAAAAAAAATTTCATTTATAAATCTTTCATTGCAACACTTTCTGAACTTAAGAATTTAATTTCTACTGTAGGTTATTTTTAGCATCAATAATTTTTTTTTCTAATTTTCTATCAAAAATAAAGCTAATTACTTATTTACCATAAATAAAACATGAAACTCCAAAATCTACATACAAGGAAAAATAAAAAAAACACTCCTTATAAATAAAAAGAAGTGAAGTTATTTACAGATATAAGAATAGAGAAAGTATATCATGTCAAAAAAAAGTATATATATCCACATAAATAAAATATTTCAAAACAAAACAATTTGCAGAAAATTGTAATGGATTAACAATTAGAAGCTTTTGTGTCATAATAATGAAACTGTTAGGAACTACACAGACAAGATAATATTTTTAAAAATCATATAACTGAAAACTCACTGATTATTAAAGTGAATAAAAAGTCATCTAAATAATAATAAAGACAAAATTTTCAGAAAATCAAGCAATATTTTACAATGAAGCAATGCAAATAAAAAATGCAGAATTGTTGTTATTTTATAATTTGTGTTTCCAAACACAAATTATAAAAATAACTCTCGCTCTAACATGTATCCTTTATAACAAGGTTGGTTATTTAAATCTTTTAATCCTGTAATTTCACATAAATATACCTTTTGTGAGCAATTATATTCGTCTAATGCAGTTTAAAGTAAAGAAAATAATTTGTTTTATTGGAATATATATTTTGCACTTTTCAGAATATTAAAAATAGCCAAATTCTAAATATGCATGTTTAGAAATTCTACAGAATTTTCTACTAATGCTACATAAAGTACAACCTGTAATGACATGTTATGGGATTGTACAGAGCTAGGTATGTTACAAGACACAGCAATGCCATGATGTTACAAGACACCATGTTACACCTCCAGAGATTGTATCATGAATAATATCTTTCCTCATAGTTATAACCACACACTTTTAAGCAGTAATAAGGCTTCAAGAATGTTTCTTGGATAGCAAAACACATTGGATTATACAGGTTAATAATTCTTTTAATATTTTCGATATGAGCGCGAAAGCCTCGATAATTCCAAGAAACAAATGCTACCCTTAAGCTAAACTGAATGCTCTGGCATTGGAGCAAGCCATTTGAGATTCAGAGCAATGTTTACTTAGAAATTAGAAATCAGAATTAGAAATCAGAATCAGAATCAGAATTAGAATTAGAAATTAGAATCAGAGCAATGAAGAAAGATCCTTCATCATCTGAAGGATCTTTCTTCATTACACATGTCATAGAGGGAGTTAAGGTTCTTTTACTCTTTCAAGATGATTTATGGATTGGTTCTCTTACATTCTTTAATTTTTTGGATCTTTGAGATTTAGATTTTGCAAACCGATTGTGGAGGAATTCCTTTCAGAATAGGTGAGACATTGATATTAGAATTATTTATGGATAAATTTGGAAAACTTAAAAAATATGGGTACTACAAGATTTCATGACTTTTTTGACTGCTTGTGAATAGCTAATACCTTGTTGAGGGGTATTGTTTGGGGTAAGATAAGTTTTATTTTCACAGTAATAATTTCTTTTCCTAGTATCTAAATAGGGCATAACCGGGAATAAAAGCAATGTTAACCACTGCAGCTGGCGAAGTTTTTTTTTTTTTGGTAATTGACATGAACTGCTGTCATGTCTGACAGAAGCACATCGAGGACAAGTCAAAGGTCCTCTACAAGTAATTTTTGCATGCCCAAATCGCTGACATTTAAAGCATAGTAAAGATGTTGAAATGTAAGGTTGAACACTACAATTTAGAAAACCAGCTTTAATAGATTGAGGTAGCATAGGAGTTGGAAACGTGAGTATGAGGTGCTTAGTTTTTATAATTGTTCCTTCTTTCTTAAGTAATATGCTGCACATGTTGTACTTTTTGGTCAACAAGATTATCCGAAATTTCCTCCTCTCAAACATATAATAGATCATCTGCTAAAATTATTCCTCATGTAGAATTTAACCTGCCATGAGGAGATACTACAATACATTAATATTACAGAGACATTTCACTTTTAGAATGGCTTTGGCTTGTTCAACTGATTAAACTTGAACCAAGAGATCACCAGATTTCATCTTGCGAACATTTTTTACATTTCCAACTGTACCAATAAGACTCTTATTAATTAAGAAAGGGGAAACATTATCAAAGTTGTTCTCAGTTCTTTTAATAACAAAATATTTCTGATCATGTATCATTTGTTGCTCCATAGAGAATAAAGAATTAGAAGTACACTCCATAAAAAAGTTGATTATTTCAAGGCCAGACCACACCACTGAACACCGAGTGCAACTAAGGGATGCAGTACAGCTGCACCAGTGTTAGCCCAGACCTATATGCCTTCAGTATATTGGTAAGGTAGCCTCCACTCTAATCGAGTCACACAGCAGACATATGATCACATGATCCATGGAAGCCGATTGATGCGCTGAGGAGCACAACACATCTCCCATTTACATGAAGCAGAAGTCAAAGTAATGTGTTGGTCTCTGGGAGTTTCAATTAACAGTATCCTCCTTCCCAGAGACACGAGTCTCCAAGCAAGGCAAACACGCACGTGATTTAATCCCCAAAAGAAGCTAATAGCAACAGGGCAGTGATAGCTACTCAAGGGGAGCCCTCAACCTCTTATGAGGCAAGCACAAAGGGGAAGAAAAAGAAGAAAAGGCAGAAGGAAAGAGGAGAGTAGAAAAGAAAGAAAAGGAAAGTTCACTAGGGTAGCTTGGGATTGTAACAGCAGTGTTTACCTAAAGGTAAGCCCCCTGAGGAGTAAAGTTTGCTTGAAGAAGAATTTGATAATTATTTTGCTTTTAAAAAAACGAAAGACAAAACTTACTAATAAAGCTTCTCATAAGCATTAAAATAAGGTACATCAAAACTTAAAATTTTTAAGGCATGTCAAAAAATTTGAAGTATAGTAAAACCAAATCATTTGACGTGATGCTTATTTTCAATGTTATAAGAAAAATTCCTAGGATAAATTAAAAAATAAGATTTTTTAAATTTACCGTTTAAAAAAGTTTTGTACTTTTGAATTGTTAGTATAAGAATAATGAATTCTAAAACATCATTTTTCTGATGCTGAAATGATTAGAAGAGATTTGTGAAGACTAAGTCAGAATAAATCACTCATAGGTTGGGACTACTATCACTATGGTAACATTTTGATTTTTACAATTTTGATTTCTAGATATTACAAAATTTAATTTAGCTATACTTTGAAAAGTAGGAAAAATTAGAAAGGAAATAAATTAGTAATAATTTTCTAATATATAGGTTAATTCTTAATATTAAAATTTTTATTGATAATTCAGTGTTATTAATTTTAAAAATTAAAAACTCTAAGTAAATGATATTTGAATAATAAATTATTTATAAAAATAAAAATATACTTAGATTTAAAAAATAAATGTACATGTATCTAACAATAAAAAAATACATGCAAATGTTAATACAAAAATATGACATACAATGTTCAATAAATAAGATTAACAAAATATTGTAGAAATATTTTTAAGAATATAAAAGTTTTCCAAAAGAATTCTATCAAACTAAAACACTTACTTCACTCTTATAAGCAATTTTTACTCTCATATTCAAAATACACACACACTCATATGTAATAACTCTCAAATCTACAAATTTTACATAATTAACTCAAAACATTATTTATCATTGTTTTGAAAAGAATTTTTATAAACAAGAAAATATTAAATAAGACTTCATATCAGGATAAAATGACCAAGACAGACAGAAAAATTTATTTGAGGAAAATAACTAAAAGAAATATAAATCAACAATTTATTTACCATTTGTGTTGCTTAAAGTAGCAAATTTTGCATCAATTCCAAATCCATTTCCAAGAGATATTGTCTGAATACAAATGGCTGAAAATATTTAAAATATTTATCAAATTTTGATATAATTTTGTTAATACTACTGCATTAATCACAAAACTAAAACCACACAGGAATTAACTAATTTAACTATAACTAACTTAATTACTCTAACTAATTTGATTAATTTTTTAATTTAACAGCAAATTCATATCTAATGTATCAAAGAAACAGGTGAAACAATTTTAATATTTCAAGTTATTTTTTATCTTCTCATATCAGATCCTTATATATATAATAGAATACATAAAAATAATAGCAATTTAAAAGAATAAATAACCAAATGCATTTAATTTGAGCAAAACTGATTGGTATAATAAATGCAACCATTTTCCAGAATTTTTTCATATTTAAAAAAGTAGTTAAAGTTTATTTAACAATAACATACATAAGTCAGAAAATATTATTTAAATCTAAAAGCTAATTTTAAATATTAAATTAAATATGAGATTGATACTCATTTAAAACTTTCACAGTTAAATAAAAATTCAGAAAATTTTGTCTAGGTTTTCAAAAGAAAGAAAAAAAATCATTTTATTTCCATAGTGTCTTTGAAACATTGCATATTTTTATAATACTTTCATTAGTGAGATTAAAAATTAATATTACTTTTTTAATTTAATAAATAAGAACCAAAGCATTTGCTATGAAAATTTTTGTTAAACTACTGCTCTTATTTTATAAATAAGAATAAAATTGAAAGGACTAAGAACATTGGGGAAACTAAATTCAAGAAATTCACATTTTTTTCTGTTACTTCAATTGTTCTTTTGTGAATATTTTAAAGTTCTATGCAGAGATGAAATATTCACAAAATTACATGCAGTTTGTGATTACATAATTAATTATAGTCCATCAACAGTACTTTTTCTTTCTATAAAAATTCTTCATAAAATCCTTTAACATTGCCAAATATGATAGATAAAATTATTTTTATTAAATATATAATGTAACAATATTTATGCATTAATGTTGTATTGTAGTTAAAGAAATCCATAAAATACAAATATAACAAATGAAGTGTCAATAAATGTATTTAATAAATTTATTGACACTCTTAATTTATTACATTTGTATTCTATGGAGTTCATTCAATACAACTTAAAAAACTTATTTTTTCTCTCATCATAAATGTTGTTACTTTTGAATTATAAATAACATAAATTTTGCAATCATTATAACTTGCCGCAAAAAGCAAAACAATATAGTCTATGAGTGAACAGAAATTTGGTGTGTGTGTGTGTGTGTGTGTGTGTGTGTGTGTATATATATATATATATATATATATATATATATATATATATATATATATATATATATTTAAGGTCCAAATATTATTCAGGCACTAGCTTCTCATTTCTTTGCAAAGATCTTCAAACAGAATAAATAAGGACACAATATATAATATAGAGGATACTAAGATTCACCTTGTCAAAAATAGGATTATACTTTTGATCTTTGTGAAATCTTTCTGTATATTTTTTGCAGTAAAATATGAAAAAGCACCAAACAAAAAAGGTGATTTCATACTTCATTATTTTGAATTACAAATTTAGCATTTGTTTAAATAAAAATTTAATAACTGCACAATATTTAATTATATTAAAAAATATAGCAAAATATTTGAGAAAATATAACAAACTATATTATTCAAATAACTCATTTAAAAACTAAGTTAAAAAATTTTTACTGAAATTCATAGTTCAAAGCCTCCATAGATCTAAAATATTTTTATTATTCTACTTAAAAGAATCTTTTACTTTGTAACTAGAGATTTTCCTTTTTTTAAATCTCGCTGAATACATAAAAGTTTGGATTTTAGTTTAGATTTAAAACATTGTTTATTGATTCAAAGGCTTAAATATTTCTTTCCAACTATCAAATAATAATTAGAAAGCATTTTCATATATGAAATTTATAATATTTTTCATGCAATATTTTATCATATTTAAAATATTTCAAAACAAACCATATTTAAAAATGAAATATAAAAGCTTAAAAATTAGATTTTAATTTTTAAATCATAAACTTTAAAGATTAATTTTTTTTTCAAGAAGCATGCACAATATTTATTTTAAATATATATAAACTATAACTCAAAAAGAAATAATAAAATACTTTTAAAGTTGACACAAAATAATATCCAATTCAACTACAGAAGGGAAACAAATTTTAAACCTTCAGATTCTCTATCACGAAACCAAATTTTTACAGATGAATCAGCAGATAAAGTCACCACCATCAATTTCATACAACTATCTAAATAAATGGCAGATGCATTTCGTACAATGCTAGTGTGGCCAACCAGAGAACTTGATAGTTGAAACTAAAATTCAATAAAAAAATAAAAAAGTTAATTTTAACTCTTATTTTTTTACTCTAATGCCTTAAAAACTCTTTTTCTAATAATTTTTAAGTTGTAAATAAACAAGCTATGAATTAATTTTGAATTCCAGAAATATATATTGTCCTAATCTTACATATTTATTATTTAACACTCAATAAAAATTTTACATAGTTAGAAAGATATATTAACATTTATCATTTTTAGAATGATATGTTTAAGCTTATATGAAAACAAGGATTATCAATAACATAAAAGTTCAAATAAGCATTGGCTATTGATAATGTTTTGTAACTTCCATGCAATGATAAAAATAAAGTTCCTGATAACAAAGAAAAGGAATGAATAGAAAAAATATTTCTAATCACCAGGCTCTTCATCAGTTTGATGTACCAAGTCAGTGAAATATATCATATGCCAGATAAATTTAGAAAAACTTTAGAACAGATTAATGTGCTTTTAAGTAAATTTATAATATTTCAATGTCACTAGACTTCAAGTTGTTCTATCATTGGATAAAAGCAAAATGATCAACGCATCAATTACATCCTCAGAAACAATAGTTTGTTTCTATGATAGAAGACACTCTAGGCAGGAAGGAAACTGATTTGACTACATTTTTAAAATTTTAGATGCTTTTGATAATACTTCACATCTATCCATCCTTGAGGCTTTAAAAGACCCAAAGCAAAATTATATTTTTGAAATGGATTAAGAAATTGCTTTTGAAATAGAACTATTAAAATGAATATCTTTAGATAATCATTTGAGAAAGATTGCCAGAGGTTGACCTCAAGGAGATATTTTATCACCATTACTTTGAAATCAAGTAGTTAATAGCTTTATTACTCATTTGAATAATATAGTTTACTATACTTAAAGCTATGCAGATGAATTGTTGTATTTGTCCATGGAAAAGATTTAATAGAATTTGTCAATTGATGCAAAATGCATTAAACTATATTAGCAACTAGTGCATAGGGAGGGATCAGAAGATTAGTCCCTAGAAGACCCCCCTTTACTCACAAAAGAAAATGAGAAATAGTTGAGCCTATTTCTTGACCACAGGTTTACTTAGAATAAATATGTTTTGATTAAAAGATTAATCAAGCAAAAAAAGGTCATAATTATGTGCATACCTACTTTGGTAAGAGCTGGGTTTCACAGTCAAAGAATGATGTTTTCGATGCCCACTGCAATAATCAGACCTATTTTAATTAATGACTCTGGAATCTGGTGGTTGTTGTTGCACCAACATACTTCCCTGTACCTTATTTAAAGCTGGGCTCAAGTAATTAGGTAAGAGCAGACAGATATTAGCTTCATAATTTAGAAGCAGGTACCAAGCGGAAGACTTCTCAATACTTGACAAAAACTATATCATTTTACTTTGAAAACTTTATGACCTTGGTCTATTTAACATTCCAAGCAACCTTTAGTGAACACAATGTACTTTTGGTTAAGTAGAGTTCAAAATAATTTTATTCTGATATGAAGAACAATGCCTTAACCAACCAGGCTACCACAACTTCCTATAACAAAGAGTTGTGAGGGGTGGGAACTGCCTGTAGAATAATATTAGAGAAACAATGCTCTGACGAGTCCATTACTAAAGATCATAGCAATATGACTAGAAAAAATCATGAACCTATTCTAATGATGCTTTTAAACATCATGAAAAGGATTTGTGTGTTTTACAGAGCATGTGACAAGTAACTTTCTTTACTAGAGAATAAAGGGAGGCAACAAATTTAATTGAGATATTAGTGATCTTATCTGGTTTGCAGATAGATCTAAGACAACCTCCCAGGACTTGGAATGCACGGTATATGAGCAAGAATTAACTTCTAAAATGACTGGGGAAAACTGATGTATTTCAAGCAATTTGCTATGATTGTCTCTAGGTAAACTCTAAAAAAGGCTATCCAAGGTACACAGATTCTAATTTTTCATTTTTAGTGACAGTCAAGCAGTTTTATAGGGCTATTAGCTCATTCCAAATCAATTCTAAAATTGATTTAATATGTAGGAACCTTCTAAATGAATTGACAATTAGGAACATATTACCTCTCATCTGGGTGCCAAGAAATATAGATATTGAAGACAATGGAAATGCGCGCAAACTTGCAAAAGAAGGATTATGCTCTAATTCAATTGATGCACAGCCCTTCTGTGGCCTCAATTTAAAAACTGTTAAAAGTTCTTAAATGGAAAAAAATTGAATAAAGTCTATTTTCAATCTGTTGGATAATAACGTATTAAAAGCATGATTTATAAATCATTTGCAAAAGTTGCTTTTGAAATCTTTAGGTACAAAGACAAAAGATACAAACAATTGTGGTATTCATTGGGATGGATAACTAGTGGAATTAATCACTAGATGGAGCAAGGTTATTTTGGATTTGGAGCTTTTTTTTAGGTAATAAAAAATGCTTTTAGCAGAGCTACCTTGATTTTCGAATACAGTTTGAAAGAGGAGAAAATTGAAACAATGAATTGAATTATTATGAATTTAAAGCATACAATGATGGTATTTATATTGGTGAATGAAGCAGTCAAAGATAAAAACATTTTCAAAAGTCTCAAGTTGATTTTTCATGAATAAGTTAAAAGTAGAATATGGAGTTGATAAATCAAAATATTAAAAGATACAAAAAAATGATTAAATGAAATCTCAAAGGCTCAGATATATAACAGTTTCTGTTTTCCTTTTGGGATATAATGTTAATGTTTTGCATTCAAACTTTAAAATATATTATTAATTGCATTTACTTATTTTATGTAAACATAACTTCAATTTGTATAACAAAGCAATCACGGAAAAAATGTGCAGCATGAATAAATTGAATTCCATAAATAAAAATTTTTGCTTAACATAAAGCAAAAGAAAGAAATTATGCAATTAGAAGTGATTGATAATTGGCAGCAAAAAATTTTTGGTAGGAAACTTTTATTTATTTTAAGTGAAAAAATCCTGAAGTTCACTGATATCAAACATGTTTTATTATTTTGTAAGATATATAAAAATTTAAACCTGAAACTATTTTTTATTATTTTCTAGGTTTTTACAAATTGTATGTATTTTTGACACACTTCACAATTAACATTTGACCAGAAGAGATAGATGAAACACTTTTTGCCAAGTTGGTCTTTTTCAAATGCACCAAAATTGAATAAAAATATCAATATTTTTTTATCACAAAGCAAAACAATAGATTAAAAAAGTGAAAATTTTTAAAAATTAATACTTGAGAACATATGAAACAATAAGATAGAGATTTTATCCAGACTAATTAATTAATAGGTGCAAAATAATTTATAATTATTTAAAAAAAAGTGATGAGGATACAAACATAAAAAAAAAAAAAAAATGGGTAAATTCTAAAAGCATTCAGGGCAATTGAGCCAAACTGGTTTACTGAGTTGGAATGTTTTCTAACATTTGCATGATGTAACTTGCATTTTATCATCTAACATGATAGTGTACATGCACAAACTTAGATGTGCCAGTAAACCTATAAGCATTTGATTAGTGTTCTGTTCTCATTTGATTACAACTAGGTAAGAATCATATGTCTAGTCAATATAATTCATAGCTCACAAAGAACATATGGAGGAATAAGCACTCATATAACATCGTTAAAAATTTTATGTACACTATTAAAGGTGTGTATTGTCCAACTGGTGCTAAAGCTTCTATAGGTCATATTGGGTGAGCAGCTTTATTTTATGAATATTGCTGTTATGTATAATATTCTGTTACATATTAAGTATTGTTTATATTTTATATATATATTTAGATTATTTAAGATGATTAATTAGAAACTTGTATTTTTTTCGAAAATAGATATTATTTACATAACAAATTTAGTTTTTTTGCCTGATTTTCTCTGGGGTAGATTGTAATTACCTGATGCTTTTTTTTAGGTGGACATCACTTCCCAGTTAATTAAAGACTGCATTTGATAGATTTAGCTTCATTGTCTTTATAGATTTATTCATTGTTATAGTTTTAGCTTTATTGTCTGGTTGTCTTTGTAGAAGATTGTGCTACACTGAAGTCATGCCAAACCTGTGCAGGCTCCTAATATTTTGCCACATATTTAGAAGATGAAAGAAAAAATAAACATTTATAAATTTCTGTAAGAATTTGCTATGATGAAACACATTAACATCATTTAACATATTTTAAATTATGTTGACATATTTACAAAAAGAGCAAAAAATATTCTTATATTACACACATGCTACAAAATATGAAATTTCTTTACCATAGAATCCTTTAATGTCCATATTGAAGCACAGTGGTCGGCTGAAGTGGCTATCAATTCATTTTCAATTGCTAAAATTATAAAAGAAAAATATTATCCTAATTAAAATATAAAAAAACAGGGTATTTCTAACATGAATCATGATTTTCATAATTAAATTAATTATATTTTTTACAAAATCTATTCCAAGATTTTATTACATTCATAAACACATTTAAGTACTAAAAATCTGCTTTTATTTACTTTAAATGTAGTAACAAATAAATATATATATGTGTGTGTGTGTGTGGTTTTTAACACTAAAAATAAGTAAAGCATTGAAAATATATTCATAAGGTTATGGATGGTTGTGTGTGTGTGGCTTTTAACACTGAAAATAAGTAAAGCATTGAAAATATATTCCTAAGGTTATGGAAAAGTTTTAAAAAAACATTATTATTTAATTAACATTTAGCAATTAATAAATAAATTAATAGAAACAGTCACCATTTTCTTGTCTAATCCAGTGAACTGAAGTCACAAGCTTTTTATGCCATGTTAATGTTTGAAAATATAAAGGATTTCCATTTTCCTATAAAATAAAAAAATACTTTAACTACATCAAAGTCAAGAACAAAAAAAAATTTTTTTTTTTATCCTATAATGATTTATTTGAATTTCATAGTATAAGTACTAAAAATCATTTAACTATTATTTAATTACTTCATATTCACTGCATTTCAAAGCATATTTATCACTCAGAAAATAATTAAATATTGAATCAAAGAATAGCAGTTTTAATTTCTTAATTTTATTATTTTTAGTTATTTTCCCCCTTTTTATTATCAGGCATTAGACATATAACATTATAAAAGACATTAATAAGCATAATAAAATATAATAGATAAATGGAATTGTCTCAGTCCTACTATATTTGAAACAAAAGTTATTACTTTGAATGTAAATACATACATATATATATATATATATTCCAGAAATTTCATAAAATAATTATAAACAATTTACTTTTGATACCTCAGGTAATGACATGTGCTTAGGAAAGAGCTTTCTATGGATTTATTTAAAAATGAACTGTCAAACAAAAAAGTTAACAGCAATTTCTTGAAATAAATAGTAAATCACATAAGTACAAGACTGCACATTTAATTCTTTTACACACATTAATCAGGTCATAAATAAACCAATATAAGTCCATTTAAAATTCAGCAAATATGTCTTTTGTTTGTATTTACACTCTTATAAAGCATAGGTGCCATGAAACAATAAATTAAATACTAGCACATTATAACCACCATTCTCTAGAACTATTGGCATACAACTTATAACTAATTAAGAGAAACAAATAAAAGTTACAAATTGCTGCAGCTAAAATATATAACTTTTGAATTATTTTGATAACACAAAAATGTTATAATAGTAGAGGTCAGTGTTAATGTACGTTGAAAATGGTTGTACGAAAAAAAAAAAACAATTCTAAGAGTGAAAAATCCATGTTTGCTTTATAATTTCAATTAAGAGAGATAGGACACAAAATCTTTTGTTCTCTAATTTTAATTTTGGCAGCAATTTAAAAAAAAATTCTTTTTTTATATATAATATATAAAAAAGAAATAAACTTCTTCATATATCTAGTAGAAAAAAATGATACTAAAACTACATAATTTTATGTTATTTTGGAATAAAATCAATATGTTTAACTAAACAAGAAAATAAACTAATATTACATTTTAATAATTAATTTTAACTATGTTATAAAAAAATATCACCCGCAATATATGGCTTAAAATGAAGCTTCTTAATGAAAAATTTTAAAAATAATTGGACTACAAATGTAATAAAACTTTTTTAAAAGCAGGTAAATTTGGCAGATGTTATCAAAATCTGATAAGAATGCTTTCTAATATCAATTCTTTGGATGTTAAATACAACAATATAAAAATTGTTACTTTTTTTAAAGTCGATATTCATTCACCTTCCACTTTTGGAGAATACAATCCAGATAAAAGTAATATGAAAACCTTTTTACCCAGATATCAACAATATCAAGACACATAGATATAATTCATCAATTATATCTATGCCAAACTAAGTTCCTGAGAACACTTGACAGGAAATTGTAATATAAAAATACTGACAAGCAGCATGTGGTTTACAAAATCTTCTTAAAAATGGTGCATTAAAAGTAATATAAATGTAATAATTCTTTCTGAAAAACTGATGGACCACAGCATAGCAGCTTTTGAATAAATTAAAATAAAAGAAATGATTGAGAGCCATATAAAAACCAGCAAGGAAGTTTCGAGTGCCATGAACATAAGCAAAGCCTGATTAAGCCAGGGATGTATGGGGCAGTTGCTCTAAGCCCCTCAAACCCCAAATAGCAAATTTATTTTATATTGAAAGTTAAATAGAATCATTTACCAAATTGAATAGATGGTTTGTTGTTATAACATAGAGGGATCCCCAAAAAATATTTCTCCCAAGCCCCAATCAGGCTAAGTTAGGGCATGTACATAAGTCCTATGGTGAAAAACTGATATATCATTGATATAATGTTGTGTTTCCACTAGATATTACCAAAGACAATAACATTATTTATATTGATAGGTTGAACATGGATGTAAAATTCTGTATTGTTGTTATTGCAAGTGATAATAAATCTGCTTTTCAACAGTACTTCATTTTTATACAAATAGCCTATATAAAAAAATTGATAACTTTTTTTACAAATTTATAGGGCTCGGTATAAAATCAGGTATCCTTTGGTTTGGCAAATATTTAGCAATACATCTTGGTAATAATACTCAGCTTTTATCTTTGTATAGCTTTTGTATATTGGCCATCTTGTTAGTCATAAATTAGCACTTATCATAGCAAAAAAAAAAAGAATCAAGGGGTACCTAAGTGTAAACTTTTATAAATTTATTCTTTTTAATATGCAGTTTTTCTGTTAAAGCTGACAAATCATAAATTTTTATCTCTATTAAAAATGTAAATTATAAATTGAAATAACCAAATACAAACGAGAAGAATTCATTAATGATTTGCTAATATATTTTCTTACTTATTTAAAAACTTAACAGATACCACAAAAAAATTCAGACTAATTTGCTAATTTTGAAAAAAATATTTATACTACTTTGAAAAAAATATTTATTACAAGCGATTATATATGCTTAGCGATTTCGTTCCCTAGTCATTAGCAAAATCACTACAATTGCTTTTAGGAATATGCCTATTCTGATAATATGTAATTAAACAATAATAAATATCCACATATTAATTAACTTACTTTATAAAATTTCTATAATTTTTAGTTCATATCTTACGCTTAATCTTAGCCTTATGATGGTTATATCTGTTCCCTCCAATCACAACTAATATGTTTCTAAGGTTACGTAAAAAATTAATGAATCATCTAAAATTATTTAAAATAAACATTTTCCCTAACTTTTAAATTTTGGTAAAAAAAAATTTCAAAGATTAAAATACAAATTAAATACACAAACCTTATATGTAAACAAGTGAATTGCATTACAAGCCGCATAACAAATATAATTATTTAAACCCCAATCGACTGTATTAGGACTTTTATTACAAGCACAGCTACAGTATACACATTTGGTTTCAATATTCATTGTGTATTAATCTAGAATTTTAATCTACAATTAGATATATGATGTTTTATGAAAATACCGAAGCAAACAGAAATTCAGTAATATTTTATGAAATAAAAAATCTGTTTATGATATTATAACAAATGGTAATTGTTCAAATGTAATAACAGATTCTATTAATAAATATATATTTTTTCCATCATGTAAAATAAACTGTCTTCAACTTAAAGCCATAATGTCATAAAACCTGAACATGCCAACCATGTGCCATTGTTGTTTGTTTTCTCTCTGAGTTTCCAGCTCCTAATTCTGTGGATCGTGATCATTAAATTCAGCCAACCACATTTAATTTTATACCATCTTTAAAAAATGAAGACAACACCTGAGCTAACATTTGCTAGACTAAAGGTTGAAACTAAGTCGTCAGCCATCCGCTAGCAAAGCTCTAATGTACAATTCCTTATGAAAACTTTCGTATTTTGACTAATAGTTAATATTGTAAAACACAGAAATGCAGAAAAAAAAAGAAAACGTGTGAAAAGCGAAATTTTATATTTTTGGCCAGCTGATAGGTTAACGTGAGGTAGGTGATATAATAATGAAGCTGATGGGTGATATAATAATGAAGCTGATGGGTGATATAATAATGAAGCTGATGGGTGATATAATAACGAAATAGTGCTTTAACAAAATAATAAGCAAGGAAAAAATATTAAAAAGATAATTGTTGGAAGCACGAATGCAACATCCATCCCTTCATGAAGGGCCATTATTGAGCAATGCTTTGCCGAATAATGAGTACTTATTTTAAAAATATTAATTATGATTATGAGTACTTATTTTAAAATTTTATGTTATACATAATACTTTTAATAAGTTGACAAATCATAAATTTTTATCTCTATTAAAAATGTAAATTATAAATGGAAATAACCAAATACAAACGAAAAGAATTTTTTAATGAAATGCTAATATATTTTCTTATTTATTTAAAAACTTAACAGGTACAAAAAATTAGCATGTCTTGTTAAGAATATAAAAAAATTTACTTGAATGAAACACCCTGAAAAACTATCAAATGCTAATTTATGTGCTGAATGGTGATGATATAGGATCAGGAGCAAGAGATTCAAGGTCATTATTGAAAATTATTCCTCTCCAGTTTGGTAAGCCTATTGAAACAGAAAGAAAATATTTACACGTGTATATTCATAGTTTATAACTAGTAAAACCTTTCATGTTAAAAAAAAATTAAGTAAATAATTTACACACTGTTTTCAAAATGTTTAAAATTTATGCGGTTATGCAAAATATGATTTATTCAAATAATTTATTAAATTACTTATTATCTTTTTAATATATTTCTGAATTTATAAGCTTATAGACTGAAACAAGCCACTTTCTTATTTTATGATATCAAAGTCAATTTCTCCCAAAATTTTCCAAAAGTAACCTAAAAGGAATACTGCATGTAATAGCTTTTGATCTGCGTAATAGCATGTAATAGCTTTTGATCTGTGTAAAAACATGTGATAGCTTTTGATCTGCGTAATAGCATGTAATAGCTTTTGCTATTATGTTTACATATTTATCACATTTATTCTTGAATTCAAAGTTTATTCAAATTTATTTTATTTCATTAATTAAACAAATTACTAAGTAAGCAAAATATAGAATTTGCATAGTTAAAATATTGTATTGAGAACTGAAAACTGAACATTTTACAGAATACCAGTGTAACTTAAGCAATTGTCATGAATGCAGTGCTGAAAAAATCGACATGTTTTTCATATTTTTGTTATAAAATGATATCTATTTTTTTCATAAATAAATGCCTTGTATATTTATGCTTTCTTAACATTTTTTATTGTAAATAACGAAGTTTTTAAAAATAATTATGACGGTACTTTTCTCCATCTTGAAATTTAATCCTTAAAACTATAATTTCTTTAGAAGACTTTTCATAATTGACAATACAAATTTCACACTTTTTAACTTAAGAAATGTTGTATCTTTAATAAGATAATTTTTGTTTAAATTCTAAGCTGTCATATTTAAATTTTTTTCAATTACTACCGCCATCGTCATTTAAGACATGAGGCGTCTTGTAGTCCAGTACAATATTGAAATAGCTCCAGAAGGCGAGAGAGCTTGAAAGTCATCACTGAAACAAACGTCAGAAAGATAGGGGCAACTAAACAGATGCTCCCCAGTCATAGGTGAAGTGTCACGGAACACACAAATAGGTGAATTGGCCAGATTGATTTTATATAGATGACCCTGAAAATGGTCATGTCCAGTAATAATTCTAAAACAATATTTGAAAAATAGTAGCATATACGAGTAGTAAAATAACAGAGAAAGAATATCAAATAAATTAATATTCTTTGTTATTATATAAATCATATGTGCTACTATTTTTCAATTACAGTTATCCTACTATTTTTTTCAAATAGAGTTATGCTACTATTTTTCAAATACATAATTTATTACATAATTGAAAATACACAATTCTGTATGTCAACTGGTTTGAATCAAGTACTTTAATTACGATTTTCACTGAAATGCTAAAGCTTTATGTCTTCGAGGATTTCTCAATTCCCTTTCTGTAAGGCATAGGTTATCAAAGTGGTCCCCCCAGGGGTCCACACGGGAATACACATAGGAGACCTCACGGGGTCCACGTAGAGGCGAAAAGAAAACAGGGGTTCACAAGTTGTAAGTGAGGATCCACGGAAAATTATCTGGTTTTCATAATAAAGAACATAAATTTTGGCTTGAATTTACCTATCAACGTAGGTAGGTAGCATCATTCACTAGGTAGGTACTCAAAAATATTCAAGATTCAGTTCAAACGCAGAATTGAATAGAACAATAGATAATAGTATAAGTATACATAACATGTCAAGACTCGCAAAGTGTCGCCCGTGTGCCATCTCAATAAAAATATGACTATCTTTCTTTGTTGATTTACATTTCTGAGTTCATTGTTGATTTTTTGTAATAATAGTTGTTTACAACTTTGTATAACCACAAGAATTATTTTAATAAATAAGACACAAGAAAATGTACTACTTTTTTTTAATACCTACAATTTAGGGTGATATTTTTTAAAAATTTTTGGGAATACAGTAGAAATGCAGTAGCAAGGGCCCTACCGAAAATATCAAAACTTTGAAAGTGGTCCACGAGAAAAAAAGTTTGGGAACCCATGCTGTAAGGTAAAGAAAGGGCGCCATCTCTAGTGTTGACTGTCTCACTTGATCGCGATTTAAAATTATCAAGTGGTTGGCTGTATGTAGCCGCGCCCTAGAAAGTATACAGCCTAACCATAATAGAGCAGCCGTTGAGCGAAAGAAACGAAAAAATAAACTGAAAGGTTTACAAAAATTTTAAGATATTTTGCTCTAAGTTTTTTTTTCTAACGAAAACTCAGTCTTTACTTAATGCGAGCTGTAAGCCTATGAGCATAAAGCTACAAAACAGTTTTTTGTTGTTGCCTAACCTTACAAAAAAAAATAGTATGCGGTTACTCAAATAGTTTCGAACTTTAAGAATTATTGTTGCAAAATTAAGAAACTATTGAATTCTAAAAATCTGATTGTATTTTAAATGCTTATGACACTTTAAACTAATTAAAAATATTTTATTAGGATATCATTATTACAAGTTATAATTAAAAGGTATCAATTGTGTAAAACAGTTGTATACGATGACATAATCAGGCAGATCATACCACTTGATGTCAATAATATTAGTTTATTTAAGAACTATTTGTAATGTCTAAATGGGTTGGGTTTTTTATGATCACTTCGGGTATTTGTCTACTTATTGCCTTATCTTTGAAACTGCTTTTGCAGGTAATTTTATTTTTTGAAAAATGTTTTTATAATGTATTTTAGTTCTTAAAAATCCTATATATTGGGCGATAAAGTTTTATACTTTATCACTATTATTATTTTCTGCTAATAGCAATTTTATTGAAGAATTTAGTTTTTTTTTTAAATATAGTAATTCAAAATTATATATGTTTAAAGTCACTTATATGTAAATGTGATGATATCTAAAATTTTGAAATCTCATTAATGTGAGAATTTTACCTCCTTTTTTTTTTCACCGTTTTGTAATACTTTTTCCAGTTAGAAGTTATCATTTCTGATAACTTGGAACATAGATACAATAATGATAAAGCTTAAAAACTTTTGTATTCATGATTATTAAAATCATAATTTCAGTATTGATTCAATTTTTAACTAATCTGAAGTACTCTAAATTTATATCATATTTATTTGATGACTGGAAAATTAAAATTTTTCAACTCAAAAATACATAAACAATAATTTTATTTCCTTTTTAAGTAATGTTTCATTTTTTGAGTATTTTTCATAAAAGCGAAGTAATTATATTTGATTAAATAATTGTTTTATCATAAATTAACTGTCCTGCTAGTCTTATTATTGATTTTAGTTTTAAAGTTTTCTAAAAGTATATTAATACTTCTTTTGTAAGTTAATTTCTTTAATTTTAATGATTATGTTAAGTGAATGCCTGAAAAAATTCTTATAATTATGTTAAGTGAGTATTTATTTGTTTGAAATTTAAAATTATATAACAAAATAAATTATTTTATTCTTTAATGTTTATTAAATATCTAGACCAATAGTCTCAAATGTAGTTATCAATATTTTTATTAACAGATTAATTAATATCAGATATGGTTTAAAGACTTATAATTTAATTTTTTTTTCTATAATATTTGGTAATAAAATCTGAATAAAATTTTCATTGTGTAAATTGTTTATGAATATGATTGTGTTAGTTTATAAAGACTTTACTTTATAATTTATTTTGAATAATTAATTCTGTAGTTATAAATAGTACTATAACAATTATTCTATAGTAATTATATTAGGAATAACATTTATTGTATGTGTGTGTGTCTTAATCCAGTGTTTTACATTAAATGTGTACTATTTTAATATTTTTTCCATGAGCTTATATATATATATTTCCAATATATTTATATTAGTTCAATTTGTCTCTTAATTGTTAATTCATTTTGAGCATTTTTAATATGATTGAGGGATATACAATTTTATGTCATTTACTTTGACGTGAAAACATTACTAAATTTTAATATTTAATGAAAGAAATGCATTGTTTCTTTAAAAAGGTTGATTGTTTCTTTAAAAAGATTGAGATTAATATATTAAATGCTCAAATGGCAAATTTTTGCAAAATATTAGAAATTCAGAAGAAAACAAATTACAAAAATTCAAGGATGCTGGCTTTCATTAACAGTTCTTTCCTATGGAGATACATATACATCACTTTCATCCATGAATCTTTTGTAGGAACATTTTAAGCTTTCAACTTATATTTTTATCCAAGAAAAGATTTTTTTTTAATTTGAGAAACTATTCAAAAGAATTATTATATGAAGAGTTTTAATTACTTTATAATGAATTGTACAATCTTAAATAATATTCTTTAAAATATTTACAAGCTAGTAGTGTGTGTGTATATACATATATATATATATATATATGTGTGTGTGTGTGTGTGTATATATATATATATATATTCTTTACATACTTTATGAAGCTGCAAATTCTTCATAAAGTCTCAACTAAATTAACAGTCATACTAAGTTATATCTATTCCTTATACATATAAAGAATAGATTGTGTGTGTAACTTAGTATGACTGTTAATTCAGTTGGGGGACTTGAATATTTTTGCTATTAATTTGTTAATATAAGTCATTTTCTTGTTATTAATTTTCTTAGCTGCAAATAAATAATAATTAAAATAATATAAATACCAATAAACAATTATGTTTACAATTTTTTGTTTATTGGTTTTTGTTCTTTTTATTTATATTTGTGCATAATGATAATTTGTAAAACTTCATATGTTATGTTATATAATAGAGTTTATCTGTGCTATATTCTTTTCCCATATAAATTTCCTAAAATTTTTTCCCAAAATGTTTAAAATTTTCTTGTTGTAACAAAAGTCTACATATTCTCCAAAAACAACTCACTAAGTATTTCAATGTATGTATCAGAAAAAGTAATTTGAAATAAAAATTGGAAAATTTTTTTTATAAAATTCTCATTTTAACTGTGTAATCATATTTACTTGTTTCTTAATTGCTTTATCTCTTTCTTTCATAAACTAATAACTTTTTGATAGTAATTTTTCATTTCACAATTTTTAAATCAAATTTCAATTGAAGTTGTCCAATGGGAAATATTATTTATCATGATTTTATTCTTGTAATTCTAAAATGTAAAATTAAAGCTCTTGAACTTTGAAAAATGAACTTGATATGAATTACTTTTAAAATCATATTAAATAAGAATTAGGATTTATTTGAATTCTACTTTATTTTTTATTTATTTATTACTTTTCTGATAAATATGGCTTGAATTATATTTTTAACTTAAAATGCTTATTTTACTTAAAAATACCAAAGAATATTTAAGTTGTAAACAAATTATTTAAACTAATATTTTCTTTAAATCATTTGTCTAACTTTATAAAAAGTTGTGTTTTATGCAATGATAAATTCTGACTTGCTTTATGTAATGTGCTTTATGCAATATATTTAATATCGCGAGACATTTTTTCTGTATCACTGTAAGCTGGATACCAAAGAGTTTATTGCATTTTGTTTTTGATTTATGGATATTAATAGAGTTTTGCACACACACACACAGAGATTACATAAGTCTTATATTTTATATATTGAGATATAAGTTTATATTTCTGATGTTTATTAATATTTAAATTATGTTTGATATTAAAATTGAAGTTTTTACATTTGATATATTTATGCTGTCTTAATTAAACTTGCAAATTTTTTTTCTATATACGAATGTTTTCTTTCAAATTTAATACAGAACAGTTTCAACATTTCATATTCAATTATTATGCTATTCTTTTTTTTTTATTAATTTCAATTGCATTTATTATTTTTTGTGAATTGTTCAAAATATGATTTCATTCTAATTTTGGTGTGGGTGAACAATAATAACAATTGTGAAAAGTAAACTAATGCTCTTAGCTATTATTAAAAAATATGTTTTTTATTGTGTTACAATAATGTTCTTTTGTTTTTGTGACATAATTGATAAAAAATTTTTGTTTTGTTTTGAAATTCTTATTTGAAAAATACCTGTTGTATGTACACACGCACACACACACACATAATTAATCTTATGATTTTACATAATTACTACTAAGTTAAGTAAATGCAATAAATTATGGGATGTTTATTAAATTGTTCTTATAATTTTTAATATCCCCAATTCGTAACAGGGAATATAACAAAATCTCGTAACTTTACTGAAATTCTTTCAATTTGTGAAGGTGCATGAATATGTCATTGCTAAACAAAGCGAATTTGTCGACTATTCAGTATTGGCACTGTGTTTGTTTTTAATACCTATCTAATAAATTGCCTTCTGAAAGAACTTTTCATAGATAATGGGCTGTATTCATGAGCATTTTGTAAGAGGAATAAAACCAGAAACTCCTGCACTCATATGTATAGATCTGCTTACAGAAGGCAGATATTCAATCGCCATATTCCATTATTCAATAAGTGTGGAGGTCCATATTCCATTGTTCAACCTCAAGCCTCAGTAGCTTTAAACCTCTTCCCGTAAGAACATCGCAGTTAGCATGGGATGGGACTTTTTTCAATCAGAACCGTTCATAAAAAACACCATAAGAGCGAAAAGACAATGCTTCAAATTGTATATGAATGTGATGCCTTTGTCCTTACTTGATTGACCACTTTAGGTACTCTTGATAATAACAGAATTGTACCTGAGCTTCCAAAGGGGCTTTTTTGACATCAAACAAAGTGAGAGACCTTATAAATGAAGGTATGTTATTTTAGATTATAGCCGATCTGGCAGCCGAATGGTTATCGCTCTTTCCTTCGGTTCAACAGTTCGTGGGTTCGAATCCCATCTTGGGCATGGATGTTTGTAGTAGTTCGGAATCCACTTTAAACCGTAGGTCCCAGTCTAATTAGCTCTCGTGTGCAAAAAATGACAATTGAGCGACAAACAAACCAAACCATTTTAGATTATGAGTTTTAATTTTATTTACTTTTTCTTTTTTTCGTTAGGAAATGTTTTTAACAGAGGTACCTTAACATTCGAATTCAGTTAAGAAGGATTTGTAAACTACCATTGCCGCGATCAGTGATTGAGAGGAAGACCACACTCTCCCTCAATGGATTGCTGGAGCTCAATGAGTTGAGGACATGTTATGTTAATCTGATATCCAGTGTTCTTCCGCTTTTGTGGAAAAGATGGTGACAGCTCAGATGGGACCTCGTCCCTTGACCGTGGCTCAGAATTATGAGACGTTCGATGATAGGCGAGTATTCCAAACCTGTTAACCGTAAGCTACAGTCCTGGAATCGCCTGCATTGTATGTATGCTATGTACAACAGTGCATGGAATCGAACCTGGGATTTTCCGTTCTGGAGCTATTCTACTACTCTTACAATCGCTTCCTCTCAATAGCAATGTGCTAAAGAAAAGTTTCATATCATTTAATTGGTATTTTTATTACAATTGGAGCCTTTCCAGTGTATTTCATTTAAATAACGATAGCGAGTTCATAAGTCAAATATTAAAATAAGCTTTTGTAATATATGGCTGAATCTGAAAATTGTAAATCGAGAACCTAAACGCACTCAGATACAACACTCCATCACAATTGTAAACCAGGATATTGAATATATACTGAGTTGTTTAAAAAGCTATAAAACTGTGTGTGTGTGTAAGGAATCAAGTGAACTCCTCGTGAATTATAGTATGTTTGAGATGTCTATGAAAGTATTTTTATAAACGTTTTTTATATCATATAATTTTGTCAAATATCTTAACAATCAAGCTTTAATCCAGACTGGTAATGACATTTTTAATAACAAAAAATGAATTAATGTAAAAACTAATTCACAATGTCTAGTTAATTATGTGTTTCAAAAAGACAGTAAAATAATGGTCCATTTTATTCAGACTGTTTAAGAAAGCAAAAATAAGTAAGAAAATAAAAGTGAGTGATAAAAAAGTTATGTTGTAAAATTCAAATTTTAAATTTTCTTTTGATAATATTGATGACATGGTAAAGCTACTCAAACGAATACCATATGTTGACAGTAAAATAATCCACGAAATTTAATGGATCTTATATTAGAAGTTCAAAGCGGTGGTTTTGTTTGCGAAAAAAGTAAAATAAAAACATTCTGTGATGTACCAAAAATCAGTTCATAACTTGTGAATAAAAACTTATTTTATTTGATGATATTCTAAATTTTACCAATCACTTTACATGTTCTGGATCACATAGAGAATAATTTCTTTTTGAGCATCAGGTTTAGTTTGTTTTCTCTCAACGGTCATTTTTTACACGTGAGGGCTGATTAGATCGGGACCTGTGGTTTAAAGTGGATTCCTAATCACTACAAACATTCATGTCCAAAGTGGGATGCGAACCCACGAACTGTTGAACCGAAGGCAAAAACGTTAACCATTCTGCTACCAGCTCTGCTTCAACGTTAGGAATATCAGCGATATGCTTGCAAGAGAACGCAAGTAAAAATTTAAAAAATAAATAAGCGAATATCATAATTGTAAAAGTCATAACAGTCTAATTTATCTAAATACGTAAGCTAATAAAGAGAAATGAAAGTAAATGCTTTTTTCTCTACACGATTGATTTTGTTTCTGGTATGGAGCTTTTTACATAAATTCTAAAAAAAAAATTTCTTATTCAGGTCTTCTATTAGACAAAACGAAAAAGTTATCTAAAATATATTAAATTCAAAAATTTTGTTTCATTAAATAAATATGAAGAGTATTTTGAAGAAAAATAATACAAACTTCGCTTTATTTTATTTTAACAATTTTGATCGTTTTGTATTTTTCAATATTTTTTATATACCATCATATAATATGCCTTTATCTAATATTATTTGCACAAATATACCTATTGAAAGTAAAGTAAAAAAGAGTGCCTTTTCTATTTAAATATTTTTTTTAAAATGGAAATATCGCTTTAAATTTTAATAGACATTATAACATTTTTCTAATTCTTAAGAAGGATTTTTTTTAGTATTATTTGAAAGTATTCTATTTTTGGAATTATGGTCCCATTACTCCACAAAATAAAACGTATGCATTTATTACACTACACAATTATAAGTCGGGGATTATATAAATAAACTAGTTTCGATAAATATTCTGTAATTTATAAGATGTTTAGATGAGATTACTTATATAATCACCACTTAATTTTATTTATCATAAATAAGCGTATCATCGTATCAATAAGCATTTTTTGTATTTTATTTTAGCCTTTCATAGCTGAAGATCATACTATTCATCATTTTTTTCCCTCCACCGAATTAGTATTGGGTGTGCCTATTTTTCTTGGAGTTCTATTTTTTTGTGGATTTGGTGAGTTGATATTATTTTATTTAATATCATGACTTTTTAGGTATAGGTCTGTAAATACCTTTAATTTAATAAATTCAGCAATTTCCTTTTTAAGATTTGATCTACATTAATTCACGCATTTAATTTCAGTTTTATTAAGTAATTTTAAGTTTTAAAACATTTTACTAAAATATTTTTTAATGAATTACATTTTTTTGTATTGTTTATATATTTCTGAGTAAGACTTTTTACTTGCGTTTTATATGAAAATGTATTTATGAGTCATAGTTTTATATACATGCATTTTAATCGGAAATAATTTTTAAAAAATATAGTCTTAAGATTCAAAACAAATTGCTTACAAATATAGCAATTATTAATTTAGAATTCTATTAATTAATTTAAAAAAATTTAAATCGTCCTTGCCGATTTAAACTAATTATAAAGTGTGTGTTTTGTCATGTCTTTTTTGTTTTGCTTTATTTGCTGTTTCATTATCCATATGCTATTGGCTTGAATCAATGGAAAACGGCTTCTCAAACATATGTTTTGCTCGTTATATAAGAAATTGTTTTATTAACAAAATGAACTTCGACATTATTCTCAGACATTCCATGGTGAACTTCACCTTGTTTGCTGCGGCTCGAAGAATGTGAATTTAAGGCCGGCGGCAAATTCGTCAAGTCGAATTTACAGCACCGACTCAATCAGATGTAACGTGGAAGAAACGTCATCTGACGTCATGGATATTTTAAATCAATGAAAATCGTAATTAAGTGGCCTACTGAGGATCTTAACTGTAACGAAAGAAACAACCAATTTATAGTTAATAAAATCAACTTCATAATAACTTTTTAATAATCTATCAACCATGAAAGTGTAATTCAATGAAATAATGAATATAAAATAACGTGAATTTAAATATGTTGCTATTAACATCAATACTCCTTTGCTCAATTGCTTACATTAACTATGTTCCATCATAAGTTTTTGAATATAAGAGACTGAAATAGAGAGTGTGTCCTCATATTCTTTGATTAATCTTGAGGAAGCGAAAATAATTCTTTTCCATAAGCGAAATAATATTGTACAGTTGGAAAAATGTATTTTGTGTGAAAATGCTTGTTTTTTTCTATAAAAGTTTTTCGCTAAAAATGACGGATTCAATTTTTGTTACCACGTATCATTTTTTTCTAAGATCTAAATTTTAGTTTTTCCACAATATTTCTTAAGTATTTTTGTATGCTTTCTCAATTTAATTAAGCAGATTACTAGAAAATAAATAAATAAATAGCAATTTCTCATTTATAGTTGGACGATCACCTATGCGCGACTATTTTGGCTGTCTTGACCAAAAAACTTACTTTTTCGAAGTTTTGAGGTTTTAGTTACATTAGGGAGAAAAATATCTAAGAATTTATTAAGAGCTTGGTGACTTTTCTGTCGAAGGAATTTTCCAAATCTATATAAAAAGACATAATATATAAGGGACTTGGCATATTTTTCTTAAAATCAAAATTCCTATTCGCAAGTATTCCAAATTTTCCATGAAACTAAAACGTCTTTTCGACATTTCAATTATTCGACCTATAGTTACATATGTAACTCCTGTTTGGAGTGCTCTCTCAAATTTAGTACTCTCAAATCTACAGAGTATTAAGAGATTTGATATCAAATTTAGATATTAAATTTCGTAATACTTTGCAGAATAAAATACTCAGAAGAATTGAGATACTTCGCATCATAATGAATTATTCAAGATTTTAAAATATAAAATCTCTCCGAATATTTCCAAATTAAGCATCATATTCTACATGTAAGTCTCAATCTCGGTGGTCTGTTTGGTGAGGGCGTCGTTCTTATTATCAGAAGGTAGTGAGTTCGAATCCAGATTTAACCGGAGATCCGTCCTGTTCGCTAATGGTGGCTGGGGTATGTTAAAACGAGCGTGGTCGCAATGTCCTCCAAGTGAAATAATACCTTTGGAGTGGCAAGGCTAAGTACTGGGGTTTTTCTGCTCGATCCCTCCTTCAAAATCAAAGATTCCACCCTGCTGCTGCTAACTAATAGGTTCAGGGAAGCATGCTGGTGCAACAACAACAAGCAAGCATCTTAGTGCACTGCTAGAAATTTGAATCAACTTTTCAAAGATGAAATTCTATTTTCCGTCCCCCAAGTCAGACCTATGACAGTCCTTTTCTCTTCGGATGCAATAATTTCTAAGGCTCTTGCCTAATTTTGTCCATTTCAATTTATTCTAAATTTTCAATGTACATGATACGTTCAGATAAATCTGTAAATGATTTCGGGTAGTCAAAGCTTCTCTATATAACATGAACATACGATGAGTTCTGATTGATCATAGTTTTTGTCTCTTTTCAGAGGTTTCCTCTCAGTATCTTACGATAAAGTTATGAAATTTTAACGAAGTTAAGTGTGAAGTGCACATGTGTTGTGTGTGTAATGATAATGTTATATTCTGAGAAACTTGCTACAAGGTAAACTAATGAATGAAATAGAATGTTGATTATCAATCACTTAATATGTGTGTGCGTGTGTGCGTGTGTGTGTGTGTGTGCGTGTGTGTGTGTGTGCGTGTGTGTGTGTGTGCGTGTGTGTGTGTGTGTGTGTGTGTGTGTGTGTGCGTGTGTGTGTGTGCGTGTGTGTGTGTGTGTGAGTGTGTGTGTGTGTGTGTGTGTGTGTGTGTGTGTGTGCGTCCGTGTGTGTGTGTGCGTCCGTGTGTGTGTGTGTGTGCGTCAGTGTGTGTGTGTGTGTGCGTCAGTGTGTGTGTGTGTGGGTGAGTGTGTGTGTGTGTGCGTCCGTGTGTGTGTGTGTGCGTCCGTGTGTGTGTGTGTGCGTCCGTGTGTGTGTGTGTGTGTGCGTCAGTGTGTGTGTGTGTGTGTGCGTCCGTGTGTGTGTGTGCGTCCGTGTGTGTGTGTGTGCGTCCGTGTGTGTGTGTGTGCGTCCGTGTGTGTGTGTGTGCGTCCGTGTGTGTGTGTGTGCGTCCGTGTGTGTGCGTCCGTGTGTGTGTGTGTGCGTGCGTGCGTGCATGAATGAATGAATGAATGAATGAATTTATTTCAATCATTTACATCTATGACATATTTATATCATAAAATCCCATCGACAAAGCATAATGATCTCTTACACGGGACTCTCTCTCTCAAAACTTTCTTTAACTGATTCAAAATCACCTGGTTATAGGCTTCAGTATTGGAAACTATTGAAAAATATAAGTTTATTTGGAAGATGAAAGTAATTTTTGCGATGAAAAAAGACATATTGTGATGTGAATAGTCAATTTATTTCAGGGATTAGGACATGGGCATAATCCATAAGAATGGTTTCCATTTTTTGACTTGTGGAAACAATCTCAAATCAATGCTCCCCCATTCAGGCAATTTTTTATCCGTCTGTTTCTGTTGCATATTTAACAAAAGCATCTTTAACAACAAGTAATTTCTTGTGTTTGTATATATATATATATATATATATATATATATATATATATATATATATATATATATATATATATATATATATATATATATATATATATATATATATATATACTAATTTTTATTTAAAAACGTTTAATTCTTTTCCAGGACTGTATATCCTTAAAGAAATGCTAAAAGAAGATTCTCCATTTTCTATCAAATAAATCAATGTATTTGCATTTTTACCTAGCTGTTAATAAAAACTTCATATTGTTCATAATATATTCTTTTGTCTGGATTTAAAGTTATATAAAAGTTCATTACTACAAAAAGTTGAAAAAAAATTTATGCTAACAATCAAATAAAGTTTTTAAAGAAAAATTTATTTATATTTTTAGTTGAAATAGTGAAGTTACGCCCTCTTTGATGTATTTTAAAAAACAGATAGACTAAGTGCATTTATCTGAAAGAGCGATAAATGTTCAGAAGAAAATGTATTGCCAGATTTTGTTCAGTAGTATCATCTAATGTATTCTTATCGTATGTTTCTTTATTTCTTCAAGAAATATATGATAAGATTTTCTGATAAAATTTCAGCGACACGTGTTAAGATAACACTTTGAGGAAATAAGTTAATAGTCATTATTTTAACAATTCGGACGAGTGTTTCTTTATCCTTATCAGGAACATTCTAATATTTAAATTGCTGATTTATACACTATTGATCAAATCATTCATTTTGGGGATAAAACAGTATGCAAAAAAGCTATATATGTCTTTAATTCTTAGGAAACATGATCTTGTTGAACTGAAATTCAAAATATACTTAAAAATGGCTATACACTTTTTAAATTAACTTGAAAATGTAATAATTGATTAACCAGAAAAATAATTCAGTGCTGATTGATTTCGTATATTATATTAGTATATTATATTATATTTAGTTTAGTATATTATCACCGAGTAATTTCAAGTTATCACAAAGTGAAGGTTTTCCTAACTGCAAAATTACTCCATTTCTTTTTATTCCCCGTTTTTAAAAATAAAGAAATTATCTCGAGGCAGTTGACGAATCAAAGTATGCAGTGTCCACATTTTTTGCAAAATTATTCACACTCCCAAATTTCTAAAACTTTATATTGTAAGTTAAATAACGATTAATCAATGAAGATTTAGTATACACTTTAGTTTTTGTGCTGTTTCACCTATTAGAGCTATATATAAGCCACACAAGAATGCCTCCAAACTGTCGAAAGTGAAAATATATGAATAATATATTTTATATTAATAAATTATTATCGGCAAATATTCATGAAAAATTGATGGCAAATAAGGTTGCTAAAATACTAGTTTGTCGGGTTTCCAGTAAAAATGTTCGCCACATTTGGCGCCAAAAAAACCGCCATGGGTGACCGTACAGTAAATTTAATCCAATTATTTAATCTAACTAAAAGATCATTTACAGAAATTATTCCACATTCTGAATCACGTTTTCCTCTCACATATATTCCAAGTTTTCTTATCAACGTGAAAAATAAAATATAAATAGGATATTTATGAATAATAATTATCTGAAAAAATAATGTGTTTAGACTCGTAAATGAATCGCTTTTGGAATATAATATTAAAATTTGCTCAGATCAATTAAATTTATGAAAATTTTATTTATCATATATAAATATAAATAAACTATATATATATATATATATATATATATATATATATATATATATATATATATATTAAAATGCTACCGAGCGAATAAATCATAATTTTTGTGGATCAATTTTAATTGAGAAACAAATTATGTCTTAAAATTATCACTATAGTTTTCTCAAATTTGCATTATGGAAAATTTATTATTCTTTTATTAAAATATTTTAATATAACAGAATTATAAATTTTCCATAATTAAATATATTTTCTCAGTTATTGTATAAAATCACATAAAAGGCCTTATTTAGATTTATCAATATTTAGATTCGCAAAGCAATTAAATGATTACCGGTTAAATACATAAATATATTTACTTGTATGTATTAAATACACACAGAGAAAGAGAAGTTTGAATTGTAGAGGATACAGTATTTTTAAGTGATAAATGCAATTCTTTTTACATAACAGTTAATCATGGTTTTATCGCTGACAAATATGAAGAAAAGGTATATTCACATAAAAAAAATCCTGAATTTCGCACGAATCGTACTTGAGATAAAATTTCTGGCTCAGGTGCCTTATAATCCATGCGCCAAATTCTGAGATCGTCGATTTTTTGGCGGATTTTCTTATTTATATGGCGACCTTGTTTTTGTTACGTCATACATATGGAGACCTATAAAAATTATGCAGAAAATTCTATTTTGGTAACCCTATTATTTACGTCATCGTGAACATCACGATACGCCATCTTGGCAACATTTCTTCATCGCCAAAAAAATTCAGAATTTGGAATCATGGATTATACGGCACCTGTTCTAAATTGCTTAAAACTTCTATACGATTTGTTTTCAAGAAGCTTCAACTTTCAGAAATACTAGATTCTGACAGCTGACGTAATTTCGGATGCATTGAAGTTGGATAATCAAAAGTAAAAACTGTGGTTTCGCTGATATATCAGTTGGATTTTGTCTGATTGGAACAAATTTATTGTTTGAGATAAGTTGAGATTTGCTTTACTGTCCGAGTATTTGGTTAGACAAGAATGTTTGGTTTGAAAAGCATAAATTATTCAAAATCTGCTTAAGATCACACATTCTGAGATAGAAGCATCAGGAGATTTAAGTAAAGATTATTTTGTGATATCGCACTTTACAACTGATATTCTTTGTCATTTGCAAAATTATAGATCATTAGTTTTAAGCTTATTGTAAGATTATACTCTACAATAATTGGTTAAATTTTTGATTTATTATATAATAATGCTTACCCCAATTAACATTATTAGAGCTCTCATTATTAATAAACACTTGAGACATTTAAAACATTGGTTGTGATTGAAAATTTTAAGGATTTCCTTGTCCGTATTGTGTTTACATGTTTCTCTCCTTAAGTCACTCTCACGGACTTGGCATTTTTGGAACTTGCGTCACAAAACCCAACCAACCATCTCATGTATTTAGACACTTTTCTTTTACAAGAATAACGATTAAGATTGGCTCTGCGTTGTTGATCACACACAGTACAGATATACACACTGTTGGCCACCGTAAATGCAAAACCCTGAAGGAAGCATGCAAATGACAAGAAATTTACAACCTGAATTAGCGGAGGTGAGGTATGCGAATGATTATAATTTCAGCCAGATGCAAATCACGCATGCCTGTAGTGTCACTTCAAAGCGCTATTTGAGGCTTGGAGATTTCGACGATTTCAAGTTCTGAAATTGTATTTTTTCTTGTGGCTTTTCAACAAACGATCAATTATGCCTCGTAAAAAAACTGCGATTATTTTTTGATCAAGTATCCGAGTTTGACAGCGGAAGGATAGTGGCCTATAGAGATTGTGGATTATCTTTCAGAGAGAAATCGGTAGTCGTGTTGAACAAAACCTAGCAATTGTAGTGTTGATATGTGATCATTGAATGCAGGAAAGTCCGACGGACTGATGTGTACAATTGCATCCATCTCAGTGCACCACTTCACGTAATGACAGGCAAGTGGTGCGCATGGCAGTGACGGATCGTTCAGCCACATCATGATCCAAAGCATAGTACATTTAGTCTATAACACATCATACAGTGTCTGGGCATACCATTCGACGCCGTTTACAGCAGAGGGGTCTGTCGGCCAGACGTTCATTACTTCGTCTATCCTTGACGCAGAACCACAGACGTCTCCACCGCCAATGGTGCGATGAAAGAAGGATGTGGACTGCACAATGCAATGTAATTGTCTTTAATGACCAGTCATGCTTCTGACTGCAACACCACAATGGTCGCATTCGAGCCTGAAGACACCTTGGAGAGAGGATGCTGAATAGCTGCGTTACGCACCGCCACATTGGTTCAGCACCGGCTATTATGGTATTGGATATCATTCTCGCACTCTTCTAATATGCATTGCCAGTACTTTAATCAGCCAGTGCTACATCTACGAAGTGTTGGAGTCAGTTGTCCTTCATTACCTTCAGGCTTGCCTACAGTCATATTTCAACAGGATAATGTGTGACTACACTTGGTATGCATTGTCCAAAGCTTGTTCGTCAATAGCCAGATTGAATTTCTTCCTTGGTCCTCTCAATTTCCGAATCTTTTACCCATAGAAAACATGTAGTCCATGGTTGCTCAATGATTGACCCAGATTACATCCCGAGCTGCCACATCAGATCAACTTTGACAACATGTGGAATCCCTTCCCTATAGTTTTTTTATTAAGCTGATTTAGATGAGATGTAATGACTTTCATTAAATAAATTTCTTTGAATATTCATTAATTTGGAAAGTAAAGCCCTTTTTAAAGAGTAATGTTTTAATTTTTGTTAATACACATCCTAAGAGTTTCAAAATGTTTTTTTTTTTGATAACCAACGTACGTTCATATGCGCTGAAGCAATATGAAAACACGACTTTCTATAAGCTGTTCAACAACAGTCGAAGGGATTTCAAATGCAGAATTACTTTTTGCAGAAATAATAATGAGGAAATCCTTAGTGATGCTGATGTTATTCCTAATAGATGAGTGGGATATTTTAGCGACTTTCTTAAGAATTTGTGTAATTAGTGATCTTCAGAGACAAAACTTTATAAATAATGTTGTTTAAGCAACACTATTTATAAAATTTGACAAAATTTCACATTGGGTTAATGATATATAATTTATAACTATTAATGAGGATTCAAGAAGAGGAAATCATTTCTGAATAGATTTATAATTTTCATCAAATTCATGAAAATTCTAGAGAGTTAGGAATTTAATTACACTGTCTCTTTATTGACTTCAAAACTGTTTGTGAGCATGTTGATCGTGAGTTTCTACTTGTAAAATTTGCTGAGCTGAGCATCATTATAAACTTTTAATGCTAATTAATTTTTTTCCTTTTTTTTATGACAGTTTCGTGTGTAAAATTATCTGGCTGTTTGATAAGGTTTTTCGAAACAATGTTGTGAGGGAAATGGTTTTGCCTGCTGTTTTTTAATCTTGCTTTGAAATGGCCTGTTCAAATCTCAGGCATCAACCCTCCCCCCCCCAGAGAGGTAAGATATTTACTTTAACTGTGCAACTCCTTCATTATGCTGATGATATGGGGATCATCGCAGCCGCTTTACATGTTTTGCTTTCAAAAAAATAAGGTGAAATGTCCATCTTATTATTAATGAATTAAGTATATGTAAATTGCTAAATATCCAACGACTTTTAAATGTTTAGAGACTAAGGATTATAAATTTGAAGTAGTTAATAATTTTTTTTTAATTTAGACTTAAATAGCAATACTCAAAATGTTGTAGATTAAAAGAAGAATTTTGGCATTTAATCGAGGCTTTCATGACTAACGTAACTTTTTTTAAAATCTAAATTAATTAATCTGAAGAAACACTAAAACTACATTATATAAAGTACTTATCTGATCTATGCTCGCCTATGGATCTGAGACTTAGACATTTACTAAATCTCAGGAAGAAAAACAAGTTATCTTTAAACGAAAAGTTCTAAGAAAAAGCTTTGGTGCTGTGAATGAAAGTGAAGTTTGGAGATACTAACATTTTTGAATTATACAAAAAATTTAAGGTATTCATTTGGTACGTCTTATCGTCAAATTTATTAATATTAATCACATGGGATTTGCAGATCACATATGCAAAATGGATGCCTTATCATTTACATTTAGAATTTTCAATCATAAGCTTTTGGGAACTAGAAAAAGGGGTATTCCAAGGTTGAGAGGTGTTTGGATACTAAGAAATTGAAAAATAAATATCATTTACTAACAACCCAGTGGAATAATTTGCTACGATCTATAAGACCTAAAAATGACTTAAAAATACACAAAAATAAGGTTCGAATCCTTATTATTCGGCATGTAAAAATGTTGACATGATAGAGAAAATTGAATTTTTAGATTTAATAAACAACATATTAATAAAATTAATTTTCAAAATATCAAGCCTCAATTTCAAATATTTTTTCTGATAATTCTGTAGTAAATCTGTTATTAGGTTTCCTTACACTATAAGAATTACTTTCATGTGTCTCTGTCTCGGACTCCGATTTAAGAAAGTTGTAATAATACTTTTTTCTTTTGTTATACTTTCTATTTTTTATATATATTTTCAAAGAGAATGATAATTACTTGGAATGCTAGGAAATATTATTTTAGAGCCCCATGTATGAAATACCGATGTGAAATAATATGACTTTTTTGATAAATAAAATTCTTTGCATCTGTGAATGATCCTATAAAAAACCAGATGGCAGCACTATATTGTTTGAAATATTTTCTAAATTTTTATAAAATTAGGTGCTGAACTGTATACAGGTGTTTTATGTATGTGTTCCTGCAAAATTTATATTTATAAATATATAAGTTGAAACAAGATAATCTGGCAACGTAAAATTTCAAGGCGGCTTTTTTGTTTGTTTTTCATTTGGCAAGTCTTATCTTTTATCTTTATCAGTGAAATTTTTCATTATAAATATAAGATTTACCGTGTACGTATTTATCTTTATGTATGACGTGTGTGTTCCTTCTTTGGATAAGAATCTTTCATGCTAAGATAGAGTTAATCAGACACTCTTTTTTGTGATTGAAGTACTTGAGACAAGTTGTTATCTTAATAGTCAGAGCAATTTTCCTTTGTAAATTTTATCATTGTACCCTGTATCTTGCTATCTCTTAATTTCTGATACTGTTTCAGATAATTCAAGTTTCTTCTTTTCAACCATTAAATCAGCACTTGGTTCAAAAATTCCCTCTGCTGAAGAATCAATTATGGCTTCATCTAACCACATCGGTAATTATATATTTATATTATATTAGAAGCTAAATTAACATCAAGTTTTCCTAATTTCGCTTAAAGAAACAATCTATAAAATCTTAAAAGTTTGCTGCATAAAACTAAGCTACATTTTTTTGTGTCTTAATATGATTTTGTTACATTGAAAATAACTTTCTTGTATGGATTTAAACAGTACATTTATTTTAATTATTTAATTCAGGTCTTTGTAAACTGAGAAAAATAGTCATTTGAGGAAGATAAATGGAATACAAGCAAATCATAATTTATTAAAATTATATAGTTGTTCCTATATATATATATATACATGTATATATATATATATTACTTACATAGATATAGAATTTTTTATTTCTCGGTTTTAAGGATTATGCTTTTTTACATTTTGTAGTAATCAATATGATACTGTTATTTTAGTACTTACTTTTTGTGTATTATTTAAACTCTGGAAAAAATAAATTTAAGTAAGATTTCTATATTATACACAAAACTTTTAGTAAACTATATAATTTTTTTATATATAAAAATGATTTTCCAATTTTACAACTATGGGACTTATTTAGTTAAAAAATTAGTGTTTATAGAATTGAATAGATATTTTGGACATATATATACATCGATTAATTAATATGTAGAGCTTTGAAACAAAAGTCTATATTATAGACCATTCCTTAATGTTATCCTAATTCATAGAAATTTTGTTTTGTCTGCATAAATTTTGTTTTGCGAGTTTGATTTTAGTTTTTGTGCATATAAATTTTTTAAAAAGAAAATTTCTATTTCTCATAAATTATGAAGGAGAAAAATATTTTTTGGACTTTTAATAAGATGTCTTGTATCTGAATCCTATCTTGTGTGCATGTGCCAACTCAGCAGATAACTAAGTCAAAATGGATTCCTTAGTATGACAAATTTTAATTTGCATATTAATAATTATATTTCTGTGATTTCTAATGTCTGATTTCTAATGCTTAAAAGCTGAGTACAGTTATGGTACAGTTTTTTCTATGTATAATATAGCTTATTAGTGTTAATGTTTTCTTTAAATTAAAAGCTAAAACTGAATTTTTTGTTAATTAAAAACTGTTGGCTTAAAATAAAAATTTTCAATTAATTTAAAATACTTATATTGAGTGAACCTACATTAACTTTTTCGGTCCACTAAATTTCTTTAATTTTAAATTACATATATAATTAGCAAATTGCAATAAAAGCTCATTTTTATGAACTTTTAATTTACTCACAATTTTACAAACTCATGGCTGGTTTTTAACGCAGCCCCACCAACTCATAATTTTACCTCCTATTTATGAACTAAAATTTAAATAAACTTTGGTAAATGACAACAGATCCCTACGGGATTGGAACGATTTCAAATTTTCACACCAAGCACTCTCCAGATCTGTCGCCAACCTAAATTACGTCACTACGAGTGATAGCCGTCAACCAATAACAATCGCATTCGAACTTCAGCTTTGAAATCGCACGTTTTTCTGAATTCCAAAACTTAAAAATTTGACTATTTCTTTATAACTAAATATTGTAGAAGTTTTAAAATTCTAATAAATAGAAACAAAATTTTTAATGTATTGAGCAATGGGGCCACCTTAAAAAAAACATCAGTGTAGCGCTACCCACTACAGTGCCAACCGAGCAATAAAGCTTAAATTCGAACGTTAACAAATTAAATTTTTTTATTTAAACTCTATTTTTAACATACCAAGCAATGGTGCCCACCTTAAAAAAACATCAGTGTAGCGCTACCTACTACAGTGGCAACCGAGCAATAAAGCTAAATTTCAAACGATGACAAATTTCATTTTTTGTTTAAACTCGAATTTTAATATAGCGACCAGCTACGCCCACATTAAAGGAATTTAAGTATGCGACACATTCCAACACTAACGTTAAAAACACAATACACACAACTTAAACATTCGTTTACTTATGGAAACATTCATTTTTATAAAAACTTTAGTTTCTAAATATATGACTAAAATTGTAGTGAAAAATAAAATTACTCACCTAATCTTCATCGCTCTCCGAATCGTTACTTTTCAGCAAATTACCGTTTTATCGTATCTAAAAAATCTATTGTGTTTTCCTGATGATTCTTTCTCCATACGTACACCGTGAAAGCGTAAAGTAAATATATCCTCATCCATACTTATTAATTTTCGCAAGTAACACAGAAACTCCAAAAATCGAATATCGAAACTCAATGCTTCAAGATTATTCTGTAATAGTTTCAAGGGTTACATACAAAACGTGCATGGAAAATGAAAAGCACGTCATACCCACGTAATCCGAACCGGTAAACCAGTCTGGTGCACTTTATCGCATTCTTAGCGCATTTTACCCTCTGTACACTTCTCTACTATTTAGCATAAATTTCTTTTGCAAACACATTTTTATGCCTCTTTAGTGAATTTATATTATATATATATATATTTTTTTTAAATTTTATGTTTGAAAAACTGGAAGTAACATTTTAGTAGGAGAATTCTAAACCCTTTGAATATCAGATAACTAACTGCCCTGCTGATAAAATCCTTGATTTTTTTTTCTTTTTTAGCAATTTGAGTAGATTTTTTCTTTCTTAATACCATTCACATCTTACAGTTCATGCATTACAGTATAATCAATAGCTAGAAGAGTAAATATCACAAAGTACTTTGTTAAAGAGTGATAAGTTGTGAGCTATTTTCAGAGCAAAAGTTTAAAGAATAAGCAGAACATAAACTTAAAATATCATCCGAGCAAAAGAGTTTTAAGTGTCATATTTAAAGTACCACATACTAAAAATGGAGGAATCTTATTTTAGTAAATGGGATAGGTGGATACTTTTAACCATGTATTATTTGCAATGAGCACATTAAAATTATTATGTACTAAACCTAGTGAATATAGTAAGAAGAAATTTATAATTTTTTTTTTTGGATAGCAATTTTGTCTATTAATCAAAACAACTGTTTGTTTCAACTTATAGTAAATAAATCTTAAAAAAAAAATTTCATTAGAAGACTGATTTAATTAATGATTTGATGCATGATATCAGACTGTATTGTTGCTTTTTATCTTATTATTTTGTCTTGTTTTTATGGTAGTACTCAAATGTTTTCAAGGTTTTTACTTTTATTTATGAATATTTATTTTAGTCTGCAATATTTTTATTAATTGAGAGATTGTCTAAAAAAATTGCAATCATTTATTTGTGTTATAAAAATAAATAACTTCCCAAGAATTGTTGATTTTTGCTTATGAAATTCATAATATTTTAACAATGAATAATAGTAAATAAAAATATATAATTATTTTAAAATCTTTATAGTTACATTTTAAATCTTAATATAAGCTTTATTTCTATGAATGATACCTGATATGAGTGTTTTTACATAGCAATTTTGAGTGTTTCTGACAAAACTGGCCTGGTTCCTTTTGCTAAGAAACTGGCCTCTGCAGGACTTCATTTGGTTGCCTCAGGAGGAACTGCTAAAGCATTGAGAGATGCCGGTTTAACTATACGGTAATGTTATTCTAATTTTGTTATTAGTTTATTTCTCCTGTATTTAAATTTATTATTTTTGCATTTAATTGGACACTTTATATTTTAAAGCTTAAGTTATAGATCATTCATAAAATACATTTTTTAAATTTTAGTGTGCTAAGTATGCAAAAATATAATGTGAAAAGAATTAAAATGTGATAAAACACCATTATTAAAATAAATAATACTTAAATTATATTTATATTATATTTAGGTTGTAAGCAAATCATTAATCGTGACCATATTAAACTAGACATAGCCCAGACAGCCATTAAAATGTACATAATATATAAATAAAAGGAGAGTCTATTAGTATATTTTTGTTGAAGCTGAAGTGTTGATGTTAGATGAGTTAAGCTGTACATTCGAGACATCACCAGCAATTTATTGTTTATGAAATAACCACTAAAATAAGACAACAAAAGATCAGTAGTTTCTTCTAACTAGTGAGCTTGTTAAGCATGTTTAGTGGAGATGATCCTAGACCACATCACTTCAAAGTAGTTTTTCATCTGGTGTTTCTTGTAACATCAAATGAAAGTTATATTAAATATAGTATGCAGTAATATATGTTCTTGCTAGACTTAATTTCCTCTTATACTGTTTTCCATTTCATTCTATTGAATTCAAAATACAAGTTTTACTGTTTGTTTTTATATGCTAGCTCAATTTAGGTATTTTGTTTAATCAGTACTTTTATTAATTCAAATGACCTAGATCACCTATTATTAATAAAATTCCACTGTAAAAAAAAATAAATAAATAAAAATAAAAAAAAACTGCATGTATTTTTTGTAAATTTTCCCTAGGATCTATTTTTTTTTTCATTGGAGGGCTTTTATTTTTTAAGATGTTGGTAATTATACCTAGCACTTATCAGTTTTTAGTATTAAATATTGATTTCATATTTGTTCATGTTAATTTCTACTGTAATTCCATTCATGCTAATTTATGTGTAGATTTTAAAATTCATATTTATTTATATATAATTTTTTTAATATACTTTGTAATAATTGAGATAAGTTTAATTATTACCTGCTAAAACTGTAGTTATTAAACTTATTTATTTTATTATTTAAAAAAATATATAAATCTGAGTTATAATTTTCTAGAGATGTCTCAGAATTGACTGGTGCTCCTGAGATGCTTGGTGGAAGAGTGAAAACATTACATCCTGCTGTACATGCTGGTTAATATATTTTCAACTTATTTGTGAAACCTTTTTCTTTTTTTAAAAAAAGTTAATCATTAAACAATATTGTGTATACTTGTGTGCATGCACACATTTTCCTATTTATTAATTTTTCTACCTAATTTTGATATTGTTACAGATATATTATGTAATTAATACTATACTAATAATTAGATATAATATGCAAAGTAAATATATATAATTAATTTCAGTATAATTTGTAAAAGTAGATTCATTACTCTATAAATTACATTTCCTTGAAAAAAAAAGAAATAATGTTTTGAAAGTTGTTTCTTATTTTTCAAATAATCTTAAAGTTAAAAATCTACTTATTTTAATTAAAATGTGTATAGTTTTAAGTATTTCTATTCAGTTGTGACTTATATTTAAATCAATACATAATTATAAAAATTTTATAAAATGAATTTTAAGAGTATCGAATTTAAAAGAGTGTGATGTTAATCATATTTAGACAATTATTTTTAATATTTAGACAATTGTCTTTCCAATAAACGAAATGCTTTGTAGAAAAAATGATGATTCTTATAAAATTTTTAGTATAAAAATTTTCTCATTTCTGCTGGTGCCAGAATATCAGTTTTATGTCGAATTAATTAGTGCAATTGGTCATATTTTGGACCTTACAATATAGAACCCAAACATTTAATTATACTTTAAAAGGTCTAAAATATTTGTACAGAAGACTAGGACAATGATGATCTGTTCAAACAAATTATACAATTACTCAGGGTCTTAAAAACTTAATAAACAAAATTCAAATTAGTTTTAAAATATTCAAATAACAAGTAAAAAAATTGGTATAGGAAGTATTCAATATATTTTTTTAAACTGTAGGCTAATATCAAAATTATAAAACACTTATTATATTTATAAACTTTAAACCCACAATTATTTCATTTGAGTTTCAATGCTTCTTAGATTATGTCTATGAAATTTACTCTTTTAGCAAGGAAAGATTTTTGAATTATTGAATTGAAGTTCCTGTATTGCTTCATTTATCAGCATTAATATTATTTCACAGAATTGTTGAGATTTAAACAATCTATCACAAACATAGATACATAGCTATGATAATGATCTCTTTACTGTACTTTAAGGCTAATGGGTTTAGAACACTCGCCTATCACCTAAATCCTTTTTTTGAAATGTGGTCAGATGACAATGTCACATTAGATCTGGCACCCTCTTCATATCCACGCCAGTGAAAGAATTTTGCACATCATATATTAATGTGGACTCATCTCTGCAATTTTAGCAACCCAATCAAGGAGAATATGGCCACTCTTGCAGTCAAAACTATTGATTTGATATCTTTTTGTGGTTTAGTGCACAAGGGCTTTCAATGCTAGATATTATCCACTCTGTTATAAGATGATCTCCCAATGTGATTAAGTCATAAAAGTCTATGTGCTTTGATGATTTTAATTATATTTTTTATGATTGTTTGTCTTAATTCATCTACAATTATTATTTAACTAATAAACCAAAATTTTTTTAAATATATTCCATTCTAAAATTTGTAAGTTATTTATGACTTTTTGTGTCTAAGTCTGAATCTCACAGTCATATGTCTCTAAAGAACTAATAATAATTTGGTACATTTGTAGTTTGATTTTCCTCTGAATCAATTTATTTTTCAGCATATATTGATGAGAAAAATAATACTGGTTCCCCTTTAAGATTTTGCCAATAATTTTTTCTGAAATAGTTTTTGAAAAATTTACAGTTGTACCCAAATACATAACTTTTAAAACTGTTGATAATTGTATCTACTATCAGAAAATCGCTATCAGTCTCCGAAAAATGTAGTTTTTCCTAGTATTCTAGAATTATTACATAAGATTATTTTATTTAAGGTATGATTGAGAAATAAAAAACCAAGTAGAGTCAAAATCAGTATTATTCACAATGTTTTAACTTTATTACATGGTTGTTGATTTGTCTGGAAACACTATATAGTTTTTTTGGGTATGTCCTTTTGTTTGATTAAATAGAATGAAATAGTATAAAAAAATGATCATTACTGATCAAACACTTATAAATACCATCATATTTCAACATATTTTGTTTATAATATTTACTTATATTCTTGCAAATTGTGTAAAATTAACTAGCATTTTATCATGAAGTCTAGCTATGGTAAATAAATAAATGTAAATATTTGAAATTGTGATATTCAAAATCAAAATTATGTAAACTCACAATTTCAGTTAATGAGAAAAAATCTTTCTTCCCACTATTGTCAAGTGGTGGATTTGAATAGGATTTTGTCTGTAGAAGAAATATTTATTACTATTTGCAATAAATGCTTAATCTCTTAATGTAATTCCACTATGCACAAAATATATGATTTACTAATTTTATACTGATTCAGAAAGGGACCTCTATCAAAATATTGATTAAAATAATCACTACTCAGATTCTGAATTGTTTCTTTCTATTAAATTTTATTCTTTAACTATAATTTTATAAATTTCTGTTTAGGTAGTCTTGCTTTAGAAATTTTTATATCTTATGAAACAAAATAATAAAAGAATTAAATAACATTTAACAGAATTAGAATAAACTAATTAAGATTTGTATAAATTAAAAAAACAGGATTTATAAATTTCTTTTTATTTATCATATAATTTAAAACAAATTATTGAAATTTTTGATGTTACTTTAAATTTATTTTTAATTACTATATTTTCCTGGATATAATCTGCAAGACCGTTTTTTGAGTAAAATAAAAAAATAGATAATCCCTAGCAAATTTTTTCCAGTGAATATTTGAAAATGTATACTACTAATAACAAAGTGTCACTTAAAATAAAAAATGCACAATATGATTAAAAATATAATAAATTGTAAAGAAAGTTTTTTATTATAAAAAAATACAATCTTGAAAAAAATAACTTTCTATCATTATATTTGATATGAATGAACTAGATTATTTTTTGTTTCTATTTAAATTACTAAGAAATATTTTCATTATTCTATTCAGAAAAAGTAAATCTTTAATTCTTTTTTTATTTTTTCTATTGTATAAATATAATGGAAATTTATTAATGTTATTTTGAAAACATTGCAACGAAGCCACTTTTAATTAACTAATGTTTCTGTTATTGACCTGCTGTATGAAATACTTCAGAATGGTATATGGAGAATACGGTACAACCACGAGCTCTAATTGAAATACAGAGAATCCAACATAGTTAAAATAATCAAGATTTCACAGATAAGGTGGTTGGGACACATATTCTGATATGACAATGAAAACCCTGTCAGGCAAATAACTTTTAAAACTCCAGAGGGAAAGAGGAAGACCAAGAAGTAGATGGATAGATAGAGTGGAAGAATGGCTAAGGGGCGTAGGAGTCAATAATTGGAAAGTCATTGTCAGTGAGAGATCAAGATGGCATAAGCTGAAACAGCCTTGGCCGGCAATCGACTGTAGCTCTTGGGAAGAAGAAGAAGATGAAATGCTTCTCCATTTTTAATATATTATTAATTTTCTGCAATGTAACAAAACCATTCTGTTTTTAAACGAAACTTGTTATTGAAAATGCCTTTTCTCAAATAATCATTAAATGTCACAATGCATTAATAATATTATACATTTATAACAAAAAATATTTACCACTTTTCTTATATCAAATGATTTAAAAAAATTCGATTCAGAATTTAAAAAAGTCAGTGAACATGCCATACTTTAAATAAAATCTCTTAAATATAGTTACTATTTATTAAATATTTGAAAGGAAGTGGAGTTGACACATTATAAATATTTGATATATATTTTATGCCACTTGCTAATTTATGTATGAAATTTATTTGAATTTCTATTTTTGAATTTTAGGAATTTTGTCTACAAAATCAGATAGTGACATATCTGACATGAAGAAGCGTGGTTATGATTTTGTCAGGTGAGTTATGCTGGTCATTTTTTAATTATTTTTGCATCTTTATAGAATTTACTTTTTCTGTATGAGAAAAAGCTATTTAATACTCATAAATTTCTTAATTTAGAATAAATATGAGCAGAATTACTATTGACAAATATAAAAACTCTCTGCCATTTACTTTGATCTTCAGTGGATCTTGTACTTTCAATTAAATAATACATTAAATGCTGTCACTCTTTCATTGTTATTTAGCATTTTTTTTATTATTATTGCATTCTATTTTTAAATAATATGAGCATAAAACATTTGAGGAAGTTTCATGAATCAGTATTGAATTCATATAGTGTGTTTGTTACACTGTTTAATATAAGTTATGCAGGTTTGTTACGAAATCCATTTTTAGGTCACTATGTACTAAATGTGTGCCCTTAAGTTATATATATTGTTTTCCCAAACTATACACACACACACTTGGAAAACATTCACAGCTACATGTACAGTTTAATCATTTAAATTATCAGATAATGGCTCTCAAATTTTAATTTATTCTTGTATTTACTTTCCAAAGAATTTATTCTATTATTTCTAAAGAGCTACAGAATTTTAGAAGTCTTGCATTTTATTTAAACTAAAGTAAGTTCTATTTTTTTAAACTTTGAATATTAACTTCTATTATATATTATCCATTTATTATATATTATAGTAAAATTAATTTAATGTTGCTAATTTTGTCTTATTGATCTTGTTTTATAGTGATTTATTTTTTTCATTTTTTACAAAATAACCTATATAAATTTTTATTACAGTGTTGTTGTATGTAATTTGTATCCATTTGTTGCAACAGTTTCAAAACCTAATGTAACAGTTGCAGATGCTGTTGAAAATATTGATATAGGTATTTTTCTTTTTGCATTTTTAAAACTATAATCAGTGTATGCAGTGTCTATTAAATTTTGAGCACACTTTGATGTTAAATAATTTATAAAATAATGATACATTTAAATTGATAATACTAATGTTTAGATAGGTTCAAGAAGTTTTATAATCCTTGTCAAATGATTTCTACATGTACTTCCTTCATCACAGAAAATATCAAGATGACAGTTAATTTTGCAGCACCAGTTTAGCATGATGGTTTCCACAGGCCAGTGCATTCTCATTAAGCATGCTGCTGATATCCTGGTTTTAAAGTCTTCAACATTTTCTTCTTATAAATGATGTCTTTTGTGAATCCCCCCAAAAAAGGTCCTATGGTATTTTATCATGTGATATGCATGGTCAGATTATTGGATCACCTCACTTAATCCATTTTTCTAGAAAATTTACATTTAAAGAACTAAGAATGATGATATCCCAATGAGCTACTACACTATCTTATTGCAGACATGTGGCTGAAGTTCAAGTTGTGGAAATACAAAATTCTCTTACATGTTGATAAATGTGAATGTCTATTTAATAAAAACAAAATTTTTAATAAAAATAATATTAGTTATGACATTATACATGGCCCCATAATGCACTTAAATGGGCAAATAATATTACAAAAGAAATGATATTCAAATGGAGAAAGAAAATTTTCTATGGAAATGTTCACTGTAAATAAAAATATATAAGTTATTTGATTATGAAAACCACATGTTTGTTTACATCTTCATCATTTTATAAATTATTAAACATAAAAAAGCATCTTATATTTTATTAATACCTTGTATGCTCTATATTGATATTTTAACAATCATTTAGGTGGAGTAACTCTTTTACGTGCTGCTGCAAAAAATCATGATCGTGTTCTTATTATTTGTGATCCTTCTGATTACACGGTGTAAGTATTTTTAAAACATTTTTTTGTATTGCTGTTTAGGTATTGTTACAGCTACCATACTTTAAAAAATCAAAATTAAAAAATTACTTTTCAGGGTTGGAGATATTTTAGATAGTCAAAATTCATATCAAGATCTATTGAATGACAATTCTCTCCCTCTAAGAAGACGTCTTGCTTTAAAAGTGAATATTTATTTTATTCTTTTTTGACATAGAAACTACTTTACATTTTATATTTATTTTCAAATATTTTTTTAGGCTTTTAACCACACTGCTGAATATGATAGTGCTATATCTAACTATTTTAGAAGTGAATTCAGCCAAGGAGTTTCTCAGTTACCACTTAGATATGGCATGAATCCTCATCAAAAACCTGCGCAAATTTACACGAATGAAGATAAATTACCTTTTAAAGTTCTGAATGGCTCACCTGGGTTTATAAATTTGTGTGATGCCTTGAATGCTTGGCAATTAGTATCTGAACTTAAACAGAGCTTAGAACTTCCTGCTGCTGCTTCTTTCAAACATGTAAGCCCAGCTGGAGCTGCAGTTGCTGTTCCTTTGACTCATGATGAAGCAAAAGTTTGCATGGTTGAAGATTTGTTTGAAATGTTGACTCCACTGGCTACTGCTTATGCAAGAGCTAGAGGTTTGATTATTTTAATGATCATAAGGAAACAAATATAATTATATAAAAGTTAACAAATATAAAAAAAGTCTTATGATAATTATCAGTAAATAATTTAGTTATACTTAGTTTATTCCATAAAATTCTATGTGAAAGGTTTTAAATTATTAATTATTTAAAATATACTGCAGTTCAGAATTGAAATAATCTGCGATAAAATTGGGTAATTCTGCAATAAATTTCTCATCTTTTTGTTTGCCTCTTCAACAAAGCTAATTTTATTTAAAATCATTATTTTAACTTAGATATAAATTTTGGTAAGCATATACTTAATTCTTAATTTATTAGACAAAAAGGATTTGAATAAAATCAATTTTCTTACTTAGCGAGGAATTTTTTAAATTTATCTCTTTGTTATATAAAAAAAGTCTTATGGTAATACTTTTGACAACTGTTTTTGTTTTGATTTATTAATTCTGCATTCCTAAAATTCAACCTTTATCAAATAATAAGACTAATATTTTTTGATTTCTTAAAAATGAATTTCTGATTATTTACTATTTTTCATGTTCCATTTTAGGAAAATTGAAATAAAATTATATTTTTCAATCTTATGATTTGTTTATTTTAAAATGTTTAAAGCAAATAAAAAATTTTAGGAGCAGATAGAATGTCATCCTTTGGTGATCTAGTTGCACTCTCAGATAGATGTGATGTGGTTACAGCAAAAATTATCTCTCGAGAGGTAGATTTTACTTATTCACGTTTGAATTGTTTGTAATTTTTATGTATATGTGAAACGCTTTTAGCATCATTAGTAAGATATATCTTTTATAAGTAATTTATTTCATTTTCTAGAAAAACTTTTTATTTTTGTGAATAAATTTTAAATAAGCAGATTTTTGATAAAGAAAGTTTAACTTTAATAGGAAACATCTTGGCTAAAAAATTTACTATTTACAGTATTGGAATTATTTACTAATGTTAAAAAGTATGCATTGATAAGAAAATAGAAAGAAACTGTCTTTAGTATAATGTACATAAACTTATATTGAAGTACATTTTATAAAAGACAGAATTGAAGACACACTTATATTTTCACAAAATGTTTTGATAATTTAGATATTTTGAATATATAATATTTAAACTTTTGCATCATTATAAAATTAAGTATTGTTTACAACCATGGAATAAAACAAATTTTACCTTTAGTAGAAGCACTGCTCATTAAATTATTACCAAAAATATTTTGAAAAAAAAATTCAGTAAATTTTCTGTTTCCACTATGTTTTAGTGAACAAAAGATCATATTAGATTAAATCAGGATTTGATTAAAAAATTTACATTTTGTTTATATATATATATATCATTTTTAGATTGAACGAAAATTACTCATTTGACCTGAAATTAAAGCTTTTTCTGAAAAATTTTAAAGAAAAACTATGATGGGATTTTTAGTAAGGAATGGGAATTTCAAGATATAATTTTAAATGATAACAAACTTTAAAAGTTGTGTTCTGTTCAAAAATAAGAATTTTTTAAAAGGTTTAATCAACTTAGTTGACTAAAAACTGTCTTTGAAAGTTCTGTTCCTGAATAATGTGCATATAATAATAAAGAAAGAAAACAATGCAGATTTACTGATAATTAAACAATATTTCCCTACAATCAATAAAATCATGAAACAATATTTAACTTATATGCCATATCATTGCTTGTTTTGAATATTATATAAAATTGTTTAATTTTTTTAATGTCAGTTTGAAACATTTGTATAGTAAGCTGTCTATTTTTAAAATAGTTTTTAAATATAATAAATGAAATGACAATTATAGGTATCAGATGGGGTAATTGCACCAAGTTATGAACCTGAAGCCTTTGAAATTTTAAAGAAAAAAAAGAATGGTGGCTATTGTGTATTAGAAGTAAGTTTATAGAAGTTACTGTATTGTATTTATGATCAAGCATGTAGTACATTCTGAATTTTGTTATTAGTAAATTACGCCTTAAATATATTTTATCATTTTAATCCTGATTAATATTTGTTAATTTTAGATGGATCCATCTTTTAAACCATCTGATATTGAGAGCCGAACTTTGTTTGGTTTGACACTTTCTCAAAAAAGGAATGATGCTGTAATTGATAAAAATGTATTCACAAACATAGTATCAAAAAATAAGACAGTAAGTTGTAGTTAGTTTTTTTAAGATACATGTATTTAGTAGATGACTTCCATTATTGCTTAAAAAAATTACTATGAAAATTTGCTTCAAACTGATTCATTGTTTTTTAAACTTGTTAAGAATGCTATTTGTTGTAAAACTGTTAAAGTAATATTATTACTTTAACAGTTTTACAACAAATAGTGATTTACAGCCAAATTAGAAATTGTACACTAAGCATATTAATTTTGGGATAAAATTTCTTCCAAACTTTTTGAATTCATGTCATTAAAAATTGCACTATACAGAAATTTTCTTATCTAAATATATTTAAACTATAATTTAATCATTGATAAGAATCCAATACTTACTTTATTTCTGAAACTTTTAATTTATTTATTTATAAGTATCTAATATATAAAATACTTATATTTTGAATTTGTTATTCATAGCTTTCATTGTTATATATAATTTTGTTAATTTTAATGTACATACTTAATACATTATTTAATGCATAAATTTATAAAATATTAAATTTGGTTATCAAAAGTAACAAATGCATTCATTTAAATATTAGTGATTTTACAATATAGAATATAATTTTTACTTTAAAAGTTAGTTACTTTAGTTTCTGTGTCTTTCCTTTAATCTTTTTTTTCAATATTGAAATATTTGCTGATGAGTTAAACTTGACAGTCATGAACTTTGCCCTCCAAATAATAATTTATGTGATCTGCAAGTTTCTTAATTTGTATACCCCTCAGGGGGTTTACCTTATTTAGGTATACACGGGTGTCCCAATCCTGAGGTACCCTAGTGATCTGTCCTCTACTTTCTTTTCTTCTCTCTTCTCTTCTTCTGCTTTTTCTTCCTTTTCTCCCTTCTCATAGTTACCTTGAAAGAGGTTGAGGGCTCCCCTTGAGTAGCTTTTGCCGCTCTGTTGCTATTAGCTACTCTTGAGGACTAAATTACCCACATGTTTACCGTATGTGGAGATCCGTGTCCCTGGAAAGGAAGGTCCTGGTAATTGTGGCCCCCAGAGACCAATACATCACTTTGGCCTCTGCTTCAGGTAAACGAGAGGTGTGTTGTGGTCCTCAGCACATCAATCGGCTTTATGGATCAAGCGATCGGTACATCTACTGGGTGACTCGTTACGGGTGGAGACAACTACAGGGATGTACTGTGAGCGTGTAGGGACTAGCTAGCATTGTTGCAGTTGATATGCTGCATCCCCTTGTAGATCTCCGTGGTGGGTGATGCCGTCTAGTCCCTGAATTTTATGATATTCTACATGAATAATACTATTAATTCTTCTCTCCCTTTAGAGAAAAGATGTTAATGATAAATGCTAAATATTTTATTGTTAAAAGAACAGGAGGTTCTTTTCAATTTGTGTCACCTTTTCTCATTGAAAGGAGCATTTCATCTTATGTAGGAGAAGTGAAAAATATTCAAAGGCTATGATTTGGAGATATTTTGGTTGAGATTGCTTCTGAAAGACAAACAATACTCATACAATCACTCAAATCAATTGGAAATGTGGATGTGGTCATTCTTCCTCATGTGACATTAAACTATTCTAAGGGAGTAATTTCTGCAGCAGATCTTATATATGCATCAACAGATGAAATACTTAAAAACTTAAAATCTCAAAAAGTATGTGAAAAAAAAATCAAATGTATAACTCAAAAAGTAAACGTATAACTCTTAATCGAGATGGTATATCAATCAATTCCAAACATCTCATTTTGACATTTACCACTCCAGACTTGCCACAACATATAAAAGTTGCATATATGAGATGCTCTGTAAGGCCTTACATACCAAATCCTCTATGCTGCTTTCAATGCCAACGTTTTGGCTATTGAAAAATAGCTTGCAGAGGTAAGCTTATGTACACCTGCTGTTCTGACGTTGGCCACAACAGTGTTACCTGCAATGTTAAAGAGGTTTGTGTCAATTGCAAAGGCAACAAGAAAAGCCAATCTTGCATTAGATGAAGATACCATCAAATTGTAACCCTCAGATGCTGATAATTTGGAGAATTCATCTAAAACTGCAATGAGCACCACTGGTGAATAACATCTCTGCCATAAATAACTTCCTTTGTTTCATCAAATTGTCAAGGTTTACGTTCTTGTATTGACGATGTCAAATCCGTTCTCTCACTACAACCCTGCATGTCTGACTCTCCAGGAAACGTTCCTGAAGCCCACTATTACCACCAAACTGTGTGAATTTCAATGCTACAGAAAGAATAAAGGTGGTGAAGTAGCTGTATCTGGAGGAGTTTGTATATTCACACTAGGAGCTGGAGGAGTTTGTATACTTACAAATACAACACTTCAACTGAGAACTAGACTAAAAGCTGTAGCTGTAAATATTCACATAACCTGCCTAATCACTGTATGTAGCCTATATTTATCACCACAAGATGTTGTAAATTCAGAGGATTTAGTTGACCAAATCCCAGTTTCATTTGTACTCCTCGGTGATTTTAATGGCCATAATATTCTGTGGAGTAGTTAAGAAACAAATTCTCGCTGTCGTCAGATAGAGCAGTTCATATCTGACAGTTGCCTCTGCTGAATACCGACAAGAAAACTTATTTCCACGAACCAACACGGACATTTCACTCTCCTGACTTAGCTATTTGTTCTCCATCACTCCTGCCATTGCTAAATTTTGCTGTCGGAAATGACCTATATAATCGTGATCATTTCCCTTTAATCGTGTCTCAGGCTGGAAGTAATAGTGTGCATCACAACCCACCTGATTATGTGTACAGTCAAGCCTATTGGTCTCTTTTCACGCAATTGGCTGTGATTAGTGAAACAAGAGTTAAGACAGATGTGATAGATGATGCCGTTAAATATATCACCTACACAATAATCCGAGCTGTGGATGTTGCTATCCCTAAAAATTCCATCATTCTACAGAAACACAGAAAACCTTGGTGGAATGAAGAGTGCCAACTCCCCTATAAGAAACAAAGGAAGCAATGGAATATATTCTGAAGATACCCTACTACAGAGAATCTTGTTGCTTTTAAAAAAGCCAAAGCTCAAGCTCGAAGAGTTATACATCAGAGTCAAAGAGAATCTTAGATTCGCTATATGTCGTCAATTAATTCATCGACAACAAGCAAACAATTGTGGAGGAAAGTTAAAGCAGCCAATGGTATTTATCAAGATTATTCCATTCCTGTATTAAAAACCGGAGCTGCAATACACTCCTCACCAGTAGTTATTGCTAATGTTATAAGTGAAACTTTTGCTAGTGTTTCCAGTTCTGATTAATATAATCCTACTTTTCTAAGGATTAAAAGAATTGCTGAGCGGATACCTCTAAGTTTTCATGATCGACATAATCTACCCTATAATTGTGCCTTTGAATTTTCAGAATTGAAGACTGCTTTATCTAAGGCAAACAACACCAGCCCAAGACCTGATAGAATCTCTTATCAAATGCTCTGTCATATAAATCATGACATACTTTCATTGTTTAATAAATTGTGGATTGAGCATGCTTATCTTACATCATGGAGAGAAGCAATAGTGATTTCGATTTTGAATCTTGGCAAAAATTTATCTGATCCTCTGAGTTATCGTCCAATAGCTCTTACAAGTTGCTTGTGCAAAACTTTTGAGTGTATGATCAATGCAAGACTCATTTACATCTTAGAGAAGAATAATTGCATTCCTCTTCATCAAAGCGGATTTTGAAGAGGACAATGCACAATTGATAACATAGATCTAGAATCCCAAATTTGAGATGCTTTTGCGAGGAGAAACCACCTTGTTGCAATATTCTTCGTTATTGAGAAAACATACGATCGTACATGGCATGATAGCGCTCTCCGTAATATGCATAATCTTGACTTTAAGCGTAATCTTCCAATATTTATGCAGAATTTCCTAGCCACAAGGCTTTTTAAAGAACATATTGGAACTACAGTTTCCAATACTTTTACCCAGGCTGAGGGTGTCCCTCAAGGTAATGTTTTAAACGTAACCCTTTTTAACATTTTCATCAGTTACCATCTTCTATACATAGTAATTTATATGTTGATGACTTATAAATTTCATATCAGGGATCAAACATGAATATAATTGAGAGACAATCGCAAACAGCTGTAAACAATCTAACTATTTCGTGTGGAAGAAATGATCTTAGTATATCTCCTAGTAAGAATTGATGTGTCTATTTCTGTAGGAAAACTAGTATCCATCCTGATCCTGTGCTTCACATAAGCAATAGACCTATTCCTATGGTCACTGAGATAAAATTCCTTGGAGATAATTTTCAATAAGAAGTGAACTTTCCTTCCACATACTTTATATCTGCGGAAGTAGTATGAGCGATCTCTCAGTATTTTCAAGGTGTAGTTGAATACATTTTGGGGTTCAGATCGTACTTCACTGCTCCGAATTTATTAATCAGTCATTTTATCTTGTATTGACTACGGTTGTATTGCTTATGGGTCAACTAAATCTTCCATTTTACACAGATTGGACACAGTCCACCACTCTACATTAAGCATTTGCTGTGTGGGGCATTTCATGCATCACCTGTCCAGAGTCTATATGTAATCTGCCAACAGTTACCATTAGACCTGCGGTGGATATAGCTGTCTATTAATTATTATTATAAAATCATGTCCACTCCTCATCATCCCTTACGTTCCACGATTGCAAGTGCTGCTCTTAAGAGATTATATAATGTTAGACCATCAAGCATTCAACTTTTTCTCTCTTGTGTTAAATCATATGTATTCCTCTCAGACCTAAGTGATGTCCAGATTGAGTCTACAGACTTGCTTGCACGTCCTCCTTATTATGATCCACGCATTATTGTGCTGAATCCCTTCATAAAATATAAAAAATTGGACACAAACTGTTATTTTTCAACAGCTTTACTCATTTTATCACTATCAGTATACTATGTACACTCCAGTATTCACAGATGGATCCAAATTTGCAAGATCCATTGGCTGTGGAGTTTATCTTGATACTTCCTACAGTTATAGCCTTTACAAATCCTGCTCCATCTTCACTGCTGAGGCTACGGCTATATACCGAGCACTTCAGCTGGTGAGAACTAAAAAGAAAACATAAATTCTGTGTGTACACTGACAGTACGAGTGTATTAGAAGCTTTGAAGAAGAATAACTAATTGCCATCCATTTGTGTCTAAGATATTCAAATTGTTAGATTCTGGTACTAGCAAGGGATTCGAAATATTGTTTTGTTGGATACCAAGCCACATAGGAATAGGTGGCTATGAGAAGGCTGATGTGGCCGCTAAGTCTGCATCTACTTCCATTTTGCCTTCAGTACCATCAATGGACATAAGAAAAGGATTCAAACATTTCATATATTCGCTTTGGCAGGAATCCTGGAACTTGCAAGTCAGCAACAAACTCCATTCCATCTTTTCATATATGATTCCATTATCTGTTTTATCTACATGAAGCGTAGACGTTAGACTTACTCATCTTCGAATTGGTCACACGCATTTCACCCACAAACATTTGATCTTAAGTTATCTCCAACTATGATGTGAAAAATGTGATGAACCATTCATTGTATATCATATTTTAGTTGTGTGTCCAGATTTTATCCATCATCATTTTAGATATTTTAATAATAATATTTTAACATTAGAAGACCTGCTTGGGGAACCACCCCATGGCAATCTCTTTGTTTTTTTAAAAGACATAGGATTTATGAATTTTATCTGATTTTGTAAATATTTTATTTAAATTTTAAGTTTTTAAATTTATACATGGATATATTGTTTGTATAGACTTTTAATGTACATTTTAATTATACTTCTATTCTGTATATTTTTAATTAGATGAAAGAAAAACTTATATAAAATATAATATCTTGTGACTGGCACAGCTTGTCCTTATCTGGACCTTGCACCATTAAACCAAACCAATCAATCAACCATCTTAATTTGTATAAAAGAATATTCCAGATAATTATTAGTCTGTCAATAAAACTAAAAAATATCAAGAGTCTTTTTAATAAATAAATTGGAATTTTTAAAAGTTTTTTTTTATTATTTAGTAATTAAGCATGTTTATGAAAATGTTATGATTACAAAATCTGTACTTTTTCATACATATTTATTAATGTTTGTATTTGAAATTTTAAATTATTTAGCTTTACGACATGTGACTGGTTAAACGAAAGGCACACCGTGCTGGCTTAAATTTGCATAGTTTTTGGCATAGCGAGCTTGGCTTGTCCAAGCATCATAAGTAACAACAACATGTGACTGCTCTTGACTAGTCTAAACAGGTTTGACCATGGGATTATGACTTGTTGAAAAATTTCCCTTCAATTACTGTAAGAAGTGGTTGATTATATGTATTATCTGCTTCTAACATGTATTTAAAAAATCGATATCACTCCCAGGAAAAAGACTAGATTTGTTTTCCTTAGTATCATACTTTTATAACTGTGAAGGATGTTGCTACAGTAATTGAAGTTAAAAATCCAGTCTTTCTTAGATTATTAATCAGCTTAGATTATTAATCAAGAATTTAGCGATTGAATTTAAAACAAAATATTAAATTTGGGCGATAATGCAAGACCATATTTTGACCAGATTAATATTTTGCATAAAATAATAAAATGCATCCTTCCAAGGTATCTAAAGATCTTTAGAGAGAGTTATTAGCTACTGGTGTGGATTCATTGATAATTTGGCAAAAATTTATTGAACATGGAAGATTCGCAAGAACACTATTCATAAACAATTACTAACACCTGCAATGAAGAGAAAACATTTAGATTTCACCAAGAAATATTTATTCTTGACTACACAAGACTGAAATAAAGTTGTGTATTAAGCAATAAAATTTTTTTGTGCAAGGAATTTGACAAAGATTTGTCAGGCAAAGTGATGAAGAATCCATGAGTGAACAACAACTTATACAATCAGTTAAGCATCCTTAGAAACAGATATTTTTGGGTTATTTTACTTCTGGAGTATTTGTTAGCTGAGTACGAGTTGAAATAAGCATTAATTCTACAAAATATATTTCTATAATGGAAAAAAAAATTGTGCCTGTAATGCAAACATTTGCTGATGTTGTTATCTTTCAACAAGATCTGAATATCACCATGCCATATTTAAGAACTAGCAAAGAAATTTTTTAAAGAACAGAAATTGTTTTGGATTGGCCTTGTAATTCTTCTGATGTAAATTTCTGGTCTGTTGTAAAGAGATAAATGAGTATAATGGACTATTCAACAAAGACAACAGTGGTTCAGAATGTTATAAAAATTTGGTTTTGTGAAGACAAGATACAAAATACATGTTCTAATTTAGTGGAATTATGCCAAACTAAATTATACACTTATGTGATTGATAAATTGTGTACAAATATTACTGAAGACTGTTCATTGTTTATAATTTGCTGTAAGATTTGTTCTCTTCATGTATGTAACTCATTCATGCAAAGCTTTCTAGTTATCAGAGGAATAAATTTTTGTCATTTCCAAAATTTAATAAAATTTCAACATAAATATATTAATATTTAAAAGATTATATTACTTATGAAATGCATGATATTCATCAATATTTTTCATTTTTTGGACGAATAAAACAAGCATAACAATGATATAATCAAAAATTTCTCTGTCATAAATCACACAATTATTATTATTATTATTTTTTTTTTTTTTGTAAAACTAATAAATGGATTAGTTTTTTATTTGAATATATAGTTGTCTATTTTATGTTTAATTGCTTCAGAATTTTTATTCGAATGTTCACTTCCAAGTATCCATTTCATATACATCAGGCTGTTTACAGCTCTGTATAATGTTGATATATTTTTATAAGTTTCAATGATTTATAATAGAACATCAAAAATGTAATATTTAATTCTAAAAATGTGAAACTTTACATATTTTTTCTGTTTGAATTTAGATGAACTGATAGCCAAATGTTTAATGTTTTGCTTTTGGTTAAAGAGTTCATGGGTTCAAATCTCATTTTGAGCTTGATTGTTTGTAATAGTATCCCTAGTGTGCAAAAAAAAAAAAAAAATTTGAGTAACAAACAATTAACCTGCATGTGTTTAAGAAATACTATGGACATTTTTCTCTAATACTAACACAAAAAAATTTTTTTACTTTTTACATTCATCTAATACAGCATTATATGTAAAAAATTAGTGAAGTTTGATATAAATTTTAAATATTATTCTTTTTTTAAATAAAACTATATATTCTATATTTTATTATTTACTTTGAACTTATTAAGTATTCATTCTACAAAAAAGCTTATATTTTTTGTATTTGATTTTTTTCAATGGTTTTCTTAATTATTATGTGCATAATCTTGTCTATCTCCTATAAGATATGCTAAATGTATTTTGAAAAAAATGTTAGTTGAATTTACTATATTTTCAGATTCCAACTGAGGGTATCAGAGATTTAATAGTAGCTACTTTAGCTGTAAAATACACTCAATCTAATTCTGTTTGCTATGCAAAGAATGGTCAAGTAAGTAAAATATTTGAAGCATACATGTATTTTATTAGATTTTTATATCTTGTAATGTTATTTCTTATTTTTTCTTAATTATTTTAGTTTAATTTTATTACTAACTATGGTCATAATATGAGTAATAAATTATCTTTAATGTTTAAATTCAAATCTATTTTGAAACAAAATATTTTTGGTTACATTATTTATAATTTTCAATTCACATCCACATTCTTTTATTTGTTGACATGTGTTAAATATGTTAATCTTTTCCTGCATGTTTATATAATTTCTGCCTTATTTAAATAATTTGCATTTTTTTATAAGAATTTAATGAATTCAATTTTTCTGTGTGCAATTGGTAATTAAAATTTTCATAAAACTTTTATTTTTAAAATAAAAATAATTCTTTCATCAATCAATGAACAATGGCACTACAACTCTGTGTGGGTCCTGGCCTTCTCAATGAGCTTATTCCATCTTGGCCTGTACTCCACAGCACTTTTCCGATTAGATGTTCCAATAGCGTTAAAGTCCCTATCAAGACAATCAATCCATCTGATTTTGGGCCTACCTCTGGAACGCTTTCCCATTGGACTTGCAAGAAATATTTTTTAGGGGTGCGTTCAGTTGGCATATGAATAGCATGGCCAGCCCATCTCATCCTTTGTATTTTAATGTATTTGACAACATCAATGTCCTTAAAACTTTTGTATAATTCATGGTTATACCTTCTACGCCATACCCCATATATCTCCATTCCACCATAGATGCTTCTCAAAATTTTCTTTTCAAAAATAGCCAAACGGCATTCATGTTTCTCTGTCATGGCACAATTCTTTCATCACTTGAGTTTAAATTGCTACTTTTTAAGTAATCTTCAAATTAATTGTTTATTTCTATTTATGTACATGTGTTTTTTCCTCAAAATTAGTCCAATAAGTATTTAGTGCTTAGATTTCTTTTAAATAGCAAATCTATCATTGGAACTCTCTTCATTTTTTATTCTTTTTACTTCATTAAACCTGATTAAATGTTTACAATATTTATAAATAGGTATATCTCAATCCTTTAAACTAAGACTCTGATTTTTATATTCTAAAACATCTCACTGCAAAAACCTGATAACCATTTCCTTTCTTGATCATTTTAATTTCTAATGTTTTCTTTAAAATAAGTATTGCTGTTTAGTAATCACATATATAGTACATAACTTTTAAGTGATTAATGACTTAAAATTCCAATTATCATTGCTAACCTTCATTTTAGTATTTTTTTCATCTTTGGGCATAAAGCTTTCATTTTCATGGAGTTGATATTTTATTATGAGTTTGAACAAACAGCCCAATTCAAACATTTAGGTGTCATAGTAAGTACTAGATTTTTCTGTATATAATAAGCAGATTTTGTGCTAAAAAGTATCAAATTTTGTTGTACATATTATCTGTTGTCGCAGATAACCTGATAATAAACTTCTCCGTCAAAAAAAAAGTTTTTGGAAAAAGGTTTTTTGTTTTATAAAATAAATTACAGTGGCATCATGGCTCTGCTGACTTATTTGAATTATAATTAGGATTGACCAATTACATTCAAGAATGAGTTTGTTTCCTCAAAACGATATTACAGTTGCAATCAGCTAACGTCTTTTCGCATTCTGTTTTTACCTGAGATCTCATTTGTTTCACTCTGGAAATATTTAAATTTATATATTACCATGTGGAAGTTGAAACATTTAAATTACAAAGCAAATTTTAATCTAAAAGCTAAAAGGAAGGCAAATAAAGAAAAGCGGTGACAAACATGTTTATGTAAGGGGATAAACAAAACATGCGGAATACAGAAGAAAAAATATTATGGGTAATATTTTTTCTTTTGTATCCAGTACAAGCTGAATTTATGAATCCAGTATTTTTAAATTTTTAGTTCAGCACTGTTGTATATAATTTTTTATCACCATATTTATCTTTCATTTAAAATGTGCAGTTAAAAAATAATCTGTTTCTTTCATTTAGTTATAAATGAAACAAATATATATTATTTTTAAAAAATATCTAAACTTTTATTTTTAAAGTTATTAAAAATCAATAAGTTTTACTCGAATCTTCTTGGATCTGCATCAATCTGGTACTTTTATCTCAGTTTATCACATTATACAAGACTCTAATAAAACCAATTGTTTTATATGGTAGCAAATGTTGATCTATTAACAAAGCAGATGTAAAGGAAGTTGATCATTTTCGAGAGAAAAATCTTAAGAAAAATTTTTGGTGCTGTTAGAGAAAAGGAAACTGGAGAATAAGATATAACCATAAGGTTCAATCAAAATAGAGAGAACCTAACATAGTAAAAGTGGTCAAGGCTTCCTAAATAAGGTGGATAGACATGTTTTTCAATACAACAATGAAAAACCTATTAAAAAATTAACTTTTCGAACTCAGATGGAAAAAAGACCAAGAAGTAGGTGGATAGATAAAGGGGAAAAGTATTTGATGGATCAGGCAGCCAGCTGATGGAGAAATATAGCATCAAATAGATCAAGATGGTGCAAACTAATTGTGACAGATTTTGCTGGTAATCAGCTTTAGTGCTTGATAAAAGAAGATATTTTAGATCTTTCTAGAATATAACATTTTGCTTTAATTGCATTCAAATGAAATATTCTGCAAAAACAATTCAGAGTACGTCTTATTTTCTCCAATCATAATGAATTGACAATCAGCTCTTCAATTAAATTTGAAGAGAAGAAAAACTGATTTATTTAGAAATTAGTTTTTCTGTTACTCTCTTGTAATAGAAAACAATACAATGTATCACTGTCTAATATTCTTCATCAACTCAATGTTATTCAGTTTAGCCATTTAGTTTAAATATTGCTAGTAATGTTTGTGGGAAAGATTAGAATTTAATTAGAAAGTGTCCAAATATGCTTTTTTAATGGTATAGTTTATAACAAGATAAATTTACTGAATTTTGTATATTAGAAAATAAATAATGTTGGTTAATTACATTGGGTATTTGTTAAAATAAAGTTCTCATTTGTTGCTTTTTTATTTCATTTAGAATTTTTTTTTATCCAGTAAATTTATTGTTCATTCTTATTAATATAGTATTTCTTGCCATACAGAGTTCTAATAATAACAAATTCTTTACCTGTAGTCTAATTTCGAAAAATTCAATTTTAAATACATTGTTGAATATTTGCCACAAATTAAATAATGAATATAAACATTATATTTATTTTCAAAAAGGTACTTTTTAAAAAAATCACCGATTTCCTTTTTAAACATTTTGGTAGCTTGCAGCTTGCATGAAATCATTTATATATATATATGTGTGTGTGTGTGTGCATGTATGTGTGTGTATGTATGCATGTATGTGTGTGTATGTATGCATGTATGTATGTATGTGTATGTATGCATGTATGTATGTGTATGTATGCATGCATGTATGTGTATGTATGCATGCATGTATGTGTATGTATGCATGCATGTGTGTGTATGCATGCATGTGTGTGTATGTATGCATGCATGTGTGTGTATGTATGCATGTATGTGTGTGTATGTATGCATGCATGTGTGTGTATGTATGCATGCATGTGTGTGTATGTATGCATGCATGTATGTGTATGTATGTATGCATTACAGTATATTTTATCTTAATGTGTATTGCTTGTGTACTTTTCTTTTATCTTTAATGACTTGTCTAATTTTTATTTTGATATATTTAAGGATATGCTTTACTTATTGTTAATAATTAAATTTGTTCAACATAAGTAAGTTTAAAATGTTAACTAAGTGACTAAATGTTAATTCTTTCTACTTAATAAAATCTGCTGAGAATAACATTGACCTTTTAAATGTAGAGTATGTGATTTATGCTTAATTCCATATAATTGTTTCCATTATGATTTTAATTATTGTAAAATCTTCCAAAATCATATATCCTTATAAGTATGAATTTGGAAATAATTGGTTATTAAATTTTTGAATTTTTATTTAATTTCAGAAAAGAAATATTAATATCCAAAGTAAAATAAGATATATTGCCTTTTAAAACATTCTCTATTTTACATTGTAAATAATTTATTTTGTATAGCATATATGTATATTTTAGGTTATTGGAACTGGAGCAGGACAACAGTCTCGTATTCACTGTACTAGATTAGCTGGGGACAAGGCTAATATTTGGTGTGTAAATTGGAATAATTATATTCTTTATAAACATTTCATTTTATTATAAACTTGTATATTTTAAAAATGCATCATTTCATAAACAATACATATCTATAACAGTTCTTATTTTGATAATTTTGTAATAGACACTAGTTGCTAACAATAATTTAATAAAAAACATGAAAATTAAGTGGATTATTTTATATGGTAATTTTCATACATCTTGAATTTTTAGAATGTTTATTGCAAAGATTTTTCTACATCATGAAATAGAAAGTTGTATCTTAATTAATGCATAATAATTTGGAATTCAACAAGTTTTTACAAAAAACATTGAAATAAATATTATGAATATAAATTTTGGGATTTGTAAATGTTTCTAAAATTTTTGTAAGTTTAAATTCAGATAAGAGTTTTGTGTTCAAAAAGTTTAGTAGTTGGATTTAGTATAATATACATTTTCTGTGCTTTTTAAATTACCTTGTTATTAAATTTATAATTTAACAACAATATAATTTAAAAAAGCACAGATTTGATTAAATTTTAGTTCATGTATTAATTAATGATTAATTAATCAATTTTAGTTCATGTATTTCTGATTTCCAAATAATATTGCATTTCTTTAATAATATTTTTTTCATAGGTGGTTACGTCATCACCCAAAAGTTCTTGGTATGGAGTTTAAAAAAGGTGTCAAAAGAGCAGAGATTTCTAATATTATTGATGTATTTGTTGCTGGAACATTTGGAAAGGTAATTTTAAAATTCTGTTGCTTTTTTAAATTTTAATTCAGCAAAGTTCCTATCAAATCAAAAACAAATTTCTGGCTGAATTTTCTGAAAAAGTAAATTTTCAAATTTGTAAATAGGGAATAGTTAATTGTTTTTGAAATAATGTGTTCATATTATTTTTTGTCCAAATGCATAATTTTGTTAATTTATTCTCTTTTTTTTCATAACTTTGATTAATAAACTATGAATAATATGTTTGATTTGAAACCCAGATCTCTTGTTTAAAAGAAATGTTTTTAAATTATATATTAAAGGATAATATGATATATATGGAATTGAATTTGTTTTAAGCACGTTACTGAGAAAAAAATTATTGAACTCCGGGAGGAAAGTTATATGGTTTAATTTTAGTGTTATAAAAGGTTATTAATCAAATCATCAATGAACTATTGCTTCAGATAGAAAATAAGGTACATAAATTTATACAGTTTTTATTCTGAATTGTTGAAAAATATATCTAAATGTGAAAAGCAATTCAAATATAGGTTCTAGAATTGTAAAAATATAAAATAAAGATGTGTATAATATGAGCTTTTTAAACACAGTGCAGTATCCACACTCCCAAAAAAATCACTGTGTATCTGGGGTTTTTTTTTAAATAAAATTACAGTTAAACCCTTGCGGCATCATGCCCACTCAATATTTATGTATTGAATGTGTTTAACACATTTGTGCTTTGAATAGCCAACAAAAATATCTGGCTATTTGCTAATACTTTGTCCAAGTATATCTTTACAATATTTATTTGAAATAAACTTATCTTGAATTCTTTCTTAATTAATATTTTTTAAGTAAATCACTAGAGGCTGTAACCTGAGATAAAAAAAAATACATTAATATTTATTGCTTATTATAAATTGTGAGAATTTCTTTTCTGATGATAATTTTTAATGAGGTAATATTTTGTAGCTCAGACTGATTTAAAATCATTAACAAGGGCAGAAGGAAAGAAGTGTAAATATAATTTACTAAAGTCGTTAATGATAATTAACGACTTTAGTAATGATGTACATCGTTTTGAAAAATGAACAGGGAATTGATTTTTTAAAGCATTAACATTCTACAAAATGTTTTACAATAATTCATTTTATTCTATAATGTTTCCAAAATGTGAGAATATTTATCGAGGAAAAATTTATCCAACTAAATTGTAAGAAAATTTCATTGAAAAGTTAACTTGAAATATTGCTGTAAAGAACTCCTACATGATGCTTAAAAAGCAAAATAGCTTTTGATAAGAAATTGAATTGAGTCACCCCAACTGCATTTCAGGATTTATAATACTTTTCATACTGTTTATAAAATTGTGCAGTAACTAAATCTTTAATGAAACCATTTCCCTCCCCCCCCCACTAATTCCTTTATTTTTTTAAATGACATCTTGAATTTAACTTTATCTTATTATTTCATCTCAGATGAATGAAAGGATATCATGACCTCAATATTTAGTTTTGATATTTATGACAAGGATAAGTCTTAAAGTTGCTATAAAAGTATACAAAATAATAATTCTTCCACAAAGAAGTCATTATTAAATTGTCTCAGGATAGTATTAGTTAAGGAAAGTTAAGTAAAAGCATTATTTTAGAAACATGTTATATTTTCTGATGAAAAGCTCTTCAGTATATATAAAATTAATGCATTTAGTCTACTAGCATATCTTATGGAGAGAATACTTTGTATGTTGGTTAGAATCATTGTTTTAAAAAAGACTGTATTATGATTTCAGGAGAAATTTCTATAAATTAAAAAACTGATTTTGTTCTTTTCCAAAAATATAAACCCTAAAATGCATAAAGATGTATTGGAATAATAGCTATTAATATATAGTTTTTCTCTTAGTGATTGAAATTTCATATTCCTACAAGACATCATCTTCATTCACTTTCAAGATTTCAAAACAGTTATTTGAACAAAACTAAGTAAATATTTTTAATTGCCTGCCAGCTATGCATGTTTAAATATCGTTAAAATGTTTGCAGAATACTTGTTAAAAAATGTATAACAATGGGAATCAATAGTCAACTTAAGATCTTGGTATTTCTATTTATGATACATGAAATAAGTCTGATATAATTTACTTAAAAGACCTAGAAAATTAAATAAAGAAGATTGCTTCAAAGAAACAATGATACTTTAAATTAATAGTATTTAAAATTTCCTTCTAAAACGTAGATATATATTGTGCCCTTATAATTTGTGAACTAGCATACTTCATGTTTGCTTCCTTTGTTTGGATATACTTTTATTTAAAATGCATTAAATTGTTATAAAATTAATTTTGTTATAATTTTAAGTCACTTAAGAAAAGTGAATGTTTGGATTTTTACTGATTCTTGAAATTAATAGCTGTCCTTATAATTATAAAGGCTGCTGTGTATCGCTTGTGTACTGCAATTTATATGCATGCAAAAAATTATGTTAGAATAGCAAATAACATTGAATAATCAGTAATCTTGATGTTGAAATATTTTTTCATATTATAGAGGAAATTTTTGAATTAGAGTTTGTATAGGAATTTATAAAATAAGATGTAAGAAAATACTACAATTAGACAAAGAAATGCTTTATAAAACCAACATATGAAATCTTATTTAAAATTTATAGGGGGTGGTAAACAGACTTTAAAAGAAGAAAAGAAAAAAAAAAGATATTTAAGATGATAGAGGAATAGAAAAGATTGCAATTTAAAGCTTGAGCATAAGATTAGTATTATAAATTATTTTCCATTATAATTTTTTTATTCCGCCTATTGCATATACACATGAAGTGATTAAAAAGAAATCACATATTTTAATCTTATGTCTATAATAATATGAAGTTTACTTTTGTTGGTAATATTCATTAATTTGGAACTTATTTTTAAAATTGTATTTAATTTTTTTAATCAAGAATTTCAATTTAAATAAATTATATTTTCCTCATTACAATCCTTACATTAGATAATTTACTGATCTGAAAGATTTATTGCAATTACTCCAATTCAATATTTAGTGCTTCACTTTCAATTAAAATTAAAAATCTTCTGTATATTTTATTATTACATAGGATATGTTTTTTTATTTTCATTTTGAAGTTTTGTATGAATTTCTTTAGTAAATTTCAAATTTTTTTTAAACAAAATCTTTATTATTTAAAAGGTTTTTTAATTGTTTGCGTTCTTTAAAGTTCTCATATTGATAAGAAACATTTTGTTTCAGGATATGCCACTTGAAACCTTTCAGAATTGTGTCGTTAATCCTCCAAGTGTATTAACTGATGTGAGTTGAGTTTGTGTAAAAGTTTGGGAAGATATTGCATACACACAATGAATGTTATTATTTTTTTTAACTTGTGATTTTTTTTTTAATTTTATTTATGTAGTCAGAAAAGCAGGAATGGATAAAGCAGCTAAAAGGTGTCACTTTAAGTTCTGATGCTTTCTTCCCATTCAGAGATAATATCGATCGTGCTCATCAAGTAAGATCTAAGAATAAAAATTTTATTTAAACTATTCTATATCCTTTTCTGTTGCCTTTTTGAAAACTTCTATTAGATAGTCTTAAATATTTGTACTTCTTCACATGTATATTAAAGCAGAAATATTCATATACATGAAAAAATTCAAATTTTCAAACCACTGGGAAGATTACTTATTTTGGATATTTTTTAGCATTTTCATTATAACAAGCTAAACAATAGTATATCAATGATTTTTTTTTTAAAAGTTTTTTCAAATTCTTATTAGTGAGAAAAAAAGTTCCTCTGTGAATCCTACTACTATGTAATCATATGAATCATCAGACTGAAGGTAAAACAATTTAGTCTTTTTTTGGCTCCAAATTCAAAACAGGTGGTGTCACATGTTGTTCTAGTTTGTGGAATAAGTTTAATGTTTTCCGAATTGTCTTAATTACATGAAGCTTTTCTTTTGAAGTCTTCTTTTATAGCATAGATAAATATTTTTGTGGCATTAATAAATGCTTATCTTAAATTTTTTTAATTTATTATTTTATTTTTTAATATTTTTAATTAATTTTAAAAACAATACAATTTTGAAGATGTAAAATCATAATTATTCAAAGTAACTTTATTGGAATTTATCAATATAAAGCTTTTTAAAATCTACATTTTTTTTAAATATTATTTTAGTTCTTTGAATTTTTCTTGTGCTTCTTTTGTATAACTTTTGTTAGATATTTTAATTAATCACTTTCTTTGCTGCATAATTTTTAGAAATGAGTATTCCAAACAATATTATAAACTAAATATTCCATTAATCGCTTGGCAAAGTAGAAGTAACTCAATTTCTGTTTGTTTAATTTATTGAATGAATTTCTTGTTATAAAAACGCTTGAAATGCTTAACATTGTACGCAGTATTAAATTTTTTCTTTAAAGTATACATTAAGAATATGAAATAAATTTTAAGCAGAAATTTATGACTTGTACAAATAAATGGCTCACTAATATATTCAACTAACCATTTATGTATTTTACTAGCAATTTGAAGTAACTTATTTATTGATTTAATTTATAAAAGTGAAACATTATTAAAAAGGTGAATTATATATTTATGAAACATTATAATATGTAATAAGACTGTTTTTAACCGACTGATCTAGCATTTAATGATATAATCTTCTAATACATATTGCTGTTTAGTCTTTAGATATGTTATAAAATAGAAATAGCCGTACACAATTCAAACACACCTAATGATTTATTTATAATTATATATGTAAAAAAATGTGATAATGTGTAATCATTTTTGTACAAAAGTTCAATTTGACTGGAACCATTGTTAATTATCTATGAAACTATTTTATAGTAAAAATGAAACCAACTGAATTTGTAAAAGTAACTGATGCAGACAATGTGTGTGTGTGTGTGTGTGTGTGTGTGTGTGTGTGTGTGTGTGTGTGTGTATATATATATATATATATATATATATATATATATATATATATATATATATATATATATATATATATATATATATATTGAAAAATTATATTTTGGATATAATTCTATTTAATTTTAATTTTTTATTCTTTCAGAGTGGTGTTTCTTTTGTTGTGAGCCCTGGTGGTTCTACAAATGATGCCTCAGTTATATCTGCTTGTGATGACTATGGAATGGTTCTAATTCACAGCAATTTGCGCCTTTTCCATCATTAGACATTATAATTTGGAGATATTTTGCTCAATTGTTAAAACATTTTATAATCATACACAAATCATTTCTTACCCTTTTACAAATATCCAAATTTAAATATTTTTTTAGAAATCTGTGAATAATGCCATTACAAAGTCAATTGCTTTATTTCACTGCATGTATAATGATTTTTGGAAGATTCAAGTGTCCTGTGATTTCTTATAAAAATGCTGTTAATAAAGGGAATTTTTTTAGTTTGCTTTACTTTTCAATTAAAAGGAAAACTGAAACCTCAAAATCAAAGGAAAAAATGTTATTTTTTTGATGAGATTTGTGAAAATTAACATCACAATTTTGGAATTCACAAAATACCTTTGAATACTTTAATACTTTTGTATCATAAAAAATAATAAAATGAATCTTGTAATTAATCATGGAAAATGTCATTTGTGATGATTGATAATATTTTTTTGTATTATTCTTTTTCATCATATATCACCTAATATAACTATACACTTTTTATTTGTATGAATGAAAATTATATTTTAGAGCAATTATTGAAAGATCACAACATCTACAAGGATTTTTTAAAATCATTAAATATCGCATTTTTAAAAATTATTATTGTATTTTAAATTGAACTTTTCATTATTTTTTCATAAGTAGGATGTGTATTTTTAATTATATAAATTATAATTTAAAATAGTCAATTTCAGTAAATAAGTTATTAAATTTATTCTTTTAGCTAATTGTTGATCTTGAGTCATTAATTCAGTTTATAAAATTATACACTAGTGAAAAAAACATAAGCAAAAGATTCTTTTACTTTTTTATAACTCTACATGAAATTACCTGAAAGACATGAAATTCAGAAATCAGAGATATCATTTGGTATTAAATGTTGATGAAAGCATATTGTTGCACAAAAATAAATACAATACATACAGTATGGAATCAAAAAGGCTTTATCGAACTAATAGCATTGTTTATCCATGAGGAAGAACAACAAACAGGTGATTCTTAGTATAGGATATGTGATCTCCCCTTACTCCACTTGTTGCTTTGCACAACCTCTCCAAACTCAGTAACAGATTAGTCGAACAGTTAGCTTTCTTGCCTTCAGTTCAGGGGTTCGAATCCATTTTAATCCTTAAGTCCCTGTCTGATTGGCCCTCGTGTGCAATAAATGACCATTGTGAGAAAACAAATCAAATTGGTAACAAGTTTTTCAAAAATTTTTGAAGTGAGAGCCTTTTTTCAAATAGCACCTGTTTTAGTTTTTGGATGTTTCCAAGAGGATGTAATCATGATGCAGTTTGTCTTCTCAAAGCATCCTACACAGTCTATAGAATTTAAACCAGGAGTATTCTCACCAATTCATAAGAATATCTTCTCTTTCTAATAGTTGCTGAATATCAGGAATCAAGTATAGTTGTGCATTGTTATCCATAAATACGAAGTTTTCTTCAATGGCATCTTGGAATAAATGTATAGGGAAGAGAATCACTTCATTACATTAGCGATCTCTTGTTACAAACCTCTGCTGAAAATTTGGAGCTGAATCTGCACATTCAGTGTGATGCCTCCCCATATAACAACTCCAAGACCACTGTAATGGTCTCTATCTTTCTCCAAATCAACTAACGTGTATAATCGCTTGTGGTGTTGAAATTTTTCTCCTTTGTAAAGGACATGACTTCATTGATGAGATTTACATTTTGTGTGCTCCTTTCACCACTCTAAATGGTGGTGCCAATGGCCAACTTTTAAAGTTATGTAGTTTTCAGAACGGCACAGGCAAAAAGACCATCTTTGTGATGGCGTCTGTATCTCTTCATCAATGTTTTATATACGTACTGAGCAATTGCACTTGATGATTGTTTTTGGACTCCTTTAGCCGGCAGAGTAATATATCAGTCATCCACTTTAGTTGTTTCCCGGGGTAAACACATTAACCGTTTTAATATTCTTACTGGCAGTATGGAAGGCTTTCTTAGAGTGCAAAAACTTGTTCCTTTTGAACTACATAGAATACACAATGCTCCTCCTCCAACTTTCTAACCACTCTTCCCCTGCAGAAGTTTTCCAGGGGATTTCCTCTAGCCATACTTAACAAAAAAATTCACATTTGCAGTAATGTTTTGAATTGCATTTACATCTTTCCTTAGATTATAATTTTAGTTTTGTACTCCGTCCGCGTGCATCTTCCTTACACTCATATTTCCTTTGATGTTATATTCCTGACATTTGCATATTATGACTTTTCTACTGAATTGTGTGTTAATTGTTCTGATCTCAAGAACTCTTTTTGTGCACATTTATGCCTATCTACTTAAAATTAAAATTTTGCTTATGTTCTTCACATCGGTGAATGGAAAGGCAACCTTCTTAATCGCTAGTTTTAGATTAATTTCTTATTCTTTCTAAAATAGGTTCTTTTAGTTATTAAACTTCAAAGTTTCATAAAAAGTTAAAAATGTGATTAGATAAAAATAAAAGGGTTATACTATTAATACTTTTTTATGAAATGTAATTATATAACTACTTTAAAATGTATTCAGTTAGGTTACAAGATATTAATTTAATTTGCAGAGAAAGGTAAAGTAATTTCTTTATCATATTTTTTAACGATTTCTTAGAATGATTCTTTCGTTAAGACAAAGTTCATGCATATTTTATTTTTAAATTGGAACAACAAAATATTTTTGATAGTAAATTTTTGTTTCCTTTTGTACTGATCATCTGTGTAATTTACCTGTCACTGTGATCTCCAATTTTCTTGCAATACAAAACAAACTTTAAATCAAAAAGATATTTTTATATTATATTAATCGAATCTATTATTTTTAAAGTATAGTTTCACATGAGAAATATTAAAAATATGTAAAGAAAATTTAGGAAAATGAAACTAGAGAAATAGATTTACTCAGAAAAACATACTAAAATTTATTACTGTAAATATGATTTTATTGTAAAAGTGAAGTGAATATTCACAAAATATCTCTTGAACTTTGTTTCACATTTTTATCATATATTTGCTGGTGAATATTTTCAAAATATAACATCCAACATTTATCAGTAATCTAAATTGCAATTGCTTATTATGAAGCAGAGTGTGTGTATATAGAAAGAGAGAATATGAATTCATTTCAATAATTTTTTTCTGATTATTAAATTGTATTCATATTAACTGACAATTAATAGTGAGCACAAAGCTATCGATCATTTGTTATGAGATGCCAAATAAAATGGGATTAATTGAGTGATTTGGTTTATTTTTTTATTTATTATCTACATTTTACTTCTCGTTCAAACGAATTATTCCTCATATCCAGTTGTAAGTTTTTAATGATTTATCATTAAAAATCTTTCTATGTATCAAATCACTTTGATATGTAGACATTTAAAAGAATAATAGTGGAATAAAATAGATAAGAAAAGTTATTTAATTTTTAGCTCTGCATATCATTAAATTAATTTGGTTATAGGATATGTAATAAATCATTTTTTTAAATTAACTTATATTGTTAAAAATAATCATTAAAGTTTTCTTATACCATGATCATATGTATTTTGAAGAATTGAATTATTCTATAAAATCACATAACTATAAATTGCCTGACATTGCCGAGCTATACATCTTCTCTAAGTCAAAAATAGTGGTATTAAGTGCATCTAATATGTGGAACAAAACTTTATCTGGTTTCTAAAAATATAAGAGCACTTTGCAAGTTATAAAATGATTCATTTAAAAAACTCAATGTGATGTCATGAAACTCAATAAAAATAATATGGATTACAAACAAATTCATCGGTATATCTATTTTTATCGAAGCAACATAAACGGTACACAAAATTTCCTTTCAGACATTCTCGGCAGTATTTATCAGATTGCTCTTTTAATTTTAATGTGAAATATACTTTTTTTTTTTTTTTTTTTTTTTGGTAATTTTTTAAAAATTGAGAGTTGTGACCAATTGAACGTTATTTGAGTATATTTTTGTTCGAGCGAATTATTCCTCTTTTCAAAAACAAATCCTTTGAACTGGAGTAGGCAGCATGCGAACCTATTCCAAATTTTAAAAATACAATTATCGATTTTAAATTTCATTTTCATATTTAGTTTTGTGTGTTGTATTAAGGTATATTTTAAAATAGGTGGCTATTAAGGGGACCGCGATCCACTAGAGGACCGCCTAAGCGTTAATTTATATGAACCACATATATAAAAATATACTCTCGATCGTCTTTGAAGGTAATCAAAGACGATCGAGATATATATGTAAAGATTGAAGACAAAAGAAACTCGTGAAGAGACTACCCTCTTCTGGTTTAAAGTTAGTTTTTTCACACATGTTATGCATTAGACATTTCCTACTATGAGAAAAAATCCGTTTTTAAGATTAAAAGTAACTGTCAGAACCATAATTTTCTAGGAATAAGTCACAATACTGAACCACAGAAGAAATCAGTAACCCGAAATTTTTATCTAATGAATAATGCTTTTCAACTTTGAAAAATTTATGAAGATATAAAAGGAGGTATTTTGCATTGTAATGACTATTTGTCAAAAGAAAATGTTTTTTGAGATACTAATAAAAAGTACTTTAAGGTTTATCGATAGAAAAAAAACTAACTTACTTTTAGTAATTGGTTAAGAAACAAGACCTTTTTAAAACGTGGTTAGAGGATCAGTGATGAACTAGTTCAATGGAATGTAAATGGTTAAAACCGGGTAAATTATCGAATGTAGTGTCATGAAATCTACATCGTCTAAGTAATATCCCTAAACCATATAATATGAGAAAAACGTAACTTGAAAAATTGGCTTTGACTTTGTTGGATAAAAAAAGTATTCATATGACAAATGATGAGCAAGAAGATTTCAAACTTAGTAAGATAACCTCTGACTGCTCTGTGAAGGATTTATCTGTCTGCCAAGGCCGAGTACAATTGTTGTCAATGAGCTATTGAGAGACATGAGTGTCTATTACTGTGTTGTGCTTAGTGTTGCTAGAGGCTGATGACATGCTATCAAGCATCTATGTTGAATATTCTACACATGTTTCGGGACTTTGATATTGGAGCTTTGCCGCTCAATAGAATATCTTCACTTGAAAATGAAGACTTTGAATATCTTCATTTTCAAATAGCTGTAACGATAACTACATGAAGAAGTGTAGCATAGCCTTCTCTGAAAAGAGACTTAACATTTCTAAAAAGATGAAAGAAATAAAAAAACGGTAACTTACATTAGAGTGGTTAAATTATCAGAGAAAATATGAAGGTCTCGGGTACCAATAATATTTTCCCAAACGAAAATTACCGCCTGTAAATATATCCATTTCGATTATTTATTCTTCAGTATTTCCAGTTCTCGCCAGATGAGTATATGTCAAGAATCAGTTGCCAAGCTACATTTATTTTCATCCATAAAGAAGCTTTCTTTCCCATTACTGATTATTCACCTGTTATGATAAACCAGGGGGGGATAAACGCTTCTTCAGAAAACAATTCTGTCCCTAATTAAACAGAGTTTAATCGTACACATCATGTGGCGTGTCTCTTAGTTACAGTATAATGAGGTATCAATCTCCAAATTATGTGTTTTGTGATTTCTCTTATTCTCTGAGTCTTCTCAAAAATTGGAAGATACATCGGTCATCCATTACGCATAAACGACCACTGCTAAATTCCCAAATAGTGCTTTTATTGCAATGTTCTTTAAGCGCGTGAAATGATGATATGAGTGATCCAAAACTACAACTACCCTCCAACTTTCTAATCGTTCGAGTTTGAGTGATTTTAAGCAAATACCATTTACGGCAGAATTTTGTAAACTAAGATAACCCAATAAGGGACTAATGATGGGCGTCAAATTTTCCCCAATGTACAGTATGCCAAGTTAAACCCAATAACAGACCTATAATGGGCGCCACGTTTTCCCCAATATTGTGCATGCCAAGGTTGATCCTATCAAATGGGCTATTTTCTCCAATTGACAATGATAAGCCATTATTGGTCTTAGAAAGGTAGCCAAACTACTACCAATCTTGGGCATGCCAAGATTTTGCCAAAATATATCATATGTAGTGTTAAATCCATTATGGCTGCCTATTTTTCTAAGCTGTTTTGTTGCATTTTGCTTACTAAGAATTTTCTTACTAATTAAAATCAATGTTCCGAAACTTCAATCATCTTAAAACTTCGATTTTTGAAATGTAATCGTGACTGTCTTATTTATTTATCAAGAAGTTTTCAAAAAGTCGACGCGTTGGTAAGTTTATTTCTTCTTATATTTGTAATAACGAATTTTGGTTACCATGAAAATTTTTAATCTCTTTGAACTTAAAATTATAATCGAAATCAAAATATTTCATATTTTTATGTTTAGATGTACTATATTTGCTTGCCATTGTTTTGTATATTATTAACCACAAAACTATCCCAAAATCCAATGTTATTGGCCGAGATGGCAGCCGAATGGTTAGCGCTCTTGCCTTCGGTTCAACAGCTCGTGGCTTCGAATCCCACCTTGGGCATGGATGTCTTGGGCATGGATCAGAATCCACTTTAAGCCGTAGGTCCCGGTCTAATTAGCCCTTGTGTGCAAAAAATGACCGTTGAGCGACAAACAAACAAACCAATGTTATTGTTATACATATTAATAAATTAGCTATACAAATATTTATCCACTTTTTTATTCACATATATTTATTTATTCTGATAAATATAGTTAAAGAATATTATTTGGAAATATTTATTGCTTCGATTTATTTGGCATCATAAATTATTTCATTGCTGATTGGTAAATTACTTATGTACTATAGTTTGGTACAATAGATCAATTTTTTAATCTATTGAAATCAATCATGTGTTGTTTGTATATATTAAAAAACAACTTTAAATATGCAATTTTGTTCATTATTTTGGGAAAGTTAATTAATTTATTTAAATCAAATGTAAGTATCGAAGAATGTATTTAATAATTAGCTTACTAAATTTATCTATATACTATACTGAAAATCGCAATGGATAAACAAAATGTTAAAATAAATTGTTTAACTCATTTATGTTGTCAATAAGATATACATCATGGTTGCTTTTTATATTGTTGACCATGTTTTTTCAATTTTCATATTTTATCTATTAAGTGTTACGTGCAAAAGATTATTCAACATGTTTACATTAACTATGATCAATGCTATTTTTAGAAGTGCCAAACCTGCCCATGAATCGTACCAAGGCAAATATCCTGGCTCTGCTTTAATGGGCGTGCACTAAAGATGCGATCAAACAGCTCTGACGAGACTATGAAACAACAACCTGCTTGTTCAGAGACATGTTTTTGGTGTCAAGATTTTCTCTTTCTGCCCAAAATGTCCAAAGACACAGGCCTCTCCCTCTCATATTCTTCAGTGTGTCGGTTGTGAGAGGGGTGATGTGGAATTAAGTCCGGGGATGGTTCTGGAGAGGCTGAAAACTCATGGATTCATGGAGCTGGTGTGATGCTACTGTCACACCTGTTGGGATAAATAACTACACATTAATTTTGAAGTTGTTCTTAAATTCACTATTATACATTCCTTAACTTGTATGCATGTTAATTTCCACCTTAAATTTTTTCAAACGGCAAGCTTATTTGTCTATAACTTACCAAGGTTCATTGCACTTTAAAATGGATGAAATGTGAAACATTATAAACAATAATATTCACAGTATCGTAAAGAATTCATTGCCATCATATAGAATTGTATGTTAAAAAAAATATGTAGCGAAAATCTAAAGACTATGGCTTTGATGCCAAATTAAAAGCAAGTACAAATTTATAGAAACGACAAAACATAAACATATCATAGTTATATCCTATTGAAAGTTGTTTATATGAAAACTTGCACGTTTTTATTTTGTGTTTAGTTACACATTAAAATAATACAAGCTTTACTCATTATGGAGCTTGTGGAATCTAGATCAGGAGTGGCCAAGACGTCGACCGCGAAGACATTATAGGTAGTCCACGCTACCATCCCAATAATAACCTCGGATATTAACTATTTAATTTATGACTAGAATTAATGAATCATTTAAAATGAAAATTTACTACAGTTTACGCTTTAAAACTTAAAATAAACTGTGCAAAGTAATACAACCATAATTTATCGTTTTACAGTGGAGAATTAAACGAAAACAATTTTACAAAGTGAGATGCTTAGATTATATCCAGTAGCCACCGCGATGATAGCGACGCGGTGAGCCTACCCATCACACCCGCTCGTTTAGTTCTTTCTCAGTTAATCGTTTTACGTAGCAGGTCGCTCGCTTTCTATCGCACTGATACAATAATTTGTTGTTTCAACAACCCTTTTTCAAAATGACTCAGCCAGGTACCAGTGCTAAGAGAGTAGTAAAACAAATCATTATTACAATGAGTGGGAAGATAATTTCTTTTTTGTAATGGTGAAGGACAAATGTGTCTGTCTTATATGCAACTCAAGTGTGGCACTACCAAAAAATCAAACGTCAAAAGACATTTTAAAACCATGCACTTAAAATACGCTACAAATTTTCCAATCGGCAGTGAACTTCAAAAAATTAAAGTCAAATTAACATTTAAAATAATTGTTATTTACAAGACCAGGCACCAAAGCTAAAGCAGTAACATTGGCATCGTTTAAAATTACAGAAGTTTTGATAAAGCGTAAAAACATGATTCGAAGATAGACAATTGATGAAAGAAGCTTTCTGTAGAGCAGGAAAAGTACTTTTCAATCATTTTAAAAATAAATCTGATAATAGCGTTAATGAATAATATTTCTTTGCCGAGTAACACTGTGATGCGACGGACTGAAGCTATAAATAATAATTTGGAGGATTTATTAAGTGAAGATTTATAAAAGCTTGTAAGTTCCTATCACTTCAATTTGATGAATCCATGGATGTTAATGATATTGCACAGTTATGCATTTTTGTGAGAATGGTTTCCGAAAATATATCTTCAAAAGAAGAGTTATTAACAATAATTCCATTGAAAGGACAAACGAGAGGCCAAGATATATACAATTTATTAAAAAAGTTTATTGATAAGAAAGGATTTCCAATATATAAATTGGCAACAGAAGGAGCTCCAGCAATGATCGGGAATCGAATTGGTAATATTACCTTGTACAATAATCATGAGAAAATTTTCAGTTTTACCAGCTATCATTGCATTATCTATCAACAGATATTGTGTTAAAAATACTAAAATATAATTATATAATCCAATTACTTTTAAAATCGTCTATTAAGTTCGTCCAAGAAGCCTTCAGAGACGAAAGTTTCGGGCGCTTTTGACAGAAACTCAACCAGAGTACGGTGATCTCTTATTGCACCCAGACGAGATGGCTAAGCCGTGGGGCTTTTTTTTAAAAAATATTTCGTATTCTGTTACCAAAAATAAAATTTTTTCTACAAATGAAAGGAGAGCACATTATTAAATTGGAAGATGAGAAATAGCTCGTGAAACTAGCTTTTCTCTGCGATATAACTGCAAAACTTAACAACTTAAACCTAAATCTACAAGGAAAGAATAAATGTTTTACAGGCATGATGAGCGTGATTAAAACTTTCAAAGAAACGATAAAAAAGTATCCGTCTTAATTGATTAAGAAAACATGAATTGAGAAACTTCAAAAACATGGAGGAAGAGTGCATCCATAATCCAAACCGAGACTTCAAAGATTTCACCGAACACTTAGATGTTTCGTTTGAAGAATTTGAAAGAATATTCGCAGACTTAATTAGGTTGGAAGAAATACACAATTTTATGATATTTCCATTTAATGAATTTAATGAAAATGTCAACATTGATGAAGTACCTGAAAAAATAGGACATTTAATAGATACCACATTAGTCATGGTCGAGGAAAAATTATTAAATTAAGAGATGCGATAAATTTCTTAAATCCAGAACATCTAGCGATATTGATTTTTTGAAATTAATTTCTGAGGAAATGTTTCCAAATATTTACAAATTGATTTGGAAACGTATCATTTTGTAAATCATACTTTGGATCGACGTATTTTGGGGAATCTGCTTTTTCAACCATGAAAGCCATAAAAACCAAATATCGGTTGCGTTTAACAGATGAACATTTAATTTCGTGTTTATGCATTCCAATAAACTCATATCAGCCACAATATGATAAACTTATCGCAGATATACAGTGCCAAATTTCAACTGAGCGAAGTGAATAGGATGGTCAATTTTTGATATATGAATACTTTGATTATTTTCTTCAGTAAATTTTTATTTTGCAAATATTAAGTTGTTGTTCTTTTTTATAAAAATTAGATTGTTTATGATTTTTTCTTGCTACCGAAAATAAATATATAAACATGTACGTTACGTTAATTTAGCTCTGCCACTGGTAGAGCGCCTTCGATTTTTTAAATGTTGAGTAAACCACGGAACCAAAAAGTTTGGCCACTCCTGATTTAGATCCTTTACAACATTTATGCCAACTTTTAATTCAAAATACAATAGTAAAAAAATTTTTATACTTATGTTGGACATTGATTAGTGACCGTTTCCAGAATAGTGCTATAATTGTTCAAAAGTCTTCATTATAGAATATTTTACTTTCAACTATTCATTTGAATAATAATTTTTATGGTAACAAATTTTGTGTTGAAATGAACATTTACAATTATATAATTTAATATTTGCTTATAATGAAATCATATGCTTCTAGTTGAAAGAGTCAACAGTTGATATCATATTCAACAAATTTAATCTTGGAACTTTCTAAAGTTAAAAAATCACTTTCATTTAGAAAAGAACTTTGATTATTTTTTAAATATAATGTATCCATGAGTGAAAAATATTATTCTAATAATTTTTATTGTTAAATTTATAAGTGTTGTTCTAATCCTTACCAATTATAGGTAAGGGGAATCTTAAGTGATCATAAGAAAGAGCATTGCTGAATTTTAGAGATTAAAGAAATGCCATGTATTATATATACTGCAAAAATACATGCATTTTTTTAAATAAAAATTTTAGAATAAATTGTTCTACAGTTTAGTTAATATTTTCAGGACATAATATTTCTAGAACTGGCAACTTTTGTCCAAAATTAATGTTGAATTCTTAATAAATAATGTATGAGTTGGTTTTTATTTGTGTTATTTTTTATGTAATGAAAAAATAATTATATTTGAAAGTGTGACAGCGAGATGTGAACAAATGCTAAAATATTCAGAAACAGTAATTAACATTTAACATAATATTTTTTAATAAGTGTAATACAAAATTTGATACTTTTCTGTTCTGTGTAAAGCAATTCATTATCAGTTAGAAATATGAAATGAATTTTGATCTTCATTAGAGACAAAAGTAGAAATATTTTAAATGTGTGTAAATTCTCAGTTCAGTTTCTTGTAGAAAACAAAATTTACATTTTAATTTAATTGTAATTTACTTAATAGAAAAGAACTATATATATATATATATATATATATAAATATTATATATATATATATATATATATATATATATATATATATATATATATATATATAGTGAAATAAAAATAATGTAAAATATATAAAAATGTCATCATACAGAAAAATCGACAGAATTAATAAATGTTAAATAATGCAGAAATATTCTTTTTCTCTTTTGATATTAAACAAATCAAATTAATATATTCCTAATATGATTATTTAAAATACTGCAAACACGATTGTTAAATTTATATTCTAAATTATTGATATATTCACAATTGGTAAACAGTAAATATTAACTTGATTTTTACTTTACTTCTCATTCTTTTTAAATGTTAATTTCAACATATGGTTTTTATCATATAATTTGTAAATTTCGCTAAACTATTTAGATGTTGCTTAAAAGAAAAACACAAATTTAGCTCTTGTGTTTATTTTCAAAATGCAATGCAAAATAATCATTTTAATTTTGACAAGTATTTCACACATGTAAGATGCAACAATACAGATTTAAATGAAAAAAAAAATTGTGTACTTATTGTAAAAATTTAAAATAGCTTCATTCTAATTAAGTAATTCAAAATAAAATCCTTCGGTACTATTGTGGGCTACATTTAATGTAGACAAATATATAAGTCAAGATATGACCTATCTTGGCTGTCAAAGTTGGACCAATTTTAGTAGCCTAGCTTGGTCCTATTTTTGACCACCCAGATTGGTTCAATGTAAGCTTGGCCCTATCTAGACAACCCACATTGGTCCTATATAACGAAGCGTAAGCCATCCAGGATTGGCCCGATGTAGACCACCAATACTGGACCTAGACAAAGCCACGATTAGCCAATATAGGGCCCAGCTATTTTGCTACTTGGGTGTGGGTTACAGATTTCTTAAACTTGAAATTGCAAGAATTTTTAGTAACTTTGACATTCTTTTAATTTATTATAGATTTACAGTTTCCAAATATTTTACATAGGGTGTTTGATTAAAAAAATACATATGGATAAAGAAAAATAAAAACAATAAATTTTTTTTATCAAATAGAAACGTTTGTTTTACTTGTTTTTCAGATGACGCAATCAGTCTGTCGAAGATCCTGCGTATGCAGAAGTAAATATTTTTAGTGACACATGTACGCTGGAAGTCTGTCTTCTTAGCATGACAAGAAGGATGAGATGTCATAAGTAACAGATAAGCATTTTTTGATTTTTGGAAAAAAGCTTTCAGAAATATTTTCTTCAAATTTTAGTGAAAGTGAAATGCGAAACAAAAATGCGATGTCCTTAAAAAAAAAAAAAAAAAAAAAAAAAGATTTATTTGTTTCTTCTAGATGTGCTTTAAGCTCAAGGGTTGATACTCAAGTATCCCCTCCAGAGTTTAAAGTTGAGCTAGGAGAAACAAATACACTCGTGTCTATAAATTAAAGATAATGCAAGTTCAGGCAAAGAAAGAGACAGAAGCAAAACAAATGTGATTTATTTGTTAAATCCATTTATTAAAAAAAATAAAAAGCAAAAAAGATGTTATATGTTTGACATCATTAATAAAAATTGCGATTTTTACACCCTAGAGCAAATTTCATAAAAGAACATATTTACAAAAACCAATATAACATGGTTGGTATGATGGTTAATGCATAGTATACCCTCCAGACGATGCAATACAGGTCGTAAAACGCCTAGGCAGACTGTGTATCAAATAATTGATCTGATCTTGGGGAATATTGCACCACTTATCAAACAATGCTCTCCGAAGTTCTTTTAGACATGTGGTAGGGGGTTGACGGGCTACAAATCATCGGCAAAAAATGTCCCACACATGCTCTATTGAGTATGCTAGCCAGTCCCTACGGGTGATATCCTGCGATTGAAAGCATTCGTCTACAATGTTTGCACGGTGAGGGTGGGCATTGTCATCGATAAACAGAAATTCTGCACCCATGCCCCCCATTCCCGAAAGAAACGTACATGTTCCAGAATGACATATCGATAGATGTGGCATGTTATGGTTACATTCTGAACATGCAGATTAGTTTTAGAACCCAAAATAATTCCTTACCAAACAAGCAATCCTGCACCCCCGTAACGGAGTGGTTCAATGGTGTTCTCTTGGTAATAATGGATACCTGGCCATCTCCATATGAAAGTCCGGCGAGAATCAGACTGAAAACTAAACCTGGACACGTCGAAAAACATCACACCAGTACAGTGTTGCTGTGTCCACAATGCATGCTCTCTACTCCAGGAAAACCCCAGGCGACAGTGAGTTGCGGTAAGTGGAACACATCTGACTGGCCTACGAGCATATAGACCAATGTGCCCTAAGTGTCTGCACGCAGTCTGTCTAGAAACTGTCGTACCGGTAGCTGATGAGATAGGTCTGATGTTGTGCTCCGTCTGTTTATTTTGTCAATAATTGCTAAATACCGGCCCTGATTCGGCGTTGTAACTCGGGGTGACCTGTGCTGTAACGTCTACTCTCATTACCTTCATCTTTGAACCATTGCCAAAGCATGGAGATAACATTCTGTGTGATTCCAAATCCCTCAGATATTTCCAGTTGCGTACGTTCACATTCCAGAAGGCCGATAATTCTACCATGTAAAACATCACCTAAAAGCTTTTTCTGTGCTATAACTATAAAGCTATTGCACTGAAAGGCTTTTAAAGCGCTTGTGAACAATTTTACTTCTTTGCAATCATTTTCCTTATATACCCTTCTCTTACAGTCTCGTCATTATGACGTACTATCTGCGCCATTTGTTGGTTTCTTGTAATTTTATAGTATTCTTCAAGATGTGTGTGATAATTCTACATGTGAAATATTTATTTTAAAGTTTAATTTTCTGTGTGATTTTAAATTACCCTTAATTTACGGACACGAGTGTACATCTTTCACCGTATTTTCCTATTACTCAGAGAAAGATCTTTCTCTGTGTATATTAAGATAATACGCGAGACAAAACTAATGGAGCACCCGTCAACGAAGATTGCTTAAAGGTTCAATGCGAAAATCCCAAGCAAATTTCCACTTAAAAATTCTAATGCTCAACTGTGATACAAGACATTAGTCGATAAAATGAAATTAAAAAATGAATTTTTAAAATTGGCCGATAGTGGAACATCGGAAAAAGTTTAGATAATCATTTAGTTTAACCTTTTCGTCCCGGCGGTACAACTGTTGTACCACGAAAGTGAGTGTCTCAGAGGACGGCTGTGGTACAACAGTTGTACCATGTATTTTTTTCCCCTTTCAAGCGCCTGACTTTTTCCCGCTCAAGTTTCTTCGGGCAGTTGAGTGCGATTTAATTGCTGCTCTTTTGTGTGTGAAAGTCGTAAAAATTGGGGACTTGTTTGAGTGGAGAATTTTGGTGAAAACGATTTTATTGGCTCCTTTTTTTAAAAGGGAAGCGTTTTCATTACAATCAGTTACTTTTTTCGTCGCTAGAAAAAATATTTTGATGGCTTCACGTTGTAAAGGATTGACTGATGAAGAAATTAAATATTTACTGGAAGAATTAGAAGAAGAAAATTTTGCAGACAGTGATTCTGATTGCTGTGATGAATCTGAATGCAAGGATATTAGTTTTTTTATGGCAATAATGATGCAAATTCCTCTGTATCATTTGATTTTGATTGGCCTAAGACAAAAGCAGATGATAAGCCTATCATTTTTAAATTTACGGGGATTACGGTATTTCTGAGCGAATAAAGGATTTAGTCGAGGAACACGAATTTTTTATTTATTTTTTTGAGAAAAAATTTTAAACTTTATTGCAGATGAAACAAATAGATATGCTTCTCAAATATTAGAGTTACATCCGGAAAGTAATAAAAGAAAACATGGAACAAAGTGGACTGATATTGATGTAGAAGAATTAAAAAAATTCTTAGGACTGATTCTTTTAATGGGCCATATAGATAAAGATAACATCAAAGATTATTGGTCGACAGATGAATTGATTGAAACTCCTGTTTTTAGAAAAAAATATGTCACACGATAGATTTTTTAATGTATTGAGATTTTTACATTTTACAGACTATAAGAAAAAACCAAAACTAGATGAAGAATACGACAGATTGTGGAAATTACGAAAGATTTTTGATTTTTTAAATAAATCTTTTAAGGAGGAGTATTATCCGTCTGAAGAACTTGCAGTTGATGAAGTCATTATAAAATTCAAAGGAAGAGTGATATTCAAGCAATACATTCCTACTACACTTACACACTATACAGAACTACACATATAAAGAATATTTTTAATTTTAATTGTAATGGTTTTTCTTTCATTACCAATTTCATATTTATGAGAGTCTGAGATTCTATACATTGTATTTTATGATTTTGAACTACCAGTAAATTGGTATGCTGTGTTCTGCATTGGTCAACTATTTCTAAATTACATAATAAAACCTGGAAAATTAGCATTAGTGTCCTTACATTTTTGACAATTATAATCCCTATAAGCAGGACTATTCTTGGTCTAACCCTGACCAAAATTGCTGGTTTTGAGATTGATATTTTAAAAGTCAAAATAAGAAAATATTATAAGGTAATGTTAAAAGTTTCTCATAATAATTTACACTTGAGAAAGTATGTGTTAGGAAAATCCCAATTCAAAGATTTAATAGTCTTCGAAACATTTTCATTAAGAAACGGTAATATAAGAGCTATTTTCACATTCTAGATTTTTAGATGGACTAATGAAATAAATTTTTTACAAAGAAATAGTTTTGATTTATGCTCTTCAAGGTGAAATATATTTTATTCATTTGTCCAATTCACTATTGAATAAAGAGTACTAAACGTCACTTTTTTCTTATGTACACGAATATCGGAATAGATGCTAGACATGTTTCTTGGTTTCTTCCTTTCTACGTACTGTTTATGGAAAATATTCCAGGAGCACATTGTATTTTTTAATCTCACAAATAAAAAATGTAGGTAGAAATAAAATAAATATAAAAATGAAAATACTTTCAATCATAAATTGAGATGCGGTAGATATTTATAAAAGTTGCTTTTTACTTGTGTCAGTCTTCTACGTAATTTTAATTACTGTATAAAATTAAACTAATCACGGTTTTGGTTTTTAAAAATAATTTAATAAGCATAGTCATATAAAAGCTAAAAATACTGAAGATAAGGATTTATTCCCAATATAAAGCTACTACTTTCTTGCTAATATTCTAATAAGAATTTTATAAAAATATTTTCTGAGACTAATACGAGTATATTTTGGAATGTAATATTTTTGAATGAACATTTTCAAGTTCTCAGTTATTGAGAAATGAACCAAATATTACTATTTATTGTATGACAAATGTAATTTTATTGAACAATCTACTCAATGCTACATATAAAGGAAGCATATATAAAAGCATATATTTTAATCCATTCAATATAGAAGTTTGTTATAAATAGAAATGCTTAAATCAAAAGAAAACTGAAACCATTTCTGTATTTAACACACAGATTACTTTTAATCTTTTTCAAATGCAACTTCAGCAATTTGCTTGTACTTACTCATAAAAGGAAATATTTGTTCAAAATATCTTTATTTATTTTCATATTTTAATATTAGGCAGGCTACTTTTAGGAATGTTTTTGAAATATTCAGGTAGTTTATTGCTTATCAATTTTTATTATAACTAATTGCAAATTCAGTAAAGAAGTTTGTAATTATTTTAAATAATTATTTCAGAAAATTCTCTGTAATAAATTAATATACGCCATATTGTTTTTAAAACAGACTAAATTTGTTTAATAAAAGCATGTATATAATCTTCAAATTCTTACAATATTTCTTAAAGTGGTATATAAAACAACAATTAGAGAAAAATCGATAGCTTGTCGATAAGTACAGTATTTATGGTAAACGCATTCACATTTTCATTAGAATTACGGCAGACCTAACGCGGCGTATCTCCCTCAAAAGTTAAAGATTCGTCACGGTGAAACCTGGGGCACTTAAATGGGAGGAAAATGACCCTTTCCTTTCGGTCAAGGGGGTAGGAAATGTCATCTTCTCGCGCCGTCCTAGGAGCAGTTTTTTGAAACGATGACGCCGGACTCAAAAGGTTAAACTAACAAATTTAGCACTGATGGCTCTGAAATAAAAAATAAGATTTTGATTAAATGCAAAAGTTTTAGTCGAAAACTAGGAATAGATTTTAACGAGACGTTTTCTGCAGTAGTGCAATGAGTTCTAATGGCTCAGTAGCTTCCCGTTGAGATCAGCTAAGTGAAGCATCACTTGCCTTGTCAATGATTGGGAAAGTGACTTTGTACCCTCCCTTATTCGGTTGCTGGAGTTCCGTGGGTTGGGGACGTGTAAATGTTAATATGTGACGTCCAAAGTAATTCTGTAGTCTGCTGTGGATGTGGTGAGGAAGGGGCCAGGTCAGGTAAAACCTCATCATCTAACCGAGGTTCAAAATAACGAAGTACTTGGAGATGGGTAAGTATTCCAAACCCGTTACCCTAAAGGTACAATTCAGGGTGCTCGCCAACACCGTTATGTACATTGCTGGCCACAAAAATTGCTACATCAAGAATGACAAGTGGTATCGCACTAAAAATTCCAATCAGGTTCAAGCAACAAATTAGACTTGGTTAAGTTTAAAACGCTACATCCTCGAGATGATAAATCAGCTGGATTCAATTGTCCAGAAATGTGATGCCAATCCCCTGGATCACACAAAAGACGAATTTCTCTGACACGATTGAAAACAAAAGTAACCAGTTTTCATTTTTTTAAAAATCCAGTATAAATCATTACTGGAATCAGACTAATATTGTGTAGTTACTTTCTCCATTCCTAAGCTCTCTTTCACAGATTGACAAATTCTTTCTTCTATATTGCATGTTAGAAGCTCTAGCCTAAATACGGATATAGATTTAATGGGAGCACACTTGAACTAGCTCGTATCAGTTTTGGCAATGGGTAGAATTTCCCTCTTCACTCCTTAGAAATATGCATGCAGGATACACCTTTTCTGATTTTTTAAGCAAAAGATGTACAATATTTTATTTCTATTTCCTTCATTTCTATCTAAACATCTTGGTATTGAAATGTCATTAAAAATTTTCAGTTGATTTTTCACTTTACAAATTTCTTAACCATCTAAGGGGACAAATCAGAATCCCAAGATAATTTTATTTTTCAGCATTCCTGTAACATCAGTTTTGGTATTAAAGTTATGGGACAAATGTATCCAATGTAATAAAAAATTTCGTGAACAGTTGACAAAATAATCATTTTAGTAACTTCTCATCATCTTCTAAAATGGAATCAAAATCTCTCAAATCAACAAAGTATCATTTCTATTTTCCCATATTTCTACCTGCCAATCAGTTTTAATCTGGGCTTTTCTCAGGGAAAAGAGTTCAAAGTAGGTCAAGTTACATTCTTTTAACAAGAAATGGTCAATTCTATTCCCAATAGAATTTAATATGTATTTTTATACATACGAAAATTACGAGCGCTTTTCTCGTTTTTGGAGTCAGAAAGGAACAAAGAAGATTTTCCCCTACTGCTTATCCTACCATTTTAAATCAGTCTATCATGAAATTTTTGCATTACTTATTTAAGTCCAACTACAACTTAAAATAATAGAAAAATTATGTTTTGAATTTCTAATATAGTAATTTTTCTCTGTTTATACAAGTACTTTAACTGGGCAGCATCTTCTGAGCCAGGCTTGAACACCAGCAGCATTTGAGCCAGAATGCCTCATGATTAAATGATACAGTCGACATCGAAATCGGTTCTATTCCAAACGTATATACACACCAACGGAGGAACAATGGATTAATATTTAACGACTATAAAAGTTTTTTTTTAATTAGGATTTTAACTTAAGTTAGTAATCTAATCCATTATTTCTCTAATTGTGAGTTACTTTTGTTAAAATCTTATCAGGGTATTTTAATATCAACATTTCTTTCTTTCTTTCTTTCTTTTTTTTTAATATACTACTGCTTCATCCAGAGTATCATTCTCATCCAATCATAAATCATCCAGATCTGAAAAGAGAATTTTCATTGGAAGTTGCAATGACATCTAAGTTGTTTTGTTTTTCTTCGCTGTTTGTTTGTTTGTGTTTCAAATTTGTCTTCTGTAAAGATTTGAAAGATGTCAGATCCTATTAGGTATAGTTTTAGTTTGGAGACATCAAAAGAGATGACTTTCTTCAAAAATTTTATTAACTTATTTTTTGATAAGTTGATTTTTTTCTCAGTGTTTATGTACAACATATGTAAATGTTAGATATTAAAATATTCATTTCATTTTGAAAGTTAATATAACATTATATGGTATTTTAATATATGGTATTTTAATTTCATAATATTTTCATAAAATATTTTCTTTAAGTTTCATTATATACATTTAAATTCATAGTATATGTATCTTTTCTTTTATTCCAGAAATGACCTACACAATTTTTAGAATAAAAAAGTAACATCCACTATAGCTGTTCAAATTATTTGAACATATAGATATTTTTACTATAGCTTTTCAATTTTTTAAAATTTTTTTGTGATCTGCTTATTACTGATGTGACTTTGTTAAACAATTATATTTTAAAATCCGATTTATACCCAGACCACAATAATTGAGAAGTTATTTACCTGTTTAAATAATGGATAATTTTAAATATATTTCTTCTTGAAGGCCCAAAATTCTCATCATAATCAAAGCATATTGTATATGCTTCAAATACTTTACAGGAGCTTATGGCTGTTTAGCTGTCATCTACATTGGGTTAAATTAACTTTGATTTTGAGTTTACCAGGACCTTTATTGAAGAGGATATTTTTGGAGTATAATGTAAGGTTGAATTATATGGCAGTAAAAAAAATATGTTTTATATTATGTTTATGTCTGAAACAGTTACATATTATTACAGTTATGTCTATATGAGAAGTAATTGTTAAGGTGATCATCTATTATCATTGAAGTTATGAATGTTGACGAATAGAAAAATCAGTCTTGTATGATCTTTTTTTCGTCCAGTCAGAAATAACTTACGTGAAAGGCTTAGTTTGGTCAGTTTATCATGCAGTGGTAGTTTTTTTTTGCTTACAAAAGCTAATTTTATGTGGACATAGAGTTTAAAATTGATTTCAAACTGTCACAAAGATTCTTTAGCCTGAGGTGGAATTGAACCTTTTGAAGTGTTAAATGGTTAGTGCTGTGGTATTCAATTCAACTTTTTGCTAAATGCTTTTATGAGAATGTCTTTAAATTTAAAACTCATTTGAATTATTCTATCTTTTAATGTGATACTTAAAGGTTGGCTTTAATGTTTAACTTGTTACTTGGAGTATTTAATGATGATGGGTTTTAATCTATTAACCAGTTATTAACCTCCACATAACTATATATTAGATTTATCAAAATGTCTGCTCAGGAGTTTCTGTGATTTATACCTATTTATATATTAAAGAAACCTAATGATGTGAATATATCTATAAATTGTCCTCTTGAAAGCGGATGTTCAAGAAATGTTAGACAATCTAGGAATAATAGATTATCCACTAAAGTGACATCATAGTTACTTTAATCTAGTTTAATTATACATATTTATATTTAATGTATATATGCACTCACACACACACACATATTATATATATATATATATATATATATATATATATATATATATATATATATATATATATATATATATATATATATATATATATATATATGTTTATATATATATATATATATATATGTTTATATATATATATATATATATATATATATATATATATATATATATATATATATATATATATATATATATATATATATATATATATATATATATATATATATATATATATATATATATATATATATATATATATATATATATATATATATATATATATATATATATATATATATATATATATATATATATATATATATATATATATATATATATATATATATATATATATATATATGTTTATTAAATTATAATGTATAATTATTAATGAATTTACACTTTACTAATACATTCTAATTTTAAGTTAAATTCATACTTAACTAATGTATTACATTAAATATATTGTGTGTTAGTATCAACAAGAAAACTTTGCTGATTTTTTCAGGATTCATTAATATAATAATAATGATTAACTGTTACATATTATCTATATATTGGTAGTACTTGTATGTTGGTTTTAAAAACTGTGAGAGAGACACTAAAATCTATTAATAAAATATCTTTAATATATGTCAGGAATCCCAAAGGGAAATGTTATTGCAAAATAGAATGAAGAAAATATTAGACTTAATGTGCAGTTATTTTATTATGTTCTTATTCCATATTAATATTGAAAAATCCATACTAATTTTCGTAATAAAATTGATAATTAGGAAATCATGGAGTAAAAAATATTGTATAATATTTTTATGTGCCTATAACAAAGAAAGATTCTGTAAGAAAATGCTAATTCAATTGAACTACTATAATTTGGCATTTTTTTTTTTAAATTAGAATTCTGTTTCAACAACAGAACACCATTTTAAACTTTTCTGTTTTCTTAAAATTTACGTATTATATAAATAAATAATAATTTATTATTGCTTTTCCTTAGAATGTAGAAAATTACTATTATATTTTAACTTTTTCGTTTGAAGTTATTTTACTATATTAATGTTTTACTTATTGCTTGATTGAGAATGAAAGATAAATTGTATTACTTGGAATAATTTAAAAATATTTGCTAAATTTGTGTGTCAATTACTTATATTTTGAGGAATGAATTTTCAGCCTGCTTGCATTTTTATTTTATCCCATTTTGCCAATTTAAAAAGAAGCACAATTCTTAAAAATTAACTGTAAGATATTAATTATTTCACTGTTTATCAAAACATTTTTAAACTTTTGCTTTTTACAGGTGAGTATGTTTTTTTGAGAACACATTACCTTCCTTTAGATTAAAAATAATAATTTATAATTTCTCTGAAAAATATATTACAATCTTTAAATTTGATGCAGCAAATCAAAAAATATTGTGCCTGTAATAAATATAGCATATAAAACAATGATGACATTATGGAACTATTAAATCACTAAATAATATATATATATATATATTAGATAAATATTCTCCAAATGTTGCATTGGTAAATAGCATAATTTTAACTCCCTTGTGAATATAAATTTTCCAAGTTAAACAGGATTTTTGAAATTTAATAATTTAAAAAATATGTAGTTTTTATCTTATTATATTATAGTAAACCATTATATTTTAGGGAAACTACTATAATGTTTTAATGAGTTAAAGAAGTAAAATTATTGATTGCTAATAGTGTTATGAAAACAACATATTACATGGTAAAAGTACGAACATTTCATGTTTAAAAAAGTTGGTAAAATATTAATCACTGAAAGTTGTTAAAATGTTTAATTATTTAAGTTTAAGTATTTTAAAATATAAAAAAAGTAATTTAAAATTATGCAGATAAAAATATTTCTGAGCTATATCAGTCGAAATAAACAGTCACGATATCTGTTTGAAAAATCTTAATACTTGTGTTAAAAAGTATTGGGAATTAAACAAAGTATTGCAGTATATCAAAAAATTGTTGTCAAACTAAATATTCGTATCAAGCATTCAATTATCTTAATTAATTAAATCTATTGATTAAATGCGAATTGATAAAAGAGCATTTAAAATTTGAGTGATGGGAAGAATTTATTATTTAAGTAATGTTTTCATTCATATTAAAAGCTTGTATGTAAGAATCTAAAAGTTGCTGTTGAAACTTTAAATTGAAATAAGATTTGAATTAATCTGAAAGTTACAATCGAGAAATTCAGAGCTTAATTTGTAAATTATTGTCAAAATAAAAATAATTAATCCGAACCAAGTATGGATATATTATCTAATAATATTATGTATATATGCAGACTGAATGGGTTGTTCTGCTGCTAGAGTAACCAAACCACATCTTGTGTACATTTAGTGGATAAAACTAACTAGAACTATTAACAAATAAAAAAAAAGAAACTTTTGTAAAAGGTTATTTGATTTTTTAGGTCATTTGAAACATTTAAAAATACAACATGCAAATATACTTTTAAAAAATATATAGTATAATATAAGAATGTATATTCTATTAACAAGGTATTAAATAATATTTCTGCAATATTCAATGTTTTGCCATACATTTGTTTTTTATCTCAATTATTTTGTTTCTGAAAACAGTTTAATATAGTTTTATATAAGGAAGACTACTAGAGATTATTATCAAGTTCATAGCTTTTTTACATAGTGAATTTTATTTTCAAGTGCTTTAATTTTATCAATTATTTTAACAATAGATTTCTTAGAAAATATTTTTAATTTAACACTTAAAAAATAATCCATATCAATATTTTATACAAAGTATTCATAATAATTTGTATAAAACAATGATAGATTATTTATTGTAAGTAAGTTCTAAATTAAAGTTTCTATATCTTATCAGTGGAATATGACAGTTATATATAATCTTCTATTGAATTTTCTTCAATAATAGTTCAACTATCTCTTTAAAAAGTTTGCTTTATAATTTTAACTATTTTGTAATTTCTGTTCATTTATATTTTTATCTTTTTATTCATTTAAGTGGTAGAACATGATGCTGAATGTTTTTCTATTTTGTTAAATAGAAAAACATTCAACATTTATTATAGACATTATAGAATTTATTTTTTCTATTTTGTAAATTATTATTATTTTTTATATTAAGTATTTATTGTAAATTTTAAAAAAACATTCAAGAAATAATTTAACTGCTGTTTCCTTAGTAATCAAAAATATATAAATCTAGAATATAATGGCTGTTACTTCATTCTTAATATTTAATTCATAATATGTTAAAGTTATTAATTTTAAAAAATACTTTTACTTTAGGAATAATTATAAGTCAGTAAAACACTATAAGATTCATTATAGTTAAAAAATTTTGTAAATTTGCTCATAATTACTAAATTGTTTTTTGTAAAAAATTACTATTTACAGTAAATTAAAAAAATGTTTTAAGTGTCTCTCTGCTGAAATAATACATTAATAGTTTAATAATTACAAGGCTCCAATATGAAAATATTTATGTAAGATATATCACAAATGTCCATAAAGTGATGAAGTATTTCTTTTTTTTATATAGAGCATTAATAGATGTTTCTGTAGCAGATTTTGTATACTTAAATGATGTTTTGTTTATATACTTAATAATATATGCTATTTTATGTAAAATGTATGGAAAATTATATAATACATAATGTAATTTCAATTTTAGGCCAATTTCTGGAATCCAGCCAACATTAGCTGGTTCTAGAATGATATCTCCTGTTACACATACAGGTGTTACACCTGCAGCTCTATCATCCATCCCAAATCCTTATGGAATGATTTCACAACAGCCACTTCACTATGCTACAAATTTTAACTACTCTCAACAACCAGTAAGTGAATAATGCTTTTTATGTTATATATATTTATTTGTGCTGTACATGATTTAAAATGGTTGAATAAATTAGTTGTATATAATGTAATTAGTGTTTAGCTTTCTTAGTTCTTACCGTGCAAGAATTTTTCATAAGTATAAATTAAAGCAAGTTATAAAGAATTATATTTAATGTTTCATGTTAATTTTGAAATAACTAAATCAAAGTAAAATATTGTTTGTACATTTATAAAAAAATAAAATGGTATATTATTGTGTAAATGTTCTTTTACAAAATCAGTTTAGTTATTAATTTGTAATAAATAAATTAGAAAACAATATTTTTTGTTCTTTATCTTTTAAATCTGTCATCAATTAACAGTTCATATTTCTATACAAAATAATAAAATATATTAATACTCATTTGTAAAATAAATAAAACTTTAGTTTTTTTTTTTTCTGTATAGAATGTTCTTAACAGAATGCCTATGGTCAGAGCAACAGTACCTGCAACGATGGCTGGAATGTATGTTCCTGTTGCTCAAGTGCCCCAAGTATTTTCTGCTCCAATGCCTGCAGTTCAAATGCCTGTTGGGGTTATGTATGTAGCATTGTTTAATTTGAATTAAATTCAGTTAAATATTCCTGAAACATATTTCCCCCATAAAGTATGGATTTTTGTTGAATTTTTTTTAAACTGTAATATATATTAAATGATTACAAAAAGAAATATGGAATCTGAATAAATTTTTTCTGTGAAAAATTACCTAATATATATATATTTGAAATTTGTTTCTATTTAAGTATATGTTATGAAAATGAATATTAAATGGGGAGTATAAAAGTACTAATGAAATTGATTCAATTTAATTAATAGAACAAAATAAAGAATCCAATATAACCAGCTTAGGATGATTTTGTAATAATTCATTTTCTAAACTTTGATGACATTTAGAAAAGTATCCTGAGAATTTAAATTTGATTAGAACAATATTTAGATATTTTTATAGATCATAAAGCACACATCAGTTATACTAATTGTTATGATAAAAGAAATGAATTTAGTTTTAAAGTTAAGAAATTAATTTTTTAAAATTTGAATATTCCTATTAAAATTTATAAAACTTAATTTTTAGTCAATTAAATTGAGTAATTGAAACTTTTAATAATTTAAATAATATTAGAAAACAAATGAAATGGTTAAAATATACTTAACTAATAATAAATAATAATGCTAATAAACTTCATTAAACACTTTGACGGCGCAGCTTGTCCTTGTCTGGACCTTGCGCCATAAAAACCAACCAACCAACCAACCAACTAAACACTTTGACTAGTAGAGCATTTCTTATATAGGAGTAAGATAAAGTGTTATTAACAGAAGGGTCATTCAAAGGTTCCTTTAAGAAAAGACTTAAGTATCTTCTAAGAAGCTTGAAATTGCAAACAGTGTTTACACTTATGGGTTTTTTTTATGTATTTTTGTAATTTTATACAATTTTAAATTAAAAAATGTTTAGATTTTTATGCCAACATTTGACATTTTTCTGTAATATTTGTATTTATATGTTGTTTTTTTTTCAATTTTAAATTGGTGGTCTTATATATATTTTAATATGGTTTTGGAGTTTAATGGCTTAGTTTTGACTGATGGCTTTGGCCACTGAGACAAACCTTTTTTTTTTTTTTTTTTTTTTTTTTTTTGCCAATTTAGTCAATACACCATGATGAATCTGTCTATATAGGTACTTTATACCATTCGATCTTTATGCTTAAATAAGTAAACTTAAAATATTCAGTATTTTGTAGTAATAACATTTAATGCTATTTAAAAAAAATTTTATTTTCCTCTAGAATATGGGCTTTGTTTGATATCAGTTATTGATATCAGTTGAGACATAACTGATATCAGTTATGTCTCAACAACTTGGATTTTTATATGTAACTGCAGTTTGTTTTTCTTATGTGCAACTGTTTTGTTCAAGCTCATGTAAATGGCATTTTTTAAAATTCACAACACTTGTCAGGCCCTTATTCAAATTTCGTTCAGGCTATATAAATGTATGTGATCTAAAATAACCATTTATTGACTTTTTAATTGTGAAGTATAAAATATTGTAATTCATGATCTCTTACACCATATTGTTCTGCCAAAAAATATTTTCCTGAGTAGTAACTACTCAAGAAAACTTGCACTCTATTCTACTGGCCCAATAAGTCATGATATGTATCACATTTACCATTGCGAGTTAGATATTTATTTAAATATACACTCTCATTTTGAAAAATTTAGTGGTGATTATGATAAGTGCAAATGTAAAAAGTTTGGCAAGCTTTGTAATTCTAAAGCAGTCTAATACCTCTAAAAAAGTAAACTTACACATAAATGGAAATAAATGAGTTCCCCCCCCCCCATAGAATATGAGTTTGGTTTGTTTCCACAAAATATTCCAAATTTATTACTTTCCTCATTACGAGTTGCAAATTTTATAAACTAACCAGGAAATTTGATAAATATGAAATAATTTATCATATTTATCAAATTCAGTGGTGATTATGTATAATCACTGGTAATTTTATATAATCACCGATTTATCATTTTTATTGTAACATATATATATCAAGAACTCAGTTAAACAAAATAATCTCCATCTTAAAAATTTAGCCATTATATACTAAATGTTTTGACATATGATAAATGTAAAGTATTTAAAATACTATCAAAGTTTGAAATAAAAACAAATCTCTCATGGATATTAGAGAACTAAATATTAGGAATAGTTGAACTATTTTTAAGTTGACTTTTATGCAACTGTAAAACCTTTTTATTCTCAGTAAAACTTTAAGTTTGCATTTTTCTTCAATGATTTATGTCTTCTTTTTTGTCCTAATGTAGCTTATTAATGTTTATGCTTTTTAGATATTGTAAGGGTTAAAAAAATCTGTGCTTTGTGTGTATTACATACAGCAATGATTTTTTTTTTTGTTTATTAGTGCAATCTTTAAAAATTATTTTTAAAGATTATATATATTTTAATATTATATGTATATATGTATTTTAAAAAAATCAGTTTTAAATTTTAATAAATGAAAAATGTTTCTGATTATTGTAGTAATTTTTAAGATGTATTTTTTTTATTTAGCCAGCCAAATGTTGATCCAACAAAACTAATTGAACAACAGAAAAAGTTTGAGAAAGAAAGAAATTTTCAGCTTCAACAGCAAAGATTGAAACAGTTTACTGTGTCAGGGAAAAAAACCAATATCAATGCAGATAATCTAATTGATAGCATGTTTGGAAAATGCCAAACTAAGGAATCTCCTCAGCCAACCTGTTCATCTCCAGGGAAATCAATTGGTAAAGTGTAAATAAGTTTATTATTTAAATGTTTTTTAAAACCATTTTTTTCAGGAGCAATTTTTATTTAACCTCTTTTATTTAACTTTTTTCTATAAATTGAAATATGGTGGTCATTTATATTAACAAAATATAAATTAACCATTTGTTTTATAAACTGCTCGAATTATTTTCCTTTATGATCCCACAGTATAAATTATTTAAATAAACATGTTATAATTAAAAGCCTTTTAGATGTAATAAATTAATTTCATTGTTTCTTGCTTACTATATATATTTCAATATAATTTGCATTTTGGAATTAATGTTGTGTTAAAAATTGTATTTTGTTTTATTATTTACTTACAATTAATTTTATAAAAGACCTGCCAATTTTTACACATTTTTTATAAATTTTATGCTTTTATTGATAGCATTGAATGTTTTTGAAAACAAAAAAATAATCTAAAAAAATATCTATGGATTTCTACTACAAGTATATAATATGATAGTATTCTTGTTTTTACTGTCTTCATGAAAGAACTGGTTTTATGAAATTGTAGAAAAGTATTCTTTTTTTGTTTCCTGACAATTCAGACTGAAATGGGAAATTTTTTCATAAATATTTTTTATTTATATTTTAAAGTTTTAACTTATTTAATTCATCTGTTACACTAAAGATAAAAAATATTTTGATTAATTTTTTTGTGAAAAAATTGTTTTTTATTATTTTAAAATTAATTTTTAATTTTTGAATGATTAGTAAACTTATTTTGCAGCAGTTTTTAATTATTTACTAAAAATCACCTGTAAGTAAAAAAATCATTAAAATGTATAAAATCATCAAACTATGTAATTAAAGAGATCATTAGAACATAACTTATTATTTAAATAAATATTACAATACTGTATGGAATTCGTGCTATTTTATTGATAAACATTTTTCCTATTAAATGACTATCTATTTAATCTGTAAAATAAAACCTATTAATTTGTAATAAACAAATTATTAAACAATCATTAATTAATAAATTACTCTAAACTTCACATGTGAAATAATTTTGACAGCTTTTGCAAGAATTCTTTCAAATTATAAAAAGTATAAAATTTATCACAGAAACAGTCTTTATAACAATGTTAAAAATACATAATTTGTGTAAAAATAATTCTTTCTAACGTGGTATAACATAAAGTTTTAAAATTTATGTAATTTGTAAATTTTTCTGGTTTGTCAATTAAGAAAAGTTGAAAAAATTACACTTTATTCAGTCAAATGAAATGGTATTAAAGCTATGCATCTTATAAATGGAGCATTTTATTACTAAAATAGCTTAAAATGAATTGGAAATGTAATGGATGTATGCATGTCAAAAGCTTATAATTGAAAATCAAAAATTGGTGTTACACTTTATTATGTTTCTTTAATGTGTTGTGTTTCTGTAGTTATTAATTATACATTTTAATATAAACATATTTATTGAAATTAAACTGAAAACAGAAAGGCGATGGTATATTAGAAGAGGGGTTGTAGTAATGTTTACAAGTTTTCCATCTAGTTTTTCAAGTTGTTGTCAACTTCTTTTTTACAAAATTAAGTTTCGGAATCAAATAAAAAAATAAAACGATTATGAGTTGCTACAGTAGCCTCTTCCCAGGGCTTGATCTAGGAAATGAAGTTACTGACAGTCAGTCAAGCATGTATCTTCTGGGGAAACGCAAATGACAACCAGAATGAGTAGTTTGATTATAAGGTGGTTGAATGTTTTGTTTCTTGGTGTGAGCAGCGCCAGGGGATTCGATTGTAATGTCTGGAATGTTAACTTTCAGAAATGCTGGTTTGACTTGATCTACCAAAACACATGAGTCTTTAATATTTCAGTGAATTAACTTTTCAGAATAGGCCACTCTAGCAAAGGATTTATCACATGGTGCTTGTAATAGCTTTTTTACTGCATCATGTTGCAAGAAAATGTGAATACATTTATCCAGTTGGGAATGCATGAAAATAGTTTTGTTTCCATGAGAGGATGTTGAAACAGGCTTTATATTTTGCATAATTTCTTTTAGGCTTTTTACGAATTCGGATCTGTTTTTTATCACTGAATCATGAAAAAATCACTAGTTAAAGTCCTCCTGTGCATGCTTGCATCTGTAATTTAAATCTGAAACAAGCTGTGGCTGCTAAAAAGAATTTCAATACATCTCGATCATGGCATTGTTGTGCCTTCCAAATCAAATTGAAGTTCTCCTCTTCATATGGCTCCGAAAAAAGACAAGTTCTAGGCATCCGTATGGTGATTATCACACTCTCAATAGGCAAACAAAACCTGATCAGTACTCAATCCTGAATTTAACAAGTTTTACTGATAATCTGCAAGGTAAGACCATTTTCACAAAACTCGATATTCAAAGAGTGTATCATCATTTCTGTTCACCTGGATGATAGACATAAAACGGCAATAATAACAAATTTCAAATTGTTTAATTTGTTTTTATGCCTTTTGGGTTATGTAATGCTGCCCAAACTTGGATGCATTTTATTCATGAGGTTTAGATTATTGCTTTGTCTATTTAGACAATATTCTTATTGCATCACCAGTTGCTTGGCTGCCATAAAAATCATGTTAGAGAAGTTCTAAAACGAATTGTTTCCTACAGATTAACTATCAATGGTAGTAAATGTATGTTTGATTACAAAGAAATCCCTTTTGTAGGTTATCTTATAAATAACGATACTACCTGAAATAGTTGATATCATCGCAAATTATAAACGACCAGTTACAATTCATAATTTTAGACGCTTTTTGGGATTTTGAATTTTTATCAGAAATTTCTATCTCACGTTTCACACTTTTAAGCTCCTTTACATAAATTCTTTAAGAATTCTAAGAAAAATGATAAGCAAGAAATTCCCTGGGAAGCAGATTCGATTATTACATTTGAGAAATGTAAAAAGCAACTAGCTGATGTCATCCTTTTAGCTCATCCTACCCATGATGCAGATCTTGCCATAATGGTCGATGCCAGTTGTTTTGGATTAGATGCCTCATTAAATGAAATCACTAAAAGTGGCTTCAAACCTTTAAGATTTTTTTCTAAAAAGTTAACCCTAGCTCAAAACAAATATATTGTTTTTGACCGAGAACTACTCACATCTTATTCTGCAATTAAATATTTCCAAAATATGATTGAGTGATGAACACTGCTATTGTACACTGACCATAAACCCTTTTTGCTTTTAATCAAAAGTGGGATGAAGCTAACTTATGTCAGTTGCGTCATCTAGACTTCATCTTGCAATTCACTAGATATTAGATATCTTTCAGGAATTGATAATATTCCCACTGATGCTTTTTTCCACATAGATACAATAATTACTTCCAATGCTGTTAATCATGAGGAATTTGTAAAAGCTCAACAGGTAGATAATGAATTCACTATAAGAATCTCATCTTCAGCTCAGAAGGTTGCATGTTCAAATCATGTCCTGGTCACCAATGTTGTGGTTCTGTAGTTATTAATTAAACATTTTAATATAAACATATTTATTGAAAATAAAACTGAAAATGGAAAGGTAACAATATATCAGAAGTGCATTTGCTGCAGTGTTTACAAATTCCCATCTGGTTTTTCAAGTTGTTGCTAACTTCTTTCTTACAAAATTAAGTTTTAGAATCAAATTAAAAATAAAACGATTATGAGTTGCCACAAATGTTTGAAAAAATAAATTATTTTGAAAACTGCAAATGCTATTCTTAAAGTGCTTTGTAGGCTTCAGAAAGTAACATTGTAACTATCTTGTATTTAGAAATATTATTTTAGTAACAAAAAATGCTAACATACAAATGAGTTGTAATTATAAAAATGTTATTAAAAGTGTCTATTATTTTAGTACTTAATGCACACAGTTGCTTTAAATAACATCTATTTATGACTTTATGAAATGTGTCATTTTAATAAGTGTTTTACCCTTTATTTGAACTTGTAATAATTGAGCTAATCATAAAGAAAAGAAGATAAAATGTTTTTAATATGGGAATATGTATACTAATTATCATAAAGATTTCAACTGAAAATTTACTTAACATGAAAATAATTATTTCAGTCAAATATATCTGTGACAGTAGTTGGAAAAACATAGTAGTGGTCCATATTTTGTGGCTTTGGATTACTATATAAGTTTGAGTTTATTAGAAAATTTATAATTTAATTAATTTTTGCTATTTAATTAGCTTATATATTTTATCTTTTGTTATATTTTACTTTTTGTAAAAGTAAAATATAACAAAAGAAACTACCATAGGTAACAGTTAATTTTATTTATTCTTTATCATATTGATTTTTATAAAAACATTTATAAGCATTATGCACAATATCTTTGTATGAGTCAAATACATAAATAAGAAATAATTCTATTTCAGTTTAGAAAAATATTTTGAATAATAGTGCAGTTATCATAGTTGTATTTATTTCTGAATCACCAAGCTAACAGCAGAACAATTAGCATTTTGGCCTTTGATTTGTCAGTTTTTAGGTTCGAATCCGATCTTGGGCAAAGATGTTTGTAGTGGTCCAAAATTTACTTCAAACTGTAGGTTCCTGCTCTAATTAGCACTAGTGTGCAAAAAATTACTGTTGAGCTACAAACAAACAAAACTTACTACTGAATCGAACTTTTTAATTTTCCCTGAGTGATTTAAACCTTATAAATTTTTGTGCTTTCATATATTTTAATTAAAATTTAAAAAAAATTTTTTTTGTGAAGTGAAAAATTTATGTTTTAATTTTTTCTGCTGATTTAACATTAGAATGTGCTTTATTAACAGTGACAAAAAATGAAAATAAAAGTTCTACTGTTCCTATTCCCATTTCCAATGATGTTCAACAACCCATTTCTGCCCCTCAGAACCTGAATCTGCCAACTACAAGTGTAACACCAGCAAAAAAAGATATAAAGGGTAAGAATATTTTAATCTGGTTTAAATACTTTTGACTAGGAATTTATTTTTTAAATATTGTTTATTTGTTTCTTAGCTTCTAGTTTATTCTTTGATTCCTTTTTTGGTTATATTATATTTTATTTTTTATCTTGTGGTTTTATTTTGATGTATATTTAACTACCAATTTGTGGAAATGAAACCTTATTTCTTATATTAAATTTTTATTAGATGAATTATAGTTGTTATATGATTATAATTTAGAAGTTTCATTTTAGAGCAAAAATTTTATAATAATGGAAATCCAAGATGTTACAGCAATTATCTGTATTTCAATTTTTAATAACAGTGTAATAAATGAAAGCAAGAAAGCAATATGCATTTCTATTTTATTTAATAAAATTCTATTTTTCACGTGGATTTTAGTTTAAGAAAAAAAATATTGTCAAAAGTCTGTCCACTTTTAGTGAAGCAAAATGATTAATAACTCAAAATTAATATGAATGTTTAAACTCAGATCCGTAAACAGTAAAGAAAATATTTTGCTAATGAAATGCTTTCTTCTTTTGTAATGATCGGAGTCTCTAATAATCAAGAGAAATGGGAAAAATATTCAATAGTTTTTTTAAGCATCTGAGTACTTTGGTAAAAAATTTTAATGATACATGGAAAAGTGTATTTTAGATTTTTAAGAGAGTACAGGAAGTATTCTTACTATGTGTACGCCCTTTATTTCTGTCTTGAAATGTTATATTTTATTAGTTTTAAATTATTAATAAAAATGTAAATAATATTCCATTTTCCAGTTTGCACTATTTTAATTGTTTTTCATTGTCTTATATACATTAACTTATAAGTTGAAATATAATGCTGATTTAAATTTATAAAGGTTTTAGCTTTATTTTTATTATAGCATATACTTTTAATAAAAAATGTAACAGAATTATTTCATTCTAGATAAAAGTTACTGTAATTCCTTGCACAAATATGAGGGATCTAAAAACTTGTAAGCTTTAAAAAATTAAATGTGTTTGCAGATATAAAGAAAGAATTTTTTTAAATTATAAATTATTGATATCAATGACAAAGAGATTAATAAAAAAAATCTATCCACTACTATATATTTTAGCATGAAGCATTTCACACATGTTGACTTTCTTCAACTGTAAAATGTGGTAAATATCTTTGTTTTTTTTTTTTTTTTCTGATGCATTTGAAATTAATATTCTTTAAGATAATTTTTTAGGCTTATGGAATTAATTTTCTTTTACTATTCTCTCCTGGTGACCTTTGCCGAGCTGGCAGCCGAATGGTTAGCGCTTTTGCGTTTGGTTCAACAGTTCGTGGGTTCGAATCCCACCTTGAGCATTGATGTTTATAGTGGTTCAGAATCCACTTTAAACCGTAGGTGTCTGTCTAATTAACCATCTTGTGCAAAAAATGACCAACAAACAAACAAACTAACCAAACCAAACCAACCTGGTGACCTTTCTAAGAAAAAAGAAATTTAGAATAAATATTTGAGAATTGAAAATTTTTAAAATTGTATGTAAATGTGTCCGTTATATTACACCCAAAACATAAGAAGTAATATTATAATTAGCAAAGATATACTTAATTTTGGTACCTAAATAAAATTATTAAATCACATTTAGATAAACAAAAGCAGAAAAAAAGACTTCTTATTATGAATAGAAAACTCAAAGCTCTATTACTGAAATTGATAAACATGAAAAATCTGTAATATATTTTGCCAAAGAAACTAAAGAGCTTATTACAAAATCAACAGATGTTGTAATCAATTTTCAGAAAATTAATATAAGTGTTAAATATGATCAAATAAATAAATAAAAATACTAGTCTAAAATACGGAAAATTTAAGGTTTTAGGTAGTTTGAAAAAGCAGAAAAATAAACAGAAAACAACAATATATATATATATTTATTTATTAAATAATTATGATAATGAGAAGTGAGTGATACATTTAATTAATTATATTTTTTACTTTTGTTTTTTCAATTTTTTAAAATCAATATATACATATATACATACATACATACATACATTATTGTATGCAGTATTTAAGTAATTAGCATAAATAAATTTCTGTTGTAGCTGTGGGCTTATTTAATATTTTTGAAATCGTCATTAACATTAAATCATTTACATTAGTTTCCACAAATATCTAATGCTATCTTATTTGAAAATACAATGAAAAATATTATATATAAATTATTACAGATGTATTCTGCAAAAAAATATCTATCTATCTATCTATATATATGTATTAAACTTTTGAATTCTTATACCTCCTGTAAAAATTTTAGTTTGGCTCCTGGAAAACTTCTAGAAATTCCTGAAATTAATTTCTTGAGAATATGCATATCATGGATTATGCCACAGTGGTTAGTTCAGTCTGGGCATTGTTCTCATTATTGGAAGGAATGAGCTCAAATCATGATTTAACCAAAGATCTGTTTTGTTCATTAAAAACAGTTAGAGAACATTTAATAGTTCATGGTTGCAGTAACCGCAAAGTGAAACGATAAGGTAGAGGATTTCGGGACAAGTATTGAGGTTCTGCATGATACTTGCTTCCAAATTACAAGGACTACTTTCTAGCTGTTTCTAGCTGACTGGTAGGCTTAAGTATAGTGAAGTATGATAATATCCACATTATGTGATTGGAGTGAAAAATTATACAGCACATATCTCATATACATATTTTGTTTCATCTGGTAAAATACCTTTTTTTTTGTTATACTTTGTGATAGAAGTTGAAATATTTATCAGTAAATTTCTGACTTTTGGAAAAGTTCAAATTGTGGCATACCAAGAGTTGTGATTTATCAAATTTTGATATTGCTTAATAGAAGATAACTATTTTCAGAATGTGGAATGGTATTTCTGAATGTGAAATGATCTATATCAAATGGTTTATTATCATTATTTGAATGTGAAAAAGCAGGTGTATTAATCATGTGTTTTTAAGGAATTTTATAACCATATCATGTATTAATAAGTGATTTTATATATAAGAACAAATATCTTTATGAACAGTTTATAGATATTATCTGCAACATAAACTGCCAGTTCAATGAACATGGCTTTGCCCATCCTTAAAGCCAATTTCTGTGATGTACAGGAATGCTGTATTGTCATGTTTTTAGATAAATTTCGCTTAAATTTACTGCATTAATGGCATTATAAGCAACATTTATATTTATGCTGTGTTAAGGCTTACAACTTACTCATTTATTTAATTCTTCTAAAATGATGGGTTTCAGGAGAATATATATTATACAACCATACACACTACTGTACAGAAATTTCTACACAAACAAATTTTAGCTGCTGAATTTTGCAGAACATTCTCTATATCTCTCATTAATAGAAAATGCTAGGTCAGTGTTTAAGAAGCTATGTTGACAATTGTGTACGTTATCAAATCTCTATTTGATTCAATGACCAAGCATATAAGTGCTGTTATTGCTGTCAGAGGTAGTTGTTCTAGTTACTGATTTTTCAGAATCTATATTTTAAAATCGCTTGAAAATTTAATAACTTTTTACTTTTCAGATGATTTTTCTTTGACAATAAATATAATATTCTTTTCATTTCTTCATGATGTAGAAATTTTAATGATGTGTAAATATACACTGGTGTTGAAAACTTAAGCATCTAAATTTTAAGTAAATAGCCATGAAAGTGCAGAAAAGGGGTTCTTATGATCAGTACAATGAACACACAATTCAAAAAAGCCATGAATGTGCAAATGTCAGGAATATGAGCATATGCAAAATGATTGTGATCATCATGAGGAGCCTGACTATAATAAAAGGAAGGATAATGGAATTCTTGACATTTGCTGCAAGTGTGAGTTCTTGAGATAAAGATAGAAGAAATTTCCTAAATGACTTCACAATTGGAAAAATTATCAGAAACCTGGCGGAGAGGTTCAGTGTGATCGCGATTTCTGAAGAGTTCAGAATCAACAAGTGCCATTTTGCATGCTTTGGAAAACCTTCCAAACCATAAATGTAGCTGTTACAGGGGTTGTTGGTGATTGTCATAAGAAAACAAATGCTGTTGATTACCAATATATTATTCTGTAACCAATAAGAGTTTTAAACCATTCAATACCATTACTCATTTTGTGTAGAGCAATTGGTGCTACAAATACCACAGTTTACTGTATCTAGATGATTTCACAAAGGTAGAGCTTTTTCTCTCATTGCCCTGAATGTTACATCTTTTTGAAAGTTAGATATCAATGCCACTGTTAAGCATAATTCAAGGAGCAAAAAATCTGTACATTTCATCAATCAAGTTTTCTCTCTTTAAATATAAAAGTCATTTGAATGCCTCAAATGATTCTTAATTCTTGTTGATTTCGAAAATGGTCAGGGCTTGGTTTCATCCTGGTAACATCAGGGTAAAAGATTATTACAATGGTTTTAGAGAGTTGTTGTCTGAGGAAACATGCTGAACATGTAGATTGAACTCCACATTTTTGGCACAAAATTTGTAGCTGTAAAATGCTATTGTAGAGGTGGTTATGCTCTGAGGTGCCATCAGAGCAGATAAAGTATTAAACTGGATTTAGAAATTATAAAAATTTTGTCACAAAGTGAAATATACCCATCCACATTACATAAAAGCTTTTTTATTATTGATACATTTATCGTAACAATAAATGAGAAAAAAAAGCATAAGTTTTCTATTGAAAACACTTTATAGTATATTTCCCCTTTAATCAAATAAACCAAGAATTTGAAATATTCCTTAATCACTGATTTGAATTCATGTATTGAATGGTACTATATTTTATTTTATAATGGGCATTTGTTACAGAATTCACATGATTTTTTTTATTTGAATAGCATCTGTAATGAGTACTGTGAAATTCAAAATCCACCATATTTTGATTTAATTGAAAATCATGCATAAGAAAATAATTATGATTAAAATCTACATTTTTTTAGTTTTTCAAATAGTAAAAAATATTTGCAATTATTTTTTCGAAACTTTTTATGACTAATAAAATGAAACTATTATGAATAATGAGACACAATCTTGTTATTTAGTGTCTATAATTTTATGTTCTTACCTTTATAAAATAAAAATTCACCTGACTTTTTATTTTTTAAATCTTAACTTTATTTTAACTGAACAGCAAATGTTTAGCTGTTTGTAATTGTAAAATATGCATCATTTATGTCACTTGATTTTTATTGTGTATCTTTATTTTAGAAAGCCATTTTTTTTTGAATACCAGTTTACTTATTTTTTCTCAGATTATTTAACAAAATCTCTCTTATTGTTCCACATTTTAACTTGACTTTGAGGAAAATTGCCCTGTTTGTTTTATTTGTCTAAGTTTTGTTTAAATCCTATTCTTTAAATATGAAAGTTTTTCTCCACACTTGACTGTGTGCATAGGTATTTTTAAATTAATTAATTTTATAAATACAATAAATTTTTTGAAGAATAAATTTTGTACTTTCATGTTTGAGTCCTATTTTTTGCAACATCAAAATTTCAGTTTTATGATTACCATAATATTTCAGTACTGTCAAAGAAAAGATTTTCTTTGTTCTTCAGTAGATTCCATTGATTACAAAACTTTTATAATTAAATTAAAATTGTGACATTTAAATTTGAGCGTTAATTTTTGTTAGCTTTCTTTTCATATCAATGAACATTTTCTGAATTTAATATTTGTCTTCAGTTTTTAAATCTACCGTGAAAATTTGAATAAAACTTATTTTGTAATGTTTTTAATCTAAACTATTTAGGTTGCTTAAACTCTTGTATGGTACTGGACATTAAATATTTATTTTGCAGTAGTTGTTTTTAGACAAATTTTCCAGAAATTTGCTTATTTATATATATAGGCAGTTTTTAATATTTTATGTTTGTATCTTCTGTAAATTCCCCAGTGTTTTGTTTTTACACATTGATTGTATGTTATAATCTATATGAAATATAGTCATTCAACATTTTAATTGATTATTAAGTTGTGCATTTTAATTTTAATTGTGATTAATAATGTTGTGAATATTTTAGGTAGTTTTGTATTTAATATCATCCATTTCAATTGTTTGCTTATCTTCTAATTAAAATAAAATTTCTTGACAGCATAAAATTTGTGCCTCTTTATTATATATGGTAAAATGAAATTAAATAAAAACAAATTAATATTAATAAATATTTAAATTCTTAAAGTTTTAAGGTAGCTTTTTCATAGTTTTGTCATTGAATGTTAAATATAATTGTTATAAAGAATTCAGTGGAAATATTTAAAAATTACATAAGTATTAATCTGTTTTGTTTTAACTATTTTTATTATTATTCTAGTTTTAAAATTAAATTTAAATTCAGGTTTTAAATATTTCGACGTTTTTGAAAGTTTTAATTTTTTAAATTTTTTTCCTTAAACTCAGTAAATATTGTAATTTATAAAAATTAGAATTTTATATAACATTCCTTTAACCATATAAGAAATACTCATCTTATTGAAGGAATTATATTGATTATTATAATATTTCTTTGAAAAATAATGTAACTAATTTTAATATTATATATTTTTTATTTTATTTTTGTTTTGCCAGAATTAGATGTCATGATGCAGGAGTGCTTTGATTTAAAAGGTCCACAAAAAGCAAATACATTTTCCAAGCCTGTTATTAAAGATTTAACTCCATTACCTCAACAGCGATCAACATTTGCTGCTAGCAACAAAGCAAGAGACTGGAAAGATATTAAAGGACTTGACAAAGTTTTTGTTCAAGAAAAACCACGTAGGTCATTTTTAAGAAAAACATTTTTTGATACTTAAGCTTTTAAATAATTAGTTATCAGAAATGGAAAATGCATGTTTTTTTTATTAAATTTTAATTATTGCATCATTAAAGGTTTTCCTAAATGGTGTTGTAAGGAAATGGTTCCTGAGATTTATTCTAAAATTGAAGCAATGGTTACTGAAAATGGTGCTCATCCTCCAGAAACAAACTTGTTATTTCCTATACTTATATCATCTGGACTTCCTCAACAATCTTTGGCTCATATATGGGAACTAGTGAATCAGTCTGCTCCAGGATATTTGACAACAGAAGAAATGTATGCTGCTTTGGCTTTAATTGCAGTGTCACAGGTAATTTTGACTTTTAATTTTATGTTTATTTTAATTTATTATGTAGGAATGTGTTATTTATAATAGATCAAATTTGATTTATTTATTTTTTTTTTGTAAATTTGTGTAAACCTTAAATATACTATAAAAGTCATTCTATATATATGATAATATTTATATTACTACATCAAAAGATAAATAAGTCTCTGATTGATATTCTTCTGCATCTTTAGATTTGTCTGACTAATAAATTTTCAATATAGTATACTTTTTTGCACAGCAATTGTATTTTCTTATCATTTTCATCAATATGTAAACCTATGAAAATGTAAACAAATGTACCAATATAATATTTTAAAAATTCAATTATAACATTCAATAATCTAAGATTTAAATATTATTCAGTTCAGAATTATCATGCTAGTAGCTAAATGGTTTTCACATTCTGCCCTTTGGTTTTACAATTCATTGGTTGGATTCCTTGTCTTGGATTTTGTGGTTCGGAATCCACTTTTCTAATTGTATAGCCCAATCTAATTAGTTCAAATATTTACCACTGAGTGAAAAACAAGTAAATAAATGCTAGATAAATTTATTATTAATCTTTCTTATATTCCCACAATTTTTTATTCAAATTTTCAAATAATGTTGTATTATCAAATTTAGAGCCATTATAGTTGCATCAAATTATACTTTTGTTCTAAATTTTGCTCTTTGCAATATAAAGGTGATTTTGTCATTTGTGCACTAAAGTAAATTATGATTTATTTTGGCTGTTGGAGGAAAAAATGTATAAAAAACCATACAGAAATGTGTTTGGTATTCTCTGCTCATTTAAGTAGGCAGTGCAATGAAGCTTAAGTACTTTTTAAAGCATAATTCATTATTTTTATTTTATTATTTATGTTAGACCATAGGTGCACAGTTTGTAGTTCGTAGGTGGTTAACTTATGGGTTGTCGCAACCTCATCAAAACTGATCCACTTAAATTATTGGTTCTACAAGGAAAGAAAATTGTGTTCCCATCTTCTGTTTCTTCATAAAGTATTAATAAATTGTAATTTTCTTTGCTGTAAATTACAAACAGAGTTATATCTATGAGGTAATGTCTAATTCAAGTATTAATCAAGTATATTCCATGAGTTAAAATGCCTGTTAGCCACTGTTTTTTAAAAATTAAATATTTTTATCTGTAACAAAGTCAACAAGTATCATTGCTACACCTCAGCTGCTTTTATTTTGTTAAGGTATATTTATATGTAACAAAAATTTGTTGGAAGTTGGTTAGCAGATGGTCATGCAACTGAATCTGATAGCTTCTTATCCATCTTGAATCAAAATTACACACTTAATTTTGATATTAACAAATCAGTATAACAACTGGTGGCGTTTCAACTATATAAAATGAAATTCAAAATGATATGTTGAGTTTACTAAAATGTCATTTGAATGCTGGAAGAAATTAATGGGTAAGAATTTTTTTAATTGGTAAATATTGCATTTTCCATGAGGTATAACTATATGCACAATAATTGAAGTTAGATCCCTTCATGAAAGTAATTAGTGATGCATTTACTTTGATATTTATGTGACTTAAACCATTGAGAGTTTAAGTAAATTTTAAAGCATGTAGGTTCATCCTATTGTTATTTTATATATTCTAATGTATGATGCTTTAATGGGGAAGAGTTGTTTATAAAAGGTTTGTTGATTTTATGAATGAAAAATCTCGTTTCTTAAAGGAAAAGAAATCTTGATTACAAAAAGATCATCCATTCAAATGCTTAGTGAGAGCGTATCTGATTTATCTAAGCAAAAACATAAGAAAAATTGAAATCTGTTAATAAACTCGTTAATGCTGTTACTGCTTGTATTCTATAAAAGCTTAGTTATTTATAAAATGATCAAGTTCCCGCCAATTTTACCCATTTCAGGAAGAATTTAGTAAAATGTTTCCAATGACAATTGTATTATTTAGAACAGAAGCTTATTTCTTTGCTTATTTCAAAAAGGATTTCACAGATTTTGGTTTGCATTAAATCATTATTGGTATATTTAATCTATTCATTTGATGAATCTTCTGAAAATATGCAAATAAAATTGATAATTTACAAAGTTCTGACATAAACAAATCTATATTCTGTTCCAATTAAACATTTTCTTTTCTCTTATAAAACTATATTTGCTAAACTTATATGTATAAAAGATAATTTATAAAATTTGCTATTATATTTGATAGTTCTTTTTTATGTTTGTGAACAAAACTTTATATTATTGACCTGATTAAGTGTAAGTTAAACTTACAGATTAACATCTGCAATCTGTTATAATATATGCTAACTAAATTTTAAACCAGTCTGCCTAAAAGTTTTTGTGAAATTCAGTTTTAACCTTCACATTTAATGTGTTTATCTAAACACTGTTACCAATACATCTGTAGTTAGTGTTATAGCCACCTTTTCACTTCCAAAAAACTATTTCTATTATTTATATAAAAGTTTTGTCAAAAATATCTATAACTTATTTCTTAAGACCAGTTTTATTATTGTTTTTTTATTACTTATTATCAAGATGGTATAGTTATCACTTGTTTATCACATGAATGTTGAAATCGCTATTGATAGCAAGGTTTCTTCTTGATTTTGCCAATTTTACTACATTGCTCTTTAATAGAGGTTTATCTGTGGGGTCTTGCATCCATCTTTAGATGATGCAAGATTACTCCTTTACAACCCCAGTACTAAAGCTATAAAGAGTTAAAGATTACTTGTATTAAATTTGATGCATTGTCTAGATTATGTTACTTTATAATTGCTGCTCAATGAACTTTTGCCTGGATCTGAAAATTTACTCCTTGATTGCTCTGAAGTTAGTGTTTCCATTGGAAATTTAGAGATTAAATTTTGTGAGATTTTGATTATCGACTTGGCTGAACACAAGTTTGATGAGATCAGCATCGATTATGGAAATGGAGGTATTTATGTTTTCATATATTTAAAAGCTATGTGAATAAATGTCAAAACTATGTGAATTAAAAACTTTCTGTTTGATGTGACAAAACTTGATGTGGAAACAACAGTCACATTGCCTCCTGCAACCAGGTAACAAACTCCATTGGTTCATCAGCAGTTTCTTTTGATGATATCAACTCTTTTGAAAACCTGAAGGTGGAATTTAGATAAGTTCATAAATAGTATAATGGCAGTCATATTTGATGGCCAAATGTATGCCTAGGAAGACAAGATATAACATTTGTAGATATCTTGGAAAATGATGACATGCTATGGCTTGTTTTAAGATACTATGAAAGCGTTCAACAAGTTGTCTTCTTGGAGGATTTGGTAGAATTATTCTCATTCTTATTCTTGGAGAGATTTTTAATGTTAGTGAGTTTTATTAATGTATTGCTAAGGAAATGAACTGTGAAATAATCACAAGAAATTCCCAATAGTCACAGCGACAAATGTGTATTCCAGGAAGCAAAAACACATTGTTGTATATCTTTTAATGTTCAACAGATGCTAATTTGGTAAACCCTGCTCAAAATTTGTTCAGTTTGTATATAGGATTTTTTCCCCTTTGAAAAGTATGATCTTACTTGTAGAAGTTCATGAAATTTGAGTGTTATATTTGGAAGCTTGGAGAACTTCTGTAAGAAATCCCACATTCACTACTTGCTTTCTGTTGATGAGAAAGCATGGAAAAAATTGATATTCATCTCTCTGTTGTACATTTTGGATAATGCACTATACCAGTATCTCAAGTGTCAGTTTTGTTACTTGAGAAATGCTAGCAAGATAGTAATTTCATGGGCAGAATGTGCCATTGATACTGATATTTAATAAATAAAAATATGTTCTCTACTAAGATAATATCGATAATGCATGACTTTGGCAGATTATGTAAAATGTTGTGCATCTGGAAGTCTACAAATAATGTTATAAATAGAGTTGCTAAATTTGATTAAAATTTTTTTATTTTTTTCACAAAGATATTTCATTGTATCTTTTAAGGGTAACAATGTGATGTGCCCATATATCAACTTGCAACATTATTCTTTATATTTTTTCTTGAAACCTTAGCACTGCCTTAGGACTTTAGTTTCATATTTTTAGTATGGTTTTGTATATATGTATTTCAAAACAGTTATTTGTAGATTTTCAATATCTTTGCTTATTTGATTATCTAATCTAATTTGGTGAAACTTTTGCCTGCAAAGATGTTTATTTAAAGAATTGCTTTATTAATATTATAAACTTAGTTCATGTAAAAAAATTCCATTATAAATGACTGATAGAAAGATCTTGATGTTCAAATGAATAAAGATTTTGTCTTAAATTTGGAATGACTGTAGATTAAGATATTTTTGTATAAAAGGATTATAAATTATTGCAGGAAATATTTTTGAGAATAACATTACAGAGGTGAAATTTTAATAAAGCTCAATTCTCAGAAGAACTGTATAAAAAGTAATATTGCTTTTTAAAATTTTATGTTTAAAATGATTAAATAATAGACATACTTTAACTTGTATATTGTTATAAAAAATTGAAGAATGTTCATCAAATGCAAAAAATGTTAATGTTAAGTTATGGATACCATAAATGAATTATTATGAAAACTACATCATTTATGTTTTTATTTTTAATCTTTTTTAATGTATTTCTAATTGAATTTTATTATCTAATACTTTATTTAAAGAAGTATAAGATTCTTTAAATTGTCTTATAATTTTGATATAAGTTGAATATTATATTATTAAAAACTTGTCTTAATTTAATAAGCAGCAAATTAAATAAATAATTTTAATTTCCAAGTGTTAATGTTTAAATAGGCTGGTCAAGTTGTACAAACAGCAGATATTTTACACCAACTTCCAGCTTGTCCTGTCCCTCAACTTCAGCATTTTAAGAATCCTTCTGAAGTTGTTAATGTTGAGAAAGAATCTACTCAGTCTTCACCGTCATCATCAAGTGGGACTGTAATTCAAAATTGTACATTGGAAAACTTTTCTAATACATCAACACATCCTGTAGTTAGACCAAACATCATATCACTAAGAAAAGATCTATCTTCAAATCTGAGTAATTTAAGTATAAGAGACAATACATCTAGTCAATCACCAGTTTCAACATCTGGTAAGCTTTATTTGTAAACATTTCATTATATAAAATTATTATCTATTGGTCTGAATGATAAAAGAATATTATTAAAGTTTATTTAATCATATAACTAAATGTAATGAATGTACTAAGGTCATTTGCATTATATTCATAAAAGAAGATTAAAATATATTTTTAATCAAGCTGATCGATGGCAGAGTGGTTACCCTAACTTCCAAATAGTAAGTCCCAGTATGGTAAGATAAGTATGAAATATAATCATTTCCATGGTCGTATTTCATATCTTACCAAGTACAAAATTTCCATGAAAAACAAAATTTTCCATGCAATTTTTTGTGGAATTCCAAGTTCAGTTTGGTTAAGTTACCAGTAAGGTTTTTTTTAATATTTCCTGAACTTGCTTTGACTTTTTCAATGCATTCAAGTGACACCCCCAAATGATCATTTGCATTTTTATATTTTATTTTAAAGTATTTATTGTATAAACATAAAAATATTTATTTCCAGTATTCAATATTTGCTTTATATATAGTTAATTCTTATATATGTTTAAAAATTTTATGCTAACCATCAATAAAAGTAATTTAACATTATTTCAGGGTTTATAAGCTCACCCGATGATGAATTTGATGAATTCAAATCTGCTACTCCTACTTGTAGAAATTTTTTCATGAATCAACCTTCATCAACAGATGCTCAGGATGATGAATTTGATGATTTTAAACAAGCACCAATGATTAGTACTGTTACAAAAGAAGATACAGTGACTGCAAAATCTTGTGCCATTGATCAAGATTTGATGTCTCCTGAGGAAGACAAATATAGCGTGTTTCGCTCTTTACAGCAAACTGAAGAAACTAATGAATGGGGAGATTTTAAAGCTGACTTCTCTAATTTTACTGATGATGCTGTCACACCTTCTACTGTAACTGATAAAATTTCTGATGTAACTAATATGAAAAGCCAGCCAGCTTTGATTTCAGGACATGCTGATAAAGTTGATTCTTCAGTAATTACTGTGCTTGTTAAAGAAACTGAAACTACAGATGATGATGAATTTGGAGATTTCCTTCATGCTGAAGCACCACAAATTCCTACATCATCTGTCATAAATCAGTTTCAAAATTTAAATACTGAATTTGCAAATTTTGCAAACTTTAAAGAAGATTCTCAATCAGTTCCCAGTTTAAATACAATAGAAAATACCCAGTTGACTGATGACTTTGGAGAATTTGCGAGCAGTATTCCAGTTTCTAGCAAAGCTGAATTGGGTCAGGATTTTTCTTTTCGACACTTGAAAGATAATATATCACTTGCAGAGAGTCAGTCAGTATCCAGTTTGGAATTAGGAACTTTTGATGGAGGTGGCCATAGTGGCGAATCAAAATCTTCTTTGAGCAGACAAGGTTCCATTCCAAGTTTGGACTTAAAGAGCACATTTGTTGAAGCAGTTGAAGGAGATGATGGCTTTGGAGAGCTTCAATCTGCTCCATTAAATGGATCAACTAATACAGTGTCTCTTGCTAAAGATACTAAAGAAACAAATCACAGTAAGTATGCTCATAGTTTCTTATGTAAATCTGACCGATAAAAACAAAAGAAACATTTAAAATTAAAATTAGCTTTATGATGATAATAATGATAAATTATCTACTTTTATTGGTAACTTTATTAAAATTATCGATATTAGTGTTGGTTGAGAAAAATCAATGTTGCTATGCAAATAAATAATATTACTAATTTTTTTGGTAAATGATTTATGAATGAAATTGTTTGGTTAAGATTTATAACACTATATTATTTTTTTGGATCTAACAACTATATTATGCTACAAAAAATATGTCTTTCAGAATATATTTTTTATAGATATAGGAAATTAGAAATTTTATCAGATGTTCTTATATTTATTTTTTTAAAAATTTTATTGATATCCATTGCTCCAAATTGGATTAGTTATTTTTTATTCCTAAATGTAAATAGTTTTTAACAAAGCTGTCAATATTATGTATTAAAATTTTCAAATCAGGTAAACCATGTCTCATGTTGCTTCAAATTAGATTGATGTTTTACATGTAAATATATATAGTTTTATCAAAATTTTCAATAGCTTTGAGTTTCCTTCATGTATTTTGATTTCATATTTTTAATTGTTACTGTATGAGCAACAATTTATTTAATTTTACTTATATTCTAAATTTTTAAATAAGAATCAATATTGATGGTATGATTTTAAGGTTTTTGCTTTTAGTTTTCTTTGATATAATTATTTCCTTCTTTTTTGTAGCAAGTTTACTACTTACTTTCCTTGTGTAAATTTATATTTTTAATTGGTTTTATTTAAAAATCATATGTTTAGTTGTAGTAAATATCTTAGTTGTACTAAATAATAGTTGTAGTTGAAATACTTTATACGGTGCTCTGTAGTTGTAATAGTATACAAATATGATACATTATTCTCTAAAAAGACTAGAATTATTGTGTTTAAGTAACAGAAACTAGCAGTAAATAAAAAGAGAATGAAAAATGCAATCATAATCAACAAGTTCAGAATCTACTTAAGAATTCTAATGAGAATATTTTTATCTGTGCCATATACAGGAAGTGCCAATTGCAGAGTATTAGTTCAAAAAGAGTGCAATTTACTTATATATATCAGCTAGTACTTTTTAAAAGTTTTTTGTTATTATCTAATTATTTCGCTTTTTCATAATAGAATGTAAATTGCTAATTTCTTAATTAAGATGACAAATTATTTTCATTTGTGTAAAATTTTTTTACTACTTTTATTTTACATTTAATATTAATAGTAAACATTGTTTTCAATTTTAAAAGACATAATGGATCAGATCATCAAATTTTTCATCGCCTTGTGAGTGGTACTCTCGCTACCCTTGAGCTGAGCTAGTAGCTGAATGGCTAGCGCTCTTGCCTTCGGTTCAGCAGTTTGTGCGTTCGAATCCCACCTTGGGCATGGATGTTTGTAGTGGTTCAGAATCCACTTTAAATCATCGGTTGCAGTTTAATTAGCCCTCGTGTGCAAAAAATGACCATTGAGTGAAAAACAAACCAAACTTGCTACTCCTAATCACAACAATCACCAGTTTTTCTCCTCATCGCCCACGCTTTCCCTTCTGAAACTGACTGGTGCGCTCTCACACCTGGGATACCTTGCATTGTGGTATTCAGAAAATCAATACCTTCTTGCACTTATAGACTTCTAGATTGCCTCGCAGGAATCATTGCGAGAATTGCCTCCAAGATAACATCAGACATTAGTCAAAGTCATGCCACAATTATGTTGTGGCTTTTCTGTATTCTCTCTCTTGGGAATTTTGAATGATATTAAATCAGTTTTTTTTTTTCTGGATTGTATATATATATTTGATCTGAAACTTTTATTTGTTAATGACAATTTTTATTCTTAGAAGGTATTGAATTTGATTTTAATGATAATGCATTCTTTTTTATGCTTATAAGAGATCTATCATGCATTGTTCTGACATACAGGTGGCTATAAAAATAATGGAAACTTTAGATTTATAAAGAATCCATTAGTATGGTAAAGGACTTCTCTCCTTTGGCTTTATAACAACAGTTAATATTGAGTTCGTGTGGCTGTGTGAGCAAAAATTGATATTTAAGTTTATTCCCATATTCATCACCCAATGATTTGGATAAGTCCCATTTCATACATAAGTGTATTGTCATCCTTTAAGATTTCATCTCCTGTATGAAACAAAGTTTACATGATATTATGAATCTAGTTAGCTGAAATGCCCTTGTACTTTTCTGTGATCTCCCCTTTTAGGTTTACAATTTGTTCAGCAAAAAACCACAACATAGCTTTGTGTATCATTACAGATTCACATGCTTGACTGTTGGAAGATAATCATAATCATGCACTTTTGCAAATATCTTTTAAACATGCATTTATCCTGTTGCAGAGAAAAGTAAGAAAGGCAATTCCTGTGATTATATTATTTTCTTCCTTTTATCATTCGACCAGGATTAGTGAGTGTGATACCTATAAAGATGACATTTATTATTAACATTTTTAATAAGTGGCTTGAGAGTTTGTATTGTGTTGTAAATCTGGTGCCTTCTAATTGTAATCGTTGACAATGGAGAATCCAAATGCTGATTGAGCTATGCAATCACTTTTGCAATAGTTGTTCACTTTTTAGAAATTACAATCTGGTGCAGTATTCATCAATTTCTTTCACTGAGCTTCTTTTTCATCGACTATTTTGTTTTGCTGAGTTTTCTTGAAATGCCATGATGCCAGCTTTAGACACCATATTCCAACATTGCCTAAAAGTTGGGATGTCTCGGTTGCACTTGCTCCAGCTAAGTGGTCTTTTACAGTTTGATGTATTTGAAAATCTGAGATGTCCAACAGAATTCTAAAACTTATACAAAACTTTAATGAAACGACTTTGTATTTTCAGAATATATACATTTTTATTTACAAAAAATGGTAGTTATTATATTTTAATGTTTATAAAACACATAAAAAATGTCATTTTTATTCACATCTGTTTTTATTATTTAGATAGTCATCTGTATATATAAGCATTTTTATCTTATGATGTCTGTTTTTTGATGGGTTTGGGAGAACTTACAAATACAAAGTAAAACTACTACTGGGGAGTTGAATTTTTATGTTCTTTCTTGCTAAAGTATTAATTGTATAATTATATTACTATATTCTCACTTTTAATTAATGAAAAAATTGATTTGATAAGTATTTGATAAGAGTCTATCAAATCAAAATTTATAAAATTGAACTTTCAGCTTGATTTTTTTACACTTCCAGCTGCGATTTATCATAGACAGTATTTATTAATGAAAGCTTAACAAGAGATAAATTTACAAATCATTATTGCATTGAATATTTTCTTTCAGTTTCAATGCCAGTGAAAATATTTGCTTAAAAATTGCTTACAACAGAAGAATTTTGAATAGCTATGTGCAATCTTTAATTAAATGTCATTAAAGATTGTACACAGCTATTTGTAAAAAATAAGAAAAAATGCAAGTTTTATATACAGATTTTTTATGCATTTTTTTCTTAATATTTTAATTTGTTGTATTACTAATAAATTTTCTTTGACAAATAACCATATTTGAAGAGAACAAATTTATTAACTAAGCATACTTCTTATTTGTGTTACTATCTCAGTAATTTGTCCTCATAGTAACTTTAATCATGCAAATGTTACATATATAACTTGAACTTGTTTTTCTGATTTTTAAAATCAAATTCAATGCACTACATTTGTAATGGTTGTACATACATGTGTTATGTGTTTGTTTTCACATATTTGTTTCGATATATATGTACTAAGTGCATATCTGATTATCCATTAAAATTTGATTTTTTCCAAAAAAAATTAGATGGCTCTTCAAATTTATCCACAGGATTGACATTTCCAGCTGCTCGAACTATACCCCTTACTGATAAATATAGCGTAATACGATCTGAAGAGGTACTTTTTTCTAATTTTTTTATGCTGTTTCTATAAATGAATCATTAATGAATTATTAATTTTAAATCTGTATATTTTCTGGGCATAAAAATTTTAGATTTTTGAGTTCCAAGTCCAATAACTTTGGATTTTTTTTATTGTACAAGAACATTTTAGTCAATTACATAAATATATATAATAGTTTCTTTAAAAACAGTGACTTTAAACTATGTTTAACTGCAATTGAAAACATATTTTTACTATTCTAAACAATATAATTAAAAAAAAATATGCATAATATTTAGTGCAGTTATATATTTTATTAAATAGTAAAAGAAATCTTTTTACTTTTTTTTTCTAAACTTAGCTTGTCTGTTAAAGTCTACATATCATTCTCGTTTTAATATAATGGGTTGGAAGGAAAGCTCTATTGTATTTTAAAGAAAATATTTGAATTACTTTATAAAAATACATGTTTAATATTAATCAATTATATATACTTCGTTATTTGTTGCAACCTGTATACATCTTTCAGGTAACCTGTGAATTCCTGTTTTGTGGAATTTCTCGTCTTTGTAGTTAAAATAGTCTGCCTTAGAAACACTTTCAGAAGTCTTGAATTTTTTCCCCTGTTAGATAATTTTGCAGAGATCTGAACATGTAATAATCAGAGGGTGCAACGTCGGGTGAATACGGTGGACTAAGGATTTCTTATCCTAATGCATTTAGTTTTTGTTATGTCACTATTGCAGTTGGTCAAGCATTTCACTATTGCAGTATGCGGTCAAGCATCATTAGCTTGTAGAAAAGGAATAGTGTTCCTTTTCTACAAGCTAATGATGGCCTTTTTTCTTTGATAGCTGCATTCAATTTATCCAGTTGATTACAGTACAGATTTGCATTAACCTTTTTGTCCAGGCGGTACAACTGTTGTACCATGAAAGTGAGTGTCTCAGAGGACGGCTGTGGTACAACAGTTGTACCATGGATTTTTCCCCCCTTCAAGCGCCTGACTTTTTCCCACTCAAGTTTCTTCGGGCAGTTGAGTGCGATTTAATTGCTGTTCTTTTGTGTGTGTGAAAGTCATAAAAATTGGGGACTTGTCTGAGTAGAGAGTTTTGGTGAAAAACGATTTTATTGGCTCCTCTTTTTAAAAGGGAAGCATTTTCATCCTCACTTTAGCAAATTTTTTCATTGCAATCAGTTACTTTTTTCGTCGCTAGAAAAAATATTTTGATGTCTTCACATCGTAAAGGATTGACTGATGAAGAAATTAAAAATTTATTGGAAGAATTAGAAGAAGAAAATTTTGCAGACAGTGATTCTGATTGCTGTGATAAATCTGAATGCAAGGATATTAGTTTTTTTGGTGGCAATAATGATGAAAATTCCTCTGTATCATTTGAATTTGATTAGCATAAGGCTAAAGCAGATGATAAGCCTATCATTTTTAAATTTACAGGGGATTACGGTATTTCTGAGCAAATAAAGGATTTAATTGAGCACGAATTTTTTTATTTATTTTTTTCAGAAGAAATTTTAAACTTTATTGCAGATGAAACAAATAGATAAGCTTCCCAAATATTAGTGTTACATCCGGAAAGTAATAAAAGAAAACATGAGACAAAGTGGACTGATATTGATGCAGCAGAATTAAAAAAATTCTTAGGACTTATTCTTTTAATGGGCCATATAGATAAAGATAACATCAAAGACTTTTGGTCCACAGATGAATTGATTGAAACTCCTGTTTTTAGAAAAATTATGTCCCGCAATAGATTTTTTAATGTATTGAGATTTTTACATTTTACAGACAATAAGAAAAAAACCAAAACTAGATGTAAAATATGACAGATTGTGGAAATTATGAACAGTTTTTGATTTTTTAAATAAATCTTTTAAGGAGTACCATCATCTGTCTGAAGAACTTGCAGTTGATGAAGTCATTATAAAATTCAAAGGAAGAGTGATATTCAAGCAATATATTCCTAAAATAAGAAAACAGTGGGGAATTAAGCTTTATAAATTAACAGACAAATATGGCTATACTTTTGATATGGAAGTATATCTAGGTAAGAACAAAAATAAAATGAATCCAGGAATTTCTGCTTCCCATAATGTGGTATCAAAATTAACAAATTCCGTAAAGAATAAAGGCCATAAATTATATATAGATAATTTTTTTCCTTCACCGGAACTTTTTGTGATCTTCTAGAAAAGAAATCAAACCTGTGGCACAATAAGAAGCAATAGAAAAAATTTTCCCAAAGACCTTTCAAATATAAAACTAAAGCAAGGTGACGTTTGTGTCCGTTTTTGCAGTGGGATGACAACGATGTGTTGAAAGGACAAACGCGAAGTGTACATGTTAAACAAGATGCATAATCCGAGTTTTATTAGGAATGAAGAAAAAGAAAAACCTAAAATTGTTTCTGACTATAATGAGCATATGGGTTACGTTGATAAAAGTGATGGGATGACCAATACTTGCATGTTTGGTCAGAGAACATTAAAATGGACAAAAAAATTATTTTCCCCCTTATTGGATTTGAGCGTTTTAAATGCATTCATTATATACAAAAAAGTCAGAGGAAAAACTACCCATAAATCTTTCTGGATGAATTTAATTCGTTCTCTTATAGACTTATAGAAAATTATTCAACCTCTTCCAGAAAACCAGCACTACTATCATCCCCTATTTCTATTAAAAGAATTCATCAAAAAGAAATGCATTGGCCAGTTGATAAAAAACTAAGAAGAAGGTGTGTTGTTTGCCATAAGCAAGGAATACAAAAAAGATCAATAGTAGTATGCAAAACTTGTGATGTAGCATTATGCATTGATAAAAATTGTTTTGAAAATTATCACAAAATGTAAATTGTATATGAATTTATTGTATATAAAATTTTTGTAAATATATATATTTGTATTATATTCATATTGCATATATAGTTTCTATATATTATCGTCTCATTTCCATTTATAATTGTATTGTTAATAAAAAATTCTAATAAAATACAAAAATTAAAAAAGAGCAAAAAGTTATTGACTTTCCCAGAGTCAAAATACCAATAAATTATAAAAAAATTATACACACACACACACATATATATATGTATGTATATATATGTATATAAATGTACGTATGTATATATATGTACGTATGTATATATGTATATATATATGTATGTATATATATATATATATATATATATATATATATGTATGTATATATATGTATATAAATGTACGTATGTATATATATGTACGTATGTATATATGTATATATATATGTATGTATATATATGTACGTATGTATATATATATATACATACATAAATAACATTATACAGAACTATACATATAAAGACTATTTTTATTTTTAATTGTATTAATTGTTTTTCTTTAATTACCAATTTCATATTTATGAGAGTCTGAGATTCTATATATTTTATGATTTTTAACTACAAGTAAATTGGTATGCTGGCTTCTGAATTGGTCAACTATTTCTAAGTTACAAAATAAAACCTGGAAAATTAGCATTAGTGTCCTTACATTTTTGACAATTATAATCCCTATAAACAGGACTATTCTTGGTCTAGCGCTGAGCAAAATTGCTGGTTTTGAGATTGATATTTTAAAAGTTAAAATAAGAAAATATTTATGTAATGTTAAAAGTTTCTCATAATAATTTACACATGAGAAAGTATGTGTTAGTAAAATCCCAATTCAAAGATTTAATAGTCTTCGAAACATTTTCATTAAGAAACGGAATTCATTGTATAAGAGCTATTTTCACATTCTAGATTTTTAGATGCACTAATGAAATAAATTTTTTACAAAGAAATAGTTTTGATTCATGCTCTTCAAGGTGAAATATATTTTATTCATTAGTCCAATTCACTATTGAATAAAGAATATGAAATGTCACTTTTTTCTTATGTACACGAATATCGGAATAGATGCTAGACATGTTTCTTGGTTTCTTCCTTTCGACGTTCTGTATATGGAAAATATTCCAGGAGCACATTGTATTTTTTAATCTCACAACAAAAATGCAGGTAGAAATAAAATAAATATAAAAATGAAAATACTTCCAATCATAAATTGAGATGCGGTAGATATCTGAAAAAGTTGCCTTTAGTTGTATCAGTCTTTCTTCGACGTAGTTTTAATTTCTGTATAAAATTAAACTAATCACGGTTTTTGTTTTTTAAAACTAATTTAATAAGCATAGTTTTATAAAAGCTAAAAATACTGAAGATAAGAATTTCTTCCCAATATAAAGCTAATGCTTTCTTGCTAATATTCTGATAAGAATTTTATAAAAAATATTTTCTGAGACTAATATGAGTATATTTTGGAATGTACTATTTGAATGAATATTTTCAAGTTCTCAGTCATTAAGAAATGAACCGAATATTACTATTTATTGTATGACCAATGTAATTTTATTTAACAATCAACCTGAATGCCACATAGGAGATACTCAGGATTCATCTGGCTATCTTCATTGTGCAAAACGTTTTATACTTAGTTGCGGAAGCATGTGCAGAAAGAAAAATTCCATTTTTAAGCTTTTTCCTTAAAATGAAAGATATAAAAGCATATATTTTAATACATTCAGTATAGAAATTTGTTATAAATAGAAATACTTAAATCAAAAGAAAACTGAAACCATTACTGTATTTAACACACAGATTACTTTTAATCTTTTTCAAATGTAACTTCAGCAATTTGCTTGTACTTACTCATAAAGGAAAATATTTGTTCAAAATATCTTTATTTATTTATTTACATATTTTAATATTAGGCTGGCTGCTTTTAGGAATGTTTTTGAAATATTCAGTTAGTTTATTGCTTATCAATTTTTATTATAACTAATTGCAAATTCATTACTTTAAAGAAGTCTGTAATTATTTTAAATAATTATTTCAGAAAATTCTCTGTAATAAATTAATATACGCCATATTGTTTTTAAAACAGACTAAATTTGTTTAACAAATGCATGCATATAATCTTCAAATTCTTAAAACATTTCTTAATGTGGTATGTAAAACAACAAATAGAAAAAAATCGATAGCTTGTCGATAAGTACTGTATTTATGGTAAATGCATTTACATTTTCACGAGAATTACAGCAGACCTAGCACGGCATATCTCCCTCAAAAGTTAAAGATTTGTCATGGTGAAAGCTGGGGCTCATAAATGGGAGGAAAATGACCCTCTCCTTTCGATTAAGGGGGTAGGAAATGTCATCTTCTCACGCTGTCCAAGGGGCAGTTTTTTGAAACGGTGACGCTGGACTCAAAAGGTTAATGGTTTTCTCCAGTTTTAGAAACTTGTAGTACACTGGACTTTTCCTGTTCCACCGCAAAGAAAGCAGTACTTTTCGTTGATGGATACTTAGTTTTGGAACTGTTGCTGATAATGTTCCTGGTTTGCAGTAAGATTTTTCTCTTGATATTCTCGTACTTTTCATCTCTGGTAACCAGCTTGTCCTAAAAGAACTCTACACTGTGTCTAATCAGATGTGATGAATAAAATTTCACTCGATCAGACAAATTATTTTCCATTAATTCACGTGGAACCTAAACACTTTGCTTTAACACAAACCCAAGGGATTTAATGTGATATCCAATAGTTGCATGATGAATGCCAAACTCCTCTGCAATTGCTCAACTTGTTAAATGTGGATTATTTTCCAACATGAATCACAAAACATCATTATCAATTTTGATGGTCGTCCAGATTGATCACACTTTCTTGGAGGCTCAAATTCCTGGAACAAAATTTGCTAAACCATGTTTGACATCTACAAGCATTTGCAATATCTTTTACAAATAATGCACATAAATTTTTACACGTAACTGATCTGTTACTTCCTTTTAGGAATTCATACAAAATGCAGTGTCGTAAATGCACTTTATCTACTGACATGTTTTTCACTTTAAATATCACAAGTACATGATGAATGGTAAAAAAGCAGATTTTATTTACAAGAAAAATCACCTGCCTATATAAAATACGATAGAATTTTCCTTCCAAAACATAATAAAGTAATTTTATTATCATTCCATATTTTTTACTTGACTCTTAATTATTGCTTTTAAATACAAATTATTTTAAAACTGACTAATGAGTAATGAGGATTCCATCAATAAAATGATAATTTCTTCAAATTGTAAGTAATATCAATGTAAAATGTTTTTATCTTTAGCAAAAAGAAGAGGATCAGCATATCAGTAATTGGACTCACTGCCTTCAAAGTTCAGTTAAAATACTACAAAATACTAAAAAAATATTTAATCAAATGAGTTGTAGCTCTGTTTGCAATGAAGTCATATCATCTGAAGAAGGAGAAAATTACATAAAAGGTAAAGTATGTTTTTAGTACTTTTCGTCATAATTATTTCTTAAATTTTAATTACAAATTTGCATAAACATTTAACAATAAAATGTTAAATATAAATGCTTCTGCAAAAGAAAAACATATTAGTTAAAATTGATCACATTAAAATATAAACCTTGTATTAAAGTTATGAATGTTGTCTCAGCTTTATATATTTATCAATTATATGATATTCATAGTGATTTTTATACAAATTTGATTCTGTTTTTGTCTAATATATATGTATAAAGCTTAATTTACGTGTGAACACTTTCTTAATTTTTAGGATTGTTTGTAATTATATTTTTTAATGACTTAATTTTTATTATAAAAAATTTACAGTTAAAATATCTTCCAGAAGTGTGATATATTTTTTTCATTTTATTCCTTGTATTACTTTTTTTTTCTTATACTTTGAAATATTGTGTGCTTAAAATAAAATTTCAGAATTGTTTTTATGATTTTAATCAATGAAATATATTAAAAAATAAAAACACTCTTATAATTGTAGTTTTGTATTTCTATAAATTTTTTAATAAGAGGAATTTTATTTTTATATATTTTCATTAACACTGGCATAGTGTTTTCTTTTTAAATATAAAATTTTTGTTTTATTTATTCTGTAAACATTTCTAGATAGGTAATTCAAATAATTTAATTTGAAATGAAGTTCTTGAAATAGAAAATTATTTACTGAAGAATAGTCTTAAAACTATAAATCTGCTGAATAATAACTAGATAAGTAAATCTTCTGTAGAAATACCTAGGTCCTGGTCTAATTAACCCTCATGTGAAAAAAATGATCGTTGAGCAACAAGCAAACAAATTTCTGTAGAAATAGTACGTATGCATTAAAATAAATAGAAAGCTGCTACCATTTCTTGTACTATCTACTAAAATGTTCTAGCAAGGGAAAAAAAGAATAAATTTTAATAAAGCACATTAAATTCAGTTATTAGTTATAGTAAATGAAAATAATATTTGCCTTTTATTTTTTATGATTTAACTACTTTTTGGTAATTTTAACAATATTTTGAAAGAAGTTTTACTTACGTGTAACACATTTTTCTGTCAAAGATATAATTCAGATTTCATAAAAAAAAATATTGCTTCTGCTGAAAAATTCACTTAGTAAGACTTGAGCTCTTTATTAAAATAGTACTAGCATTGTATTGAATAAATGTTTTCACTTGTGACTCAAAAATTGTAATTCTGTTTTTTGGAATTGCAGTGTTAAATCGTGTGTAGAAAAGTTATGAAAATGATTGCTATTTACAGTAATGGGGTATGTCCAAATGAGGCGCCCATCAAGTAAAAGAGAACTAATTGAGGCTATAATTGTTTCCTGGCATCATGTAATAACAAAAGAAGAGCTTAAAAATTTTGTCAGCTCAATGAAACGTTGATGTGAAGCTGTAATAAAAAATAAAGAGTACTTTACTAAGTACTGATAACTCACTGCAATCATAACTATCTAATGTATATCGATAACTATTACCATTAAACTTTTTCTTGTATTGCAAATAATTGAATTTTGTGTTTTGTATTGAATTCAGTAATAAATTCTCTTTAAAATGATGTATAGAAGTTTGCATTTTGTGAAACGTAACGCTTTCTATAAGCATACAAAGTTCAAAAACATAAAAATTTCCAAAAGTGTCCACAATTTTGGCCACCACTGTATACATATATATATATATATATATATATATATATATAGTTTGTATATATATATATATATAGTTTGTATAACATACATTTTTTAAATAATGTTAAACTTCATCATACTTTTGTAGTGGGAGAAGGTTATTGATATTTCTTATTTCAATAATTTCCTTAAGAAATTTATTATCATTTGAAAAAACCCAGACTTGTTTTTCCAAAATATTTTTCTTTGACCGTTGTTATTTATTATAAAATTACTGGACAGATTTGGTTAGAGTTTTACATCTCTGAATGTCTAAACTGAATTTATGATGTATTTACAAAGTTGCCTTCAAGTCATTTCTTGTTCCAATCAATAGCATTTTAAATTTGCAAGATACATAATTTTCAAGATGTGGTTATAAAAATATTATCTGTAATGTGCAATGGGAAAACATTTAGTTTTAATTTGCTAAAAATCAAATGTTGAATTTATGTTAAATCATTTGATTATTTTATTACAAATAATATTTTTCTGACAAATTTTAAATTTCTGGGTAAATTAATGCTTTTACACACAGTTGTAAAAAATCTTATGAAGTTTAAATGTGACTTAATATGGGAATGGTGAAAAGTTTTGTTTAATTATATTTTTCATCATTATTCTGTTTCTGTATACTGTTCTATTTTTATAATATTAAAATAAAATATAAGAATATTAATTTCTATTTGATATATTTCTAAACAATCTTGAAAAACATAAGTTACTAAAGAAAATTTTAATCTTATGTTTTAAACTATGTATATTATTTGAATTAGTGTTAATTATGTGATTTTGTAATCTTTTATGGAATGAAAACTTCAATTATCTATAAAATTATTTATTTTAAAATTTATAATCATATAGCAAAATGAGAAGAATTATAAAGTTTATTTTCAGAAATAGAGCACAATAATTGAGATTGCTTTCAGAACATAGCATTTCATAGCTTCACTTCAGGCCTACTGGAGTTTGATTTGTTGTTTGTTGTTGTTGCCTCTTGATGACAACTAAATTCTTATTGCTTCTAGCAGTGTGATAAACTAGTTCTGTTCACTTTTATTTTGAAAGATTGAAAGTGAACGTATACTTATTCAATGAAAATTACCAATTTGTTGTTTATTTTCTTCTAGATTTGATTGAAGTGTACAAACTTGTTTGTCGAATTTCACTGGCTTCAAAGACCTTTAAGAAGCAAAATATAGTAATTTGTGATTTAATAAAAGAAGCAGATCAAGCTTGGAATACTATTTCTGGATTTCTAGCAGGTTCACATTTAATGGTATAAATATTTTAATAGTTCTTTATTCAACATTTTAGATATATCATTTTAAGAATATTACTGAAAATATGATTTATATTTTATTTCAGTAGTTATATCTTGATGTATATATATTAAACTGTTAATCTTTGTATTAATATAACTAATAATATTTTAAATCATCAGCTTTTTCTTATTGGGGAGACACAAATGGTAACACAATAAATACATTGTAAAATTCTTTCCACAGGAGGGAGAATATTAATGGAACTGCAAAATTTTATGAAATAAATTTAAGTTTATATAAGTAAAATGACATAGTCTAAATATATTTTTGAATCCTTGATTGACTTAATAATAGGACTAAATAAACTTCATAATATGCTTGTTTACAGCTCAATGTTTACAAATTTAATCTTATTTTACATAAAGTAGGAAATTTGAATTTCATAAAAAATTTTTTTGCTACTGTAAAATTGAATTTCTTTAAAAAAATATGTATGGTAAACTTTACATTATTTAAAAACATCATGCTTTTCGCATAACATTTTAATCATTTCATTATTAAATATTTCTTTTCTCATAACAAATTAATCCTTGGCTTTTTTGCTATCCTTTGTTTGGTTATTTGTCATTCTAATGTGAAACATCATTTGCTTTGGTTTGGTGATGTAGTTGTAATACAGAAAAAAAAAAAAAGATTTATGGTCAAATTAGATTTCTATTGAAAGAAAATATGTTTAAATATCAGTTTACATTAAAATGAATTTTTATATTTTTAAAAAATAAGCTCTTGATGCAATTGATGTCATTTGTGAAAAAAATCTGACAGTTTTAGTAAGGAAAGAATGAGTAATATTATAAATAAATATTAAGATATTTGTTTCAGTGATTATAAAACTTCTGAGAAAATAAGAATGTCTGAGGATATTGAAAATGAGTTAAAAAGATTTTTTACTTAGTTTAGTGTAATACTAATTACATACATATATTTCATAATATACATGTAGCTTTCATATATATAATATACATACATATTATATATACATAAAATACAGATAAATATTTATCTGTATTTTTACTGGAACTGAAAAAGTATTTTTTATTAGAACTGAAAGACATTTCTTTTCTTATTATTTGAAAGCTCATTCCTTTTGTTCATGAACGTTTTTTCCAATTATGTGTTAGTATATCAGGACTCATAAAATTCCTGGTAATTGAAAAAAAAATTTAGGGGCTATGAAACTCTTGGAATTTTGACTTGACTCCTTGAAAATCATGAATCATTCCTTGGAGTTTTTACTTAAATCTTGATTCATTTATTTTCTGTTAGAAAATGTTATGATTTTTTAAAATCTTTTTTAATATTTTAAAATTTTCAATGAAATTGTCTAAAAACAAAATTGAGTATTAGCTCTTAATGATACCTCTAGATTGTGGCAAAAATTGATATTGGATTATTATTGTAATCATAACTGTTGACTAAAATAAAGATCCAGTTCAGCCACAATAGCTTCATGATGACCCAGTTTAATCAGGATTGGATATATTATTTAGAATTATGTGTGTGAAGTGAAGTAATCATCAATAGGATCATCATTTGTTGCAATCATGGAGGTGATTTTTATTCTTTTTGTATTGTTTCTGTTTTCTTTGTATTTTATAAAATTCACTGAATATAAATATTTAAATATAAAATTTCTGAGTTAAAATATACTTTCCATATCATCCTTGGTAAAAATTGCATATAATTTCATTGAATCAGGATGAATTTTATTGTTTGTCATTGAAGTAAAGTCTGAAGTAAATTATTTAAAGTGCCTTGTGGAAAGTGTCTTTTCACTGAAGTGGACTTGGCAAAACATATACAAACATTGTCTTTTGCATGGTTCAGGATAAACACATGTCCTTAATTTGCTTAGTGTGCAAGGAAAACTTCTGCATTTTAAATATGGGCAAATCAGCTGTCAAATCTCTTGTGAAGGGGAGGGGAACATACATTTATTAAAAACGGTTGTATCTAAAAAAAAAAAAAAAAAAAAAAAAAAAAAAAATACTGCTGTTTCTATTAAAGAATGTAAAACAGAAACATGTTCTGAAAGTTTTAATTCATTTGTTTCTTCAAAATAAATTTTAAAGGCTGGAATTATATGCATCTTTAAAGTTTTATACAGTGGATTCGGCAATAGTACTTTTATCAATATAAATTCTCACTTTCAAACAATGTTTTCAGACAAGGCTGTTGCTAAGCAATTCATTTGTAGTGAAAAAAAGTATGTTAATTTAACAGCTTTTGGAGTTGTACTTTGTTTTTCTAATTTATTGAGGGAAAAAGTTAAGAATGTGCTAGTAATTATGCACTTTTCTTTGATCAAAATTTAAATGATCATCTGCAGCCAGAATAATTGGATTGCCTGGTAAAATTTTGGGATAATGATATTGTTAAAACATGGTATTACTTGTTACTTTTTTAAGTTTCTTCAGGTCATCCATTAACAAGTGGAGTAATCCACTTGTCAATGGTTGGTCTGAATGTGAACTGGTTCATTTTCACTACAAGGGTTGATTTCTTAAAAAGTGTACAGTATTCAAATTTTGTAAATTTTTGAAGTTTGAAAGAAATTGTTTTACACATCTTAAAATATTAAATAAATTAATGAAGATAAATCCAATAAAGATGCTTAAAATTTCTAAAATTATCCATAATTATATATATTATTCAATAATGTTAAGAATATTGTTTATATAAAAATTGTTTATTTAAATAAAACTTTTTCTGTAGTAGCTATAAATTCATTGATAATTTTTGAAGTGATCATTAAATAGATTTTTAAATGAAGTAAAAAATAATCTTATTAGTTTTTATAATTATTTCTATTTTTTACAAATATATTTGAAAAATATAGCAAATACATAATTATATGCATATTTGGTTAAGAACAGTTGGTAAAATAAAAATAAATATTTAATATGAATGTTGATATCTTTGGGAAATTTTTTGATTTGACTTCTGGAAAACTCTTTAAAATTCCTAGAATTTGATTTTTCAAAATCTATATGAACACTTGTACATTCTTTACATTCTTCACTGGAAGCCTGGTGGCATAGTGGTAGTGTCTTGTACCTCCTCCAAAGCAGGCTCCATTGTTGGGCTAAGCAAGATTGACTCAGTCTTTCATTGCTTCAGTGGATCAGTAAAACTGAAGATTAAACATGTTTAGCAAGTAAACATTGCAAATTTTGCATTAGGCTAACTAGAGCATATGCTTTGCAACCCACAGTCCTCAGTCAAGAAAATAAATATAAGTACTGTAAGCCTTAGCCTCCTATGGGCTATAGTGTCCTTGATTTTAATTTATATTCTACACTTCATAAACAAATAGAAATTAGAAATGGCCAATTTTTTCTTCATGTATAAAATTCATCATACCTATCTGCGTAATTTAGAAAAAAGCAAAAACTTTTTTTAAAAGAAAAACTAGATAAGAAAAATTAAATGAAAAATTGGTTTTTAATATAATATACAAATTTATTGTTAAATTACTTTATGAATTTCAATGCATATAATCATTTTTAAAATCCCATAGTTTAAAGTATTTTTAAGTATTACTGTAAATTATTCTATTGGTATGAAAAATTAAAGTTATTTAGATAACATTAATTTAAAAATTTAAATATTTATTTTAGTTATTAAATAAATATAATGATTTAAATGTAATAATTTAAAGATTTAAAAATTTAAGTAGTATGCAAATATTACAAGAAACATTTGTTTATGTAATTTCCAAATATATTTTTCATTTTATTAATTTCAGAACTTTACAATTGAAGATGTTTTTATTTTATTATAATCCAAATTACTATCAGATATGTTTAACTACTGATATAAAAGTAGAAATGTTAAATAGTTTTCATATTACGTTAAAGTAAAAGATATTTCCCATAAATGAAATTAATTCTTTTTTGTGTTTTGCAGCCTAAAGAGACATCATTTCATTATTCAAGTGCTCTATTAAGTGCTGACAATAATGACAATGCAAAAGCTTGTGGCTTATGCCTTTTAAATACTGAAGTGAAAAAATCTGTGGATAAAGATGAAAATTTAAAATTGTCCTATGGTGGTAGAAATTATCATAATACTTGTGCAAACTTCTGGGTAAATTGTGTTGATCCCCTGTTACCTGCTCTTAATTTACCTCAATTGCTATAGTTCTTTCAATATGTAAATTAAATGGATTTTAAAATTTAAATATTTGTTTTGAATTCTGATGTTATTTATTGTTAACTAAAGTTAACAATTAACATGTTTAATATTATTCTTATGGTTTGGACAAAATTTTTTTGGAACTTTTCAGGTGTATCATTTAAGGTGTGTTATTGTTATATACTTCCTTTAACTTAATATTGTATACATAGTTTTGCATAGTAGGGAAATACATTTAGAACTTTCTTTTCATTTTTAGCTTGCTTTTAAAAATAGTTAGTGTGAGAACTGTATTTGTTTGATTTTGTGATTTATATTGTTAATTTTATTGTTTATAATTCCTGGTTGTGAAAAATTTTGTGGACTTTAAAGGCGCTAAAATGTTAAATTGTATTGAAAATGATTATTTTCCATGTAACTGTTATTTATTTTTTGCAGATTAAGTCAAAATGATGTCCTTGTCATATATGATGATGACTTTATTCTAAAGTTATTAAGTTTTACGTGGTAATGTTTATTAAGTCTTATACAAGGATTTGTTATTGAAATAAATTGTAAATATAATATTACATTTTCAACTCAATAATAGGCATACTATCAAACAGTTATTATGGACTACTCAGATTCACATTAAAATAATATTGGAATTATTAACTAACCTATAAAACATATAATATATATGAAGAAAATTTTAAAAATTATTATTTACTTAAAGAAGTTTGAAAAGCTAAATATCTATTTTTGGTAAAAGAAAAAGTTAATAATAAACATGTCATTATTGTCATTGATTAATGCTTAAGTTTAAACATCAAAAATAATTATTTTAAAAAGTGAAAGATTGTACTTTCTTGAGAGAATAAAATGTTCTCGTAAATGGAAAAGCCAGAGAGAGAGAGATTAAAAATATATATATATATATATATATATATATATATATATATATATATATATATATATATATATATATATATATATATATATATATATATATATATATATTTGTGATAATAGGCAGTTGTTACTCTAAATGTATGTAGTATTAAGTTTTCTTAACCTGCAAAGTAAATTTCTAAAATAAATCTTTAATTTTTATATTAGTGTTTATTATAAATTTAGCTGCCTGAATCTAGAGTGCAAACTTTTTAACTTAATACAATTCCATATTTATAGAGGTATAAAAAATCTAGCAGATACTATTTGACATATCAGTACAAAAAGAACTTACAATGATTGGATAAAATAACATTATTATCAGATTAAAAATGCTATTCTAATTAAAAATGTTAATGTCCATTTATTATATCACAATATTTGTCATCAATATATCAATCATCAAATGTAATGATGAGTTATAAAAATCATTTTGACTTCTTCAGTATTGCAAAAATATATTATTCAATGATATAATGATAAAGTAGTAAAGAAATTTTGTCAATTTTTATAAAAATTTTTGATATATTGTGTTAAAAGATTATTTTTATTATAAACAAAGATAAATGTTTTGAATATATATCTAATTTTAAATTATATTTCATATAAATTAATATATATTTATGCATTATTAATGATCAGATTAAAGATATGGTTAATAAGTTCTTTATAGATTTTATTGAAGCAAAATATCATATTTATAGTTTTTATTGAACTAATATTTTGAATGTGTGTCAATATGAACATTAAATAAAGGACAGTCTTTCATTTCAATAATATATATTTTCTTTCAATTCTTTTTTTAAAAATTTTGTATTGAGGCATTTTTTATTATGAAATTTTTTGATAAAGATTATATAAAAAAGAAAATTTAATTTTTTAATAAGTAAAATTGCGAAAAATATTAATATATATTTTTTACTATTTTTAAATTTTTTATCTTGCTGAGTTTATTGAAGTTTTTTATTATAATATTTGCTTATATAAATCATTATTTATTGTTTTTGTATCTATTATCATATTTACAGATAATTTATTCCTATACTGTTATGTTTTTGAAAATTTAATGTTTAAATTTTGTATAAAGAAGTGTGAGCATTCAATATACTTTTAAAATATGGAAAATGAGAGAATGTAAAAAAAAAAAAAAAAGTTCATTGTTTTATATTTTTATTTTGTTGAACAATAATTGATAAAAAAAATCTATGTAAAATGACTGAAATAATGTTAAGAAATAAATTATGAAAATATTTTAAAAAGCATTAATGAGTCATGGTTTCATGTAATTTAGATTTGAAGAACATAAATTCAGTTTCTTACCTTTCTTTGATTATTTATTAGTTGAAAACTTTTTTTTAAATGAATATAAAAAATAATTAACAAAGATTATAAATAAAACTTCATTAATTCTAATGGAAAAGAAATTATTAAATGAGTATAAAGAATTCATGACTAAGAACATAGAAGATCGAATCTTTATTATAAGTAGTAAAATATATAAATGTTAACATAAATAAAATTGTTATAATTTTTCCCTCTCGCATTAAATAAGTCGTCCTACATTTGATCCTTACTATCGAGTTGTGTTTGACTTAACATTTATGAAGTATATTTGTCTCTTGCTGAAGTTATTGATATGCTATTCTCTAGCTTTGTGAAGAGAGAATATTTTGTACTGTTATTGAAAGATACTAGCTCACATTAGTTATCGATAATGTAATAATGTCTTATCTAACTTCTCATTAAAATTTGTTTTATAATTATAATCAGAGTATACATAATATATATTTTTAATATAAAATAAATAAATTTTTTTAATATAAAATAAATAAATGTTTAAAAATTTTCTACTTAAAATATATATAAGAGTAGAATGTGAAGTTTCACAAAAGTAAAATATGATTAAGCCACGGTAGTGAAAAATTTTTTCTATCAATGTTACAAAAATAGATAGTTAAAAAAGTGGTTTGCTCTATTAAGTTATTGGTAGGCTTCTTGTTTTAAATGTATAGAGCAATTAATTTTATATTAGTTTTACTGAAGCTTAAATTTTAAGTAAACTATTGCTATATCATTTTGTATTGGTGTATGTTCTACATTATTGCAATAATGTTATGATACAGTTTTCAAATTACTCTGAGGTAAACAAAATATTTTCAAATTTTTGAAAAGAAAAATCATTTATGTATTTGTCTTCTGAATTTTAATATTTTGAATTTTCAAACGAAATAAATTATGTCATTGGTACTTAGTTAGGAAATTACTTAGAATTCTGTTATTGTTCCTGTATGTCATTAAATATTATCAAACTAAGCATTTTGCATTTTTTCCTGGCCACTATCATGATTTTTCTCTTCGAGATGGAATTGATTAATACATTCATTTCCTCAAATTATGCATTAAGCTGCAAAATGCCAAAAGAAAAAAAAATATGAAGTGTTGCAAAAAGTAAATGTATTCATGCAAGATGAGTATTATAAAAATAAAAACAATGTTGATTTTTCATAAGTTACAGTTTGTAGCTATTGGAATTAAAAACTTAAATTAAAAAAGTCATTAATAGGATATGTGGAACTCCCAAAGCTACATGAAAGGTTTACACTGTTTAACATAACTTCTGTGTGGTAATTGACATCTTTGGAGTCCCTTTTTTATTGAGAGTCGATGAATCAAAATCTTAAAAATCACAAAACTTTTAATCATAACAATTTCTACAAGATATAAGAAATTCCAGCTGTAGAAGTCGCAGTTACACAGCCTCAATTCAGGTAATATAATAGGAAACAGTTTCCAAACAAGAAGTCTCTAACACCTAGACAAATAATAGTTCTATTCACTATACTAGCATTTAAGACTGATCGCTTTACTCATCAAATCCTTCTATGCCATTTTACATGACTTGCCGTGGAAATTTAGAGTTTCATCGAAGTTTCTGGAAGGTTCTACGCTCTCTATCTTAATGTCGGTTCTAGATATTAAGTAATGGAATTTTTCAGAAATATCTATTTTTCGCCAAAATATCTCAAATTAGCCAAATTCCAAGAATGCACATAAATTGCATAATCCCCCCCCCAAAATCTGAATATTTCAAATCTGTCTGAGATATTTTGAAACAAATAAAAGTAATGCTACTTCGGCTAGGCTGTCTGAGTTCCCGAGGTTCCTTGGTCCGTAGGACCTTCACCCTCGCCGGGAGCTGGAATGAACTGGTGAGCTATAACTGTTGCTGACTGGCATATGATTTGTTAGATTTTAGATTGGGCGGAGCTTACTTAAATTTTTTTTAAGTTATAAGAAAATTTGAAGTTGGTTATTTTTAAGTAAAATATGGATAAAAGTTTAATAGTATAAGTTAAATTTAGGTAATATTGAGAAAAGTAATATTTACAAATTTGTAACACAAGTCATCAATTGACAGGTTAGGAAATAATGCACACAACATATCCAAAAACATCCTCCATCTTCTGGTAGTCGTCGTCGATGATAACTCTATAGGAATGTACATTGTTAAGATCTCCCTTATGATATTGATGGCGCTCCTACTCATCGAAGTGAGGGATATGTTTACATAATTTTGTAAGAAAGTAGCTGTAACACTGGACAGACGGGACTGCTGCCTTGTTATGTTTGAATAAATGTTGTTTTTATTAAAGAATACAGTCCACTTGAATTCATTAGTTAGTAGGACGGCTCCAACATTTTGGTCCCAGCGATCCCAGAGCTAATCAGCGCAAACAAGATAATAAAATTATGGCAAAGGAACAAATAACTGTTTTGAATCGGCAGCGAAGTGCCATCAAAACAAAAATTGTAAGGTTAGAAACCTTTACAAGGGACTATCAGGAAACAACTGAAAGTCATATAGAACTTTACAAAAGTTGGATAATGTTAAAGTTATAAATAAGACTATTGAGGGCATGAGAAGTGAATATTGTGCCTTACTTGAAGTAAATATTGACGAACATTTGAACAACTTAGAGGAGCTTCAAGAAAGCCTGGATAAAATTGAGAAAAGGCTGAAATTCCTTATTTCTCAATTGAAAAGTACAAATGAATTTGATGAGAAACAAAATGAATGTCAAAATGCATCTAAGGTTAAACTGCCTGAAATACCTTTACCCATATATTTTGGTAATTATGGAGATTGGAATGTTTTTAAAGGTCAATTTTATTATTTAGAAGCATTTTTAAAGGTGAAGCAAAATCCATTCAAACAACAGGTGACACATTTAGTTCTTTATTAAAAACTCTGGAAGAAAGGTATGAAAACAAGAAATTAATAGCGGACTCGCATATAAATTCAATTTTATCTTTAGAGAAATTAACTCATGAGTCATCAAAAGAATTAAGAAAATTTACGGACAATATTTTAAAACACTTAAGAGCGCTGAAATTGTTAGATTTAGAATTGAATAAATTATCGGAATTAATGCTAATCAATATTATTTCCCAAAAACTAGATAAAGAAACGCGTAAACAATACGAAATGACTCAGGTCACAAACAAGCTTCCAAGTAGGGAAGAATTTATTAAATTTTTGTTAAAGCGCAGTCAAATATTAGAAAATATACAACGAAATCAACCTTCATACGTAAAGTCTAAATGTGAAAACTATTTTAAAAGTTTGATGAGATAAAATCAAATTCCAATTGTTCGATATGTTCAATTAATTCTCATCCCATTTATAAATGTGAAAAATTTCATGAAATGTCTATTAATGATCGCTATAACGAAATAAAAAAGACACATCTTTGTTTCAACTGTTAGGAATATCATAAGCTCTCGGAATGTAATGCCGAGTCTCGAAATAGTTTCACATATTTGGCAAGTCAAAATCACGACTTGCCAAATATGTGAAAAGAAAAATTTACGCCGGAAACACATACACACCCCCATAAGCAGAGACGGTGAAACCGTAAAAGAAGACCCTTTGGCCTTGAGGCAACGCGACACTACCGAGGTCCCAAGTTCACTATTGATGACTAACCGCTGTCTTTCCCATTCTCTTGCACCCAAGTACGTTATACTCTCAACGCGGATACAAATAAAAGGAAAAAACGGAACTTTTATTTTCTTATCGCTCCTTATTAGACTCTTGCTCGCTATCGTCTTCTTGTACGAAAGAAGTTGCCGACTTCTTAGGAATAAAGAAAAAATACGTTAACTCACCCATTGCAGGGATTACGGATCTACTTTAACAGTTAAAAGAATGATATCTACAACAATTTCTAATCCTAATAAAGATTTCGAAGCAGACATTAAATTTCTAATAGTGCCAAAAATTACAGATCTCACTCCTTCAAAGCAAATAGATATATCAAAATGAGATTAACCCAAGAATTTAAATTATGCTGAGATCCTGAATTTAATAAGCCAGGAAAAATCGACTGTTTAATTGGAGGGGAACTTTTTTTTATCACGTGTTAAAATCAAATGAAATTAAATTAAAACATGAAAATATTATTTTACGAGAAACAGTATTCGGTTGGATAGTAGCATGTTCGATAAACGAAACAGAAATTCCAAATAAGTTGCAGTGTTGTTTGGCAATAAATGATCATGATTCTTTGAAAAGTGATTTAGAAAGGTTTTGGAATCTAGAATCCTTAGGTATAAGAGAAGATCCAAAGCTAGATTCTCATGATGTTGTTTTACAAAAATTTAATGAAACAATAACTTATAAAGATAATCGCTATACGAAGTGTGTTTACCATGAATCTCTAATTCATTTGATTTAAGTAATAACTATCCAGTTGCAGAAAAGAAATTTAATACTTTTTTAAAACGACTTAATAAAAACCCCACTTTACATGAACAGTATAATGAAATAATAGAAGATTATTTTAAAACAGATGTCATAGAATAAGTTCTACCCGAGAAATACTCTTCAGGTAATCACATATTTTATCTTCCTCATCAACTCGTTTGCAAAAATGATAAACTCACTACCAAAATTCGCATTGTGTTTGATGTTAGCTTATATGATCATGGTTACATATCTTTAAATGATTGTTTGTTACCCGGCTCAAATCTTAATCTAAATTTAATGGACCTTTTAATTAAATTTCGCTTCAATAAAGTAGCATTTACAGACGATATCGAAGAGGCGTTTTTGCAAATATCCTTGTCGAGTAACGAGAGAGATGCAACAAGATTCCTTTGGAAAAATTGTAAAGCTCTTCAAAAGGATAACGAAATTGAAATTTATAGATTTAAGCGTGTTCTCTTCGGTATTAATTCGAGTCCTTTCCTGTTAGCTGCCACGATAAAGCATCATAACGAAAGATATCGTGATAAACATCCCACCACAGTTCACTTATTAAACACTTGTTTCTACGTTGATGATTTGATTACTGGAGCAAATGATGTTGAAGAAGCCTTCCAAATTTCTTCTAACGCTAAGGAAATAATGCAAGATGCTGATATGAAGTTAAGAAAATGGAATTCCAACGAGTCAAGCTTAATCAACAGATGGAAGAACGAAAACTTTGATACTCACCCACCAGTGTCTTCTATGGAATTGAATGCCAATTCAGTGAAGATATTAGGTATTGCTTGGAATACTGCAGAAGACTGTCTGACAGTAGAAGTGAGAAATCTAATAGAATTCCTTAAAACGAAGAAAAATACGAAACGATTCATTTTACAAGCTGCTGGGAAGATATTCGATACTACAGGACTCCTAGCTCCATTTACCATAAGAATTAAGTGTATCTTACAAGAATTATGGCGGGTAAATGTATCCTGGGATGAAAAGCTTCCAACAGATTTAGAAAAGCAGTGGACTAAGTGGTGTACGGAACTTCCTCAACTTGCAGAATTGAAAGTTCCAAGATTTATCCTGGACAATATTTTCAATAAACAAATGGAAATTCACTGCTTTTCCGATGCCAGCAACAAAGCTTATGGTTCAGCAATTTACTTTAAAGTTTATAAGCATAATGGGGTAGAAGTAAATCTTGTTGTTTCGAAAAGCCGCGTTTCACGTGTCAAGAAACTGACCTTGCCTAAATTAGAGCTAATGGGAGCTCTTCTCGCATCACGCTTATCTGACAAAATAAAAAGGATCATTCAAGAAAAGGCTACAACCAAAGTTTACCTCTGGACCGACTCGCAGATTGTGTTCCACTGGATCAAAGGCTCACCAAGAAAGCGGAAACCATTTATAGCCAACAGAGTGACAGAGATTCAAGCCCTGACTGATGTTAACTCATGGTATCACTGCCCTGGAAAGAACAATCCAGCAGATCTGGTTACTCGAGGAGAAAATGCTAGTTCCTTGATCCAGAATTCTATTTGGTTTCATGAACCAACTGTTACAAGATGACTTTCCAAATGAATCCATTGCTCCATTGAATGAAGAAGAATTTCGAAATGAACTAAGAAAAACTGACAATTTTTCTAATAAGAACTGAATATTTTTTAAATTTGATATCTCAAAATTCATTTATATCAGATTTGTTGAAATTTCTAATAACTACACAAAATTAATCCATGTATTAAAATTTTGTTTCAGATTTCTACACAATCTAAAATCTCCATCGGAGAAAATATGAGGTATGTTAGAGTCTTCAGAAGTTGGGAGAGCAAAAAAGTTTATGGTAAGAGCCATACAACATGAAGACTTTTCTGAAGAAATAAGTAAAATTGCCAAAGATGAGCCCATTTCAGGTAATAGTAAATTTAAATCTTTAAATCCATATATTAATGAAGAAAATATTCTTATAGTTGGAGGTAGATTAACTAATTCAAATTTTCTTAAAGATAAGAAAAATCCAATCATTCTTTCTAAGTCTAATAAACTAACTATAATTATCCTAAAATTTTATCATGAGAAATATTTGCATGTCAATTCACAGTCCTTATTGTATTGTGTAAGACAAAAATTTTGGCCACTTAATGGTAGAAATTTGTGTAGGAAAATAGTGCATGAATGCCTGATATGTTTTAAAAACAAGCCGAAAATGTAGAATTAAATAATGGGCAATTTGCCTAAAGAAAGAATTGAACAAAGTTATCCCTTTAATTTTACAGGCATTGATTTCTGCGGTCCATTCTATGTTAGATTTAAAAATCAAAGAAAAGGAACACTTAATAAGGTATATGTAGCAATTTTTATCTGTTTAGTTACTCGTGCAGTTCATTTTGAAATTGTAACTGATTTGTCGTCAGAAGCCTTTATAGCTTCTTTCAACCGATTCATCGCTAGAAGAGGCAAATGTTCTAAAATATTCACTGACAATGCAAGAACATTTATTGGGGCAAATAAAGAACTGAAAAAAATTTAATGATATTATGAAAAATTCTGATAATAAATTAGGTAGTTTTTTCTTGGATGAAAATATTGATTGGAAATTTATACCCCCTAGATCACCTAATTTTGGAGGTCTTTGGGAATCAGGTGTAAAGTCCTTTAAACATCACTTAGAGCGCATAGTAGGAAACAACAACTTCACTGTAGAAGAATTTTTAACTATAGTTACTCAAATCGAAGGAATGTTAAATTCTAGACCCCTTACTTTATTAAGTTCTGAATTCGATGACTTCGAAACACTTAGTCCAGGCCATTTTTTTAATTGGCTGACAGTTACAAAGCATTAACGAACCCAATTTAACTAATATAAAGGAATCTTAATAGATGAAAAAAAAAACAACAAATATGGGATCTCTGGAGAAGAGATTATTTAAGCAATTTGAAAGAAAGAACAAAATGGCAGTTTGAGAAGAACAATGTAGTGATAGGCTCTTTAGTTTTAATTAAAGAAGATAATCTTCCTATTAATAAATATTTAATTGGTAGAACAGAACAGGTTTTTCCAAGTAATGACTCTAAAATAAGAGTTGTAAACGCAAGGTTACCAAATGGTACAATTGTAAAACGTAACGTCAGACAGCTTAAGCACTTTACCTATAAATTAAAAAATATTGATCATTGTTGACGATTCAACAAAATGATATGTTTATTATTCATATATATTATACATTTCATATATTTCTTATGTATATTGTAATGAGTGTTTATTGTACTGTATAATGTTTATGTAGTCAAGTGTTAAATATTTGAATTTTTCAAATATTTGGAATTATTAATTGCATAATGTTAATTATATATCGATGTAAATTCATGATATTGTTTTGAAATTAACATTTCAACCCGGGGGGGGGGTATGTTAAGACCTCCCTTATGATATAGATGGCGCTCCTACTCACCCAAGTGATGGAGCTGTTTACATAATTTTGTGAGAGTAGCTGTAACACTGGAAGGTGACAGAGGTGCCTGCCGTCGGTCTTCTGCCATCCCTTTTTCAATGTTTGAATAAATTGTTTTTATTAAATAATACAGTCCACTTGAATTCATTAGTAAGTAGGACGGCTCCTGCAGACATTATCATTCCATATCATATGAAAAAAATATTGAGATGTTTGATTCTTAAAGAACCTTGCTCTGTAACCAAAAATAAAAGTTCTTAAACAAGCAGACGAATAATAAAAGTTAAATTACACAGGTAATTAATTAGTATGTCTTGAAACTTCTGTTTGATTGAATATTGGTGTTGATTTTAGCAATGATTCTTCCATATCAAAATATTTTCTATAAATTTGAACATCTATCACTCTCATGATAATTTGCTGTCATTTGAAGGTGGGTCATGGGCTCCTCAGCTTTTCTGAAGCTATTTCTCGTTAGTTTATGCTGCATTTTCTGCCTTTTACTGATATAATAACTTTACTTGCAATATAATAACTTTATTTGACTTTGATTTTAGGTATTGTACTTGTTAAAAAATGTAAAGCAAATTCTGATTTTAATTCTAGATTTGAAAAACTAGGTATTAAATCTTATGTTCTTTGAATAATATTTCGACTAATTCAAAAGACTTATTTCTCAGCGAAACTTGAACTGTTTATACCATATCAAATCAATATGAATATCAATCAATATACCATATCATCAATACCATATCAATCAATATACCATTCATTCATATCAAATCAATATGAATGAATTAATTGGTTCCTATTGATTTGATATGAATGAATTAATTAAACTAATAAAAATTAATTCATATCAGAGAAGATCTTTAGAATTTTACTAATTGCAAGGTAGAGTTAATATTACTGGGGTAAATATTACTGGAATATAATTTGTCCAAGTAAACACTACCAGTTGACATGTTGGTGACATTATTTTAATCATATACTTTTGGATCATACTGAGAGGAAAACAAATACCTGTAATGTATGGTCCATTTCTTTAGTTTTTTATACAAAGTAATGGTAAATAATGCACATTACCAACACTTCCTGCAATCACATTTTCACTTGCGGCTCTCCTTTTAATTTTGAATGGCTACAACTGATATGATTTAACATGAGGGTTGTAATCTTCAAGTTACTATTTGACTGATTTGGAACTGTTCACATTATTAACGATACGATAAACACTGAAGAATCATAAATTAATCTATAATTGAATATTCTGCTTTATTGCATCAAACAGCATGGCAGTGTTCATAATCTTTCATTCATCTTCTGGAAATCATGGAACACACTTTATCACATTTTGCTGAAATTTTGAAAACTTTATTCACAATTTCATACATCTCTTGCAACTCATATCTGGATCAACATAAATTTCTTATGACTGGGATTGTGCACAAATACAATTTATTTTTAATTTAAATAAAAATGTTCTCGGCACAAATCCAAAAGTATTAATAGTGTAAAGTACTTGCATAATTGTATCTACCTTTGCAGTAAACACAACAATCTTTTCATATAGCTTTTTGAAAATGAAAATTTTTTGTGTGCTGCTTGACTATTGAAAGTCATTTTATTTCTTACAAAAAATAAATAAATGTAATTAAAAAAATACTCTAAAAATGTGATCACATTATGTAAATTTGACTCATATAAATGGATGATCATTTTTTATTTTATTTGTCAAGTATGAGTAGATATTAGCCTTCAATTTGTTGAGTTCCTGGGAAGTCAACAACTGTCATCCAATGGAACTAATTGTTAAGGTTTTTAAAAAATTTTTTCAATAATTAAAAAACGAGCTAAATGGGGAGAAAATAGTAATAAAAGTATAGCTATTTGAATTTTGAGAGAGAAATTTTCTGCACGCGATTGAAAAATAGAAAAATTGTTAGTCCCCCTGTTCTTATCATTATATTGGAGTGCTATTTTGTGTCCAGGGGATAGATTTCCGTTTTTCGGAATTTTTTGTAGTTGAGATTTTAATTAAAAAAAATTGTTTCAATGAAAATTTTTAATTAAGTTTAAAATTTATCTTATATAGTAAATATAAAAATTATTAATTAAAAATATCATTTATAAAGTTAGCTTTATCTAAAAATTTTAGTAGATTTAAATTTATCGTCCTTATCTTACAATTTGACTACTAATGTGCTTAGACTGGTTGCAACATCACCAATAGAAATTTGGAAACTCGTTTTTCTCTTCAGTTGCTAAGGCTGCCAAAAAAATATGTGTAGAGTTGAAAAAAAATTTCTGTATGTATATTAAAAATGCTGAAATTTTACCTTTGGAATTCATTGAGGTCAATAAACTTGTTTTTGATATTGCCGTTAGAAATAAATGACATTGAGAATGGATATTTTAAAATTATGCGAATGGGCATTTATAGAACTAGTGAATCAGAAGATTGAAGAGCCTGTATTATCAGTTTTGTGGTCAAGAAAGATAAATTAGTTGTCATTACCGAAACAAGAAATCGTAAAACAATGTAATAAGTGTGATAAAAAACGTTATTATTAGGAAAAACGAATTTTTGTGGCAATAAAACAATTTATCGTCAAAATTTTGTTGGCGATCGAGCTATAATCACAAAGCAATTATCACTGTCCTTTTGAATGAAAACAATCTTAATTTTACTACTTTTAACTACTTTTTTTTAAATTATTGAGTTCATTCAGATAGTAGCCAATAATATATTAGTGTTGTCTAGTTGAAAATGCATTATATATATATATATATATATATATATATATATATATATATATATATAACATTGTAGGTGTAGCTTATGAAGTAATTATCAAGTGAGCAAATCAAGCCTATTTTTTTATAATAAATATTGATGAAGCTACGAATAAGAGACGCGATAAAGTTGGTTTGTGATAAACGATACATTGAATACTGCACACATCGGTTTTTAAAGAAATAAAATTTTAATTGAAAATTGATTTATTATTTGTCAAGTGTTAAATAACTCTACTTGGATTAGAAAAAATATGCAGAGACAAAAATATCTTCTTTTGATAGATGTGGTGTGGATTCTGAGATAAATGGGATATTGTTCTTAAATTACTGTTTTTCGAGACCTTGTTTTGGGGCTTAAAATGAAATTGGAATGTCTATTATGATATTAACCAATCGTGATCACTTAATTTGATGTAAGGAATGTCTCTTTTAAAAGTTCTGTAACATTCTATGGATATAAATGCTTGTACTTTTGCCTATAATGTTTCATGTAAAGAATTACAATACTAACACATGTAAATACGAGTTGGTACTTTTGCACATAAAATGCTGTAGATTTCAGGAAATTGAACTATGATGGAAAACATGACTATATGAATATTTGAATATCTCATCAACAACTGTAAATTTGATAAAAACTTACCTCTGGGTTATGTTTACTTTTCCATACGATCCAAAATGCTGAAACGAATATACAAGTTTATTGTTTTATGAATTTAGCTCAATTTTTATGTATTTGTCATTTCAGAAGAATAATTAGACTATTTAAACAGCGAGATTTTGCAGTGAATGAAAATGATAATATTTAATTTTCTCAGTTTAAGCTGTTAATTTTCTCAATGAAGCTAAGAATATGGGGTTAAAATTTGAGACATTTCTTTTGTGATGTCATCATTCTAAATTCAAAGTCTTGTCAGTGAGAAAAGTGTGATCATTTCTAATCATTTTAATCATTCAAAGCATTGTATATCAAAAATTAATATTATTGTGAATGATTAATAATTTGATTGAAGTAATACATGTATTTTTAACCAAATCATGCATAATATTAAGAAAAATATGTACTCTGAGATATCTTTCAGTAAATTTATTAAATGGCTCATGCATAGTTTATATTTTCGATTAATTTGAAGAGCCTATGATATTTTTGCCATTTACCAATTTTTTGATTAGAAAATGATTGTTTTAGAATTTTTTTCATTTCAATCTTAAATACATGTAATTTTAAAGTGTATCTTCAAAGAAAACATTTTTCTAACTATTTTCCATCCATTTTAAATTTTACTTGTTGCATTTGACAAGTGAATTTTAAAAGTAATTTGTCAAATGTAACATTATTTACTTGTAAATATTACATATTTTATTTTCTTAATTGTTGTTTGCTGTAAATGAAAAGATTTACGTAATTAAATATTTACTATCATAAATATTTAATTTTTCAATTAATTTAAATATTTTGTATTCGGCTCAACTTCAATTTAAGTATTTATTTAATTATCAAATAAACTTTATCAGGATTTCAAATATGAAATTGAATATTACTTGTGCATTTTATAGTTCTTCAAATTCCTTTTGTGCTTAAAAACCTATTTATGAAAGTAAAATTGCAGTAAAGACAATATACTGTAATTTTACTTTCATAAAAACCTATTTATGAAAGTAAAATTGCAGTAAAGACAATATACTGTAATTTTACTTTCATAAATAGGTTTTTAAGCCCACTAAAGTCCTTTGCCAGCCTCTTAACTTCGGAACGGCTTCAACAATATTCATAAATAGTGCTCCGTTATAGTAAAATAAACATGCCTTACAAAATGAAACCAACTATAGCCCCACCTAGTGGAATATTACAGAGTTAACATCCTATCTCGAAAACGGAATGTAATGGGAAAAAAGTGATTTCTAAGATTTTTAGAACATCATCGATTTAGTACGAAAAGACACTTTATTGATGTTCATGCGCAGAAAAGAACGATAAAAATGTACTTTTGTTTCTTCATGATTTCTTACCCCGTAACGTCACAAAACTTGAACAGATGGGGAAATGATTTTTTAGGATATAATACGATACCGTAATGTGGTACAGCGCTATTGCTAGCGATTATCAAATAAAATGATCATGACTCAAATCTCGATAGTTGCTTCCTTCTACTAATTATAAACAGAGAAGAGAATGCGTAGATGGTTTAAAATTGTGTCGTATCAACTCTACTTGCGTTTGTTGTTCGAATTTCTTGTAATATGTTAATATATGTTGTGTCATGTCTGCTCACTTGTGATAATATAAAAGAAACATCGTTTGGGGATTGTAGTATGTTAATGTTCATGTTAACAGAAAGATTTTTCAAAGCTGAGATGGTTTTGCTTAACGATGAACCTGAAAGAATCACACGCAGAGTAACAAGATTATATCAACAATGTTTCCCTGCAGGTCCTTTTCTTTTCATCAAACTATTCTAATTGTTGTAAAACGCTTAAAGAAGGCAGACTGCGGGACTACGAAAGAGACGTTGCAAATAAATAACATCCTCCTTTTTCACTCTGCATCCATATCTTGTACATCCTGCATATTTCGAAATGCAGAACAAGAGAGATTAACAGCAAGGCTTCTTTAAAAGCTAGGTTTGGGAAATCCTAAGTAAATTAGGTACTTCGACACACCGACCAACACCTTAAACGGTTTTATAGGACGATGTTACTGAATGACGTTATGGGTTATGCGACTTCGTCATGAATCAGGTAGAGGTCTATCCAACACAGATATAGTGTGGACGGATAAGGCATATTTTCACAGAATGGCGTGTATAGTCGACAAAAACCCATTATTAGACACTTGAAGCTCCTAGATGCTTTACCGACGTTCGACATCGAAAGCGATTTGCTGTTAACGACCGATATGCTATTTACAATAACATACTCATCGGAACAATGTTAAACGATTGCACGTTAACGGGAGAACACGATATTAATACTTGCTATGGAATGTAATATGCACGATTTTGTGGGGAACCTGTTGCTGTTTTGTGTGAGAAATCTGGTTTCATTACCATCGCTTGTTCACAAGACATTCCCAGTGAAACAGTACTTCGTCAAGGAATTCGGAAATTAAATAGTTGAATTATGGTGGTGATATCGAAGATTGGCCTCCATGTTTACTTGATCTGATACTACTGGATTTTTCCTGTTAGGATAGCTGAAACCGCATGTGCATGCGGACTTTCCACTAATGTTGAAGAACTTTGAAAAACGCATTACGGATGTTTATGCCAAAATGCCATGGTCTTTTGCTCCAACGTGTGCAATGAAAGATTCAAACGAGAATCAAAATTAGCATTGCAGCTGACGATGAGAAGGTTGAATACTTCAAATGTTGGTTTATTACTATCATAATCAATTGTTTTTTTCTTCTTCAGATCGTTTTCATTCTTCACAGTTTAGGAAATCATGAAAAAATTTAAGCCCGTTTTTAATGTTCTATTATACAAAACAATACAAGGTGTTTTTTAACATACCAAATTGATGATGATGCTCAACTTTGTAAATCATTTCTCTTCTCTATTTTGTTCCATTTTCAAGATATAAATGTCAAGCCATCAGTTTTCCCAAGTTTGGTTTGGTTCGGTTTGTTGTCGCTCAATGGTCATTTTTTGCACACGAGGGCTAATTAGACAGGGACCTACGGTTTAAAGTGGATTCCGAACCAATACAAACAGCCATGCCCAAGGTAGGATTCGAACTCACGGACTGTTGAACCAAAGGCAAGAGCGCTAACCATTCAGCTGAAAGCTCGGCCAGTTTTCCCCGAGGTAGCACCCTAGAGAGTTTTATTCAGTAGCACATGGCTACTTTATTATACATAGACAATGTTTTTATGAATATAGTAGTTACGGTTCTGAAGTTAGAGTGTGACAAGGGGATTTAGTATGCAAACTGTTGAAATGTGGTTAAATATTTATCTATAAAATAGAGCATGTTTCTGAATATGTAATTTAAATTTTTGAAAGCAAACTAAATTACGATTTTTATTTTTCACTTTAGGGATATAAAATATCATTTTTTATAATCTATGTCTTTTATAGAAAGAGTACTTTTAAGAATCTATTGAAAAATTTTTTTAAACAACTTATCTTGTTTGTTTAAAAATAATTACAATTAAGTTTTAAATTAATTAATTATTTAACGAGTTTAAATGGAGTAATGAAATTGCCATAAATAAAAAGCTGATATCTATATCATAATAGTTGTGTTTTTATTATTTAAATTATAATTTCTAAGATTCTTGAAATCTTAAATTTTTTTAGTTATTAATATTTTTTAAATTAATTTATTTTCATAAATATAAGCACTTTCTATAATGTGTTGATTCTAGCAAAACCTTATTTAAGTAAATTATGATTTGTGTAGGAAATAGAAATTTTTGCTTTAGTTGTTGTTGCAAAATAAAAAAAAAATGGAGAAAGAATTTATGAATAAAAATAATAAAATGTGCTTGAATTCTGTGAATAAAGATACAAATAAATATTTTTGTGTGAAAAATTAATTTAAATTTTAAGCGATAAGATATGTTATTTTTAAAAATTCTTTCCTTGAAATAAGATTTTTTTTAGATACATGTCTATCTTATTTTTATTTTGAATGAACGAATCACTGAATGGATAAAATATAACTAATATTTATGATACTGACTTTTAAAAATTATTTATTAACGTCTAAATGAACAAAAATTATGAAATTTGTTTTAAGTGTTATTTTTTAATGTGTGTGCGTATAATTTTCACATTAGAAGTTAATTGAATTTTAACTTCTAATGTAAAAATTATAAATCAAAATTTATAAAAACATAAAAAAAGTTTCTATCTTAGTGGAATAAAGTAGGTTAAAAAAAGACAATACACATTAAGGTGAAGTTTTGACATTTATGGCCTCTGAAACTCATGCACTGACAGATGTCCATCATACTCAGCAAGTGGTGCATGCTGATATGAGACATATTTATGTACATGGTAGGAACCATTAACAGTAAAGAAAACTGTACAATTCTGTGGTAGAGATATAACTCCAAAATATTACATATATACATGAACATACTCATCAAAAGTACCAGAGAATAATATTTCAAAAAACATTACATTCATCAATAAGACACAACAGGCTAACTTTGAAGCACTGAATGATAAAAAAAAGCATACATTTCATACATGAATTTTAGGTAATATTTTGCAGCCATATATGAATGATTTCCTTTATTACGAACGCAAGAAGGTAACTAAGATTCTATCCAAGCTGTAGAATTGGAATGTTTTGGCTCTCTAGTAAAGTGTTAAGTCAGCAATGTTGATTTAAGAAAATTTATAAAATAAAAATTTTAGGTAATTTATAGGCAACAATAAAAAAAAAAAGAAAAATTTTTTCATATATTTTAAAATATACAAATTTTAACAACTTTTTTGTCAAATTGATTTTCTCAATAGATTATTGAATTTACGTATCTGATTGATATATTATTAGTTTTTTGTTGGGTTGAAACTTTTTAATTGATTTATTTTAAGAAATATATAACTTAATTCAATTTTATTAATAAGATATTTTACTTTTTTTGTTTGTTTATTGTTAGTCACTATGAGATATTTAAAATAATAAATATGTACTTACAACTAGCGAAATTTCATAATAATAGTTAACAATTTAGTATCAGAGCTAAATAAAATGCATAGTGCCAATGTGAACCTTATATTTTACAACACAGGTTGTCTAGTATGTTCAGAATATAGATTGTAGATATGTGTGACTTTAAATAATAATTTTATGAAATTTGTAAATTCAGATAAATTTCATTATTTGGAGTTAAATTTAATGATATTAAAAAAACGTTTTCACCAGTCAAAATTAGGTAGCTGAATTTTGCATGAAGAATAAATTATTTACTATGCATATGTTAATGTATGTAATCTTTTTAATTGCTTCAATAATTCCTACAATTATTAATATGTATAAACATTTTTTAACTATATTTATCATTATATAAAAGTCCTTTCTTTAAGTACAATTAAACTTTTAAAACGTTGATCTCATTGCCATTTCGTAAGTCAGAGGATCGAAAATGTTTTTGTTTTTTTTATAATTTTTGTAAAGAGGCAAACTGTACAGGCACACATATTAATGAGTTATAGGTTAAAATATATGATAATTTTTTAAACGAAATATTTTTCAGGAAATAAATAACTATAATATTGCAATAATTTTAAATATTAAAACGTCTGAAATAGATATAAATGCATACAACTCTGGAAATTATACAATTGAAACACTATATAGCACAAAAAATATTTGATTGTTCAATAATAAGGCAATATATTGAAATTAGCACCATATTGTACTAACCTAATAATTTTAAACTGAAAAAAAATAAAAAAGAACATATTTTATACAATAAGAGATATTTTAATCTTACTACTCTACAAAAGGATTGGAATACATATATATATATATATATATATATATATATATATATATATATATATATATATATATATATATAACTGAGAAAAATAATTAAATGTTCTCTCTTTGAGATGACATATTAGCTAAAATTATGTATTATTTTCATCAATGAAATGGGAAAAAAGCAACTTATTGTGATAGTATTTGAAAGCATATGAAATTAAGAATATTTTTTACTGTATTGCATAAAAGCTCATTTATTGATATGAGTATCTGAAAGTTCTCATAATTTCATTATTGCTATATAGCAATTGTAACACAACTATATACAGAGAAAATTATATAACAATTGAAAAGAAGTTTTAAAAAATTATACGAGTATTTTACAACAATGTTTTTGATTGTGATTATATCTGATAATTAATGAAGCGCTCAAGCATAATTTATCTTGGAAATACAATACACAGAACGATTATTCATAACATTCATTCTATTCTAATTTTGGGTAAGATGCAGAAAGATTATTCAAAAACTTGTTTTTACACAAGACTAGCGATTTAATTCAGAATACATTTTCGAGATGCTTGAATTAAACGAACTGCTATTTTTTATACATTGATAGAAATACAGATTATCACAGCATTTTCTTGTAAAAATGCAATGGTTTCATTATTTATTAATTTCAAATTATTTCGAATTTCACTGAATTTTTTTTATACCAAAATTAAGCATTCAGTGTGAAAAGTGTAAAATACTATTCTTCAGCTAGGCATCGTATGCTTAAGAATAAAACTTTTATAGTTTAAAAATTGCATTTTCCTTTAAACATTAGACTAGTCTGCCGATATGAAAACGTATTTATGCTGCCTAAATTTGGCATTGTTCGTTGTTATGCAAAGGATGCCCTTAATAAATGCTCTTGAGTATATATCGTATTAAATTTGTTATTCACAAATTTCCGAATTAAGTGTGGTAATATTTACACAATTAGTTGGTAATTTTAAATTTCACAAATTCAAATAGGTTTAAATACGGGGAGCTATATCTAAATTAAATTTAAAACTCAATAATAATTATTAAATGGATTAAAGAATACCTTGCCTCTTATTTCTTTTCTTACGATTTCATATAGTTTATATCAATCACCCAGTTTTCATCCATACATACAATGAGCAATGATCTATTTCTATACAGTTGAACTAAGTTTAAATCTTACATTCAAAAGGCACAAAGTTTCAACAAGAGGCAACATTCTACATTCTTCCCCATCACTTTAATAGTGTGATCCTGCAGGCACTAAACAGGCTTGGGTTTATTATAAAAGAAGCTTGCACATTTTTAATTCTTACACACGCCTTGATTACAAATAATTTATTCCAAATTTAATTTGAAATTTTACAATTTTTATACATATATATATATGTAAATAAGATTTTTATTTTAATCTTAAATTAAGAACTGAAAATTTAAAAAATATTTAGTCTTATCATCATTTAATTTTCTTGTTTATATTAAATAAAATATATTAATTTTATTTCAATTTTTATTCAATTTTTTGTAAATACTATAACATAATTTTAACGATGATGTTAAGTTTTAGTAAGTAGAAATCTTAAGTAAATATTTGATTTTATTAGTATTGATTTACAATTTCTTTGAACTATATTTATCTAAAACAACTTAAAAGTTTTTTAAACGAAAAATATAAATCAATATGTTTGTTAATATACTTTTTTCATAAAATATGTTTTTGCTTGGTACAGTATTTTCACTTATAGTGAAAATCATTTCTTTTAATAAGTAATGATATGTTATTTTTAAAACAATTTTATTCCAACAATATTTATTTCTATCTTATAAACTAACGTTCTTTTCATAATCTATAATAACATTGGCGCATAATTTTCTTGTGCATAAATATTGAATGCATGTATAGTTAGTAATATTTTGTTTATATTTCAGTATAAGATATTTATTATGCATAAATTATGTTATAAAACTAAAATATAATTTTCTTATTCTTGCTAAATGTGTGAAAATGGGTGTTCTATAAGTTAGGATAAAAATACCGTCAAAATATTAAAATTTTTAAATTAAAATATTTTTTAAGAAATTTTTGAATTTTATTTCTTATTTATCTAGGAATATGTGTGAAATAATTATAGAAATAAATATTTATTCAATTAAAAAATTAAAGTTTTTTAATTATTAAAATATTTCTCTTTAAAAACGCGAGTTTTAAAAATTAGGAAACCCAAGCAACTTAGAGGCAGGTATATCTTTCATAAACAATTAAAAACATCAACATTCATTAAACATTTTCAGGAAGTAGCATCACAAAAAAAGAAAAAAAGATTGATGAACAGAAGCTTAAGTGGCAGTGAATAACAGTATTCAAACACTTCTCAAGCAAGAAGAAACACAAGCGTCATATTTAAGTTCAAGTACATCAATCTTTTTTCTATATATATATAATAAATGTTGTACGATATGATTTTATAACATTCAAATATAAAGACATAGCAAGTCTGTCTATTTCTTTACACCAGAATAGCGGAGAGATACACTGACATTGTAGCACAGTATTTTAGGCGGAAGAACAAGTTTTGTAATACATACAATTGATTAATCGGGGTTTTATCCCATCTGCTCTTAGGGAAATAGAAAAAAAAATATTTGCTACCAATGCTGGCCTGAACGTCCTGAGCTGTTATACTGTCCCCTATCCCTCTCTGGCGCATGTTCTCTGGATCTGTCGTAACTGGATCGGTCAGAAGTTGGCCTTTCTGGATATCTTCCTTTGTCTGCAGGCATATGATCTTTGGAAGATCTTGAAGAGGTATAGTGCGCATTCCCACTGTTTCGCATATATTGTGAACTATCTCTATAGTCTGGAAAGAAAGATAATCTTTTTCTTCAACCTTAATACAACATAGTATAACAATGACATTTTTATACTACATATATTTAAAGCAGATAAAAATAAATAATATTACTTATACTCTATTTGTTAAATTGAGAAAATATTTCGTGTATCATTGAATTTTATTCGAGACAATCAAATGAAAACCAAACAACCACCGTAAAATGTAGTTTTGAAAACATTTGCTGTTATGTATTGATACTGCCACTTGTCGAATAGAAGAAATTCACAGTGAAAACGAATAGTGCTTCTTTATTGATCTGAAAATTAGTGAAATGAAAAACATGTTTACTGAATCTAAGACAAGCAGAAAAGATGTGGGGGAAGAATGCACACGAAATTCATGTTTGAGGTGAATAGATAGAGATTATTGTATGAACGTCTTATAAAGGAAACATGGTTGAAGAAATCATCCTTTTGTATTATATCCGTTTTCACACAGCCAATCTTGTTGATACATTTTTGAGATTTGACTGAAAACACTTAATTATTCTTCATACTGTCCAGAACTTTTGAATTTTAGATTTTTTTTGTTGATTTGAGAAGGAACACATTTGTGACACGTTCCTCCAAGTTATCGGTTTCATTGGACGAGGAATTACACTAATAACTAAGGTTATGGGATTCCTTCTTGAGGGACTAGAGCATGGGATCCCAAACTTTTTTTTTTCTCGTGGACCACTTTCAAAGTTTTACTATTTTCGGTATACCTCCTGCAACTGCATTTCTACTGTAGTCCCAAAACTCCTAAGAAATATCACCCTAAATTGGGGGTGTTATGAAAAAAAGTAGCACATTTTTTGTGTCTTATTTATTAAAATAATACTTGTAATTATGCAAAATTATAAACATTATTACAAACAATCAACAATTGACAAAAATTTAACAATGAACTCTGAAGTGTAAATCAACTATAAAAGTTAGTCATACTTTCAATGAGACGGCGCACGGGTGGCACTTTGCAAGTCTCGATATGTGGTGTACTATTATTTATTGTTCTATTCTCAATTCTGTACTTGAACTGACTCGAATATTTTTGAGTATCTACCTAGTGAATGATGCTACCTGCCTACGTTGATAGGTAAATTCAAGCTAAAATTTTTGTTCTTTATTATGAAAACCATAAAATTTTTCGTGGACCCCCACTTACAACTTGTGAACCACTGTTTTCTTTTCACATCCAGGTGGTTCACATCCGTATGGTCTCCTATGGACCCCTGGGGGTCCACCTGGACCACTCAGGCAACCTATGGACTACAGCTTTCTACAAGAATTGAATTGATCTTCTTGTCTCCCAATGGAATAAATAGAGTTTATTTAGTATAAAAGCCAAAGCATGTGGTAATTATTTTTAAATAAAACAAACTATTGTCCTTTTGCAGTGGCCGTCCAGTTTTCATTTGATTGTCCTTCATAGTATACGAAGTACACTTATACATTTGTAATTTATTCTCGTTATTTGAATACAGTTTAGATAGATAGAGATCGAAAGGGAAAATATCGAATTAGAATAATGTTTGCATAGAGTACATGAAAAGTTCCAATACGTGTAGTTTGAAACTCAATGTATGTAATATGAAGTTATAAATAAAATTATTCACAGACGTTGATTCACATTATATAAAAAAATTTTATATATTCGACCACACTGCAATTTTTCATTCATTTTGAAGCTTTCTGATGAGAAAAACATTTTTTTTAAATGCATTTCAAATAAATTTCTTCTTTTGTAGAATTCTTAGCAATGGAACGTTCATGAGCATATTACCGAATTGTTAATGCGCATTAAATTAAAAAAAGTTTCCATAGAATTTTGTGATTTACAATTGATTTCAGGTGAAAATGTGCTTTGGGTCTTCTCCTTGGCGCATTTTCAAAAAGTCACCAACTGGCGCATTTTGTCTCTCGGAGCATTCAACTCCGCGAGACACTACGCAAAAACGGCGTTTCTATGGAGACGAAATAGAAATCCGTGTTTTTAACGAATTTCACCGTTGGTATGGCAACGAAAACAAAAACAATGTTTTTTTTTTACGAATTGTATAATAAAAAATACACTACAATATGGAGAAAAATTATCATATTTTTTCCATATTCTAGTGTATTTTTTTCCACAAGGAGTGCATTTAAGATGAAATAGCCAGGGTTACAACGCTTGGCGCGTCTATTACCCAATTGGTGAGAAAGGGGTGCCCAAACCACAGATTAACCTGATTTCATATCACAGTTCAATGTTTTTTGAATTATTATAATTCTGTTAGTAAATAAAGAGTATTTTTCTTTTGCCATGAAAATTTCATCATTCGTGATTTGTTCTTAAGAATATTTTAATGTGCGCGAGATGAAACTCTATTTTTGCTTTTTTGTTTGATGTATAGTTTTGATGACTTTATTTTAAATATAGATAATAAAATTCGGTTTTTTAAGAGTTAGCAACACTGAATTTTTAAACTGCAATAATTGTATAAATAAGATAATGTCTCTTAAAGATATTTGAAAACTTTACGACTTGCTCGAGGGATTTGTTTCCAAATTTATATTCTTTACATTTATAAAATTTTTTGTGACATCCTTTATCTGAAAATAACTTAACATTTTTTTTGTTTTATATGTACACAATATTCTTTTGGAGTATAAAATATAAGTTTTATGTAAGGTTCACATCATGTTTAAAATTTTATTTACATCTATAAGAGCATTAAATAATAATAATATATATACTTTCGTATCTACAAGATATGCTAGTTTTAGTATCATTTTCGCCTTCATGGATTATTACACAGATGCAATGCAATCATTTTTTCAGTTAAATCTTTATAAGTTAACATAAACGTTTTCCATTTATATAAAAATTTAGATAGTTTTATTTATTAGAAGTTTTTTTTCAGTACTTCTAAATTAAGTTATAAAGTAATTAGTTTTGCTAAATTAAATCTTTCTAAATCTATTCATGCTGCAAGTTAATGGATAGTACTCAATTTTTTAATTGTTTCCTGTTTTTTTTTCTTTCAAATCAATAAAAAAATCTTATGCATTGATCATTTACTTTTTTTGCTTATTTATTATATTACTGCAAAAATGCAAGAAAAATAATTATTATAAGTATTCCGTGATCATAAAACTTCTCAGATGCATTTTTATGAAGTATAAGTATAGATTTCGTAAATATTAATCTGTGTATACACTTTTTCAAGTTGACAAGTATTAAAAAATTTGAGGCATTGTCTTTGAAAACTTATTAGTATATATTTCAGAATAGCTCTAATTGTTCATAATGTTTTAATGAGACGTAAATATGGAAATTCAAAAATAAATGAAATTATTTCTTTGTGATAAGCATTTCTTGTTGAAATAAATATTATAAAAGGCAAAAAAAGGAAAATGAAGTATTAATCATTTTATGCAATTAAAAAAATATATGAAATTTTCTGAATTTTCTCCTAGTTGAAATTTTTATACTTTCCAAGAAAATGAACTAAATTAAGAATTTTCTTCTATGTACTGAGTCTAAGCATACGCGTAAGGACCCGAAAGATGGTGAACTATGCCCGGACAGGACGAGGCCAGAGGAAACTCTGGTGGAGGTCCGTAGCGATTCTGACGTGCAAATCAATATAAAATGATATGATGAGATTAAATGTACGTAAAAATATTAAAAACCTTTAGAATATCCACCACTACGATTTGATTGAGCTAATCTTGGGTCCCTGAAATCTGGTGGAGCCTCGGTTAAAAAGTTAGAAGGAACAAGACCTCGTTCTCCATTCAATTCGCCCATATAAAAACCATCTTCGTCGGCGTCTCCATAGACATAGATCATGTCACCAGTTCTGAAAGCTAACTCCATCTAAAATTCCAAATAAAGAGGCTTTACTTAATGTAAATAATTTTAATTAAGTGAAATTTTTTTTTCCGAAAAAAATCATTTGATTTTATTGTATAGATAAAGAAAGTAAATTGTGTATATTTTAAGTATAAAAGTTCGTAGGATTATCTTTACTTGAGCTATTAAAAAATTTCAATTTGTAATGTAAAAGTTTAAGCGTCATATATTTCTTAAATAAAGGACTGTCTAGTATGTGATGATTTCTAATGCATACTTATTTGTCTTATGAATAATATGAATCTAGTTCCATAATAATTATGAAATACTGCTGCTATTATTCGCAAAGGATATTGGCTTCCCAGGTCTTATAAGCTCTTAGTGTATACAAAACCCTGTTACATTAATGTGACTGCCTGTTAAAACCCAGAATAACCACCTTTTGCAAAGTGAACTGCTGTGAGACGTACAAGAAAACACAGTCAGTTAGTTTCCTGAAGGTGTTCAATGGGATATTGAACCAACCAGATAGAGATGGTCCCAGAGATTCTCTATTGGGCTTAAGTCAAATGAGTTTGCTGACCAGGGGAGAATGGTATACTCATCCTGGTTCTCTTCGAACCACGCACGTACCCTGCCACTTGTATGATTACTGGTAGATGCAACCTTCCTGAGGTTAAACAATTCTCATTTAGGGATGGAGACAGTCCACAAGGAAAGATCCGTACTTGTATTAATCTTTCATGCCTTTCACAATGATGAGTGAACCTAGAGAATGCCAGGAAAACATTCCCTTGACTATAATGCTCCTGCCTTCAGCCTGGATCGTTCCGTCAATCATTTCGGGTTGTTAGCTTTCAGAGGTTTCGCGTCTTATACGCCAATATTCATCTGTCCGAAAGAGCATGAAACGTGATTCCTCAGAAAACACTAACTGTTGTCACTCAGTGAATGTCCAACCGCTATATTCACGTCCAAATTTCATTTTTTGTCATTGATGAACAGTTGACGTGCATGAACCAGGCGTCTGCTTCAGAGACCCATACGCTGCAACGTTCACTAAACAGTAGTTTAAAAGGCACTGTTGGTAGCCACTTGGTTCATCTGAGCGGTCAGTTGCTCAACAGTAGCATGTCTATTCACCCGAATGTATCGCCACAGCCTTCGTTCATCTTTGTCTTCTATGGTCCATGATGCACAACATTATGCAAATAGGTGATTTTGGGCAGTACCATTTTGAAAATGCACTGCCTATTTTTTTTTACAGTTAAAAAATTTAGATGTTTCGCAAATGGTTATACCCTTGAGTAGAAAGCCAATGATCATGCCTTTTTGGAGGTTGGATAAATAGATTCGTTTCTATTTTATGCCAGAGAATGTAATTTTTTCGAAGCTCTCATACATCCTTTATATACGCTCAATTGAATTGTACTGCCATCTGCTTTCTGTGATTGGCTATTTAACGTCAACGTCGAAAGTACGAGGTAGTCACATTAATGTGACTTGACTGTGTATAATAAGAGTAATTGCATTTTCTCCAAGTAAATATTGACGGTTTAAAACAGAAATTGAAATATACTCATATATTCAGAGCTAATCTATATACTGTGATCACAGTGTTTTTGGAAAGGAGAAACAATTCTCAAGAAATAAAAGTGTTACAGAGCCTAATTTTAATAATATAAAAATTCAGTTTCTATGTTAATAAATATTATTTTTAATTCGCAATTCAATTCAAAATTTATTTGAAATCAAAAATTTCCTAAAAAATTAATATAAAAAATGAAGAATGATATTTTCCGTGTAGTTTTTTTAAGCGATAAGAGAATTTATTAAAAAAAATCTTAAGCAAATAATTAAAATTGTATTAATAAAAAATAGAAGCATTTTTATGGTTAATTTGAAATCAGAGAATCGTGAAGTAAATGCTTTTTAAAAACCGGAATCAATCAATAAAATGAAATCTAATTTTAAAATTTTGAAAAATTGGCTTCATAAAAATTATTTAATTATTAATAATTACTTCATGTATTTAGAAAAGGAAATGTGATTTCGGAGGCAAGGTGTCACGAATTATGTTCATGCAGTACTTTTTATGATAAGAAAACTAAATAAATTAATACATTAATTTATATAATAATAATAATTTATGCTTAAAATGTGCACCTTTGGAAGCTATTTTTCTTACTATTGAAATAAAAAAATTCCATAAATTTATAAATTTTGCATTAATTGTCTCAATTTAAATTATATTTGAATTTATATTTTACTATTATTTATTGGATCGATAAATAAAGTTTTAGAGCATTCATAAAACATTTATTATTATTCCACAAATTTATTTTAACGTTTTAAAAGATGTCAAGATTAAATTTTTTAAATAGATTTAAAGGAATGTATATTGTATATATATTACACTGAAATATTGCTTCTGAAATTAATTTTCTCTACTTTTTGCTAAATTTATTATTGTGTTGCGTAAATCACATAATTTTAACAAATTCATATAAAATCATTTTATTGAATAAAAAAACCAATCAAAGGTATATTTATTATAATAGATGGACATTTAATTTAAAATTTAATATCATAAATTGTAGTAATCACAAAATCTTATAATGTTTCTATAATTAATATTTATAATAAGTATAAAGAAAATATTAATTGACTTACTTGCTGAAAGTGGAATTATTTTAGAGATCAGAGGGTGCTCATTTTTCAGGTATTCATGATGAAGGATATAAAAAATAAAAATTATATGAATAAAAATTTTCATTTTTATATGCATTTTAACAAAATTTTGAGGACAAAAATAATTTTTTTGATTTATTTTACTTAAAAATATCATACAAATGAAATTTTACTTTTATATTAAAAAACTACAGAATATAAAGGTTAAATCCTTATTTATATATATTAATGTAAAAAATTATTGTGTGCATTTTCCAGCTTACTTCAGCATCCACATTTGGCGAAAGCTCTTGAGGATCGTAATCATAAAGAGCTATTAGTTTTTTAACTGGAAGAGATGACCACGGATCGCTTGGATCTCCTATAAAATGCAAAGTGTTTATCATTCATTATAGAGACAAAATGAGGCAAGACAAAAAGACCATATAACGGGTTATATTCATGCATGATCATCTATTTATATGAAATATGAGGTAAAATTTTACAATCGGGTACCCCTTGATTCCTTAACCCCAAAATAGGCGCCAAGATGTGATTAACAAGATGGTCACTGCCAGAAAGCTATTCAAAGATAGGTTACAAGGTTTACCAGAAATTGAATTTTATGACCAAGATATATCGCCAAAATTTTCTCCAAACCAAGGGATACCTGATTCGACACTGCATGATGTTCATTTACCTGCATGATGGCGAGGTGGAAGGGTTTCATTCATTAAATGTCTGTTCGCTTCTTCTTCATCTAATGGTATTTCTGTTACGTACTTGTAAGGAACATAACCCACTTGACCATTTATTTCAGCATAAAAATAACCATCGCTGTTTTTCTCACCAAATACCTAATTCAAAAACGAGTATTTATTATAAGTGGATACATATCTTTAATATATGAAATTCCTGTTTTTCCTTTTTAAATGATAATCAAAATTATATTTTTCTTGCATGAAAATAAAGAAAAGTAAGAAAATATTATAATTTATTAAAATAAAAGATTAAAATACAAAATTTATAAAATAAAAGAGGTGAAATATTCCTTTAAACGTGTACATTAGTGTTATCGACAAAAGTAAAATTATCTCATTTTTTTTCAATAAGTTTTCAAAATACATTAACATGTATCGTAAAGTAATTTTCGTGGTAGTATGATATTATCAAAATATAACAACTTTGAACCTTTATCAATATTTACCCGGCGAAAATGTCAATTTTTTTTAAATTCAAAATGTATTTTTATGTTGAAAGTATGTCAAAACTTACAACACAAAAATATATTATAAAATTCCAAAGTTTATTAAAAACATTTTTTGGATAACTTCACTCATATACATTGCAAATATTACATAGTAACAGTTCTATTATCTAAGAAGTTTAAAATTAATTTTTTTAACAATTTAATATGTTATAATAAGGACATTTTATTGCATAAATTCAATCTAAATAACATATCAAAATTTAGTGCATTTAAAATAAGTACTGTTATATTATTAATTGCACTTATTAAGGTGCATTTAATTTTATAGTATTTCAATAAATTCAAAGCATTTTAAGTACACATTTTAATAAGTGCAATTTTTTAACCAATTAAAAAAATTGTGAAATTCTTGTATTGATTCTTTAAGTATGATATGAAATAATGTTTCGATAGCTGTACAATTCATTTATCGTGTAAATCTTTCGAAAATTTCAATAAATTTATTCTTGTTTGGAAATATGTTTAGTATCGATTGCAAATTTAAAAATTAGGATCGTTAAACCTATGACTCACATAATATCTTTTAAATCTTTCTTGTGCATAAAAGAACGCACCTTAATAAGTTGACCTTCGTGAAAAGCCAACTCTTCCACTGCACCTGCAGGATTTGGCGACATTGTGTGAGGGTCATAGTCATAGACAGCCATGAACATCCGGGACTTTTCACCTCTGTTTCGACTCCTGCTATGGTAATCATCCCTCGTAGACCGAGAGTGCCCCCTTTGGTCATAGTAACTATTTTCTTGACTTCTGGAGTATCGGTTTGCGTGGGCTGGAGAAGCAGCATGTGGAGGTCGGTTCCGATCACCTGGGCAGTAGTGTGACGACGGGCTTTTATGAGCATCGGAGTACTGACTCCTACGACCATCACGCATGTAATCATCGTGGCTAGCAAGTTCAATATCACGTGTGATTTCTGAATACAAAAGGAAGAAATGCAAATAACACACTTAGGCATTCCCATCAGTTTAGAAAACTGTATATGCTTCATAACAGTATAAAATATTTTAAATAAACTTTTATGATTACTTAGTTTTTAACAATTCAGAAATATGATAATCCGTTTTGAAATGCCGGAGTTATAAATTTATTTGTACTTAAATATATATAAGTATTCAAAGTACGAAATGCATTTTTTTTAAATAAAAGAACAATAAATTTCCGAAAAAAACCAAATTATTTCGAAATTTTTATGCGCAAATAATTTCATAATAAAAGTATAAATGATTAAACCTCAAAGAACTACAATCGTAGTCAAAGCGTCTATTTCTATTACGTAATATTTATTCAGAACATATAACAACTGTCGATGGTATATTTTCTCGTCGTCGGCACTGCAGTTTTCTGAAGATAATGTTATTATGACATTTTGAAGATTTTAAAGCCAGTTTGATGATTTCAAGCATGTTATACCGTTAGGATGTATAAGTTATTCAATCATCTTAAATAACAGGCCACCACTTGTGTGCATCACATGTACATACAAAAGTGTCAACAACAGATTACTGAATTAGTTTTTATTAGAATGAAGTCTCGAAAAATCGAAAGAGAATGAATGATAAGTAAGAACAGGTACGATACATTTAAAGCATTCCAATACCAACATTATATTATAACGTGCTCCAATGTTTTCCACATCACGCTTGATGTATTTTTCCAACTCACAGCATTTAGCTGATGTAGAGTAATACTTACAATGACCGTTAAGAAGTGTATCTTAAATTCTAAAATAGAAATGTGGGCAATCATAATTTCTGCTTCCAGATTTTAAAATTACATAGATATTAAAATATTATTACGGATAGTATACCAAAAGTTTACACCAATTTGAATAAAATCTAATCGTGCTTTAATTTTGACTCAGATGTTCATCAAATTTGTATTTGGAAACAGATATAGTCATTATATTTGAGTTAATGAGTGCTTTTTCTTATTAAGAAAAGCAATAAATTTATCAATAAGGTATGACAGTTAGTCAAATATAATGATTCAGCCTAAGATAATTAAAAAGTATGCTGATGATGAGTCAAAGTATGCTTCACCTGTTATATTATTCTTTACTGCACATCATTCTGAAGAGACTTTTTAAAACAAGATATCACACACAGTGAACTTAAATATCTTTTAACTGTTTAATTTATTCAATAATTAACAAGTTCACTATAATTTTTGTTAATTAAATGAACATGGGATCTTCTTTTGAACATTTGAAATTACGACAGATCAGGAGCAACAATTGATGAATAATTTGAAGAATAGGAGTGACTTTAAGAATTATTGAAAGTATACAAGTCTCAAATGGCTCCAAGGATTTCATCAATCTTAGATGTAAACATTAAATGCGTATTTAATTACGCTACGGGTTTCGAAATTCAAATAACTTTATGAATTTATTAATCTATATTTTTATTAAACTAATAACTATCATTTTTTCATGGTGCTTATTTTTTCCGAAAGAAATACAGTGCTCATTTCTTAGTGTCTTTTATAGTTTCCATATATAATTTATATGGTAGCACAATGTTAAATATAAAAAGCTTTTAAGTGCAATTTGATTCCAGCCAGAGATTTCAGTTTAAGAAATATTTTACAGTAGCTTTATATTGCTTAAAAGAAAAATAATGCAGTTAGGGTAATTAATTATTAAATTTATAATCTACATCACTGAGAATTATAATTTTGTATACTTACACAATAGCTAATCTCTTTTTTGTTAAATTTCATTTATTTTTCAAAAATTAAATGTATTTTACTTTTGTGAAATATATAATTAACTATATTTCACTATAAATTTTTGGTTAAAATATAAGATATATATTTTAATATATTATTTATAAATTAATGATTTAATTCGCGCGTATATTTTTATTCTCTCTCTCTTGGAAAGATAATATTGCTTGATTTATTGATATTCCAAACTTCAATCATGTATCATTTATTAATAAAATGAGAATTTCTAAATTTATTATTCAAACAATTGACTTGATTATTATTTTTTTACCTATAGCTGGAATAACATGTTGCGATTGAGGGTATATTTCTTTGTCACTTAGATTCTCTTCAGGCTCAATTATGACTTGCCCTGCAGAGTTTCTTCTTTCCACTTCTAAGTTATTGAGACGACGCTGGTCCACCGCGCTGCGGCTGCTGCCATACGGGCGATCTCTTGAATCTCTATGTACACTTGTTGGAGACGATCGTCCATGATGGCGATCGTGAGATCGAGAGTCAGAATGGGAGTGTTTTGTGCGTGCAATATCGGAATCTCTGACTTCGCGGGAGTTGTAACGATCTCTCCGATCGTCGATTCTGCCATCCCTTCTCGACCTGTCGTCGTATCTGTCCTCTCTGTAATCTCTGTCTCTTCTGTCGTCTCTTCTGTCTGCTATCCTTGTATCTCTATCTCTCCTATCGTGTCTGTCATCCCTTCTGTCGTCGTAGCGGTCATCACGCCGGTCATGCCTGTCATCTCTCCTGTCAGTTATTCTGTCCGACCTCCGGTCATATTCTCTTGGGGATTTGTTATCTCTGGTGATTTTGCTATCACGTGAATGCTGTTGATTTTTTCTATCTTTGCGCTGAAATAAAGAAAAATCTAGTTTAAGGAAACAGAATACGGATACGTAAGGTATAATTTTAAAAGTTACGTAAAAAAAAAGTTTTTAATTTTTTAAAATTTATTATAATAAATGCACAATTTTTAAATTTAAAACATTAAAGTATATGAATTTATTTGAAGAACACTGTTTACATGCAATATTTTTTGTGTATTGATCTTTAATAGGAGATCGCGGTGGCCTAGTTGGTTACGGCATCATTTTCATTATCGGAAGAGAGTGAGTTTCAATCTCAGCTTAAACGAAGATTCACCGTGTTTACTAAAGGTGGCAGGGGCACGTTAAAACTGGGCGTGGTCGCAATATCCTCCAAGAGAAAAGATACCTCTGAGGGTGGCAGGGCAATTATTGGGTGTTTTCTGCTTAGTCCTTGATTCAAAATCACAAAGACTCCACCTGGTTGCTTCTATCCAACTGGTACAGCCTAACTCAGGGCTAGGGACAGGGAAGCATACTGGTGCAACAATAGCAATGGCCCATATATATGAATTTGCAATTGTAATTATTACAGAAAAGTTTAACAAGTGAAAGCTAAAAAAGAACGAACGCCCCTTTTCCATAGCATCCAAAAATCTGGGGCACCGATTCAGAACATATTATAAAATAAATGCTACAAGAATGAACTGTATCTTACATTGGAATGCATCATGTCTTCTTCAGGTTCTTCGGCAATATCTGACAGTTCAGATCGTATCCCTTCTTCAACCAAATCCTCTACTCTGGTACCCTGAAACAACATCGATTAGTGAGGCATCACTGACACAGCACTAACACTGAGCAGACTTATAACACCCAAGCTGTGGAGACCGCATACCAGAAAAGAGGAAGAGTGACATATATCAGTGCAAATGGGGGTTTGGAAATAACACATAGAAATATCATCGAAATCATAAAAATATGGCTAAAATTGGAAAAAAAAAATCAATAAAAAGCCCTTTAAATATCAATGTGATTTCTAAACAACACATCAATCATTCTCAAACAAAATATTTATTGAAAGTTGGAAGTAAAATATAAACATTACATTCATGAAAAGAGAAGCATAGCTTTTAAACATTTAATTTACATTCATGTGCATTACATTTCCTTAAATACATGTATATAAATATATATATTTACATATAGAACATACATAGATTACACAGATGCAAAATGAAAATGCTTGTTATTTTATATTCCATTTAGTTCATTCCAAAAGGATATTAAAATGTGGAAGTTGGGTACAGTGAAAGCAAAGTCAAGGTAGGTTTAGCCATTCTGCAGCGAGTACCCTTATCTCTCGTGCCACACGTAAAGAGAATTATGAATCAATTATAATATTACTGATTCACTACTTGTTATAATTCTATTATAATCATAATGGTATTTTGGAGTCTGATTGAGGTATTTCAAAAAATATAATGTTGTGATAGTTAAAATGATATGATAATTTAACATTAATTTTATACACATTATATAAACCATTTAGATTGAGTTAGAGAATGTAAAAAATGGTGGATTTTATCACAATAATATTAGAAATTAAGAAATGCATTTCTCTTTTGTTTAAACTTATGTTTTCGTTTTTTTTATGTAACAATGTATAAAAACTTCTATTAGATATTTGTTTTAAAAGTGAATGCACCCAGTATTCATTTCCTACAAGATTGTATCCATATTTTCATTCAAATATTCCTCTGAAATTATATTGAAAGGTTAATTTCTAGTATTTGGGAGCAAACATTATATACAGCGCAAATATTAGGATACAGTTTCTTTTCCTGAAAATGTCGCAACAGAAATTATTTAATTAAGTTGAAATTATAATTTTAAAATTAAAATTTTTCTCATTATTGTATTTGAAAAGCAAGTTCGTTGTCTCAGAAATATAAAAAAAATTTTCTACAATCAGGAAGAAATTAAAAAAAAATTTTTTTTTCGAAGTTAAATACATCGAAATATTTATATTTTATTTCAATAAAAAGCTTCACATTTATGCATGGATATTAAAAACTGATTTCTTTAGTAATGTTTTTTTTATTTACTATTAACTTATTATAGCTATAACTATATTAACCCCTTGACTGACTTTGACGAGTCTGACTCGTCATTGATTTCCTGGGCCATCACAGACTTTGACGAGTCAGACTCGTCAAGCGCTTCTTTCGGCTGACGCCGTGCAAGTTACAATTAGATTACATAGTTGCTTCACTCGTTCGACGATTCTCATTTAAAAAAGCACACTGAAAGTAAGAGTTCAGTTTAGCAGAAGTCTCGCACGGTGAATGTTATACTAGCCAATATTTGAGTTCAGTAAAGATTATAAATAATCCCCGTAACATGTATAAGCCGGATGCATTATATGAAAGTGGAGATGATGGTGTAAATTGATGGTGTAGTTCAATTAAGCGAAATTAAATAGTTTTTTTTGTCGCATCAAATTCCATTTAATTCGTCAGTCAAGGGGTTAACTTATAACTATTAACTTTTATTTACTATTACTTACTCGCCTTAAGCGAAATAACACATTTTGTTCAAAAATTTATTAAGTACTTTACTTGTAATATGATTGTACTTCTTTTTATTTTGGTGAAAATGTCGCTATGTATACGAAAATAAAGCTATGTTTTTAGAACTTTAGAATAATGGCTTAGACTACAGGTGAGCTGAATATCTTAGAATGTTTTGGTATGTAAATCTGCCTGCTGAGTAGTTTTTCAATTGAAGAAGTTTTTAGAATATTTTCAGCTGGGCACAAGAGATAATGGCGGGAATAAAAATGTTAAACAACGGCAAGCAGCCCACAACCAATAAAACCGTTCTTTCAGGAATTTCACCTGTTGCCCACTAGCAATCTCAGCAGCGGCGGCAGGATCGAACTCCGCCGTCCTGCGAGCCACATGCTTCAAAAGTTCGGCAAGCTCGGTATCCGATTCGGAATCAGAGCTGCCAGTGGACCTCCTCCTTTGGGGCCTTGGATGCTGCTGGTCTTTCTCGCCTTCTTCTGGGTGAGCTGTCTCCGTGTCTGTCTGGTGCAGCTTTAAAGGGACGGCAACACAAATCAACAGTAAAAATATTACATAATAATAAAGCTGTTCGGAAAGTTCGGGGTCACTTGAAATTGATGTCATTACATACGCGAACACGGAATAAATATATAAAGCGCACTACATGCAAACATTCCAGAATTGACTCATCGCGATTTAGGCCAAGCTGGCAGCCGAATGGTTAGCGCTTTTGCCTTCGGTTCCCAACTCAGATTTGGATGTTTATAGAGTTTCGGAATCCACTTTAAACCGTAGATCTTGATATAATTAACACTCATGGGCCAAAAAATAACGACTCAATGGAAAAAAAAAAAAAAAAAAAAAAAACTAAATCTCATTACATGAAGTCGCTAAAACATCTTTGAAATCAATCTTTGTGGTAAAGTGATTGGAGCATGCTTTTCGTAGAAGGCGATCCAGGGTCGGTCCCTGGAACGCCTTGTTTTTGACCTTGTTTCTGGATCGATTGTCGAATGACGACTGGTGGATATATATTTTTTTTTCTGCTTGCAAGTGCACTAAAGTGGGTGATTAGATTAGGAGTTAGTTTTCTGGGTCTTCTCCTTTGCAACATCTGAATGCATACCACAATTAGGAAGACAGAATGCGAAGATTATTCAAATGATTTATTGCAGGTTTCAGTTGTTGTGCTGTTAGCTACATGGTATTAAATTATTCTTTTAAATGTAAAATTTTATCGCAATTTAGTTATTTACTGCAGCTTTCAGTTATTGTGCTATTAGTTAATAGTGTTCACTGAAGCTTTCATTAAGTTTTCACCGAAGGCTCAGTTAATTTACCTAACGGAAAATGAGCGAATTATATATCGCGAGCGAGTTGAGGAAAGATAAGTGAGAATAATTAATGAAAAGGGTACAGTATATATTGGTTTGATAGTACCAAAATTTACATTGATTTAATTAACTAATAAAACTGTAAATGCTTGAAAAATATTCGTTAAAACATACTGATCAGCTAGCATTGGAAATTTAAGTACTTAGTTTTGGGAATTTTTGCAAGTTTTTTTCTTCACAAAGTGATCTTCAACTTTTGGCTTATATAAGGTTAACTACTTTAAAAGTTTTTTTCATTGTAAAACATGAAAAATTATTAAAATGTGAAATCTTTTAGCTTCATTAGTGATGAAGAAAATTATAAAATAAAAAAAGGCAGTTATAAAGCTATTTAAGATAACATCTACAGCTTTTGTATTTACTCATTTATATTTTCCCTAAAAACAAATACGAACTTTCCGAACACAATAAAAAACAATAACACGAAATTTATTTGGGAACATTGTACTCATTATTTTATTTCCCTTTTGTGACAAAAAAAAAAAAAATGACAGCACAAGATTTTGTAAAAGTGTGTATTACCGCTTATATATCTAGCGTATCTTCCCATGTTCCTAGAAATCTTCCATTGTTAAAAATACATTCAAATATCTAATACTCTTTAAATTATTGCCTAGGTAGAATAAAAATGGTTATTTGTTCCCAAATAAAGAAACACATCAAACTTTATCAACATAATAATATTATTCTTAGAAATTTTTAAATTTTTACAAATACAGTATAACTTTACCTATACAAAAATATCCAAGATTTATATATAACCAATCTACATTAAAATAATAAAGAGTATCGAGCATTGCAAAACATGAAATTAAATATTGAATCAAATATTAATTTTAATGATATAAAGACACTTAAATAAAAATTTTACAGTTAAAATTTAATTTTTTTTACTTATATTATGCTAGATTTGAATCTCATGTATACATTCTCACAATTATGAAAAATTATATATATATATATATATATATATATATATATATAATCATAACAGTTAAAAAATAAAAGGTAATAATACAGAAAATTTAACAAAAAATACATGTCTACATATAACATAAATAAATTAATTAATTAAAATTTAAAAAGCAAAGAAATATTTTTCATAAAATGCTTTATTCATTTATTGATTATTTAGTGAAATAATTGTGATAAGAATTAATTCGTTTACTGAATAATTTTTATAGTAGCTACATAATTTTAAGTTGTATAAGAAATGCAGAAATAAGAAAATTATCGAGCAAATAAAATTAATGAATCATTACTTATCAGTGAAATCATTAAGTGGACGCATTGATACGTACCAATGTTGCTGCTACACCTTTTAACAGTTCCACAGGAATAAGGCAAGGCATAGAATCAATGGATAAGTTATCACCGGATTTGGTTTTAACCGTAATTGCACGTTTTTTTAATGGAGCTAAGTTCAAAATATCCAACAGAGCATGATCACCTACAAAATGATTTTTGAACAATTTTAATGTTCTGAACAATAGTATTTAAAATAACTTCATTTGTAAATTATACAAACAGTTCAAATATCTTGAGAACAATAATTTTTTTAATATTTAAAATAACTCCCCAAAAAATTAATTAATTTTTTTTGATAAAGTTGAAAATGTTTTAACTAGATCAAATTGATGATTATGAAGCAGAAAAATAATTATGTGCTAATATATATATATATATATATATATATATATATATATATATATATATATATATATATATATATATATATAGCATTTAAGTACTACATAAAATAATAAATTAAATTCGCTAACATTTGTACAGAAACTTTAAAGGAAAAAAAATAAATTAAGGAGAACGATTAAAGTTGCATGTAAATGTACCTTTAATTTTGTCATATTATTTTAGAAATAATATAGCAATGAAGTATATAAAACAAAAAATAATTTAGTCATAGGAAATTAAATAACCAATTTTATTAAATCATATGATCAGTTCTATTGGATTAGAAAATGGGTATTAATAGCAAATTTTTTGAAGGAAAAATAAAAGTAAATTTTTTTTCATGATTCATATAAATAAATCTATTTAGCTAAATAAATTTGACAAATAATACTATGAAATAATTTTTCTTACCACGTAAAAGGAAATTATTATTTTTTCAAAAACAATTATTTCTTAAAAGGTAGCTAGAAAATTTACATTTTTAATGGTAAAAATAATATATAACGTAAGCAATAAAAAAGAATGATAACAATAATTAACCGAATTATTTTAATTACGAAATTCTCACCTTTTATAGCTTTCTAGTTATATTTGGCTATTCCAGTATTTTTAATTTAATCATTCATTTTTAAAGATTTATGTGAATGTGTTCGCATGTGTTTGTCAATTAATGATTACTGTCAAACATAAAATATCATCAAATGTCTGCATACAAGATTTTATTCTTTCAGATCCTATTCGGATATTTTATCACATAAACTACGAAACGATTGGAAGTTTAAAAACCTTCTTTTTTCAAAAATCTGTTAACTTATTTAAATCAATTACTTGCCTTTTTGTTATAGCTTTCTACAGTTTTCATTTCGACATTTAGTTGCTTTCTAAGCGAAAAATAATTTAAATTATTCCTTTATTATTTTTTACTTTCAGTATTTAATTTTGTATATTTTAATTAATTTTGGCTAACTTTTTTATGATTCCTTAAACTTTTTTAAAATTTCAAAAGTTTAATTAATTGCTGCTAATACCAATCATCGCCAAACCGCCTGTCGCTAGTAGCTTATGACCACAGGGACATTTCGATAGCTCACATTACGTAACTTCCCTGTCAGCTAATTTGATTCCTCATTTCGTTGAAATTATTTCAAAAATAAGTTTCAACAGCAGACATAATATTTAAATTATTTTCCACTTAAAAAGAGAATTCAGCAAACTCTTCCAATATTTCAAGAAACTTCAGTATGCACAATTAGTCAAATCGTTTTATTATAAAGAATAACGCTGAAGAGTCTCCTATTTGTTTCATGGTTTTGATTTTCAAGAAGACAGTACTGAAATGTTGGAACAGATTGATTTTTAAAAGGATTTGTTCGGAAAATTGCTTACTTCAAACTTTAAAAATATTTAATTACCAGTTACTAAAGTAGAATGCCCAATTTTGTTCCAGGTTTGTTTTAATGTTAAGAGAACATTCAGCTTTATATATCTATATATGGGATTTCTTTCTCTAATATGAAACTTATTAAAATAATTACAGAAAAAAAAACTCTAAGACAGTTGTATTTAAATGGAAACTATAATATGCTTTCCAAATGTTAAAGTTGTTCTTGATTTATTGATAATTATCAACACTCTTTAAAAATAAAAGTTTAATAAAAAAATGCTACTTATATTTTGGGAAAAATATATTTTTGGGTGACCCTTGGCTAAAAATTGACATTTTTTTCCGCCAAGCTTCTTTCCGTGAATATTTGAAGTAACAAAATAGTGTTGAAAAAACGATAGACCAACCAGAAATAAACCATTATCGCTAACAATATTTCGCCAAATTGGGGAGAAATTGAAGGTCATCTTAAAGTATAGATCACCCTATATTTCATATTTATTACTAACTTCACAGTTCTTTCCTTATGTGAAATTCAGGTTGTTTTTTTTGTTATATGTATTAATTAAAATCGATTTTATATATATTTTTAGAAACACAAGTTTATAGGATATAATAGCTTTTTTTTTAAAGTAATAGTTCTTTTTGTTAGTGTCTCACAGTAAGATTTAAAAATGGTGCGATTGTTCTGCAACATTTTAATTTGGTGACCATTCCTTTAGACCATTAAAAATATTTAAATAATAACATTTTAATTTCTTTAAGAATCATGAGTATTTGAAACCAATTATAAAACGGCCCTTTTCATTTTGTTGATTCATTAATTATGATTTAAGTATTCGTAAACAGCTGATACAAGAAATTGAATTTATTCTTATATGTTATTGGAGTTAATATTTTCTGAATAAATGAATACCAGAGCAATATAACTTATTCTTTCTTCTAGTCTTATTAGTTGACATTAATTATTCTGTATTTAAAATTGCTCTTTAAATAGTAGTAGTTGTTTTTCTAATTAGGTAATTTTTTTTGTCTTGTGTCAGGTAGGTTGACAATATGGGGTGTGCTGCTCCACTTTTCATACTGAACCATATTTGGTGTGGAGTCCGACTTCCTCAGTACACACATGCCATAGGGATCCGTTTATAGGATAGGCAACCGTTCACATCTCTCATTCACACAAGGAAAGGACAAAGACAGGATAGATAGAGCGAGAAAGTACATCCATGCCGGAACCGGGATTCAAACCCAGGACCTCCCTATCCGCAGTCAGGCACTCTGACCACTGGACAGGGCGGTCTGCCAGGTAGTTTTGTTAAAAAGATGAGTAAATCGGAATAGAAAGGAATACCTTATATTCTGAGTGAACCGTAACTTATATATTCTTAATTTAAAAAAAAAAAAAAATAGATCCCTGTTTAACTATCCTACGTGTGCAAAAAATGAATGTTGAGCGAAAACAAACCAATATTAAATTAAAAAGTAACATATTGCATGTAAATTTATATAAATCTTTCTGTTTACAATTAGAGGGAAAGAAAGTGAGAACGATAGTAAGTAAAAAACTTCTGTAATTAAAATAGAGACCATATATTTGCTTATTTTGGCTTACAAATCAAATGATATCAAACAAAGAAATCTTCTAAGTTTTGGAATTAAAAATCTAAAACTTTTTTGAGATTCAACGCTTCTTTGATTTAAGTTTTCTATACTTAGATTTAAATCTAATATCTTTTTTATTGTAAAAATAATGAAAAGAAATTAAATTATTCGGGAATTGTTAACTAATTCATAAGCAATTGCTTTTTTTTAATGAAAATTTGCAATGTAGCTAATTAAAATTTCTTAAAGATTTCTAGATAAAAATATTTTTACATACAAAACGGTTCTAATTTATATTTGCTACGTTTCTTAAAGCTCAGTGTAAACTTAGAATAGAGAAGCATAAAATTTCGGAAGTAAAAATCCCACATAAACATTGCTGGAAATTGATAGATAGGTGTTGAGAGTGAATTCTTACTCTTGTTTACGAGGTTTCTTCATTAGGACTCTGAATGAATACGATCATTAGCATTGCCAAAACGAAACTGAATAGTTGAATAATTCATTTGAATATCTTAGTTTTCAGCTAAAGATACACCATATCACTAAACACTTTTTGATGTGCATCAATTCATGCGTGACTGTATAACCCCAAAGTTCAACGTTATATTAAAAATTTGGGCAATTTTTTGAAATAACATAATTATGTTTGTGTCTATTATTCTACTCTTTTTATGTGTTGTCTTAGTGTCTAAACTAATATTCGAGAGTCTTAGCTTTTGTTGATGGCTTTTCTAGTTACATATTTTCCAATGTGATTCTTATCTATGTTTTTCGTTCTTATATAAAGGAATAGTAAAAATTTTCTAAATTTATATGAGTTTACTTTTTTTTTTCATAAAATAAAAACTATTTTTCAAATTATGACCTTACCAGTAGGACTATCAATTTCTTGAACTTTTCGATCACCAGTGAAAACTGCATAGCCAGTGACTGGAGCACCATTTGATGTTCCTCTGTTGTTGATTGTAACGGGAAGCCATGTCACAAGCAAAGTGCCATCTTGGGGTCCAGGCTCAACTTGGACATCAAGGGGTGGTTCAGGAAGCCCTAAAATAATAATAAAGATATCATTACTTTTTTTTTTTTTTTGTCCAAAATGTATTTTTTAATCAACATTTCCTATTATAACACATCGACTAAATTATTTTACTGTCTGTGAATTCGTTCTTGTAAAAATATTTGGGAACATTTAAAGCAAAAGGGGAAGCTTTGAATTTTGTCAAACAACAGGATTAAACATAAACACATTCTAATGTTGGTATTAAATGACACAATGTAAGTTATAATGGTTTACCATCTCATGCAAACATCAAGGCTAGTATAAATATATATTTTGAAGCGCATTATTTACATTCAACAGGTATGGTTCAAACAAAAAGCACATCGATGCAAATAATGAGATGGAACATATAAAGCAAATGCATTAATATTTTATTATGTTTTAGATTCAATAATTATTCTTTTTTTAATACATACAGTTAAGGTATCCAAAGGCATATTAGAGGTTTCTAACCTTCAAAAATATTTTTTGTAGTTAAGACAAATTATAATTAAGATAAAAATTGAATTGAATTCCATGCTTCCTCTTTATAACTAGGTTGAAAATTGATATTATTTTTAATCGAAAAAATTAATGTGAAAACTTTTAGATTACATATTTTTATTTAAGTAACTTTAACACGCATTTGGTATCATTATTATTTATTTTATAGATACCTCTCAACCCTTCAAATTATGTGTCTTTAGTTTAGATGTCAAATTAATTCATTCACATGAAGATAATTCTATTTTAACACCAGTTTTCCAAAAGTATTAATAATTATGAATATAATATATACAGACAATATTTTCCAAATGAATTTTTAATGTATATCAGATATTAGTTTATTAGTATTAATTTATAAATAAAAGTATTCTTAAATGATTAAATTTGTTACGAATTATGATAAAAAGGCATTGTAAAATTGGTATGATTAGTTTAAAAATATGGTTAGAAATATGAAGATTTCTTTTGAATAAATGCCTAATTTTTATGAAAAGAACATATAAAGCACATAAACAGCCAGACTTATCTGCAAGCATGTCTTCATATTAAGTATACAGGCAGCCGGTATGCTGTTTGCATATCTACGGCACAAGAAACATCACAATAGTAACTTTTTGTGTGATATTTTTGCTCCACGGAGCTGGTATGTTTTACTGTGGATCGACATAAAGTGATACCTCTTCATTACCATAGATGTGCAGCCTCAGCAAAAGCAGGGATTGTTAGTGCTCGAAGAAGATTACTCAGAAGAATCACATAGAGAAGGTAAAAAATTAACCTTTACAACCTTTGGGGAGAGTTTTAAACTCGATGGCCGACGTCAGGAGCCCGATTTTTTTCGGATTGTCATGGTTGAAGAAGAGACGTGCCGGACGTGCACGAACTGACACTCGATACGTCGTGTTTGGGGCGAGGCCTAGAAATTAAACATATAATGTTAAACATCATAAATTGTAAATCAATTTTAAAAAGGAGATATTGGTATATACCTTTATAAAATAACATTTTAAGCAATTATTTCGCAAATAAAAATTTCTAATTTTTCAACATTTAGTACCTATGAGTAAATTATGCATTCTTGTACTATAATGATTAAACATAAAAAAATGTTCATGTGAGAGAGTCTAGCACACAACACAAAGGATAATGTTTTATTTATGGGCAAATGTAGGCATTAAATCGGATCATAGAAACATAAAACGGTTATATTTTTAAAAAATATTTTATGCACAGTTTCTATTTTATTGCAATTATATTTTATGTGCAGCCAATTAAAAAACTTTTCTGGAAGCCATTTTGAATGGTAAACTTACAAAGAAAGCGAAACTTGAATTTCTTTATGTAAAAATGTTTTGTTTGTTTAATAGAATTTACATGTTTGAATGTTATTGATATGTTTTTTTTAATGGAAAAAATATGAAAAAATAACATCTGAAAATTAATTCTAAAATAAATTGAATATCAGATCTAACAAACAACACAGAATTTTATTAATCTTTCGCTTGTTTTCAGTTCACTAAAAGAACTAAGATTTATTCAAAGAACACGCATTTCTTTGATAAAAAATGCTAACTTATGCTTCAATAAGAACAGGATTCATGAAGCTAAAACACAAATAAAATGTTTTATTAACAGTAAAGATCTGCAAAGAATTGTTTCCGTCAAAAAATTATATTTGTGTTATAAATAAAGTCAATTATGAGAAATTTAATAAAACAATTTTTTTTGAGATGAAAAATCAACGAAAATGTTGTCGCCTCTATCGAAACTAAAATTTTCTTAAAGAACATCAAATGCAAAGGTCAGGTCAAATTGCTTTTAATATTCAAATGCTTTTCAAGAGCACAAGATAAAATACAACTATGCAAAACATTGAAAAATATGCACAAACCATCAATATTGTGAACACATAGCGAAACGAAATGAAAGTTAAATAAATAAAAATTTTTCTTTATTTGTGTGTGGTAAAATTAAATGATCAAATCAAAATGAAAAAATCTAATTAAAATCAATGTGGTAAAATCAAATGATTTCATGAACTATTTTGAAAGCATATAAATAAAATTTGTGAATTATGAAAAGTGAAAATTTTTCAAAATTTAGCAGATTTGCATGTAATTATAATTTTATGGACATCATTAACAATATTAAATAAATTTGAATAAAAAGACTTACCAGAAATTGGATGCCGGAAGACACCAGGCTTTAAAGTCTTAACTTCAACGCTGTTAATAGCAACAACATGTTGGAAATTACTGTTGCTGGGTAGCCAACTAATTACTGCTGATGTAGAAGTGACGTTTAGGGCTTTTACACAAACTGGAGCTAAAGGTATATCTGCGAATAATACAAAGTAATTGGAGGGATTATTTTCAATGGTATCTCTTTATTATTAGAAATGTCTGTTCCTGAATATTTCTCAATTCAGAAATTATTAATATATCTACGAGTACCTTTTCCTATTACGATTGTACATGCTGCATCTCTCGAATGACGACCTGTTGAGCTCACAGATCTTACACTTATTCTATGGGGCTATAGTTAAAGAGAATAAAGAAAAAAAAAGCTTTTAAACATTAACACATAATTTTATGATTCAAAGCACAATTGTTAAAAGTTTTATATTGTAAAACAATTGTATTTTTTCTTAGTTGTTCAGTTTGAATAAAGTGTAAAAAATTGAAATTTCTAACTGATACTCAAATGCATCAATTATGCATTAAGATATTTCCTTAACGATGAAATTCATTATTATTTTATTATTAATAAACAATAATAATTGTTTCATAAATATACTTTGATTAATATATTTTATAAATATGACTGAGAGCCTTTAAAAGAGACAGAGAAAAAAATTTAATCAAAATAATCATATAATTGAGGTCAAAGAACGAAAAATACAAATTTAGGAAGAAAAAAAAACATTAGCAAAATATTATACAAATAGATATATATGTGTGTGTGTTTTATGATTGGAAAAGATAGAAGCAATACTTTTAACTATGGCTCAAAGCAACAAACGACGGTTTTTAATATTTAGTCATTTTAGGGAAACTGACTACTGCGAGTTTATCGCAAGAAAAAAAGGAAAACATTTTTAAGGTATCCGAACACGTTTGGTGCACTAGTTTTGAAATAGATTGCATATATACATTGTAACCATTTTTTTCTTATTTAGTTTTATAAACCATAAATATTGAGCTATTAATATTTGATATATGCCAATATTATTTTTCAGAAATGTCAAATATGTATACAATTTTAAGCATTTAAAAAAAAATTTAAAGAATGCTACATCAAAGACTATTAAGCAGATTTGAAAAAAAAGTTAATACCAAATAATCTATATGTTGTTATCTAGAGCATGCATTAAAATTTTAAGTTCTTGTTAAAAATTGAAAAAATTAGGGCCAGTTGAATATTTGTACTGAAATTTTAGCCAAATTTTCTATATCATTATTCGAATAATAGGCCATAATTTGGGAAATATTTAAATGATAAAAATTATTTTAGTACATTTTCTAGAAAACAATATACAGATTAAGCTCATCAAATTTCATATAGTGATATTATGAGAATATTTTGAATTATCATTTTTGAAGCGAGCAAATTATAAGCAAAAACCAGATATGAGAATATCGCTTTTAAAGATTAAAGTATTGTGTCTTTAAAAGAAATTCTCATATTTTTACTGATTAATTTTTATTTGATTTGATAACTGATTTCCGGAAAAGTAATTATTTTATATATCTTTAAAAGCTTAATAAATTTAAATTTGAAAATTAAACACTGTTGAAACTAATTTTTTAGCATCATTCTGGCTCTTTGAACGTCCACTTCCCGTGCTTTAAATGTCCATTTCTGGTTTCCTAATCTGCGAAATCCTTCAGATCTTGGAATCTAGTTAACGCCGAGACAAAAACAAACATGTTTAGAAAAGCTAATTAAATTCCTTATTTAAAGAAAGAATAAAAAAAAAAAACTATTATCATTTTTGGTCGAAATTGACGTTTTCAACGTGAACATAACCCTAGTAGTCTGATAACAGGAATGATAATATCTTATCAATTAGAAGAATACTCCTTAAACAATCTTAAACTGCAGAAAAAAGTGAAACTTTACCTGGTTGCAATCTACACCTTCTACTAAAGTTCGTGTTTTCTCGATTGCACGGATTGTAGCTTTAGGTACTCCATCCACATACACGTGATAGGCTTCAGCTGTTCCCCTGGGTGCATCCGGGGGACACCAACCAATGAGGATGCTTTTATTAAATTGTCTCTCTAAAACAAGTCTGGTCGGTGGAGGAACTAAAAGAAACACGTATTTTTCAGTTTTCCAGTGAAAAATAGGTTTTGAAAAAGAAATTTTATTTTTAATTATATGATATGAATAATAGGGAGAAAATTACCTGGGCCTTCATCCCTTTCCAAGTCAGTTAGTTCATCTTCTTCAAAGTCGTCAATATCTTCTAAGTCAATGTAATCATTCATTCGATGAAAATCTTCTGTAATTTGAAAAAAAGTTTTTGTAAAATGTATTGAACGATTGAAAATTCATGTTTTATTGTTAAAATTAAAAAATTATCGAATATAATATGTTGATAAAATGTATATTTCGAGCCGATGATTTTAAAATTGTGTACACAGTTATTTGTTTTAAAAATTACTCAAATATATTAATAATATAAAATAGTACATTAATTACTAATCCGTTGATAAACCAGTGTTTCCTGTTATATATATATATATTTTTAGATTTTTTAGGTATAAAATAGATTTCTCTCAAGTATGAAATGAATATATTTGAAATTATCTCATACTTTTTCTCGCAAGATGTAAATTTATAAAAAATTCAAGTTTTTAGGCTATAAAAAAATTATTGAAAATGAACTATTGATTTCTAATAATGTCAATCATTTAAAAGAAATCAAAATTTAAATTTAGAACACAAAACTCTAGAAATTCAATTTTTTAGAAATAAATTTTCTAAAATTTAATCAAGTTTTAAAATTAAAGAAATTCTACATTTATTTAAAAATATTTGTTATAGCTTTACGATTGATTCATGGTTTGTATTCAATTGAGATTGACCCATAAAAAACAAAATTTGGAATATTGGGAAGGGAAACTAGATTTCTTATTTTAGATTTCGTGACATAAATTTCAGTTTAGTATACTTCTTTCATCTTGCTTAGTATTTTTATAAATATATTTTATATTGTTTGATTCAGAAATAAAAAATAGGTATGCATATTTTCAACTAGTGCTTTATTTTTATAAATAAATTATGATATATATGTATACTGTGATTATTTTACATATCTGTTATCATAGTAACTTAAAAATTAAAAAAAAAATAAGTTAAAGATTTGTGAATAATTAGCTATTTTACAAAAATGATTAAGAAACAAAAACACGTGGGAATATAGAGCATTTAAAAAATGTAAAATATTTGAAATAAAATAGTGTAATTATGTAAAATTCTGAACTCAATATATATCTTCATAAAAACCTTTTGACTTATATTTTAAAGTTTTTAATATGCAATCAGAATTTTTGATAACGATTTTAAAAATAAAAATTATTTTGCACTTATACAAAACTTATTTTATAAAGATTAGTGCGCTTTATTTAATTTATTATTAAAATACTAAATTATCAAATAGAAGATGATTCGAAATTGCAATAAAATAAGTTCTGATAATCTTTTTATTGCAAAACTTTTCAAAAATAAACGACATTTACAAAAGATATCACACAGAAAAATTACAACGAATTTGTTATTTGTAGACCTTTGATTTGAAGGGGGAAAATGAGATAGTAACAAAGTATAATTTAATAAATAAAATATTTATTTAAATTTTACAAATATCTCTTTAATGGTTCATTACGAAAGCTTAATTCATTAAACCTTTATATATTAAATTAGTAAGAAAAATATTTTTTGTTATTTCATCATGCATTAATTCTTAGCAGTAAAAGCAAATAAATCTTACATAAAATTTTTATATTAATACCGGATGAAATTCCAGAAAGGTAAAATACATGGCACTTTTATTATTAATAGTATTGTTTTTCGTTTCTTCAAATAAAATTTTCATTTTGAAATAAGTTTAACATGATACATAAAAAAGTCTTCATTAACCTAATTTTAATAGTATAGAGTGCAGCTCTTTTTGCCGCATCAGCTTTCTTCCACTATGACCTTTCATTCTAACATCTCTTCGGACGTCTACCTAACGTGTAAACAATTCTTTAAAAATGCCACAGTTAGTTCATTTTAGTTTCATATCTTTTATTTACATGACCGCTTTTATGGAGAATTCATCAAATGCTAATGAAAGAAGAGATATATATACATTACCCGTTGTGATTTTCGATTCCACTCGGCAAAACATTTGGGGATCATCTCCAGCTAGATCTCCTTCCCCGTCACGGAATATCAATGTACTGCCATCGTCAGAATCTCTGGTTCCATACAATACCTGGGACTGGAATTCGTAAAGTTCTTCGCCTTATTAGATAAAAAAAGATATGTAAATACATTTAAATTGATTATACGCATAGTTATTTTTGTTTTGATTTCTACTGACCTGTTAATTTTTCTACAAAATTAGATGGCACCAACCCTTTCCGTCCATCTATGAGTTCTCCATTGAAAAATCCATCCTAAATTTGTGAATAAAATTATTATGAATTAAATTTGATTCCACTATAGTAGCAAAATAATTGTAAGTTATAAAGTAATATAAAAAAGCTTTAACATTTTGGAAGAAATCTAATCAATAATTTGTATCCATAGAGAATCTGTTACAAGTGCCCTATAATCATGATTCCTAATTCTGAATTTTTTTGGCGATGAAGAAATGTTGCCAAGATGACGTATCGTGACGTGCGCAATAAATATTAGGCTTACCAAAATAGAATTTTTTGCATAATTCTTATAAGTCTCCATATGTATGATGTAACAAAGATAAGTTGCCAGATACATAAGAAAATCCGCCAAAAAATCGCCAATCTCAGAATTTGACGTCATGGATTATACGGCACCTGTGCCGAGAATCTCATACAAAGTAATAAAATAGCCATAAATAAACTGAAGGAGACATTAAAATAAAATACGTAAATTACAAATTAAGATTTAATTTTTTTAATATTATGGTATTCTTATCACAATAGAATTCAAATAATAACCCATTGTTTTAGTTATCAATGCTTGAATGATATTTCAAGGTAGAGTTCATTAACCGATAGTGTTTGCTAAGCAAGTTATATAGGCTTTGGATCTGGAGAATCAACAGATTAATCAACTTAACAGATCAGATGAATATTCTATATCTGTTAAGCATAGACATATGCATTTTTTACATTCTACAATGAATGGACAATAAATTCTAAAGATGTTTCTTCATGGATACAAGTGCTTCCTCAAAAGGTACATAGAACAAATTAATAATGCTTTCATTGCCTATTTTTAAACTAATATTTTTTACATGTTTTTAAAAGTTTACACTGCAATTTATAGTACTTCATAACAATTTATATGGTTTCAAGTTAAGATCTTTATTTGAAATTACAATAGATGACTTCTGGTAGCTTTTTTAGGTTAACATGATATGCGTTTTTTAGGCCAGAATAAATGAAACTAGAATTTGATAACAAATTTAAATTTCTGACTTTCATTTGTAGGAACCTATTATTCTCAACTTGACTACTAATGAATACTTCACAACAAAAATTCATTTCTTATGTGCGTGTCCACCCGGAAGTTACACATACGATGTTATGTCATAATAATCCAAACATTCGATTTTTGATTATTACACATGCAAGCAATGATTTCCAACATAAAAAATAAATGGAGATGTAGGGATAACATTGAATAGAGCATCATAAAGTTCTTACTTCATGTTTTAACACAATTTAGCAGATAAACAGCTGTATTTTATCGGTATTGTTTTGTGGCTAATTAAATATTATTTATTCTATACATTCTTTAAGAAGTTAATTACATGATTGAGTGAAAGAAAAAAGATAATCGTATTGTTTGCGCGCGTTTAGTATTGGCTGTACATCGTTATGCACATTTACAATATTTATTTTTGTTTCTTAACTGAAATGTTATTAATGTGAATTAATTTTGTTTTTTCTTTTGTTGTCTTATTCCTTAGTATGGAAATGATATTAGTGCATTTTTTTTGCTAATGTTTGGTTTTGTAACATTACTGATTTGTAGTTTAGCATAGATCTAAACAACAAATCAGTAATGTAACATTATTGATTTGTGGTTTAGATCTATGCTTAAATACTACAATTGAATTATTTTTAAACCAGTGATAAATTTGAAGAAATAATTTTCCACTCCATTTGTAATATGTAACAAGGATTTCAGATACAGAAGGCACATTTTAACAGTTAAAAATTCAAAATAAAGTCGACTAATGAGATATCATCTGGGTTCGATTAAAATATTTTAATTTCAAAATTAAAATCACATACATTCAATGTGAAATTACAGGTTGGACATAGAAGAGTATGTATAAAAGCAGTATAGAGGCTAAATATATATGAATGTAGTGTACACTGTAGGCAAGTTTTCACATACCTCAAAGAATCTGAGTCTTTTTAAGTTTTGGAGACAAATACACCCAAATATTAAAATATTTTAATTTTATCAAAACTCATTATATTATTTACTTTATAATAAATTTTAATGAATATGAATACTCATAAGAATAATAACACGAACTAAAATAAAAGAATAATTATAAAATTTTACATGTAGTAAATAATATTATAATGTAATACTGATTATTATTCATATAATAAAAGTAAATTAACTGTGAAAATAAAACCTTTAATAATTAATGCATATAATTAATGAAATAATTGTTTCGTTTATAATACAAAAAAAAATGAATATTGTTTCGTTGAGAGATTTGCTGACCTCATCCATTTCGCCGAATATGAGCACATAATCTCCAGCAGTCAATTTCAATTCTGCCTCTGGGTTTTCATTGGGACTTTGTTTTATAGGGTCGTAACTATAGCGAGCTATGTACACTTTGCAGTGTCCCCTGTGAGGTAAGTCGATGTAATCGATTTCTTCGTACATGTCTTCCGATTTCGCAGTGACTGCCGGAGTAGTGGCGTACGGCGTACCGCTGGGAAGGGCCGGCAAAGACGAATTGTAGGTTGTCCCTGAGTGTCCCACATGCATGCCGGATAGAGAAGAAGTGCCCGTCAACGGGGTACTGCTTCTGCTGCCAGGGGGTGTTGCTGAAAATGGTCTTCTACTACCTAAAATGAAAGATCGAAAGTTTTAACATTGTTCTTTTTTACAGTTTATCAATGTATATTTGAATATATTTATTTACATTGAATTTATGACAATAATGCATGGACTATGAAATTTTATTAAATTAATAATTTAATTATTTTTCTAAAAATAGCGTTAAATTCTTAAAACAATTTATTATATAAGTTTGGTTGAAATAGTCGTTATTGAAATTATAGGTTAACTTATAAAAGTTAATGTTATATGTATTCAAATAAAAATACTTAAAAAAAATTTTAACTTACTAATAGTTGCTCGTTTTCTATCAAGTTCTGCTAATATTTTGTTGTCTTGCTCCAATTTTTGCATTAGTACATCAAGCTCTTTCATTGTCACGGAAGATTCTAAAAGAAAAATGCTTTTAATATTTTGAAAATTAGCAGTAGAATATAAAAAATGAAATTCTTGCAAGCCTTTTGTTTTCATAATTTTCTTTTAAAAATATCTAATTTCTACAAAAATATAGGCATATACTCTTCTTGCTCGAAATATAAATTATTATTTTTAAAGGTCTTTAAAGAAATTATTAAGTAAAGGAAAATTGTTTATGAATAAAAATAATGAAAGTTAAAGACAAATTTTCATTAGTGCCCTTCTAAATAATCAAATTTTATTAGCAAATATAATCATGATATGAGAAAGATATTCTTGTTTACTTACATTTCATTTTTTTTTAGTAAATATTTAATTATTTTTTACAAAAACTGGTATTTTTACAAGTCAAAAATCAATGTTATGTCATTATGAAAAAAATATTTGCCAAAATTTTAAATACAGAATAATAAAAATTTCAAACTGCAATATGCACATATTTTCTTAACAGATTTTTCAAAAGCCCAGTACCAATTATCTAAGACTATAATATGAGAATTTCAATGTAATATTTAATAAATAATAGTTTTTAAATGTAAAATTTAAAAATATTTTATATTATAAATACATGCATAAATTAAGACTAATTATTTAACTCTACTTAAATAAAAGGGTGAAATGTCATAAAATACATGCTATAATTGCTAATATATTGCACAGCATATTTTTTTAAAAAAAGTTACAAAAGGTTGTTGAAATATTTAAAGTCATATTTTACTAAAAATAGCTTTTTGTTTAAAATTTTGTTTTATTAAAACTTTATTAATTTTCATACAGATTACTTTACAATGAATAATATTTAATTAAAATACAAATATATTTTGGAATTTATCTGACGAAAGATTATGTAAAAATTATATACATGTAACATATTAGCAAAAATCCATATACATTCATTTCACCAAACATATTTGTGTTCTAGAGAAAAAGATACGGAATTAATTGCAAAGAGAAGATTGATTATTAATTTAAATATAAAAATGAGTTTTAATTTCAGCGTGAAGCAAATTTATATCAAAATATCTGGTTGAATTATATTTTATCGGAATAAAACAATAAATTAAGGAATAGTTGTTAGAAATCACAAAATTGTCAAAATTTCTTGGAAGGGAGAAAAGTCTTATTTAAACGTATGAAATGAGTTTATGCCAACAGCAATAGAACACAGCAATCAATCAATTTATATCTAAATAAAATTGAAATATTATTATAATTTTCTAAATATTTTACTGTGATCTAAGTTATTTCTTATTCCCACAAATAAAATAAGTACTACAAGAACCAGTAACCAAATTAAAGAGTTCCTATATTGCTACAATCTACAAATATATTTTCTCAAATCATAAACGTTTATCAAAAGGAAAGAGAATGACTGCATGCTGATCTGGCTCTATGTGTTACACTGAAAATAATTCAAAGTACATAAAAGCTGATATAAATTAAAAGCTCAGCATACGCACTACTGCCACTAGCTAAACTTGAGAGCAAAAGTGCCGCTAGTGGCTTATTAGCATCGTTAAATACTTACGCCATTTACCCTTGTTCAGCTTCCAATACGTTTGTTTGCTTCTCCCAGATTCAAATAATAATTGGTCAAGGGAAGTTGAAGAAAAAGAAGATTCTGTCCAAACATTTATTATTATGAGGAAAATATAATTCCAAATTAAACATCTAATTAAATTGATTTTTTAAGCTTCTATTGAAAATGTTTTTAAACTTAAACTAGGTGAAATAGTTTTAGTAAAAAAGTATGAAATAGACTCCTTTCAAATAAGTATTAAATAAATTCTTTTAAAAATATTATTTCAGTTTATGAAACTTTTGGTTACCAAGAAATTGTATTTCTCACAAATGTATAAATTGAACAAAGGTTTTATTTTGAAATCTTTTAATTGGATGCATGTAATATGCAAAGATGTGCAATAACTATTCAAAATAAAATTCAGGAAAACTTTAACCAATTAAATATTATAAACATTTCGTTTTGTTTAGTCATTTATATTAATATTTCAATTAATTGTTAAAAGCACAGAATCATAGGACAAATGTTTTAACATGATAAACCTAAATAATATAATTTTTTAAACCTATTAATAAACCTAAATAGGATAAATTTTTAATGTTTTTTACAGTTGATGTGTGATTTCACTCGGTTCACACTTTAACCCATAGTTAATCCGGCTCTGTTTCACTGCAGCTTATGAAAGAAAATTATTTGCATTATTATCGTAAATGATAAGCATTTTGTTATTATTGCCAAATATTGTTTTTGCATTTTTTGTATTTTTCTCTCGATATTATAAAATTAGTCACAATTATATTATCTAAATAATCCTGACAGTTACATTTTTAAGCATTATGTGTGTTGATAGGGATTTCATCAGTACATTATGTAAAAAATATGTCATGTATCCTTAATGTACAAACTTAGGAAGATGCATTGTTCAATTATATTTAAATCTAATAAATTCAATTATATATATTTAATTATATTCAATTATATTTCATTATATTAATTATATGTTTAGTTATATTCAAATATCTATTATAGCAACTTCATTTTTGTAGCATATTATTAATATAAAATAGTATGTCACAAAATAAATTTATTAATAATTTGTCAAATAAATGAAATAATTTATTTACAAATAATTTAAAAAATGTGAAAGATGAAATTTAATAAAAGTAAGACCGATAAAATAGACTATATGAATATATTATTTACAAAGTGTTAGTGAAAAATATTATTCCATTTGCTTATTGGATTAATGAATCAAAATTTAATTATTTAGAACAAAAGATAGGTTAAATTTAAATTATGCGCTTTTCCATTAATGAAAAGTAAATTATTTGAGATATTTTAAGCAATCATACTGAACAATTTTACTTCAGAAAAGTGTTTTAGCAATTAAATCTATTTCTTGAGTGAATGCAAGTTGAAATTGCTAAATTTATAAACTAAGAATATTTATGAAATCCTTATTAAAAAGTATTTTTGAACTAATATTTACGAGTTTACATTAATATGGTTTTTCCTATTAAAAGTTAGAGAATTTTTAAAATTCAAAATCGAGCCATTTTGTTAATTTATATTCAATATACTTACTCATATTACTCATGCCATATCTGTAACTTGAACCTTCAGATAATTTTTGGTCCTCTAATTGTGCTCTTAATCTGTCCAGATTAGATGATGAGACTGGTGAATCTAGAAAAATGCCAATTTATAAAAAGAAAAAATAATTTAAAATACTAAAAAAATATAGGAAATTGCTTAGTAATATTAAAATAAGCATTTAATTACATTTGAGACAAATAATATTTATCTGATAAATAAAATTAAGTACAATTAGGAATAAAAAAAATGCTGATATGTTTTTTTTTAGTTATTGTAAATGATTAATTTGAAACAATATCAAAACATAATTCTGTGATAATTGATAATATACTTTCTTTAGTTCTGTGATAATTGATTTTGATAGAAACTATGGCACTTATAATTTTTTTTTAATATTAACAGATTTAATTTGTTTGTGTAATTCGTACTTACCGACTGTTGCACGTGACTTTTCTAACTCTGACAGTACCTTATTATCTTGTTCGATTCGAGCTAAGATTCTATCGATTTCAGATGAAGCTGAGTTGAAAACGTTTGATGAAACTGGTGAAGATGAAGACATCGTTGTTCCAGGAGATATTATATTTGTACCTGGAATAATTTATTCACAAATATTAGTTTTTATATTTATTTAAAATAATTTTTATACTGGAACTAAAGTTTAAAAAATAAGTGTAATCTAAGAATTTCTTAGAAGTAAGGATGCATAAAATTTCTGTGAAATATATATTCATTTTGATGAAACATAAACACTTTAAAATAATTTATTTATGTTGTAATTTACTATCTAAAATAAAAAAAGCCTAGTTAAAAAAGAGCTGCTTTACTATGATAAGTAAATCAGAAGATAATAAAATTATACAGATACAAATATGGCTTAAATTCACATTAAAACTTTTATTTTGATTTTATCTTTGAATTTAATTAAAAATTGTATATATTTTGACATTTCTAATTTTTTTAATATTTTGTATATTAAGTATAAGTTATAATCTGAGATCATAAGTTTTTAATGTTGAATCAATTAAAAGAAAAGTAATTCATATTTTATAATGTATGTAAAGGTAATTAATGTAAACATATCATGGATTTAAACTTAAAATACATAGAAAAAGTAAAAATTTTATATTTAGTTAATTAATTAAATCGAAACATTATGGATATTTTGTAAGAAAGTTGAGCATTTTATTTTGACATTGTATTATATATAGATGAATAATTTAACATCTTCGTCAGTCGTTTGGAGAATAAGTCACAATAATAATAACATAATTTAATATCTCTAAGACTTTCCAAGATATTTGTACTTCCTTCACGAAATGCCTCCCGAAAATTTTTTAAGATATTAAAACTATGAAATTTCTTTTATAATGAAAAATAAAGATATATCTTACAAAAGAAATTAGAAAAACAAATTTTCATATTTAAATAATTTGTTAGTATGTTGAAGTTTTCTGTTAAAAACAATGATTTTAATTACTTACCTGGACTAGTAATTGAATTAAATGTTACACTTGGAATATTTAAATTTTTGGATGTAGAATTTTCTAATACTGTTGAATGAGAAGTGGAGGAAGTTGTAGTATAGGCTCGATTAGAACTAAAAATGGTGTCGCTGCCAACTAAATAAAGATCCATTTCTTGATCTAATTTAGAAGCTTCATTAGGTACCTGCAATCAAATAAAATTAAGATTTTAAATCGAAATTCTAAACAAATGCAATTTTAAGCAAAATTATTTATTAATAATGACTTAATCCAATTATTCCATTAGCTTAGGTAATACAAATATGTATATAATATAAATTAAGAATTATTTAATTACGCTATTTTTAAATTTGAAAATTTTGCTAAAAGATGTATAAAGCACTTTATATTCTGTCTATATCGCAATAAAATATTCTTTAAAAATGTCAAGTATATTTTAAAATAAATATTGAAATGCGCATGGATCTTTTTAAGTAAAATTCAAATTTAATTCAAAGTATTTTTTATATTTCTTAAAAGAAATATATATGTGTAAATTTTTATTAGTTCCTTTACAAAAACATTTCGTATAAATTGAAACGTGCTTTGAAAAACGAATAAAATATTTACTTTTGGAAATATTTTATGAAAATACAAATACAATTTTGCCAGATTGAATTCAAATATGTATTTTTCAATATCAGTTTCCCGTTTCCTTCATTGTGAATGTAATAATAAGATATCATATTATAACTGCATTGGTATTCAGTTGATAACACACGATAAAAATAAAAATGTTCGTTGTCCAATAATACAGATGATTTTTCTTGCCTGTTATGAGAATATTTGAAAATAGAAGAATATGATTTGAAATAATATCATGAAATTTGAAACAGTTAATAATCCAAGAAAGTATTTTAGATATTAATATACACAATTAATGAGTGTTAAAATATTCAAAAATGGTATTTATATAAGAAATATTAATATGTAAATACAATAAGAAAATAGAGGAATGCTATTTTATTTCTACAAAATTTTGTTGACTGTTTATCAATAACAGAACTTATAAATTTATTGCATGAAAATAATAATAAGAAACATAACACATCTCTATGAGCTAAGTATTTTATTCTAGATGTCAGGCATATAGAATAGTACTTTTTTCGGTACTACAAAAAGCAGAACGGACAGTAATTTACATAAAGAGATCTCCAATAAATGTGCCATCGTCCCTCAAAAGTAGATTGGTTTACGTATTTTAGAAACAAGAATCAAATAGAATACTTCTAAGCTTGGCTTGCAACCACCACAGGTATTCTTTCACCTGGAAGACATTGGGGCTATGACCTACTTCACCAGTTCAATCAATTTTAGAAAACACGATAATCTTTGATTAGTCATGTTTCTGAAAATGCAAGTTTTCAACCATGAACTATAATATTTAGTTCACTATATAACAGCGGTATTTTTTAAAACAAAAATAGAAATAAAATTCATAAATATAATCTATTCGAAACACTTTTACTCGATGTGAAACCTAATAAATATTAAAAAGTACAAGAAATTATTAAATTAAGTTATGTAAGAATTTTTAGCTAGTAAAATAATATTCCTGAAAAAGTCTCATTATTTTTTTGATACTTATTTAATTTAATTTATTTCAGTCAAAACGAAAAAAAAAGTAAATTAAAGTCTACTCCCTAGATTTCATAGTATCAAAAATTTAGTTAGAAATAAAATTTATAAAGAAATAATTTCTACAAATGTAAATCCACAAAAATATTCAACATAAATTTTTTTTTGATGATTTGCTTATGTACTGAATTGTTATTAATGTGATTACTGAATTGTTATAGTCTGAATTATTAAAAATAAATTTATTTCGAAAACAGTTTAACACTAATTGAGGTTGCGACTATCGAATATTGATAACTTCGAGAAAAGTAGTACATATTATCCAAAAATACACATGATATAAAAAATTCTTTCAAATTTAAGAGAAATTTAATTTATTATTTACTTTCCGAAGATTATGTAACAAAAAAAAGTCCTTCAATCGAAGGTAAGGGACTGTCAAATAATATATGTTCATTTCAAATTATGATTTATATTATTATATAATTTGTATCACAAAATGGCTCAAATTGGAATTCATTGCCAAATTTTTAAAAAAAAGTAAAAGAATTGAAGCTATAGTTCATTAGCTGTTACTATTCAGAATGCATTAATCTCCTATACTGAGAGCACACTAAATGCTAAAGATATTACTTTATGGCTAATAAAGACAAATTGTGCATCAAAGCACACATTAAATAAATTAATACGGCTTACAATACAATTTTTAAAATTTAAATTCTTCCTTATGCGCTTCTGCAAAGTTTTTACTCGAACTGGTAAGCACTTAAGTTACATTAATTAATCACGCCAATTAATCCTGATTCTAATAGAAATATAGAAAACTGATTCAATTATTTGATATGTGTGTGTGTGTGTGTGCGAGTTAAAATACTACATTAATTATCCAAGACTAGAAGAGTTATTTAAGTTATTAGTTAAATGAAAATCCACGCCTGCTTAAAACTAAATAGCCAAAAAAAAAAACGATCAAATCTAGAATAATTGTAAGATCCGAAACGCATAGGATACAAATCTATTGAAATCACATATTAAACTATTAAAAAAGGTTATTTTATTGTTAAAAAATATTTAATTATCATTCAAATTAAATCATTTTTCTAAAAATAATTCTATCACATAGCTAAAAAAATCATTTTATGAAACTGAAATTTCATATATTTATTCTTATTACGAAAAATGCAATTAATTGAAATTTTAATTTCATATAAAAATGCAAGGGAAATTAAATTTAACATAATTACATAAAACAGAGTTGTGGAATGAAAGCTTTATAATTCAAAAATTACATGTAAAATTTAATTCTTAAATTTATCGAAACACAAATTTGCTTCATAGAGGAGTCACGAAACTACATTATGAAAGACGTATAAAAATGAATAAGAGAAATAGGTATAATAAAACTAAACAAATCAATAAAAATAAATATTGTTAGTCTTAAGGTGGTTATGTAAAATGGCAACGTAAAATTACGTTAGTTAAAACGCTGAAAATACCAGGGTTACCAGAAATAAAATTTAATCACCAAATTTTTTGTAGATAGTTAGATAGTACCATATTCTACAATGAAAACAATAATATATATATATATATATATATATGTATATATATATATATAATATATATATACATATATATATTTGTATACACACACATATCATATATATAGCAGAACTAATATAATGTATACAATCACCAGCTTACATCTGCGGAGTGCGATCTACTTGTTCTCCAAGCATGTTTGACCTGAGAGCGCCGTAAAGTCGCCATTTCAAGAGCAATCTCCTCGTGTAAAACATTCTGCAACTCACACTTCTTTTGCAGTTCCCGAACCTTAGACTATAATTAAAAATTGTTTTGTATTAATATACTGATAATGATATAAATCTTGTAGTATAATAAATCACACATAGAATTGTTTAAATTATAATTTGATAAGGACATAATTATATATTAATTATAATATATTAATAATAATATAATTATATATACTATTAATAATAATATAATTTAAAATATAAAATAGAGTTTTTTGGAGTATTTTTACATAAATAAAAAGCCAATTATGTATTACACAATTAAGTACCTCAAGATTTTGTATGGCTTCTTGTGCATGTTGTTTTTCTGTCTTATTACTGTAGTATTTTTGTCGAAATTCTTCTTGTTTTTTGTGTAATTCCGCTGAGGCATCTGCATATTGTTTTTCGAGTTCCTTCCGCTTGTCAGCGGCCTCTTGCATATGCTGTTGGGAATAGATAAATATTCGAATGCATATATATATATATATATATATATATATATATATATATATATATATATATATATTCAAGAAATTTAAAAATCAAGAAAAATGAGGTTAATCGAAAATATTTTTTATGTGGCCCTTTGATAACATAACTAACAGTGATTAACATGGTGTCTATAAAAATGACCAATTAAGAAAATATTTATAAAGAGTGTGTTAAAGAAGTAAAAGAAGAAAATGAAATTTTTACAGGAAAAAATAAGTTTCAAAACTGAATGCACTTAGAGACGTAAAATAAATTATGCAAAACAGACCAGAATATAAAATGTTACAACTGATATATTAAATTATTAAAACTAACATTCATTAAAACATTATTATATTAAATTTAGGTCAACAATGTCACTGATGATATCATTAGTTGAATGTATTTTATTGGTAAATATATCTTTTAAAACACGTCTACCGAGTTTCGTGATTGTCAGTACATAAAACAAACTTAACATATTAAAAAGACGTTTATAAACGGTAGGCGATTTTTGATAACATAGTGTGATTTGAAATGGTCAGAAAAATAAAGACTTTGATATAAAAAGAAAGGGAGATTATTAAAATATGGTTATGAGAATGCTAAAAAAACATTTATTGAAGATTTTATTTAGGTTATATATATATTTGATATATTTTCTTATGGAAGCATATATATATATATATATATATATATATATATATATATATATATATATATATATATATATATATATATATATATATATATATATATATATATATATATGTATATATATATATATATATATGATAGATAATGATGTGAAGAAACTCTGGAAGCATTACCTTGTTAGTTGAATTGTACACAAGATCATTAATCTTCTGCTTTCAGAAATTTGTCTACTGCCATGAAATTTTATAGACACACGATTGCGGTTTAAGTGACATCGCATTAAACATGACTAACAAATTATTCATTTAAGTTATTTGGTCAAAATTTATATTTATTTCAATAAAATGAATGCTTTTTTTTCATTTAATACATTCTAATTGATATTTCTTATTCTTTCAAACGTAGTTCAGTCGAATAGAGGCATAAAACATCAGTGTTTATTCACATGCCCTTTACTAGTCCTTTTTATTGTTAAATTTATCAATGCAAACGTTAGATTATGAACTTTGAAAAATTATATTCCTTTAATTTCTTGAGCACAACATATGTATAATCTAGAAATTAACTTTTGAAGCAATCTGAAAACTTGTTTCAGTTACTGGAAATGCTCATTTATTATTTATTATAATTGTTTATACATATCACTAAATATAAAAATTAAATCACTAAATACTTATCTTTTCAATTTAAAAATTTCAAAGTAAAAGCGGAAGAGGATTACATATTAGTATGAAAAATGCACTCAAATTAAGATAGTTACGTTTTTGTTCAGATTCAAATTTAAATTTAAATGTTTTACTTCAACAAAGATTATTTCATTTGTATCAAAAAACCCTTATTTAAATTACCTAGCAGTTTTAATAATATTGCGATATTCTTTAAATATTAAGCAGAGCTAGGTTCATTACTTAAATTCCAATGCTGATAGTAATAAAAGGAAAGTTTAATTTCCATGGTTCCAAATTTGCATTTAATAGAAAAGGATTTATCAAAATATCTGAACTTTTTCAGAAGTATACTCTTTAAAACCATTTAATTGTCTTGGTTTCTCTAGTGTTAGGAAATAATATGAAATTAATTATAAAAATTAAAGAAACATTTTTAATTTTATAATTAAAAATTTCTTGACTGCCTCTGAGTCCATTTAACTTATTTTAATTTGACAGGATTCACAAGTATTTCTAACTAAAAATTTTTTTAAATTTATATATAAAATTTATTTTATTTCACACAGAGGAATCTAAAATTTTTAATTTTGTCTTAGTATTTATATTTTAATTAGAAATGTAAAAAAATTAGCATATAAAACTATTTTCCGTTCACATCAAATGGTTTTTGTAAATATTCAAACTAAGAAAATTGAAATGGAATGTAGTATTACTGTATTAATATACAATTTGAAGAGAATTGAAATTTTATTTTTATGAATAATTTTGCCAAAGTATATTTAAAAGTAATTTTATTTGATAATAATAACTACGGTGAAATTTTTTTTACTATATATGTTAAATACAATACTTTTGTTGCCTGTAAAATAAGTTACTTTTATAAGAGCCTCCAGATTGTTGGACTTGCTCTTTTGGTATTCTACTTCTGACTTGGCCAGGGTTAACTGACTGGTAGCGTTGTCAAAATTATTCAGGAGTTGTAAACATTCTTTATTCTCCTACAGGAAAGTTTATTAAGACATGAGTATAATTATAAATTTAAAATAAATAAAAATTGAATCAATGAAACATTTAAAATTATGTGAGGAAAATTATTTTTATTCCAAACATAATGCTATATATAATATTTTACATGATGTGTTTTGCATATCTTTATATATGTTTTAAATGCAAATGCAGAAAATATAAAATGCAGGAAATAATCTCTTAGAGGTAATTCATTCACTTTAAAAATATAAATTTAGTCATCATTTGGGTGTGAAAATACTTTTAAGGCACTTTTCTTCTTATTAAACAAAGCTTAGTAAATTATGAAATGTTTAAATTAGATTAAATACTTATTCAGTAATAATCTTAATATTTATTAAAATTATTGAGAAAATGTATTCTTTTCAAATCCCTAGCGATTGGAAATTTTTATTGTATTATAATACAAGTACTTTTAAAAAATTATTAAGAAATTTCTAGTCTTTAGAATAATCTTTCAACACATTTCTTTAGATTAATAATTGTAGATTTTAATTGATCTTTTAACATTTCTTTTTAGAATATGCATAAAATAAATATACAGAATATCATATAAACATTTAAATGCAGCCTCTGAGAAATTTCAAATTTAATGAATGCACAATATATAGGTTAATAAAAACTTTTAATTTTATCTTTGAAGATTAAAATGTAAATACTTAGTACCTCAAGATTGAATAATTGAGGGAGTTTTGAGTTATTTATGCAGTGAAATGTAAGCTTCGCGAATACACGTTTCCAAAAAATGTTTTGACGAAGTAAACTTTTTTATATGTGAGTCTTTCATCTTATCTGTAATATTACCATTGCGCTTCTAAACATATTAAATTTATTTTTCACATGTCCAAATAGTTTTACTATGTTAAATAATTAAAAAAAAACACTTAAATTATTTCAAATATTATAATCTGAAAACTTACTTGATCAAAAAGAAACGGCTTTTCAATTTCACAGAGATCTTTCTTAGTTTGGGTATTAAATAACATAAGCAGCCTGTGCTCCTGATGAAAAATAAATTAAACAGGAAATTATTTAATCGAAAAAATTTTCATCAAATTGACTATTGCAAAAATATAAGTTGCTCATATATCTAAACTGTGATACAATTTTCTGTTTCAGATATCGTATTAAATAATAAACTATTTTAATTTTGCTCTACAAACTTAAATTGTTCTTCAAAAAAGACAAAGATCTAAATTATATCTATAATTTTCAAAGTTCTAGTATATTAAATTATTCTATTTATTATTCATATTAGTTACCATTTATTTTACAAATATATTTGACAAATAAATTGAGTAGACTTTCAACAAAATGACAGATTTGCAAGATTGATTTTGAAAGGTTAAAAGGTACAAGTTTGGTGTTTTAAAATAGTGTTTTTTAGGAGCTAAGTTTGGCAAGAAAGCTTGTGGAACAATAAAATAACTTGGCATACATTATTTTGATATACAATAACATATTGATTAGTCAAATTATCGTTTTATGATTTTTACGATATTGAATTTTAAATAGTAATATAACTTTTTAATATTTATCAACTGCACATTAATAGAATATTATTTATTATTCATGTTTCTACATGTTTTTGTTATGAGTTTGCATTTTTTTTTTTTGCTTCAAATAAAATTTTCAACAGATACTTCATTAGTCCTAAATACATTTCCTGAAAGCGAATTAATACATCATTCATATACAATAATAATTTTAAAACATGTTATTTAATTAAAACCCTTGATTACATTTGTTTTGAACATGATGTTTAGATTATTGTATTTCAGAAATATGTATTTTTCATTTACCAACTATGAATGTTGTTTTTTAAAATTTGCTGTTATGTGGGTATGCACTAGAATTTTATATATATATATATATATATATATATATATATATATATATATATATATATATATATATATATATATATATATATATATATATATATATATATTTCCTATTTTTTTTAAAACTGTGCTTATTAATGTGACCTAACTATTTTCTCTTGAAACCAAATGTTTTCTTACCCATTTAGTTTTTTCATTCGATTGCTTTTATTAATTCTTCATCATTACAAACTTGGTTCACCATGCTTTTCTACTTTTTCATATTCCCAAAAAGCCATTTTATTCCGCATTTATTATTTATGACAAAATTGGAATTTGGCATTTTGTTAAAAAAAAAAAAAAAAAAAAAAAATTGTCATTTTACTCAATTTATGATCAGTTTCATTTTTATTCCTTAAAATTTAATAATATAATAAATTTATAATATTATAACTTTAAATTAAAACAGAATATTTGAGAATTATTTTGAACTAAATTAAATAAAACTAAATGTTTGCTATAATTTCGACTATAATAAATATTTATTTAAAATATGATAATTTATGTAAACAGTTTTAAATTTAAATTAAAATTTTTATCTCACCAAATTGGCGCACAGGTGCTGTTTATCAGTCAGTTCTTGTTTTAACTGTTGGACTTCAAAATCCTTTTTTTGCAAGAGAATTTCCTATTATAAATCAAATATGTGAGTACAATCTGACTACTGAAATTTTATTTAAGCAGTAATAAAAAATGTAACGCAAATAATTCTATTAAAATTAAAATTTATATTAAAATAGATTTAATTTTACTAATGCACATTGAAATTTCAACAAAATAAACAAATATTTAATGTAAAGAAAGATACATGTCATATTTTAAGTAATTATTCTGTTATTTTATTGCTTGAAAATATAATAAATTTTATGATATATTTTCCGTAATATAAATATATTGTAAGTAATGAAATTATTTATTTATGCATGCATAAGCAATGTGCAAAGATTTAGTTTTTTTAAATGTTAGTATAACAATCTTATAAAAGATATTCTTTGAGATATTCTTATAATTAGTATATTTAGGCAAGTACTAACGATCATATAAACTATTCGGTTGCATAGCAATATATATTCTCGTATCATGTTTTTAATTTAATTGGTTGGCATAAGAAGAGCTAAATATGACTATGAGCGCGCAGAACACTGCTGGCTATTTACTTAATGTCCTTGATGTCTCGGAGTATACAAACTTTTTCCTATGTCGAGAAAGGGGAATTCCCTGAGCTGAGCCAGAGATCTTAAAATGAGTCAAAAATGTATCTTGGTGTTAAAGAAATATTATCGCAATTAATGCAGAGACAGTAGGTTCTGTATCTGCATTAATTGCGATGTATCTCTCTGGTGATACATCGCAATCATCTCTCTGGATCTTTATATCCCGATAGTGACTGGTTCTAAGGTGAGTGCAAGTTTTACTAAGGTCTCTATTTGATGTTATTTTACAAATCTATGAGTCTTTTTTAATGGTGTTTTCTCTTAGACAGTATCTTACAAATGCATTCACATCGTCAAGAGTGATTTTGATGGTAATTCCTTCACTGAGTTTTCTCCATTTCTCGGCAAGTTTATCTGTCTCTTTATTTCCAGGGATGCTAACATGCGCGAGCATCCACTGCAGAATACGAATCTTGCTTAATTTTTCAATTTCTTTCATTTGATGTACAATATCATGGAATTTAATTGGAGATCAGTATTATTGTCTAAAGTAAGGAAAAATTTAAGTAGGTCTAAACAATGTGTCATCTGCACAAAAATTATCTTCCTTTAATTATTTTCTTTTTTTAGCCATTTAGCCGAAAGAAATTGACAGCACAAATAATAATTTGATAGAACAAAATAAATGAATTCTAAACTTAACTGCAAAATCTGAATATGTTTTTATTATATAGCCATTAATATTTAATTTCAAAATTTTTTCCAAATCACTAATATTTCGTTAAGTTATCAAACTGGATTTATATATTATCAAAAACATTTACGGCATCCTGCAGTTCATTAGAATGTTTCAGTAACTCTTCTAGTTTTTGCCGAAGGGCTTCATTGTTCTTCTTTAACTCTTCATACTGAGTAACATCAATTACCGATGTCCTCTGGGATGCCTAAAATATTAAATTTGTTAGATTATACTTTTATGTCAGTTTTTTAGAGACAACATAATTCAATATTTATATACATACACATGAGTAAGATTACACACACAATGTCAATTTTACTCATGATATTTTCATAAACTGTGGAAAAGCAATAAGCAAACGCGATGAGTTCAGGTGAGAAAGCATTTTAAAATATATAAAAAAAATTTTTCCAAGTGTATTTTTTATATAAATGTGGGAAATATTCAATAGAAATTTTATGCAAAATACGAGGATTATTTTTCATACCATGTCCATTGAAAAAAAAATTTATATTTTAGGAAGTAATTAAATATATTATTATTTATAGAATTATTTTTATTTATACACAGAAAGCAAAAACTGTTTAATTTATGTAAGGCACAAAAAGTGAAAATTGCATATTCATTAAATTTATATAAGAGAAGAAATTATTTAAAATTGTTTTTATTAAAATACTTTTTTATTACTAAAAGTTTTAATAATTTTGAGTTTTGATTATTTTGAATGCTAAAATCGTTAATTTAATTTATTTTGTTAAATTTCTTTTATTTATGAAAAAATGTTTTATTAATCATCTGGTCACGTTTAAGATGTTTTGGTGCTCAAAAGTAAAGCAAAATAATGCTATTACTTGCTTTCTACGAAAAAAACATTTTTCATATAAGAAAAGATTTGTATCTTATTTTGCATGAAAAATATCTTCGTATCTTACATTAATATCTTACATCTTATTTTGCATAAAAATTTTTATTAATCATCTAGTCATTTTTAAGATGTTTTGGTGCTCAAAAGTAAAGCAAAATAATGCTATTACTTGCTTTCTACGAAAAAAACATTTTTCATATAAGAAAAAATTTGCATCTTATTTTGCATGAAAAATATCTTCGTATCTTACATTAATATCTTACATCTTATTTTGCATAAAAATTTTTATTAATCATCTAGTCACGTTTAAGATGTTTTGGTGCTCAAAAGTAAAGCAAAATAATGCTATTACTTGCTTTCTACGAAAAAAACATTTTTCATATAAGAAAAGATTTACATCTTATTTTGCATGAAAAATATCTTCGTCGTATGGGAACCAAATATTTCGATCATTCTATGTGAACATACGATAATTCATATAGATTTTCCCATTATATGAATAATGTGAAAAAAAGGATTTTTTTGAATGAATTCTAAAATTACTAGTCATTAAATTACTTTTGTTACATCAGGTTAGAACAGCATTGAAGGAAATATAAAATAAATGGATTTCTGTAGATTTGTGGTAAATGCTTTTCACCATATTTAAATTTTAATAAACTTTGGTTGAAAAAACCACAAATTTTTAAAATTAATTACCAAATTTTTTTCTAATGAAATGTAATTTTTATTCCTACTTATTAAAATGCTGGTGTGCGTTGTGGTAGCGTTTCGTGATCTGAAGGAACATGTTCGAATTTGGCAAGGTCAATTCAGCCTTTCTTCTCTTCTTTGGATAGCTAAAACTGAGTTCCAAGCATGTTTGGGAATTATATACATAGGATGCTGCCCGTTATGCTGACCAATTAAAAGAGACATGCTTCGTACCACGTAGCCTTCAGTTAACAAACATATATAAGCACTATAGGTATTGGCCCCAGCCAATGCATTTAGTTTTATTCCCCTAATTTCATTACTTTTTAATCGTATTTTAAAGGATCGTGATTCTATATAAATGGTGCATAACGATAACATGCATTTAAGTTGTAAATTGGATTTTATATGTTTTCTTAACTTCTATATGTATAACCATTATAACTAAGTATCTCTTTCTTCAAATTTTCAATTATGCATTATAGTTTTAGATTCTTTTATGGTAGATATCTTCCGTATATTGTACTTTTAATTTTCAAGCACGTATTTAAAGTGCGAGTGTAGAAGCACTCTGTTGTAAATAGTTTCTTTTTAAATTAATATAAATGATGAAAGGAAACCAGCCGAATAATAAATAAGAACATTACGGGAGTTCCTTCTCACTGCTAAATATCGCATGCAACTGCTGTCTCTAAAATTCAGTAATTTAAAATATTTTATAAAAAAAAACTATGAGATATTCTTTTAAGATATTAAAATATATAATATTAATTCTACCTTTTACAATTCAGTTCGTAAACATTCATCCTAAATTAATTCATTTCTATTCACAAATTTTAAATTAAACTTTTGACATTGATGTTTAAAATATAAGTTATGAATAGAACTACAGAGATGCATAATTTAGAAAATGCAAATTGGAATTCGCCATCACAAATATTCTTTATATATTAAGTTTTTTGATAATATCCATGTAGTTATTTATTAATATTCATTCATTCATTCAAAGGTAAATTAGGGTAATAAAAACTTAAATTTCTGTTAAAACTGCTTTTTTACACTCAAAATTACGAAAACATTATATTTATTTAAGTACTTATATTACATTTTGCATTATGTAACATTTTTATATTATTTTTCTTTATGGGAAAAAATGTTTACTTTATAGTTATAAAGTTAAATAATTGATGAAATAAGAATTCACGAATTGAATATTCACGATTCTTAGTTTTTGAAATTAATAATTCATGAAAATTTTAACTAATTAAAAAGGATGACAAATCATAATTATATATATATATATATATATATATATATATATATATATATATATATATATATATATATATATATATATATATATATATATATATATTAGATTGGTGAAAAAGAAACACATTTTTTACTTGAACTTCAGGACTTTATTTAACATTTTTCGGACTCGTTTTGAGCAAGCAATGTCTTAAAAATGTTTTAGGATTGCTCATCAGCTTCTGGGCGATATCTTGTTTGTAAGCTTCTGTCATTTCTGTGAATTTATCGACATTTTTGAAAACAGACCTTCTTGTGAGACCTTTAACATCAAAAATATTTGAGAGAAATCGACGAAATCAAAATTGCACGTAATTGTGACAGTTACAGTATCGGGACCATAATTACTTTTGCAACTTCAGTCCGCTGGCGCTTCCATCACCCTTGAAAAAAGCTGTGAAATAATATCAATTTTTTATAAATTAATTTCCAATTTTAAGAACGGTGTGATTCATAACATAAAACACCAAACAAAAAACAAAGTGAATTATTTTAATCCAAAATGTGATCTTTCCAATAAGCAAAAATCTAAAATTGCTCAATCGATTCTTTAAGATATATCGATCACTACATCTGTCTACCGTAAAAATAATAAATTTCTTTTCCTCCAACCTTATATATGTATGTGATTACATTCTAGATATATATATGCTTACATATAAATATATAACAGTTTACTTTAAGGATTTAAATTTCCATAAGTAAATTTAATCATGGTCTTTACAAGAAAGAAGAGTTATAATCATCTATGAAAATCCAAATTCAAAAAACAAGCGAAGGGAAATGGGAATCATGCACATTTATTGCTCCTACAAAATATTAGTTCATATAAAACTAAGAGCAAACAAATTCGATTTCTCGAGCATTTAAAGAAAGAAAAAAGATCGCCCAGCAGTGATCCGGATCTGGCAAAGTGCCATGGAGATTGCTCTTCCTTTTCTCTCACTCTTTTGGTCCCAATAAAGACAGAAATACAAGAAATAAGAAGAGCGAGTCTTGAGAAAGACGCCTTGCTGGCTGAGTTAGCTGAAGCGGCAGACGGAAAATTCACAATGACAGACACGCTGCTGAAGCTCTTTTCCAGCAACAGAGGAATGAAGTAAATAGAACATTTTCTTTTTCCTAAGGCGTTGAAAAACGTCCTCTTTTCCTCGCATTGGCACATCACTCCAGCTAATGTTCGATCAGATTGCCAGATATATTTATTCAAATAGCGAACGAGCCAAAAAATATTCTCTGGAGTCTTGGTATCATTATAAGCGATAAAATGCATGGAAAACTTCATTTGCATTTCTTATATTTTCATTATATTTGGTTACATATTTTGTAGAGAGGTTATTTGAAAGAAAATTCAAAGAGAGAGGATTTTTTTAACTTTAAGCATTAAAGAATATATTTAAAACTATTTCATTCCAATGGTTTCAGTTAATGTAAGAATTTGAGGGTATTAATTACTCTATTTATACGATAATATTTTTGCTGCAAAAACATGATCCACAGAAAACATTAAATAATTTATGTGTTCAGTAATAAAATGAATAAAAGTACTTCTCTTCATATTAAAAATTTAAAATGTTGTTGGTACAAAGTTGTACTTAGACATTTTTCTCAGAAATAATTACTTAAGATAAGCATAATTCTTTATAAAATGTTAATATTATTTTATTTTTTTTATAATAAAACATTGTTTCTTTATTTTATACAATAAAATAATGGTGAATTTTTCATTTATAATAGTGCAAAAAAACGTATACATACTTACTAAAATCAATTATTTTTTAATTTGTTGTATCATTATGGCTTAACGTTTTTCGTATTTTATTTTCGGCCCTATTTCCGTTAGCTTTGTTTTCCGCTTCTGCTGATACTCTGACATTTTATACTTTTTCGCATCAATTACTCTTTCAATCAGTTATATAATAAAATTGAAAGTGTTTGGATTTGATAAAAAATTTTGTTATACAGATTTAAAATAATTAACTAAATGGAAAAGATTTCTCGAATCTATTAATGTGTTTTTGCAATTATGTTTTGAAAAAAATATTTGCAATCAACGGATATTTTGTTAAAGATAAATTTTTCTCTTAATTTTTAAGAATATATATATATATATATATATATATATATATATATATATATATATATATATATATATATATATATATATATATATATATATATATATATATATTAAGAAAATAAAAAAGTTCAATAATATATAGGAACATCATAAGACATTTCTTATAAGAACTAGAAATTTATTCTTATAAATTAATAAAGATAAATATTAATTATTTTAGTCTTATTTAAATTAATATAAAGATAAATATTAATTATTTTACTCTTATTTAAATTAGTGAGGTATTTGCTCAAATAATTATACATACTACAATAGTATTAACTGTTAAGTGAAAATTTTATGCGATTTCAACTAACTGATGCCATAATTAGTTAAATTAAAGATAGGATATTCTTTTTGTGTTTTTTTTAAATATAAACATAGGGAACAGAGTAAATGTTTTTAATATTTTAAAATATTATGATATAATCTGATGAGTTTCAAGAGAGATATGCTGCTTTTTTTATATAATTCACATTCATCACTTCAACAGAATAAATAAAATCTTTTATTGTTAATGAAAAATGAAGTAATAAAATTAAAGCTTTTTTAAACGAATATTAAAATAAAACGAAATTTTAAAACGCTGCTTTAAAGTTAATATATTAGCTTACATAATTTTCCATAAAAATTATGATGTTACTTTTATTGATATTGTATTTTACTTGATTTATATTATATAGATATTTGAATATGATGTTTTGTTGGTTACTTTTGTCAAAAGACATAGATATTCAGCATTTACAAATTGTTGCATCGTTCATATAGAGATAATTTAAAAAATCCCATTAGTTATTACTGGAGTATATCCATGTACAACTAGTAATAAAACATTTGAGCTTATATTTACAAAAAAATTTTATAAATATATTTTCAAGGATTAATTAACTCAACAATTTTATAATTACATAGTATTATTATTTAAATAAAATGATTTCAGTTAAATTTTTAAAAGCATTTGAAAAATATTATCATTTCACACTTTTGACAAGAAATTTTTATATTATTTTATGTCAATCTAAACTCAAATCAAAACGAACTTATCGCTTGAACATTTCTTATAAAATATTAAACATATGATAACATAGCTTGAAAAATTAATGATTTTCATTTTTATCCTTTTAAAAATCCAAAATTTCTACTTATATTATTATAGTTATAATCATACATTTTCATTTGAATTCATTGGTTATGAATAAAATAAAAAAAGTAAGATTTATTGGACTCGAAGAAAGAGCAACTTTTTTAGGTAATATAATATATTTATAATTCAAATTTTGCATTGAAATATTTTTATGAATAATTAATCAACTCAAAGTATAATGCAAATAAAACTGATTTATATTATGATTATATAATTTGCCATTTAATTATGTGAATTCCATGGGGCATCACAAAATATCTATACTGATTATTCCCTTACTGATAACAATTGAAAATGTAATTGACTCTAGAGACTATATATGTATTTTTAATTCATCTGTTTATTATTAAAACAGACGTAAAAAAAAAGCTGTTAGCAAACTAATAATTTCCCAGTCCTTATGCAGCATATTAAATTCTTTGACATAATGGTAAATTGAATTAAATTCATACCTTTCATTTTTCAAAGAAGGAAAAATTTTATTCCAATGTGAATAAATGAATAAAATTGTTTTTAATTATTCAAATACGCTGGAGCAAATGCAGAATCTTTATTTCCTTGTTCCTTATAAAAATTAAATACAAAAAGTTATTTACAAAATAAAAACACATTTAATCGCATATTAAATTATCGCATATTATAATTATATAAATCGCATATAAAAACACATATTAAATTCCTGGAAATTAAGATAAATTATTTTCCTTCAATTTCTCTGAAAAGAGAAATACGTTTTCATTCCAATATATTAGAATAGATAAATTTATTTTAGACTATCATAACAAAATTTTGATAGATAAATCATTCGGAATTGAGTTTTAACAGCATACTCTTAATCCATTTTGTAAATAATATTGTTTAAATAGTTAATTATCTTTATACAGTGCAATGAAACATGTTTGTTGTTATTCACGAATATTTTCTTAATTATTTATTAAAAAAAGTACCAATAATTTACTTCGTTTTGCTGACTATGGTAGGAGTTTGAATAGTATAAGAAATATCTATATATTCTAAAATAATTTAAATCAAGGGTATTTTCATAATTTAAGTGAAAATCTTAAGACTTATATATTTGAAAATTTAAGTTTAAGAAAATTTTACAATTTAAAAGGATTAAGTTTTTAGGAATAAAAACAATTTTAAACTTTAAAGAAGCCATGGTACCTGATTGAGAAAGGAACCATTATCATCACTGAGAAGTAATGTGTTTTAAGACTGACCAAATCGAATATCCGTCAGGTTCAGTAATGTTAACTGGGACATGTAAAATAACGAATAATCGCAATGCGAAATGATGTCTTTGGGGCAGGGAAAGACTATATCTGTGGAACTTCTGCTTGATTCCGATCCACACTTTCTAACTGATGATGAAATATAGGCAGGACGTCCTATTACACAAATTAAAAGCAGTTTTGTCTACCTATATATACATACCGGGTGAGCCAAAAGTTCGTTACAATTTTAAAAATTCATAAAAAAGAAGAAAGTGAGATAAAGAAGTGCAGTTTGCAAGAAAGGGCTCACAAGGTAGTCGTATTTTTTTTAGCAGCAAAAAAATTGTTAGTTAAAACAGTCACCTATAGATGGCGCTGACATCGAGAGATTCAGCAGAATTATGCAAATTAATCTTGCGATAAAAGACAGTGATACTCGAGAATTTCTCATTCGCTTTCACAATGTTATCATTACCTGATCGAGCGTTGTTGGTGAAGTTGTTCTATTTGAACAACGGAGAGTCAGCAACTATTGCGTTGCGAAAATTTCGCACGACGAAAGGACTGAAGACGAAGAAAGGCCCCATATCATGTCCTGGAATAGTCAAGCTTGTCAAGAGGTTCGAGGAAACTGGCTCTTTGGAGGATCGGCCACACGGTGGAAGACCCTCGTTGGCGGAGAGCCGAATTACTGCGGTGGAAACCACAATGAATGATTTAGCGGAATCGTCCATTGGGAGTAGCAGTGCTCGCGAAGCTGGAAGAATATTCGATGTGCCTCAATCATCGATTCAACGTATCCTACACGGGATATTGCCTCTCTATCCCTACAAACTGCAATCACTGCAGGAGTTACAACCGGGAGACACAGCTATGCGGGAATCATTTGCCGAGTGGGCTATGGCAAGAATCGAAAACGACTCTCAGTGGTTGTTTAACGTTTTCTGGACGGATGAGGCGCACTTTACACGGGGATGTCAACACCCATAACACTCGTATATGGGCAACATCTAATCCTCGTGAATACACGACGAAATCTCTGCATCCAGCCAAGTTGACAGTCTGGTGTGGCTTCACCTCATCTTTCATTGTCGGACCTTTCTTCTTTGAAGAACCGTGTCCCAGATTGGGCTGGAAAACGTGCACAGTAACCGCTAAGCGTTACCTCACTCTTTTGCGTGACAAAGTCGTGCCCGCATTAAATCAAAGAGGTGTGTTATCTGTAATAAACTTTATGCAGGATAGCGCACCACCACATTATGCCAATCCAGCAAAACGATTCCTTTTGAGTACCTTTGGTGAAGAGAGACTGATCAGTCAATGTTGCAAGATCGCATGGCCTCCACGATCACCCGAACTCACTCCGGTCGACTTCTGGTTGTGGGGCTATTTGAAATCACGTGTGTACCGTTCATCTCCTTCAACATTGGCCGAACTCAAAGATTCCATCTGTCGTGAGGTTTCTGCAATTCATTCCGACATATTGCATTCAGCTGTAACGGGCGTTGCGAGTCGCTTTAGTTGTGTCGTACAATGTACTGGAACAACTGTTATCACATTGAACAACTGTTATTACCAGAATAAATGAATGGAGCGTACTGTTGTCCTTTTCATTGTGTTTTGGACAGTCCGCGCCATCTATAGGCGACTTTTTTTTAACTAAAACTTTTTTTGCTGCAAAAAAAAAAAAAAAAAATATCCGACTACCTTGTGAGCCCTTTCTTGCAAACCGCACTTCTTTATCTTACTTTCTTCTTTTTTTATGAATTTTTAAAATTGTAACGAACTTTTGGCTCACCCGGTATATATATATATATATATATATATATACACATATATATATATATATATATATATATATATATATACACATATATACATACATACATAATTCTTAAATTATTTAAGTACTATATAATTATTTTTCCAATGGCAGAATGTAGACAGTTACAATTGCAACATAGTCTATTAATCTATTGTTCCCTGATACCCAAGGAACCGGCCAGAAACAGCGACCTCTTAGCCGCCGAGGAGTTGCCCCGGGTGCACCACAGGGAGTGGGCCACCATCGCACCCTCACACATGCCATAGAGACCCGTTTATAGGGTAGGCATCATTCACACTTCATTCACACACACAAGGAAAGGACAAAGACAGGAGAGAGAGAAAGTACATCTATGCCTGAACCGGGATTCGAACCCAGGACCTTCCTATCCGTGGTCAGGCACCATGACCACTAGACAAGTTGGCCAACAGTACTACATAATTATATTCTAATGAAATTTATAGTACAGTAAAATCACAACTAGCCTAAAAGCAATTATCTGAATCGCTTTCAGAATTTAGGAAAAATAAATTCGACAGAAGAAGAGAAGGAAAATGAGAAAAAGGACAAAGATCAAGGAAGGGAGAGGTAAGAGAAAGGAGGAGAAGATGAGAATTACTCCTTACTAGAGGAGTTAAAAAGCATTCGTTTGAAAATTTTTGGATGTTCAGAACTTAGGCCGAGAATGGATTGTTAGTGAGACACTAGATTTCAAATAGTAAATGATGGTAAACTTATGCAAAGTGTTGATTAAGTAGATTCTCTTAATATATGAGTAGATGCAGGTACGAGACCATGAGCTAGGGAAGCATTTAACGGCTTTGAAACCACTTTGAAGTCAGCCCAAGTGAGACCGCATGCAAATTCTCATTGTGAAGCATATGTGTGATTTGGCTACCAGAAAACAGATGGAAGCAATGAAACATCTTACTCCGACAGAGATGTTCAGTAAACAATGTCTTTCATTTAGAGCACTGTACACACATACTGCATTAATATACAGTACTTTTAAGTAACTTAACATGTAAATGTATTGCCATTTAATTGATTAAAAGTTCTTTTCCTTAAAAAATATATAATTTTTATCCCTTTTTCAATGTACAACAATTAATTAAAATAGACACTTTTTTCGAAAAATCAAATTAGCCGAATATTTGATTATACTATTGGGGTTAGGTCCCAATCGAATAATCAAATTTGAGTTTTCAGTTAACGGCTAATTTGAGTTTTCAGTTAACTGGAATTCTACCGTACCGGTTTCTTATTTCATATAAGGATACGTCGTTAAAAAACTCATGTAGCTCACATAGAGATGGGTTTTTTCTTTGAATTTTAAAGCATTTTCTCTTCATTAAATTCAGTGTAACTGTTACTTAGCAGTTCACGATGCATAAAAAAGGAAGTAAAATAATTTTACAAAAATTATGTCATTGTTTAAAAAAACAATTGAAATTTGATACTTGAAATTGCATGTAATATGTAATTTTAAGCTCAGAAATCAACTATTGACATTATTAAATATAATTACTTCTTTCGAAAACAACGATGTCATAAATTGACAGACGCAGGTTACTTAATACGAAAACTATCTTAAACAATTCATTATCTATATAAATACATGTATGTGAGAGTGTGTTTGTATATTTCACAATAACTATGTGATATTTTTTAAACTACTTTAATTAAATTTAAACATATATAAGTTGTTATGTGACTAAAAGCCTTGGAGTAAGATATTAATACCATCTTGAATGTCAGAATGGGCAGAAAAGAATGAAATATAATAGAAAATAAACGAAATTCATCTCGATTCTAAATCAACAACATAAAAGATTACAAGGTTTGTGGTTAAAGTCATATCTGAAATAAGTAATGATGTGCCGATGTGGCTGGGGAATATAAGCAGATAAAAAAAATGCTCGAATAATTGAATATGTCTAGGTAAGTTATCGAAATTATACTTGCTCGATATCTCTATGTAGTTTGATGAAAAACACTAATGCGTTTAAAGTCAAACTCAATCATAAGCAGTAGCGGGAATAAGAAACCACTAATCTTTTGATGAGCGAGGTTGGGATCGAAGGATGTAAAAGAATAATGGAGAACTACCAAAATTAGCGTAGAATACATAGCTCTCGAGGTCACTGAGATGAATAATGACACTCCGATAACCGAAGTCAAAGTTTAGATCACATCATCAATGAAGATGAGAAGGTATAAAAAATAAAAAAAGCGTATAAAATGATTGATAACAGTATCGATTTTATTGTACCAAGAATTGCTTGGTTGATTGATGGCACTAGCCATGATAGTTAATCCCAAATTCAGTCTCAGGGCCACGTGTAAGGAAGATGAGCAACGTAATTGAAGCAACTATGTAACAGTAAAGAAAAATGCTTTAAAATTTTTTGTTAAAATATGAGTGTTATGCAATCCAGAAGATAAATTTTTAAAATCAAAAAGTTGCTATACCACTGTCGTTCTCTATCATAATCATCAAATCACAAATGCCATTTATTAAATTTTTAAAGAGTGGTCGTCAAGCTAGTCACATGACAACATATTGTTGCTTGCTGAAGTTAGGCCAACAGTTACTTTTTGATGATTTTAAATTTAAATATTGTCTATACTAAGTTTTCTCGTAGAATTGTGTTATAATGCACTGAAATAGTACAATATTTTAATTCGTAATCTTAGCATTTTTAAATTCTTAGAAACGTGATGAATACATTTAATAACACTTTCTATTATAAAGATATTTGATAACTTTCTTACTTTAAAAACCATTATTGTAAATAAATCCAGAAAAACTAAGACAATTTGATGAGTTGTAATAAAGAATATGATATATAATAAAACTTTAATCGAACATTTCAGGGAAAGTGTGTATTTATGATGAAAATATTTTAGAGTGTGTGACAAATTTAAAAACGTAACAGCGGCTCCTTCAATAATTATAATCTAAAAAAATCGAAAGAAAAATATTGATAAATATGATTTAAAAATAAAATAAGAAAATTCCTCATCATTAATTTCAAAACAATTAATAATGAATATGAAAGATTATTAATTCTATAAAACTATTTTTGTATAACTATTTTTTGTATAATCCAGATATTATTACTAATATTAAATGATACACACTAATAGAAATTTCATTTCAATAATAGTAAACATAAACGGGGAATTACATTGTATAAGGATATATGTAATGTGTTAATGCACTTAAAAATAAACTACAACATTTTTCTTGTCGTTTTCTTGCGTGATGAGAGAATCTCAGTTTTTATCATGGGCAATCTTTTTACGACAGATATTTAAGTAGATAAATAAAGTGTCTTCAGCAAAATAAATGTAATAATTCTGGTAAAGCTAAGGAAAAGAAAACTGTACAGGGAAAGAATGAATTTCCGCTCTGCAGCGTATGAAATTAGTAACGTAAAAACTAGCGAGCATTTAAGGAAAACATTATTACGAAGTTTCAGGTAAACCACAGAATTACTTTCGTTTTATAAAGAAAGAAAATGTGATGGAAATAAATTATAAGAGTTAACTACGAAAAAACAAGGTTTTAGGGTACTTTTACTCATATATCTTTTGATATAAAGATTTAAAAATATACAAGATATACTTGGTTATTTAACATAATCATATAATTAAATAAACTTAAAATTTATAAAAATTATTGAATAATTTCCATTATGTATAATTATTTTTCGTATCTGTAGATATTTTTACCAAGTTATTTAATATTAGTTTTTACCCGTTAATTACAGATAGGAACATAATTTATTTAGAGAACTTTGAATTCATAGTAAATGATAATGTAGTGCATTTCATCATTAGTATAAGTACGGTGTTAACAATGTGGGATGTAATTATTAATTAACTTTTCACAAATAATTTTAATAAGATGGTTTGACAAAAATAATCTGAATCTTATTAAGTAATTGTTTTTCCCTTCTTTGGTGATTTGTTTTATGCGATCAAGAAATGTGTGTATATGATATATTTAATTATAATTTTAAAGTCTTACAATGAAAAAGTTATTTTTTTCACGTCATAACATTAAACTGAAAATTGTTTTTTAAGCAAAAATAAAAAAAGCTAGTTGTTTCTAGCTGGATATAACCAATTACTTGTAGTGATTAAATCTCATACTTTTCATTATAACAAATAATTCAATGCAGTTATTAAGAGATAAATGTGTTTGTAAAAAAAAAAAAATTAAAAGTATACTTCCTTATTTGTAATTGTAAAGGTGAAATAAATCACGTGCAACAATTTGTAGCTAAAATGAGAAGTTTCAAGATAAAATGAAAAGCCTGTCAGAGTTCTAAAGAGGACAAATAGTGAAAGTCCGTCCGGTTAATGTATCGATAACGACTTAGCTACCGCTATTGATTGTATCAATATGCATTACGATGAAAGTTACGATGGTCATACAACATACAACGATCACGGCAGAACAACATCTGCGAAGTTGAATTGTGGAGAGAGAAACCAAACATTTTATGAGAGGCAGACGGTCATTAAGGAAGATTGGGACTACCAGAAAGAAGATCACAAGCAAAAGGGACTTTTGAGCTGAGAGAATATAACGAAAATCCAGTATCAAGCCATAGAGTTCGAAGGAAATTACCCGAACAAAATGTTTGCGGTAGACTACGATTGTAAAACATCTTGTTACAAATGTAAATATGAAACTGCGAGTCCAATGATCTAAGGACCATAAAACTTGGGCTTCTGACCAGAGAAAAGATGTTTTGCTTCCTGCTGTGAATCTAGTTTCACTTTATTTCCTATTTCTAGAAATATATAGTTACCGTACGAAACACTTTCCGAAATACCAACCCATGAGATGATTTTAGATGTGGCGAATCCCTATCACAAAGACTATCTCCTTTTTAAAAACAATCAAGGGATGCTGTTCCGTGGCAGACTGAGGCCTCATCTCGTGGTATGGAGTAGAAAATTTCTCCAACTGTTTTTTTGTCATATTTACACGGGCTGTCATTTGCATTATCTAAGTCAGCAGATAAATTGCATTCTACGAAATCATTGTTTCAGGGTCATGAAGACTTAGCCCCTCAACTTCCATGGCCGGCCCAATAGATGGACATAATCACCATAGAGCCACTGGGGTTTGATCTAGAAGGAAGTGATATCCCATTATTCCTCATCCGTGTCTCTACGTTTGTTCAAAATGCTGTTAGAACACAGGAAAGATGTCTTGATAACAAGCAATAATATTTATTAATCAGGACTAACTATAGCCTTAAGGCTTACAGTCAAGAACTACCTCTAGCAGTTCCAACACAAGCTTTTAAATGGTTAGAGAACATTTTAGAGGTATTCAAATAATACAGAAATTCACAATATTTTATAGATTTTTTAAGTATTTAAAGAAGCGAACACAAAAGATACGAAAAAACATCATCAGGCTCAAACCGACTATTTTCCCCTTCGGAGTCACTGACTTCATCCACTGTACCATAGTGCACGACGAGACTAATCCGAAATGCAGCAATATATTCTGAAGTAAGTATCGATTCATGATTTAAAATATCTTTTATTTCTGAAAATTTGGATATTATGATTTTACTAGATCAATCAATTTATCAACTTTTAAGTGAACGATTTTTATCTACTTCGTATTTTAAGTATAATATTCAATTTTTGAAGAATGATATAGTTTAATAAAAATATAGAAATTGAGATTCTGTTTCTTTTTAGATAAATCTTAAATATGGAATTACAACTTTAAATTGTTAAATTTTAATCGCGCGATAATTCTCTTTATTAATAAAACATGCAATTTACACCAGATTTCCATAAAATGTATTTTAAAATATTGATGCAATGCATAAATTAAAAAAATAATTGGCATTTGAATTCATTATTTCTGATCTTTTTGAAAATAACAAAAAAAAAAAAAAGAATTTTTGTTTTTAATATATTGTTATAGTTTATTATTGCACATAAGTTTTAAATAGATTCAACAAAACTTCCAAATAATAAGTTATTGTGTAAGAAAATTAAGGAAAAATTATAAGTAAGGGTTAAATAGGTTTTTGTATTTTGTAATGTGAATATTGAGACATGATTTTGCTAATGACTTCCGGAGGAGCAACACATTAATATCAAAAAGAAACGTTTTTCGACTAAGATAAATTTATAATTTTTTAAAACTTAATAACTAAAACTTTTTGTAAAATAGCTAGAGATTGCTTAAAAAAAACTTAATATCAAATTAGTAATGATTCTATACATTTTGATTTTGATAATTTTATCATTTTGTGTACGATAAATATGATCAAACTTTAGATGATTGTATGAACTAAATAGGGTCTTTTTCTTGTTTTCTAAAGGCATTTTCTAAAAACTAATTTGCTTGTAATTTATAGTAATTGCTTACAATATAGTAGTTTTAATGTCAAAAATGCAAAATATTACATTTTAGAATATACTGTAAAAGAATTGTCATAAAAGTTCAATTATGTCCATATTATGCGTTGTATGAATCAATGTTTGCTAAAAAAGTTATATGATTTATTATTAATATTGCATGTTTTGATAATAGTAATATATAAATTATAATAAATAGTTATATATATTATATATATAATAAAGGTTTAAAATTATCTTTATATATTTACTTTATTTAAAAGATGTTGAAGAGCAAAATACTTTAAAAAAGCATATTTTGTTTGATTATTTTTTAATGCGTTACGTTAGTTAATGGGCCATATATATTTATCCAAAATGTGTTTGCCATTTTTTAAATTTCTAATGAATTTTTACCAATTTAAAATTGTTTTTATTTTTGTCTGTAATAACAAAATGTATAGAGAAATTATATAAAAGTTTGTACCTTTTGAACAATATGATTTTTATACTATAGTTTTAGTTTTATAAATATAATTTCTCTTCAATCACAAAAATTAAATTGAATCATAAAAATAATAATAATCAAATTATCATAAAAAGTTTTAATAAAATGAATTTTTTTAATGAAAATTAGGATATTTAAAAAATTTTTTATTAAAAATTATTTCTTTTTCCAGATTAGAAAGTCAAAATTGTAGACTTGCAATTAAGTGGATAATAGCGCTGGCAAGCAGCCCATTTGAAAGGCGCCTATGTGAACCGCTTAATTAACGATCCTATTATGCCCTTTAAGAGAGAAGGAGGGAAAGATTCAAGAAGGGAATTCCTAATGTGAGGAATTTATGGCGTGAAATAACATCTTTATATTGCTTATCCATAGTCTACCACTGCAGCAGACAATTAAGTGACATCTTCAGATAATTATTGAATGTAAGGTTTGTATTTGCGTCTTAGAGGTGATGCGAGCGCGACGTAACAATTAGTGATTTGTCTGAATTATGTCACTCGACAATGTTTCTGTTAACAATTATGTTTAAGCACAATTCGAAAAAAAATTTTTTTTCTATTAAATGAATGAGCAATTGTATTAATATCCCGTCTTACGGTAAAGTATATGTATTTTTAGTAAATTCCTACATTTTTTTTGTTCAATATTTTACAAGGTAAAAAAAGGATTTGCGAAAAATAAGCCCTTGTAAAAGAACTAAAAACTGGAAAAAAAATTTAGTGTGAATTCAGCAAAACCTTTTTTTTTACAATGAAGATTTCTCAAGTTTTATATTGGTTTTCCACTCTCAAATGCAGGAAACGTGACGCACACACACACACACACATACACACACACCACACACACACACACACACCACACACACACCACACACACACCACACACACACACACCACACACACACACACACACACACACACACACACACACACACACACACATACACAGTGTTAATATTTAAAATTCAAGCAGATATTTTTTAAAGACTGACAATTTATCGTTCTTAAAAAATATCTATTTATGGCCAAGAAAATTGGCTTAAAAATGACATTGATTAGACATAAAATAATTCATTCATTGTTAATGATTTACATGTAAAATTTTACTTTAATACAAGAAATAAAGTACTTAAATTTTGTTAAAATAAATGAATAATATTATGAATCGAATTGCATTTATTAATATGTTCTTTTATTTCAATATACTTATATTCTGAATAATGCTTAAATAATTTTATTATTTTTTCATAACTTATTAGATTATATATATATATATATATAATGCTAAAAGTATGTAATAGTTAATGTTCTAAGAAAAAAATATTCATAGGGTAAATACTAATTTTCAATAAATAGTGTTTTACAAGATGGAAAAATTTCTACGTATAGATTAAATACAATTACTTTTTAGCATACCATTCAGTTAAGCTATAAAATAGGTTATTTATATATGGAGATAACTTTTAAAACTTTTAATTAAGTTATTTATTCATTAATATGAATATGTAAATTTCTAACTTATCATCGTTATACAATCAAATAAGAACATCTATTCCTACAATTTTTTAAATTATATTGAAGAAATCGTAAACCTTTTTATATTAATTATTAAAAATAATTAGATATTTTTAATTAACTACAAAAAACTTATTTATATTGTGAAAAGTTCTTAATTATAAATTCTATTCATATTTAAAAATAAAATTAATTATGTAGAAGAAAAAAATTTTTTTTTCCCTTGATATGACAGTGTCATCAATTGATAAAATAATTTTATATTAGTAAATTTACCAAGTAGTCCATATATTATTTTATTTAAAAATTACTCTCAACATAAACACTTCCAATGTCAGAAAATTAATAATTTCTTTTAATTAATTGAAGTAAAAATACCATTCTTATTTAAATTACATTGATTCCATCATTTCGTTTTAATTAATTAAATCAAGGAAAAAAATATCAGAGAAAATATAAATCACGTAAGCATTATAACTTTCAAACGAAAACATGTTTAATAAGCTCAAGTAATAAGTTGAAAAACCATGACTTAGTCATAGTGTGTTACGATGACTGTGAAATCCTTTGTCATCGATTCATGACAAAATGGAAATCCCACAAATTGATAGACAGCAACCAAATTCAAGGATTTTTTTTCATTTTGATTAATATATTGTACTCTAAAATGCTCGACACTTTTCCAATAAATGTATTAAATATGTCTCAGGATTAATTTTTACCTACATACAAAATTCATTGTATGTAATTAGTTCTATAAGAATCTATATGTGATGTAAAAAAATAAATAAATAAAAAAATTAAATCCAGTCTAAGAATATTAATAAGTATAACACATACATTTTTAAATTCATTTATTTTATAAGAACTCTTTTCTCTTTATTGTATTTATAATGAAGCAAGCATGAACACACATTTATTTTATTCATAAAAATGAAGAAATATATCTTGAGGGAAACATTCTAAAAATATCCAAGTACCTATTATAAAATTATTGAATGATATTGATTAGATGATTAACATATTTAAATTTACTTTTAGTAGAATAACGTCGAGGAAAATTTAATTTTCAAATATATAAAATCTATGTCAGTTTCTTTCTGAAACTGACACTTTCTGAAAAATTCAACTTAATTTCTTATTCTATTTCTCACTAGCAGTAATTTAAAAATTGCAATATAAGTAATTATTATTTAAGCCTTTTTTGTTTTAGTATAAAACAATATATGTAAACATTTGATTAAAAAATTTCAAAAGAAAAATTTATAACACAAAAAATTTTACATGCATCAATCAATCATTTTCTATCACAATCTTCATCAATCATTTTCTATCACACTCCAATATTTTACTTCAAAAGTTTTCTATTGCTATTTAAAAAAACCAGAGTAAACGTATTTGACTAAATTAGTTTTGCAAAAATTTGCTCTTTTTCTTTCTCATATTCATAACACTTTAATATAGGAACATAAAAATTATTTAAAACTAGTAATATAAATAATAACTGAAAAAAAGTGAATTTGAGAGCAATTAAAGATTTTAAATTACATATCGACCATAAAATAATTTATTATTACATTTGATTTATTTAATGTTAATTTAACTTGCAACTATTTTTAAAGAGTTTTATTTAATTAATAACAACAATTAATAATTTTTATTACTATATATACAAAAATAATATTAAGATAAACATTCTTTCATAAATGCTGAATTATTAAAATACCATAAAAAAAAATGATAGTACAAAATTTTCTTATTGAACATCCCAACAGTAAAAGTTACATTTTATTCTGGACACATGTTTCATATTTTCTTCCTTTCTGATTTTAACTCTAATCACATATTGCATCCATTCATTTTGATCCCTTCATCCTTTTTTCGTCTCTAAGAAAAGAATATCTTCTGTGGATTAAAAAAAAAAAAAAAAAAAAAAAAAAACTATCGAAATAACAATGACGAGAATGGCAACACAAATAAGTCTCTCTCTTACGTGCGTGACATTGACTCGCTAAAAAGAAACTGAAAAAGTGTTAGAAGTAGAATGATTTTTTTCTTGTGTCATGGAATCGATGCAGTGTGGCGAGTGTCTATGTGTAGGTAGACTCATAGAAGGTCATTGGCTGAGATCTCCTGCCGCTCATAGCCACTCCCCTAACTCAGATCAGAGAAATCTGCTGCCTGCCCGGGACTCACCAGGAGGAAAAATGTTATTACCCTCACCCACTTTTGTGGGCACGCAATCTTGTGGGGCAGGGGGTGAGAGCACGTGGCTTCCTGACAAGTCCTTTCGAGTCCAAGCGTGTTAGAGCATGGTTTACTGCCCTTCATAATATTTTCAACAGCCGCAGTCAAAGAAAAAGAATTCCCTTTGGTCAGAGGCCGGTTGATTAAGGAAGAAGTACTCCCAAGTGAAATCCAATACGAAACTCTCCATTTATTGCCAACAATTAAAAAATAATTGGAACTCAAACAAAGCATAAGGATAGTGAAGTAAATGGAAGGAGAAAAATGATTATTTTTTTTTTTTTAACTATCTTCTCTTCATATAAACCAATTTAATATTTGTTATGTAATACTGTATATGTGAAGAGTTTAATTCTGCATAATAAGCGCTGTTATAACTGAAAAACATTTTGATTACTTCAAATTTTGGAAAGACCAATTAATTTGAGATTTTTTAAAATACTGATTGCAATCTGATATGCAAAAACCATAGTGAAATTAATGAAATAAACATGATTAGGCTAATTTAAACTTATATTTTGAAATTTGAAGCTAATTGAAAATAATTAAAATTTATTCAAAAGAGAAAAAATATCAAATGTTATAAATTTTGCTATTTAATGTTATTTTAATTGGCGGAGTAAAGATGTTGTGATGAACTCATTTTAGGAAATCAAATTTAGTAACTAATTTAACATGAAAATAAACATCTGCTATTATCCTGTTATTTTTTTCAATTAAAGGCTGTATGAAGAATGGGATTATAAAGCATTTTCTAAGAAATAAATTTTTTTCGAATATTTTATTGTGCACAAAATATTTGTTTTCAATGTTAGCAAAGAAGTGAAGAGAAAACAAGAGAAATGAATTATAAAGACCACTGCTATCTGTTTACTATACAGAACTAATGTTTGAAATCAGCGTAGAAATCTGTTTTCTTTAACATTTCCTTTTTTTGTGGAAGAATTTAATATAAATTTGAATTTTAGAAATCAAATATATGTGATTAAGGATATTTTTATTTAGTTTAAGAATAAAGAAACACAAAACAAACACCCATTTTTGCGAAATAGACTTAGTTATGGTTAGCAATCTAAACTTCACTTAAAAATTCATTAAATGGAATCCCAATCGGACGAAAGATTCTCGACGGTTTGAAATTAATTTAAGCCATAAATTCTGACTGAATGAGGTTTCTTGACCATTAAGTGACAAAATATATCACATTTATTTTGACACTAAGATATTTAGTTTGATACATTCTAATAAAACAAGTATTTTACATGAATTTTTTTATAAATATATATAATATAACTGTGTTCTTAAAAATTGAACTTTATTTTCGACTAAAAATTGTAATTTAATATAGAAACATAACTAAATTATTTAATTCATAAAAAATTATGAATTAAACATAAAAGTCCTTTCTTGAAAAAAATCGTGAAAAATAACGATTAAAATAGAGTAAAAATAAGAAAATATCGATTAGTGTACTTGAGTTAACACTTTACACAAAAAAGAAAATTATACATTATCAGGAAAAATGTAAACAAAAAGAGAAAAATATAAATACAAAAAGAAAAAATAATTCTTATAGATTTTATAAAGTGAAACATAATCATTAAAAAAGTATAAAATTGAGCGTTAAATAAAATAGTTTTACTTGATTTTTAAAATTTAAAGTATTAGGCCATTTTGTTTTAAAGGCATAAAAATAATTTTCATAAGGGATTCGCCGAAATATAATTCAATTCCTAGTAATACGTGAGTTGTTATAAAAAACTTAATTTTATAGAATAACGCCACAGTAAATAAGTCTTACTACTGCAGCAGCATTGTTTTAGCTACATGTTTCATTAGATTACATGGCCTCCGCTGGACATATCTCAACCTGCTTAAATTTTAAAAAAGACGATGTCCTTCGGGATCCATCACATTTTTTTAGACATTTTGGATACTTTAGGTTTTATGGGGGTTTTCTAGCCAAGCTGGACAACCTGAGATAAGTAAAAACAACAACAACATGTTTCGTCTCGTCTGGTTTCGCCCTCTTCTGATGTTTTACTCTCTTGCATGTTGCATATGTATATCAGTTTCAAAATTTAAAGGAGGGCTTATGGATGTACAGAGTTCAATGTAAAATATATTTAACATATTAGTTGGATTTTTAAATTTTTTTTGAAAATTGCTATTTTTTTTTTTTTAAGACAGGGATGATTTTTAATCAACTATGTGCATAGTTTCTTTTATTCGATACTTATTGAGATGATATTTATTATTTTATTAGGATTTTATGATATTTATTGGAATCTTGTTTCAAGTAAGCTGGAACATCGCAATAGGAATATATAAGGTCAAAGTTTAATATATTTAAACCACATTTTAGTGTACATTTTTATGGTTTATTAATAAAACTTTCATAATTTGATTACATTTAATTACTATTTGATATTTTTAATATGTTTATAGACCACATTTATTTTTATAAATATATTTAAAAAATCCTCTTAATTGCCCACGGGATTCAATCTATGAATTTTTGGATCCGTGAGCTCACAAAGTTTGGCGACCGTTTTGTTAGAAGATACTAAACACAAGCATATTTAATGCCACAATAAAGTCTGAGTTATTGATCTCGAAAATACTTTCTGAAATAATCTAAATACAAAAGCAGCGGTGGCTTGATTGGTAAGGGCGATTGTTTTCGTATTCGTAAGGTGATGAGTTTGAATCCCAACCCAATCGATGTAATGGAATGAATAAATCTAATGGAGGATTATGCATGTTAAAAATGTTATGGTCACAATGACCTACATGTGAGTTGAAATCTTTGGAGGTGGCAGGCAAAATCTGGTCATTGCTCTTAAATTATGAAGATCCACTTTCGGAACTACGACGACATACCAACTAGGTGCCTCACTTTATAGGGTGCCATGACTTCCTTTCCTTGTAGTAACGCTTATAGGGAAAATTCCTAGCAGCCAGGCATTATACAACAGCGGTAATTTTAGATCTAACATTTTACAAATTTTGAAATTTTGGGTACATTTCAGAATATATATATAATTAAAAATTATTTATTAAATTTGTTAATCCATGATTATTCTAGATCTCAAAAAAATCAAAAACCAAGATAAATCTCGAACAAAAATTAATCTTCACCAATCAGATATAAAAGAGTTTACTGACCATGATTACATCATAAGAATAAAAATTCAATCAAAATTAAAGCTTATTATAGCTGAATCATTATTTTAGATTTGAATTTAAATTACATTTATCCTTATTTTGTATAATATTTTTTCTCTGTCTCTCATCACTTCTTTTATTTTGTTCGTTAAATTTTCTCTCTTATTTTTGTTTTACGTTATGCTTTTTAAGTACGTATATTAAATACAAATTAAAAAAAAGTTTTGATTTCATTTAATAATTAAATTTTATTTTTTGCATATACAAAGTTAAGTTGAGGAGATGAAATATGAGTAAAGATTTCAAAAATAATCTTATAATTGAATTCCAGGAAGAGAATTTTTAATTAAAAATTTTTAAGAAAATAGAAAGGGATTTTTTTAATTAATCTTCATTAGAATATCAATGTTTGTTTTCTAGTTAAATATAAAGAAATACTAATTTTTAAAAATTTTTTTTCAATATCATTAAATTACTAAAAAAAAATTTTTAAGAGAGAATTAGCATGGATTAGTGATTTTTAACGATCCTTTTCTTATATATAAAAAAAAAGTTTAAAGTAAACATTAGGGAAAATTTTTGGTAGTATATTTACAAATTTTTTAATATTAATGATCAAAATGCAGTAAAATATTTTTAGAAATAATAATAGCAGGAAAAAAATAATTCGTGACATTTTTTTGTCAGAAATGAAGATAAAATATTCTATACAATTTAAACACGTAAAAAAAAAAAAAAAAAAAAAAAATAGAAAATGTACATTGTATATCTTATATTTGTTAACCAGAATTTTAATCCTGAGGAAGGTAGAGTTAAAATAATTTTAAAAAAGATGAAATATTAGGTTTTTAAATTGTAGAGATACATTTATATATATCATAAAACTTTCTTTAACATTTCAAGTAAAAGTTAATTTCATTTTTCAGTTTTTTTCCACAAAACAAATTTGAATAAGTTAGTTAAATAATGGTTATTAGAATATTGAATCTTAATTTATATTTCTGCATTTATTTTATTGACTTATGGTATAGATATTTTATTATTAGCTATTGATTTCAGAATATTTTATTTCAATATAAAATATAAATATTATCTTCAATGTGAAAGACAAATAATTTCATAAATGAAGGAAAAAGAGTAAAAATAATGTTAATAAAAATAGAATATGATGTAAGCACTTAAATAAAATTGATAAAGCTTTGAAGTTATTATTTAAATGCGCGGAATAACTATTGATGCATTTGTGTCTTTTCTGCGTTTAATTAATAATAATAAAAAAAAATACACAATTTTCAGTGATAAGGCATGGAATTTGTAAATGGGAAACAAGCATTTTACAATGAAAAAATACTAAAACTTTAGAATTAATTTTTAATATTATGGGTAATAATGAAAAATAAGTTACAAAAAGCATTACATTGAAAAACATTTAATAAGTTTAACGATATATTAGTTTTATTGAATATATACATACATACATTCATGTATATGTATATATATATATATATATATATATATATATATATATATATATATATATATATGTATGTATGTATATATATATATATATAATAGTATATACATATATATATTTCATTGACTATTTAACAAATTACCTTTCTTAAGTTTATTTTTGAAATCAAATATATATACATTTCATTTCAAAAATAAACTTTAGAAAGGTAATTTGTTATGATAATAGTCAAAGGTTTCACATTCTACTAAAAGCATTAAATCAAAATATTGCAACATTATTGGAGAAATTCATTTTTTAGCTTGATACACTCATTATCTAAGTTTGTTTTACTCGAACTTGGTCTCTGAAATATATTTGAGTAACACATTGTGGCAAGGAGAAATGCACAAACATTAGTAGCAAAAATAAATCGGTCATTTATTTTCAATAAACTATCACGGCATTACCGTTTCAATGGGACGTTGGGCACGAAAAGTGGAGCACTTCCAATATTACCGATGAGTTACATTTCATTAATCATAATTTTAGAAAGGTCGTTTACCGAAGTGCTTTATTTGAAGTAAATCCCAGTACACAAAAGTCAGGAATTTCTATTGAAATAAAGAGCTCTTCAAAAAATTTTTTGTGAAGAATTCAACATATTTTCTGTAATTCTAAACATTAAAATAATTTTCAAATTACTAAGATGCTAAAATAATTTTAATAAAAAGTATAGACTTTTAGTTTTTTGAAATGAATAGCATTTGTTTCTAGTTTGTAAAAACATGGCTCGTTAAATGTTATAATAAAATTACTTTAATGAAATTTTTTATTGTTGTTATTTATATTAGAGTTAATATTCAGCTAACAAGATCATGGCTTTTTTTTAAATTTAATCTATTTCAATAAATAAAGACGTTAAAAAGCTTGTCTTATACATATTTTAGATAGCCCTTTTTAAAACTTTTTTTAAATTTTAAAAATAGTTTATCTCAAGTTTTTTTGAAAATTTTGTACAATATTTCGGCAGTTAAAATGCTAATATTTTTAGCTTTAATCTCTATACGTAAAATTTTCAGTGAGAAATAGTATTTTATTATTTTTTGTGAATATTTAGATACGTAGTTACATTATATTTAATAAATTTTTCTCAAAGTATTTATAATATTCCGAAAACAATAATAAATATCTTTTTATCATTTTATTTCGATAAGCAGATTTTCACAGGTGTGTGTGTGTGTGTGATATTATACTTCAGTTTTATCATAGCTACAGATAAATGACTTATACATGTTACAATGTATAGACCATTGATTTCATTACTAATTTATTATTTTACTGAACATTAAATGAAAACAAAAAAGTTTATTTGCAGTCTAAAGATGAAACAAGAGCTACTCTTTTATCTATTCAACTGTTTTTTTTTTTATAGTTTTCATTTTTTCTACTCTTATTACTTAAGCGTTGTTTCTATTTACTCTTTTCCCAAATTAAAAGTAATTTGGCAATAACTAATATTTCAGGGAAAAAAAAAAAAAAAACAGCCACACACTTAAAAACTTTAAAGGGTGAAATGAAAGAATGAAAATATTTTGAGCCTGTTTCCAACACATATTGTGTTTTCCAGATGAAAATGTTATCTCAACAATATGAAGATTGGGAAATTTTCCATCATATCCCCGCTTTTAAACCTAAAGAAATGGATTTTTTTTTACAGAGAAACGAAAATAATATAACTTAAATACGATGATTTTATTGGCTTAAAATTTTATTTTAAATTTAGTATAATAAATCAAATATAATCAAAATTTTTGTGTGAAAATTGACAATAAATCAAAATTTTTGTGTGAAAAAATTGACTAAAAAGTGATAAACAATAGTAAACAAGCTAAATTAATGATAAGCTAGGCTAAATCTAATTAGTGCAAAAGATTTTTTTGTGATAATTTTGTTAGCTAAAAGAAGTATTGGTCTCAAATCACATTGGGCAAAAAACAACAAAATACAGCAAAATTAAAATTTCTTTTCATCGATAGAAAGGTACTTATATACGGAATAGATTACTGATGCAATTGCTAAACAGTTTCCACCAAAAAAAGACATTGGTGTTTAAACAAGTTTTATCAATAAGTGATAATTGTTTAGTTTATATATATATATATATATATATATATATATATATATATATATATATATATATATATATATATATATATATATATAAAATGCAAATAAAATACTTATATTATTTTTTAGCAATTTCTGAAATCGTTTTTAAGCATTTTTAAACAATTTATGATGAAAATGGAATATTTATGAAAATAACTTACAATTTTTTTCTTTCCTGTTTCGGTGATTATCAAAATCAGGGGTATGAGGGAAAAGTACCCAGAACTGTTTAAGCTTTATTATTTTAGGCAGTGATTTGTATTCAAAAGTAAAATTATTTATGTTTCACAAAATTAACAGAGCATAGTGAAAATTGCATTTAATAAATATTTTATGAAAAATGTTTTTGTTTTTTTCTTGTATCATCATGTGAAGGTGAAATACTTTTAGAATTATTAGCCAACTATCTAAACGTCTGGGAATTATTAAATGTTTCTTTGAACTATTAATAAATATAAATATTTGAATGTAATAATGTATTAATTTAAGAACATAATAAGCATTTTGATTCAATTTTAATCAATATGAAGATTTTCATTTTAACGGTATTTTTAAATTATTAATTTTAGAATTATAGTTAATGTTTTCCTTATTATAATAAAGCAATAAAACAAATATCATGTCACTTATTCAAACTTATACCTTAATTTGTGTACTTGTAATATATTCATTATTTTTCATAGTTTTTACATAACCATTCCATGGTACGTTTGAAATTGATTACTTCAACTCTTGTTCAGAAATTCATTTTTGCTATACTTTTGTTTAAAGTTTTGTTTATTTTCTATTTTTTTGGTTTTATTTAATATGTATAATATAGTAAAATATACCGATAATATATTTTTTTAATATATTATTAGAACATTTTAACTATTGTATAATAAAACATTTTGGGTGCAGGAATGATAAAACTCACGTGTTATTATTTCTGTTTTTTAAAATTTTCTGAAGCATTTAAAAAAATTGCGTCTTTTTAAATCTAAATTAAATCCATATCTCAAGGTTATATGCTTAATTTAATAATTAAAATTAAGATAAAATATACACAATAAATTTTAAAGCAATTGTTAATTAGGTTTATAAATTTCTGAATATATGTAAGTATATATAACTGCAATTCTTTAAATACAAATAAAAATTTGATAATAAAGGTTTATATTTGTATTTCTTAATATTTTAAATAACATTAATCTGATTTTAAACTACTCTACTTAATCATTTTGTGTTGTTTCAGTTTTATAATATGCTTATATTTTTATTGTCTTAGGATGCAATGAAATTTTACAATTTAAAATATGAATTACAAAATGTATTATAAAAAAGGTTCCTTAACAAACATTATATATATATCTATATATGCATTTATTAAAATTATGATATATTTAATAAAGAGAGAATGAAAAAGAAAAAGTGGGAGAGAGAGCGAAAGAGAGACACACAGGGAGAAAGAAAAAGAAAGTGAGAGAGCAAGAGAGAAAGGGAAAAGTGAGAGAGACCTTATTTATCACCTCTAATAACTTAAATTTCTTCTCTTAATTTACTTTAATGCAGTGTGAATTTGAATAATAATAAATTAAATACTTAAAAATAGATACAAATAATACTTTATAAAAATCTTAAATCTCTGATACTTAGATTTTCAATTCATGTTATGTAAAATATAAAACACAAACACACACATAGCATCATAATCTGTGAATTCCGAATCGTTTCTTGAATATACCGGCACAAAAAGAAGAGTCCAGAAAAAATGCAGAAACTTTCCGTCTTCTCCTCCAAAGAATTTGCGAGACTATTTTTAACCGAGAGTGGCGGGAAAGATTGTAGTTCTTTTCACGCGTGCAAAGCGGCAGTGACCATTACGGGATTTGGAGTCAACTTCAAGTCAGTCACGTATGTAAATCAATCGATAAGCTAAAGCAGCGTAGCGAGCAAATTGAAGAGGCGATGTTATTAGGATTCAGCAGGAAAGAAGGCCGAGCTCCGATGAAACGAATTGAAAGATCGAGAATTGGCCTTTGGCATATATCTAGAGTGATAAAAGTGTTTGGTACGGATATTAAATTTTCGTGCTCGAATTATAGTAGTGGAGAAATAGTTATAAAAGAGTGTAAAAGTTTTTGAGTAGGAAACTTACTTTTGAGAAAAACGGTGAATTTAATTATCTTGACTTATGCATTTAATATTAGCTGTACAATTTATTAATACTTAATCCTTACAATACTAAATACAGCAATCGCCTTGACAATATTTAAAAAAATGGTTCTCTAAAACCCGGAATAAAACTGAACGTACCTATTTTTCTTTAAATTTTAACTTAATATTTATTAAAAATTAAGGCTTTTAGTTCAAATGATGAATTGGATATCCAAATGCTGACTTATTTAGCAATAGACATTAAAAATTAAATGAAAAATTTATGCGAAAGAGAGAGAGAGAAAGAGAAAACGAAAGGAAAAAAAAAGAGAAAGAAAGAAAGGGCTTATTATTTAAGGATTACAATTGTTTACTATATATGTACAGTTGATGTTAAGCGCATACATTTTTGAACATGCGCCTTGCAAGTCGGAATATCAAAATTGATTTTAAACAAACAATTTATTTGCATCTTTTTACTCATTTTATTCAATCAATCAATCAATCAACAATGGCACTACAACCCTGTGTGGGTCCTGGCCTTCTCAATGAGCTTATTCCATCTTGGCCTGTACTCAGTAGCTCTTTTCCAATTACTGTTACTCATTTTATTAGTATTCTTAAATTATTCCTATGTTAAATTTTTAAATTATTTTATATTAACTATCAAGGAGAAGAACGGAAAAAAGTTTTTGCTTTTTGCTGTATTGTTTGACATTATTTTATAGTTATGCTGTTTTTGAAACAATATATAGGTACTGTTCTTTGGAAAAAAGTCTATAAAATTGAATATATTCTTAAGGCAAAATGTATTCTAATTTTCGAAACAGTAACTTTGAAATAAAATTAAATGTTTAATTAATTTTTCTAACACTATCAGCATAATTCATGGAACACAGGCTAAAGTCTTTACTATTAAAACACCCATGCTTTTTCTTCTTCACATTTTTTATTTTTTAAATATAATATTAATATAAAATATGTATAATATTAAAATATGGCTTTATTTTATTTCCTTTCTCTCTCCTGAATATGCGTTGATACATCATGAAATATTCAAAGCACGAATTTTGTATGAAATTCGTATAAGATCTCTTTTATTTCACTAAATCATTCAATTTAATAAAAATATCTCATTAGATATTATCTTCGGTTACTGTTATTGATTGGTTTTATCTGCCATTCTAAAAGAAAATAATACTTATTTTATGAACATTACTTAAACAATTTGTCCCATTATAGATATTAATCAGGCAATTATTTACATTTACAATTCTTTTACAAACAGCTTTCTCTTGTAAATATTAATCTTGGAAACCAATAAACTAAGTTATAAAATTAGAGGTTTCAAATACAATATTTTACATAACTTTTTAAACAATAATGTACAATAAATGTTTCTAAAATTAGCTTTGATTTTTAACAAATAATTTCCTTAAATATATATTCATTATTTTTTCATGCAAAAAGTTTCAATATTATCTTATTTAAAGAAATTGAGCCACTCATAAATACCACAGCAAATTAGTATAATATTTTAGTAGTGATTTTATTTAAGGAATATGGTAATTGTTCTGAGATTATATTTCTAATTTTTCTTAAAATTTTCTTTGTCCTTTTAAAGTATTTTATCTGAGAAATTTAATGTTCCTTATGATGTCAATTCTTTGTCTCATTATTCAGAAAAATTCTCCAGTAAACAAACTTCCAAATGCTGTCAAATGCATGCAGTATACGCTGGCAGAGCTTAATGTAATCTATCCAAACCAATAAAAGTTATACTTCTTTATAAATGGAGCATATTTTCCGGACAACTAAGAAAATAATGCTTTCTTACAGAGACTGTTACCTTGGCAACCTGGACAACTTCAACAAATTTGTCGGAAAAAGAACGATCATTTTATGGATGTCTCAAGGTAATAAAAATATCCTCCGTGAGTTTTGTTAATCTGATGAAAATGTTGAAGTCTTCAAAATAATCTCAATTAATTTATAATGATTCAAAATATTGTTCTTTTTAAGGTTTATTTATATAGTGAAAAAAAAAAGAGAGGTGGGAAAACTGAAATCAAAAATTATTTTTTTACATTTAAAACAAGAAATTTAAAAAATGAGTTATAAATAAATTTTGATTCTTTACATTGATAACTTTTATCTCTAATGTGGAATAAATATATATTTTAAACTTTTTACTTAAAAAAATTATCCTGTTCTATTATTTTATGTAAATTTCTCTTTTAAAAAATTGCCAATTCAATTCCCACACTTTAGGAAACTTTGTAGTCTTCTTGAAAACAATTTTTTACTGTCAAGTTATATAGCCCTCATTATTTATTACTCAAATAATTTGATTTTTGACACATTTTTGATTAATTTTTTGCATAAATATTTTTTACTTCAAAATTACTATGGCATTAAAATAATTTTTGTGTCCATTGATTAGTTTTGTACTTTAATTTCCAAATAAATAAAATTAACTAAAATAAGGATTTAAATATAAGGATATTATGTCAATAATAATGTAAAATATAAATCATGTACATCAAAAAATCAAGTTAAATATAATTAATAAATTGAACATGCTATTATTCAACAATTTTTTAATTAATAAACGTAATATATATACAATTAAGCGAATTGTTTGGGAAAATATTGCGTAAAAATATCATAAGATTTTGCCCTAATCTTACACACAATGAATATATTATGAAGCCCATTGACTAGAGACAGTGTTTCACGCTTCCAAATCTCATTTCAGAGGTTCGATCTTCGGGCTGGTCAAGGGAGACTCAACCTTTTACCCTTCAGTGGGTTGATAACTTGAGTACCAAGCATGCTTGGGAACTAAACACTGGGTGTCTCACGTTTGTCTGATCACCTAACTAGGACTATATATATATATATATATATATATATATATATATATATATATATATATATATATATATAAAGTCCTAGTTAGGTGATCAGACAAACGTGAGACACTAGAGACTACTATATATATATATATATATATATATATATATATATATATATATATATATATATATATATATATATATATATAACAGTCTATAAAAATTCAAAATTTTATTTAATACAATTATAACTAATTCATTGAAAATACTATTAATTATAGTTTCATCAGTAGAACTTTAGTTTGGTTATAAATTTAACTAAAATAGTTTACTAATAAAATTGAAAACTACTAAATAATATTCAGAAATTAAATTACAAAAAATTTTGAAATAAACATATTAATAAATGATGGCTCAGTGAATCAGCTTTTAAGACATTTGTTTGTTTAAAATGGAAGTTTTTCTGTTGCTTAATTAATATGTTAAATCAAATTACATTAAAAAGAATAATCTTTGTAATTTTGAAATACCAAATTTCATGCGTAGACAGAAAAATGTTTGTATTATCTATGGTTGTGAGTGTTTAAACATCACAATAAAGTCGAAACAATTACCCTGGAATGTATCCAAAAATTGCACAACTTGCATAGTTATTATTTTTTCTCCTTAAAAGTATTTTATGATTATTTTCTTTATCACTCGTTTTTCAAAACAGTGCCTTTCTCAGCGTAAAATATGCATTTATAAGCGCAAATATATCTACTACAGGGAATCATCTTTGCTCGTTTCAACTCTTTTATTATTTTTTTTTCAATTTCTGCTTCGATAGAAAATTGTATACGAAAATGAAAATAAGAGCGACGTCAGGATATTTTCAGTTTTCAAGTTGAATGTTTATATCTACTCATTTTTTTAACTCTGAAATGAAAACAAATGGGTAGAAACGTTAAATGGCTGTAAAGCTCTTTTTGATTTAACACAAGTGGCTTATTTATTTTAGGCCAATGTTTTAGGTATTTATCAAAATTACTTAATGGTTTTGAAGCAACGAGGCTATATTTGTGCCAACTTTCAATGCGATGTCATTTATAAAACTATCAACAGACAATATACATAAAAAAAACAGATGGAAATAGGATATTAAATGAAACTTAAAAACATCGATAGTTTGAAATTTACTGAAACTATCAGGTTCATTAGATGTCTAAAGAAATTATAGTTCATAATAAATAACATATTTTCAATGAGAGATCATAGAAAATTCCTTTAAGTAAGAATTTAGTAACTTTATAGCAACCAAAATCAAAGAAATAAAGAACTACCTAATAATTCCTCTGCATAAAATACCAGGCGTCAGTATCATATTTCAAAAGAGAAATAAGTAATTTCAAGATGATGAAACATAGGATTAAGTATGCCCAAGAAGATAAACAAAGACCTTAAGCAAAATTGATAGTTAAAAAACTTGTGTTTCAGAAATGAATACAGCTGAAAATTGTTCAAAGCATTATTTAGGTAATCAGAAAAATGTTAGTTTCTAATGATTAGATTATTGGAAATTAATTTTTATAAGGTGTGTTGGATAAATACAGCTATTTATTAATTTTATTATACATAAAAATAAAAGGTTTTTAGTTTGTTTGTCACTCAACGATAATGTTTTTGCAGTGGATTGATAAATAGCAAAATTTATAGTTAAAAATGGATTCCAAATCAATAGAAGCATCCAAACTCGAAATAAGAATTTTATTTGTGAACTTTTGAGTTAAAAGATTAGACAATTTGGTCACAAGTTGGGCTAGAATAAATAAGGAAATGATTTTAGGAAATTTTATGCAAAACCATAATTATTACAAATATGGTTTTGAGTTATGAGTATTAATTTTTGAAGAAATTAGCAAATTTTGTTGTTTTATACACAATATTGAATTAAATTTTATATCGTAAATCCCTTATAGGTGAATTTATAATACTTAAACATTTAATAAGTAATGAAATAGGAGTAACTTTTAGAAATCATTTTTCATTTTGAATTATTTTTAATATTTTTTCCAGATTTTGACAAAATTCATATTTTTTTACTCATTATTCATATCAGTATGTGATTGTTTTAATCACAATAATAGGGTTTGTATTTCTACTATAAATAAAAACTCTTACACTAATTGCATTCAAATTTTATGATTAAAATTATGTTTACATAATTAAAATCAAAAAAGTTTCTTTTCAAATCAATAAGCATTTCTGATTGAAACCAAACGCTTTAATGTATTAAAAGATAAGAAAATATTTTAAATTTAGGTCTGAACTGGAAGAAAATCAACTTTTTAAAACAAGAAAACTATTAAAAAAAAGGTTTTGCAAAATTATTCTGTTTAATACATGCACTTCAAAATGTTGAGGACTACTACATATTTTGCTTAGATAATTGAACGGAAACATAATTTATTAGGTTTTTATATAATAGTCAAATATAATAAAATTAAATTTAAATTTTACGAAATATTTTTAATTTAAAATGTAAAAAAGTTAATTTGTTTTTTTTAAGAAGAAAACTTAATTTTTGTAAAAATAACTCTAGTCTTACTTTTATCAATAAAAAATTTCTTTTGAAAATCCATTTAATAGTCGTCAAACTGGCTAATGTATTCACAAAAATTGGGAATATTTTGTTCAGAGGTTTATATCATGAAAAATAAATCTTGATAACACAAGCAAAATATACAATGGAAATGTTAAAATTTTTTCCTTTCCTTGATTGAAAAATATTTATTTTGTGAGATATGCTAATTTATAGATATTTTAGAAACAAAAAAACATTTTACAAAAACATTAGAAGCAGAAAACATTTTAGAAACAAAATAATAATGTTGGTATTTCAATAATACAGGAATTAATTTTAGATAAAAAATTCTATTTTGAATAAAACTCACTCACATATTTAGTTACTTTAAAATATTTTATGAAGCTTAGAATAATATGATTAATTAAAGTTTTTTAAACTGTTATAGTTGTGATACTGATAATTACTTTCTTATAATGTGTACTAACTTTTCTTTTAATGTTGTTCTAAGTATTTTTTATTTCTTAGACTGTTAAATGGTTACAAAATATGTATAATGTAAAGTTATTTTTATGCATGTGTTTACCACTATATTTGAAATTACTAAAAACAATTTGATTCAAAGTATATAGATAAAAAGTTTACTTTGAGGTAGATGCATACAAGCAACTATTGATTTAATCTTAAAAAAGTTATTTTAAATTTTCTGCAACTATTTAATATTTTAACACAAAATGTGATTGACATATTTAAATAGATCGATTTAAATGTCTTGAAATGTATCAATAATTTAGAAATTAATTTATTGCTTAGCAAAAATATCTCATATCAGTATCCGAAATCATTCTTTAAAAGTATGTTTTCCTAATTTGTAAAAAAAGTAAGGAAGATTTTTATAAAATAACATGATGTTAAAATTTGTTATTATTTAAGTTATCTGTTGAATAATATGTAAATCTTCAAATAAATACTTAAATCTGTTAAAAAATATCAAATTTTCTTAAGTTTTGAATGCTTAATTGTTTGAAAATTCTTCAAATAAATACAGTAATTTTAAAAAATAAGCTATCTTAAAGTTTAAAACATTCATAAAATTTTTAAATAAAAATATATTAATATAATTATTTTATTGCAGTTTATCACAGCGTTTTTTTACAAGTTTGAAAATGTAAAATTCATTACAAAGAAAGCTATTACAAACTGCTACTGAATTAAGTATATCCCTTTACATAATTAAGAGTTTTTGTCAAAAATGCTGAAGAAAATATTATCGGGAAATACATTTTCAGGAGTTTTTTAATATTGTTATTAATAAAATGAACATTTTTAAATTAAGGAACTTTTTAATATATTAATTAAAAATTTATAATTGATATTTTAATTTCTTAAATTTAATTTTTAATTTCTTAAATTTAAGTATTTTTTTGTACATTAAACGAAAAACAATTAGTAAATTAGTTACCATTTTTTATAGCTATAAATATAAATTTTTTGATCTATGAAAATATTATATAAATAAATTTTAAGATATAATCTATAAATAATTCTGAATGCTGAGATTTATTTTCATTAATTATACACGGCTTTTATAAGATTTTTAATAAAAATGTAAAACGGTGGAAATTTAATTTGAAATTCAAAGTAATAGTTGAAAAAAATCATTTATAAGCATATTTTAATTAAAACTCTTATATTATGTAACTCAGATATTTCATTACATATCTTAAAAATAACTTTATTTTATAACTTTTAAAAGTTATATGAGCATTTTATAATAATTATTTAAAATGTCAAAAAATTACCAAAAATTACTCAATAAGTTTTATGAAAAATTTCTCAAAGATTAATAATACTCCAAAAAACATTTTTAAAAATATTTGATCAGTTTTTTTTAACAGAATGCAATTTTACAAAAAATATTTTATATGTATATGTAAGTATGTATTTTTACTGTGTGCCTTTTCAGATAAAAAATAACCATTTAAAAGTAAATAAAAAAATTATAGAAATTAATAATAATTTACTTATTTATAAAAAAAAATCCACATGTGTAATTATTTAATCATAAAGTTAAAAAGATATGAATTATAATTTAAAATTATTTTTGATAAATACTTATATTTTTACTCTATAAGTATTAATCGATAATTAACAAGATGCTATACAATTTAAGAATACTTTTATAAAAAGTTCCAAAAGAAAATCTTTAAAAATCATAATTTGGTTTCACATTATTAAAATGATGCTAAATGTTGAATTCTGATGATAAGATTAAGATATTGATGATGAAATGTGAATTTACAAAGAAATTTAAATTCATAAAGTTATCCGACCAATCAATTTCGCTTTAAAATAAAATTTTGACATAATTTTTTATTATAAGGTACTGTAATACATATGCTGGTTTGAATTTTAATGATATTTTTAATTTAAAAATGAGCATTGCATATTAATTGTTATAGTCACCATTAACATATTTACAATGAGCTTAGATTTTGATTTGCTTTTTTTATTTCATTTTTTGAAGATTTTATAAAATTCGACCGTTCTTTTTGATAAAAATATTTTCTTTCTAATTCCAATAATTTATATATTTTCAAATGTTGTGTTATAAAATAGACTTTTATTAGTCATATTTGTAAGTTATCAAATAAACCAATATTTTATTCCGATTTCTAAACCAATATTATCAAAATGCAGAAAACATTTCTCAACACAATTTTGTCGGGTGTGGTACATATTAACATAGAAATGACATTTTAACATTAGAGTTTAATTTCATAAATAATTTCAATTAGCATATGTAAGCAACAAATATTCCTTTAGGGTATTTTAGTAAAATTATTTCAAAAATGCATCATGATGATATTCTAAAAATGAAATTAATTTTTAGAATATTTTACAAGATTATTTGAACTATGTTGGTAAATTAAATTTAAAACTTTTAATTTAAAATTTATTCATAAAATGGAAAATAGAAGTAAACATCGTAATAAGCATAATTATTCAGATTTTGTTACAACTTACCATGTGGTATCAACAAGGTGATATTTTAAAAATTAAATTTAATTTTTAATTTTTTAATTCATTAAATATTATTAAAAGTAATTTGAGAAAAAATTTTAATACAGTTTTTTATTCTAAAAAATAATTTTAATTAAAGTATGGAACTTATAAAAAGACTTATATTTCTAATGTGCATGATATGAGGAGGATTTTCTGATACTTTATTTAATATGTAATTCTCATTATAACTGCATGGTTGCAAAGGGGTTAATGTTCCCTTTAAATATGCCTTCTCACATGAACGCATTGATGCGGGAGTCACACGCAGGCCAGCACCCTGAACTGTCGTTTCACCGCATGGACTCTATGGTTGCAGTGAAAGCACCGGCTGCTAAGCCTACAATCCGGGAGAAGGATGAGCAGAGCATTTTCTTCCCCATTACGGACTGAAAACTAAGAAATGAAGAGGCAAAATATGTTCTCGAACTTACTTACAAATTCGTAGAGTTATTTCTGAAGAAGGGCTGTTTCCTTCCCCTTACTTCTGAGATGGTATTCCGAACGATTTTGGGTTTGTCCTGGCCCAGTTTGAGTATGCTTTCTGATCAATGGTAGTAGGAGTTGAGGAAGAGAGAGAAAGGGAACATTCCATTCTCGGTGGGAGGTGGCAGGTATGTGGGAGACTGAGTGAAGCGCCATTCTGCGTTGACCAAAGATAATAATCAAATGAGTCTAGGGGAAAATGTGAGGATGACTGTAGGATTTCAGAACAGTTGAATCAATTGTTTAAAAGTCCTAGCTTAATCACACAGGAATAAAGGGAAAATCCTAACAAAGGTTTTTATTTGTCCATAATCTCTTAGATGACTTGGAATAACACAATCTATAATAGTAAAATTGTTGCAAGTGTTTTCCCAGGTGTGGTAAAATGTACATAATTGAAACAAAATCATAATAAAGTATAGGAAATTTATTCAAAATTATATTTGATTCTAATTAAAGTGAAAATAAACTAAATTTTTAGCAATGGAAGCACTGTGTGTATGGAAGATATTTTATCACTTTACTGTAATGTATTTTTTTGAGTAAAACATTTACAATTTCAAATAAATGAGAATTAGAAATAAAATATCTTAAGACATGTATCTGCTAATTTTATAGTATGTTTGGTATTTAAGCATTTTAAAAATTTTATTTACTGCATGATATTTCTATAACGTCAATTTAAAATTATAATGCATTAAATAGTACCTTCACACATAAAATTTATATTTCATAAAGATTTTTATACAAAATTCTAGGAGTTTTAATCGAACTTTTTGAAACTGTTTCTTCATATTAGCAGATTAGAAATTTCTTTTGAAGAATCTACAGTTGAAATACGAATGAATGAAAATATTATATATACACACCTTAAAATTAAAATTCTATGTATATAAAAGGACATTTTTATTTGCTTTGTTTTAAATGATTAAAGTTTAAATAGTATTGGCTGAAAGAATGATTACTTAAAAGAACAATTTTAATTAAAATATTTGTTTTTGATAAAGAAACATGGGGTATAAAAATGCATAAATTACTTAGACTAAAATTTTAAATTGTAAAAATGTCATAAAAATTTTTACCATTCGAATTTTTTAGATATTATTAATAATAAATTTAAAATTGGTTTGAGGTAATTTAAATTATAAAAATATCTTTACAATTTTAAATAAATATGTTTATCAAGAGAAAGACTATATTTGTTTCCAATTCTGCTTTATTTAAACTTTGCTTCATATTTTGGAATGCCTTATTTTCTTATTTATCACTCATTAATTATTATTAATTAAATAAGGATAGATTTTTAAATAAAATTTTTAAAAGATTGGGATTGTTGTAGTCGCAATAGAGGATCCAATGTAAGTCATCGTTTGTTTTAATGAAAACATTTCATTAATACAGACAAAGTGTTTTCTTTTTTCTTTTCAAATATATATAGTAGAAAAATCTCTTCAACTATAAGCATATGAAGTGAGAAATATTATAAAAGTAAATATGATATTTTGGAGCATGAATAAAATTACTGATACGTTTTTATAAATTAAGCTCTGGGCAACTTTAAGGAAATTAGAATGGAAAACGAAATCTCTGAATAAAGGTATTTTATCATAATGTATACATTTACTAATACTATATGTCTTTTTGAGAACTAATATTTAATTTTAAATAGTTTTCTACTTTATTGTCACTAAATGACTTCTTTTATATATTATTTTTCATTCATGCAGCAAATTATAGTACAATAAATAGATCTTTCTTTTCAATTATGATTCAAGTTTAAATGCACAAAAAGTTTCAGAGTTCATCTGAACAAAAATCCACTGGATTTATATTTAAGAAAATTCTCATTGTAAAATTTATACTCAGTAAAACGACTATATTTTGTTCTTTATTATATAAATGAAAATAATATTAGCTATCAAGAAGTTGACAATACTAAATAACTTGCTTGTGCTCTTATTAAAAATGAAATTTTGCAACAACTTTTATTATTATTTTTTTACTAAAATAATTTTTCAGTTAAAAATTTTCTTTAAGAAAAAATGGTTTCTGTTTTTGCTACAATGTCAATTTAATTTAAAATTAAACTGCAAGTTTTAGTCCCACCTGAAATGAAATTTATACTAGTTTGCATTAGATAATAACGTTTCTTTAGTAATGTGTACTTAGTGAAATTAACTTTTCAAATTAAAGTTTCAGCTTCTTCAAAAATTTTAATGAATTATTTTTTTCTTACAATAGTAATCTTGGGTAAGGGCTCATATTTCTATTAAATGACAGATCAAATCTTAATCATACATCCTCAAAATTAAAATTTTAAACTACACAGAATTTTAGTTCTTTATTAATGAACAGAAAGTAGCAACATAAAATCTGCTCTTTTTATTTAAAAAGTGTTTTTATTGATTAAATTTTAAAAATGAATTATTTTTGGTTATTTTCTGTAGCTATTGTGAGAAGTAACATGCTAATGCTGCGTAAACGTTTTTTAAAATTAGTTTCTAATTATACAGATTTTAGAATTAGATTACACAGAAATAAAACATATAAAAACAAGAAAAACTATTGGAAAATAAAAAATATTCAGCTGATTTAGCTAAATTTGTAAAATGCAGACAAAACTAGTTTAAGCATTCTTGTTAAATGGAAAATAATCATCATAATTAGGGGTTATTATATTTGCGTTACCTACTAATGCCACCAAGTTGCACGCTAATATATATATATATATAACCTTTGAAATATGAAATTAAATAAAAGACACAGTTGTATATAAATTAAAAATCAAACGAAGAAGCAAAAATGTCATAACTTAAATTTTACTGATAAACACAATTTTATGCAATTTTACAGATTAAACGTATATACTTTATGCATAAAATTTTTAATGTGCAAAATATATAAAATATTTTTCCGCATTAAAAAAAAGCAATCCATAATCTATTAAAATATTTAATAAGTATTTCATATTTTCAATAAATAATTTTGATTGCAATATTCGTAATTAACTTAAACTGTAAGTAAAGCTGATTTGAACTCCCCGCGACAAATGGTTTATCGAGGGGAGCCACTGATCGTGAGTAGCAATAAATGATGTAATAAATTTATAAGTTGTGGAACATTCTCTTCCTTCCGGAACTCTTCCCACTTCAAGAAAAAAGGCGTGTAGTTTTATCTTCATTTAAAAATGTCATCTAAGCATATTCGTTGGGAATTGTGGAAAAATATTTATCTTAAGTAATGTAATATTCCTTTTGTTTGTATATATACTATGTAATTTTTTAAAACACTTTTATGGACTTTAAATGGACAAATACTTCTATAAGTAGTTTTAATATGCACTGCTTGATTGTCTTCAGGATGACTTTTCATTGTCAGTAAGGCGTATTCAGATGTTACAAGGGAGGAAACCGGAAAAAATGTTAAGAACTCACTTCGGCAGATGTGTATATAGAAGACAGAAACATAGCATCCATTTCCCGTTGTTGAACAAAGTTTGGGGTCGAACCTGGAACTTTTCCCTCGAAAGAGCAGCTTTCTTACCAATTTACCACGGAGAACCCCAAAAGACATCTTGTTCCGAAATGGGTTCCATTTTAATTTGTAAAATAACGATAGTTATTTTTTCGATTAATTAAAACTATGATGTAGCCATGCATTCACGTTTTGCCAACTTTCTGTTTATAGGAAATACATCAGAAAGCACATGGAAGGAGTTCTAATTTCAACAATTAAATACTTCTTAATTAAAAAGAATTTTCAAGAGCTCAAGGCTTTATCGAATTTTTTAGCTGCTTTTATAGTGGGAAACAGTGAATTTCATAACGCAACTAATCAATATCATAAAAAATAGCATAAACAAATAGTGCTATTTTTGTAAATTACAATTTTTATCTAAATACAAGTGAACATTTTTCATTGAAAGCTAAACACGCGGGACAAAGAATGGTGCAGCGAAGAGGCTACATTCGTCTAACATACATATGTAATTAACATCCCCTGAATAAGGAAAATATTAATTGAAAATAGTCTTAATAATTCATTTAATTAATTTATAATTAATTGTCAGCTTGAGTAACTAATTTTAATTATTTCGTTAATTTAAAATGATTATTTCTTAATAAATTTAGATTTATTTCAGTGTGAAATAAATGATTAATTTTCATATTAAATTCTTCTATATAAAATATCCAAAATTTATGCATTTCATGTAACTAAATGTATGTGGATGCAAATTTATATCAATTAATTCAAAAAATTAATTTTCAGTCAAAATATTTTACGCATTTAGTTGTCTTAGTTCAAAAATATTTAATTTGAAAGTTTTTAAAGCTAGTCCACCTATTTTAAAATATTTTATCAAATATCTTTGAGATTCTTTTGAAATAGTATTTTAAAATTTATCCATTATTTTGTAAATTATTTAATAATTAGAAAACTGGAACTATTTGATCCCAATTTGTTAAACAATTTATACTAAATGAATATATTGCTAAATAACATTAAATATAATAACTATAAACACATAATAAATTATGCTGTAAACGCTATTAAACTTTAAAAAAAGTAATTTCAGTCACAGAGAATTCTACAAGTAGAATGATTAATACACCTTATAAGAAACAAAAAATGTAAGGAATTAAAAATATTTAATTAATTACTCATTACTTTATAAATAAATACTATGTGCATTTGAATGTAGACTTTGTGCAATAATTTAAATTTAATTTATAAATTTGAATAATATGATTTTGTAAATAATATATTAAATTTTATACAATTAAGATCATTATACAAAGTTGATTTTTATTCTGTTAGTAGCTTTATGAAAAGGAATTTTTTTTTAATTCAGTGTATTATTTTATTATATAATATGCGTGTTCTTAATTATGAATTCGTAAATAAAATATATTTTAAGATGAAAGTATGATATTTAATGTGAAATATATTAAACTATAAAGACACCATATCTAATTTAAAATCTTTATTAAGTTCTTTTACTTAAGTTTAAAAATAAAAGAAATTAATAATTGTAGTACCCACATAATCCTTGAAATCGTAAAAAACTAAGTAAAATGTTGAAAAAATTTATACGTTTATTAAATATGTTTATTTAATAAATAGCAAAATACTTATTACTAAGTTTAATAAATATATTGCCGTTTATTTAATAAACTGAATCATGAATACCAGATAAAATTAAATTAAAAATATCAGAGAATTTAATAAGTTAAATAAAATTATCAATTTATTTACGAAGTTAACTATAAAGTTCATCGTCTTATCAATTTGCTAATTGATACGTTTTAGCTAACAAACAGAAAATAATACCTGATGAAGATTAAAAAAACAAATTTATTTAAATAAAACTTCTTCTTTAATTAACTACAACAATAAAATAATGCCTAATTATTATTGCATGTTTAATTTGCAATTAAATGTTTTTAAAATTATTTTCTCTCTAGAATGTAAGTTCAGAAATTGAAATTTCTTCATCGTTTTTAGAAAAATTTATATTTAATTAAGAAATAAGACTTTCAGAGTAATACATAAAAAAAGTTGTTTTTAAGAAAAGTCAAGGGACAATTTTAATTTTTTATTTTTGTAATTAGGTATAATAATAAGAGATTATTTTACTTCTTATATTTTCAAAAGATGTGGTGTTATTATGCTTGGTTTTATTAATTCATATGATGAAATGCAAAATATAATGAAATGAATATTATAAACAATGTCTAGTTTAGCTGTAATTAATTAAAATAATACAATTCTTCCTTCCTATTATTTATAAATTTGAATGCTTATTAAGAAAAAATTAATCAACTGATTATTAAATATTTATCTATATTAACTTTAAGTACATCAAAAATGCATATTAGGGATAGATGAATAAGATTCTAATTTTAAAAAATGCATAATTTCTGTTAAAGTACTATCTGTACTTAATATCATATAACTTGGATAATGACAGTTGATATGCATAAAATTTAGAAGCCAAGAATAATGAAAATGCTGTGAAATTCAGATACGAAATGTGTACGATCAATGATAGCTTTTTTTTTTTTTTTTTAGAAAATTCAATAATTCTTCTTCAATTATACTTATTTTTTATAAATTTCTAACGAATATACTACAACGAGCGCACACCAGCAATGACTCACGTAAATTATTGAAATTTAAAACGATGACACCTTTTAGGAAAAACACTACATATAATATAGAATAAGCATGGAAAGTTTTAATTTATACAATCAAATATATAAATAAGCATGCAAAAAATCTTTGAGGATGTAAATATAATTTATATAAATGCAAAACATTTTTGCATAGAAATATTTGAAATTTAATGGCCTTCTCAATGAATTTTCAATGACAGTGAAACGTATTCACGTGGTTAAGGTAGGGAATTCCCAAAACATTCAAATGTACACCCCGACAGAAGCGAAATGACGAAGGCAGAAGAGCAACATCCATATCCCAATGTTTAAAAGTGGCTGGGATCGAATTCGAGACTTTATAGACCGTAAAGCTCTGTCCTACCACTAAGCCAAGAGATCTCAAATATTTATTTCCCTGAAATATATTGCACACTAACATTTTATATATTTTAGTATATCGTTAATGCATTAATAAAATCTTATCTTTAATACCTTATTTCTAGTATTTAATACATTAAAAGAACTAAGTTTCTTATTGTAAATGCAATTTTAATTTATGAGATTTAAAATAGAAAAAAATTAATTAAAGTTATTTTTTGAAACTAGCTGTTATATTTCTTAGTAAAATTCTTAAAAATAATATAATTTAGCACAATTCATGTGTTTATAAATTAATATGCACTTTTTTTTCATTATATTTTTATTTAAAAATACAAGAAGAATATTTATTGAATAATATGCAAATATCCTTAAGCACAGTAAATATTTGAAGGAAAGAAGAGTAGATATTTTAAATTACTCGCAAAACACATTTCAAAAAGAAGAATTTATTACTTTACTAGTATTCACATTTTTACAGAAATGGTATGAGCGTCAAAATACTGGAAACAAAAATGGTAAAATCATATCCGATTCATTACCGAAAAAATCATATTGTAAAAATATTTTGAATTTTTATTAATTAAAAGCATTGTTGTGCAAGATTAAAAGCTCCTCACTGCAGTTTAAAGGCGATAATTTCCCCTGGATATTCTTCCGATGGTATATTTCATCCTTTTTGACGTTGTTGGTGAAAAAAGAAAGTAAAATCTACGTCAAATAGCTACCACGCTGCACCAACAATTTAGTTTTGTTTGATATTTTAAATATATTCCCATTACGCGAGAAGCAGTTTAGGTTTCAACGTTACACAAAATTTTAGTTCAAAGGAAATAAACTGTACCATTTCAGCTGTCAAAATCATTAGCAAAGGGAACAGTAACGTATGATACTTTCCACCTTTAACTATTTGATACTTAGAATAGTTAAAACTAAAGTTATGGTTTTGAAGTGTGAAAGTAATCATGTTAGATTCTTTTCTATATGCAAATTCACACTTGGAAGATTTTACACATTGCATTAAATGTAATTCTTTTTATTTCATAACTTTGAGTTTTACAGATTAGGATCATAAATTAAATTAGTTCCAAAAGTTGAAAATTTTTTTTAAAATAAATTAGGAAATTATACCGATAGTTAAAATGCCAATGTAAAAGCCCAAAATAAAATTTCAGATATATTTTATTGTAAATGATTTAATAAGTTGAGAAATAATTATTTAACTTTTAAAAGTTATTAAATAAAATATAGAGTATATCGTTTGTGAAAGACTAAATTTGGCGAACTAAATATTATTGAATAGTCTTTTTTAAATATCAGATAACTGATTATAATCCATTTAAATAATATAATATGCTAGGAAAATATAAGTAAATCTAAAATTACATAAATTTTTTTATGAATATGATTTCACCTACCAACTAAGCGAATTATTTTTTCCCCCAATGATTGGGGTATATCGGGATGTATTATACCCAAGGAACCGGCCAGAAACAGCGACCTCTTTGCCACCGAGGCGTTGCCCTGGTTGCTCCACAGGGGGTGGGCCACCATCACACCCTCACACATGCCATAGGGACCCGTTTATAAGGTAGACACCATTCATACCTCATTCACACTCAAGGAAAGGACAAAGACAGGATAGAAACTGAGCAAATATTAGACATTCAAAAACGATTTTTTATGAATTCTTCAAGCTAATAGTGTGCCTGCAATATTTAATTTAGTGAACTCAAAAAATTGTATTTTAAAATGTACTTAGATACGTATCAGTATGCAGATTTTAAGAAATAATATTAAATGGAATTTAAAAAGAAAATGACAAAGAATAAATACATGGAAATGAATACAAGTATTTTATGGAATGGGATTAACAAATGTAATTAAAATAGCATTTTTATGGAACATAATAAAAGGAAAACAATGAATTGCAATTATTAAGCAATTTATTATGCACACACACTTGCATTTTATTTAACACCAATTTCATTTGATGGCTCATGTGCAAAAAGCTTAAGGAATAAACAAAAATCGGGTTCATTATAGAATCGTATACCACGTGATTTGGCGATACAATTTGGCTACTAACTTTAATTTCTAGTACTGCTGGTAACCCTATCTTTATATAGCTTCTGTGTAGCAGCCTTCTTGTTAGTCACAGCTTGCACTTATCTTGTCGTCAAAAAATCGCCTAAGAATTAAGAGATACCTGATTGTAAAATTTTATCCAAAAATAAACAAAAACCAATTAAATTTGTTTTATTCTTGGTTATTAATTTCATGGGGGAAAAAGCGACTTTTTTAAAATTTTGAGTGCATATTGTTTAAGAATACAAATTGCAAAAGTAAAAATAATAAAATCTATCATAAAAGCTGTAAAACTTATTTATTTATTTAGAATAATAAGTGTTTTATTGTTATTGAAAGATTTAGCCTGCGTAAAACTAAAATCTAGGAGTTTATTTCAAAATTTAAATGTGGCCTTTACTTCACAATATTCTTTCAAAGTAAAGTTCTTTTACAAAGTACATGGTAGTAAAAAGATCCATGAGACATAATTGGATAGTAATGAATAGTTGGATAGTAAACATTTTTGGATAGTAATCTCTTAATTTTTTTTAACATAAATGTATAAAAAAACTCAAATGAGTAAAATACTTAACTAAGCAGTAATCTTTTATATTATTATTTTTTCTTTTTGCAGTTAATGAAATAATCTTTGTTGGAAAATTTAATTAATTTCAAAAGTATGTATTTTTTAAAAATTCCAGAAAATGAAACATTACAATTTACAAACTTTGATGCCCTCACGAAAAGCATTCTAATAAGTTTCGCTTGTGTTTTAAAAATTTTAAATCCTAAAATTTTCAAATAATCTTTTATTTTTAAAATATATTATTGTATATTCTATGTGTGTATAAATACATTTTAGAAATGAGAAATTGCTTTAATCTCCAGGTTTTAAATCTTTTTTGAACTATGATTTATATGTTTTAAAACTTAAAAATATATCTTTCTTCAAAATTTAATGAAAATATTTATAAATACAGATACCATAATTAGTCTCCATATATCACAAAACGTACTTTAAATTATTTTACTCCTCACTTAAACTGTTGATTAAAAAATTAAAGAGTACTTTTTTATATATTAATTTAACACAAATCTGCTACACAACTAATTCGCTTATGAAGCTTGAAAAATTTATAGTTACATATTTAAAACGTTTATGAAATTTGATTCTTGTGGAAGTTGAAACATTTTTATTTCGAAAGTATTTGAATTTAGTTGTATGTAAATTAAAATGATTTTCTTTAATAAACAGTAATTTTTCTGCAGATTATATATTTATACAAATATTTAGCATTTCAAGAGTTAACTTTTCAGATTTTTAAATCGTAACTAAATGGTGTCCAAACTAAAACTAATCAATATTGCTTGAAAAATATGAATGATAGTTTTTGAAAATGTCTCCATAAAGTTTGAAATATGACGAAAAGTTTAACTTTTTCTTCATAAAGTAATGAATTAATAAGTTTTTCATTACTGTTTCAATTACTTAAAATTTTATGATTAAGTAAAAATCTTTTATATTATAACTTTTTAGAACTCTGCTTTAAACATAAAATTTAACTTAATATAGGAATTTCTATTTAAAAAAAAATCAAGATTTTAATTTAAAAAATCTTTTAAGTGTTTTTAAAAATCATTTAAAAAATCAATTATATTTTTACTTTTTGATAAATTTTCTATACATTTTTCTTATTTTCTACATTATTATTCACTAAATTATCTATTTGCATATGGAGTCTATTAAACATCAGTGTTAAATAATATATTTTTTTGTTCACAAAAACATTGAAAATATTAGGAAGTTATTAGTCAGTTTTCTCTAAAATTTTCTCAAAAATAAAATTGCGTATTTTGTTAAGTAAAGATCTTAACTAAGTGAATCAAATTACAATGTCCAAGTTATTTGATGCGTCTCATTATCAAAGATAAAAGGAATTTGTGGTTGACAAGCATTCTTTTTGTTATGTATCATTCTTAACTTATTCTCTTCATGCCTTTTCTAAAATTCATTGCCATTAACAAGTTGTAATAAACTATGAAGAAAAAAGATTTGCTATTCAATGAAAACATACACTTTCTAATCCAGACAAATTTGGATGTCAAGATGCAAAAGTATTGCGTGCACCAAATAATTATGAGGAAATGAAAACCCAGCAGTGTTCGTGTTATTTAAATATGAGGCAGATTATCATTCTTTTGTCGAAACAATCGACTGGAGTCAGGCACGAGAGAGGAATTTATTTTCACTTGTATCATGCAATATTCGTGACGCCTTTCATTAATACACAACCAATTAAAACAACAATTTTACGTATCTTTTTCTTCATAACAGCACTTTAATTTGATAGTTAAAAAGAGTACGCATCTATGTGGATTCTGATTGGTTGACCACCGTGAAAACACTTCAAATGAAAAGAGTTCTTTCACTTTGAGGACATTTTAAGTGGTTTATGCACAAGCAAAAGGCTTAAAAAGGGTGTTATGTGTCAGATGATAAAACAATGTTTATTTTGCATTATAGATATGCTAAAATCATCTCTCAATTGTACGCATATTTTTAAAATATTTGTACATTTTTCCTTATAAATTGAAATATACGTTTGATTTAAAATCTGCCTTTTTGAATATTAAAATTTTAAAGGTATAAATTTATACACAATTAATGTGTTCACAAATTTTATATTTGTATAAATAAATAAATTTTATACTTCTCTGCAGTTTGTTGCCTTCTATTGTTGTATTAAATAAAAACATTTGTAAATGTATCTCTCATTAAAATTTTGTAACATGATACACGATTATTTTCAATGTTAATACATTTATAAATGTACAGGAAACTTTTATGAGAAAGACGTTTTTTAATCATATCATCAAGTTTATAAACTATTAAATATTAGTAACGATTATGAAAATTTTGTCCCCGAACATATTTTAAGATGGTAATGAAATTTTTTGTTGATTTCATAAAAATAATTGTATTGATTTGACTTTTGAATGCTTTTGAAACTATAAAATTATTGTATAAAGAAATACTTATTAAATTAAAGTTGATTTAATTTTTTAAGATACTTTAACATAGATATTTTATTAAAATTTCATCATAAACAGTTCTATCAATAAATAATTGTTTTCTCTTAAATTGATATAAATTCTTGTAATGTAAATATAAATTAAAAGCGAGAAAATATGTGATGATAATATTCCAATTTAGTTTTTTTTAAGAAAATAAAAATAGTTTTTGAAATCTATATTTATCATCTATGTTTATGAAATCAATATTATTAAAAATAAATATTTCAATAAAGGTCAATATGGCTTCACTACAACATACAGTAACATGTGAGCTAATAATTAAATCTCAATAAGCTTTTATTATATTAAATATTTAATTAGCAATCATAATAGGGTAAGTCCATTGTACTTTGAAACCAAACAAATCTTCAATCTCAAGCCATAATTAACTTCTCTTATTTCTGAATGCATGTCTATTTGTAATAAATCGTATTCTGGAATAGAGTGTATGTGTTTCAGAAAAGATCATCATAATAGAATAAATCGTTAAATCTAGCAGAATTCAAATATTTTTTTCAAAAAAAAGTGTTTCATCCAACATCGCAATAAACCTTAAGTTATGCTTTTGAATTGTTTGAATGTATGTTAATGAATACTTCTAGAATGCTATTCAATATTTTAAACATTTACTTAATTGACACATACGATCGCTTTTTTTGAGCCCTTAATAAAAAAAAACTTTGAATGTTGTCAGAAGATTAATGATTCAACTTATTTTCAAGGTCATTATTTACTAATAAAATGATTTAGTTTATGTTAAATTAAATGCATAAGTAGCGCTTGAGAAATTCTATCTCTCTATATATGTGTAATATACCGAGTGTACTATAAAGGTGAGTTAACAATTTATAACATTGGATTATTCTCGCAGTTGAAGAAAAATTATTAAAAAAAGCTGTGGAAGAAGAAAAGTTACTAAAAAGAAGCCGTGGGGTTGATACTATCTTTTCCGATTCGAGTAATCTGTTTTCCACTTAGAAGAACTTAGTTTCTTACAACAGTTGTCTCATCTGCAGGGATTTAGCAGTGATACGATGGTAAGAACAGCCAATCCATGTAAGTATAAATCCGATTTCTCAAAATCAATGATTATTTGCTGAAGTTCCTTACGATGTGAACTCCCATTCGACGACGTTTTACCATTTTTTGCTTCCCAATATCTTAAGATTTCAACGCAGCAAAGAAACGTTCTTTCTATCCATTGTTTCCTTTCATTCTGATTCTCGCAATAATCATGTAATCAATTTAAGCTAATTGCATATCGTGTTGCACTAGATATTTAGCAAAATTAGCTATGCTGTACAAACAAATTTTCATGTTGTTTCATTTTCTACGTCTGTTACTGTAGATATAAACGGTACAATAAGTGAAAATGCGTACTAGAACTTATAATCAGGGAACTGAGTTATGCAAATAATGTGAAGATTTATATTGTGAGACAGATAAAGAGATATAGAAGTGAACAAATCAGTAGAAGTGACAGTAATTATGTCACTCTATCGGCCAGAGTAATAATCTTGCAATATTTTTGTCCGTCCCAGACGAAAAACTCAGTACAAAAAATGACAAGACGACAAAGACTGGGGTTCTTTCAGCTTATAGACGAATCTACGAGGGTATAAAAGAAGAAAAATAATCAATAAGGACTAAGAAGAACAGGTTGGTCTGTATGCCTAATTGCATCAGATAGGCATATACGTATCCACTGTACTCCAGGTTTGGATCAAAGAAAGAAATGTGACACGTTGCAAAGGTGCGCGTGCTGCTAACGCGAGAATAACACACGTGGTCCTACTTATTTACAAACTTGCATTAGGGACTCCAGAGTTTGCATTAGACATTTCAAAACCATATTTTGCGGCACGTACAGTATACTTTTGAGGTCTGTGTATCGAAAAGGACCATTACCCGCAAATCAACATCTCAAGTCTTATATTTATATCGACAATTAAGAGAATGTTTACTGAGTTAAAAGCAAAATGTGTCTTGGTTTACTAAGTAGAGTAATGTGAGATTTGGTGTGGCATGATGTAAAGTCTGTAGATGAGTTGCATTTTTAAGTAAGCAATGACAACAGTTATGGCTGTGATCTTATGAAACAATCCAATTGGATCAGAAATGGGAGTTGCCATACCGTGAGACAAAAGTTTAGTGTGCTATCATTTCATATTGGTTTAGAGTGCTACTACACTTGCCAATGCAAACCATTCCTAATCCATAATATTTGTGAAATGATAGCTTAATGATATGTGGATGATGTTTTCTTTCTGATAACACTGCCCTTTCTTCACAGGAGTCCGAATTACATTTATCAACAAGGCATACCAAAATTACCCACAGTGATAATACGCAACAAACTCTGCAATGTTTCCTATGTTTTCTTGGCTACCTGTCTTCTGGGGTCTCTTACCAATAAAAATAATTGGAAATAATTGTGATTTGGGTCGTTCGCATAGGTTGCCACTATCATATTCAAAGTAAGATTGAGAAATAATAGATATTTATGACTCAGGAAACAATCCATATATTTTTGAATTTATATTTAGATGTGTGGATGAATATAGTGCCATCAAAGTTGGTCTAAAAATTACGGAGGATATTGTATAGTCGCTCTGTTTATATGTGCATCTTATCATAATAAATACCTCTTATATTTTAATAATTATTATACTAGGTGTTTTTTTTTTTTTTTTACTGATTTTTGTCCGTTTTTGCTCAGGCATCCTAAGTATTGCATTTTCACTTGTTACATAGTCTACATAAGAGTACACACACATGTATAAATATATGTGTGTGAATGCAATTTGTATGTATGTTACGATGTATGTATGCATGTTTTACAATTAATCAACATAATTACTCTTTCTAATTTTAATTACAAATAGAGGTACTCAATGTGCTCCTCATCAGAACTGAAATGGTTAAGGAAGCCTTAACGATCATTAAGTTATTACTTAAATTATATTTCAGATCTGAGAAATATTTAAAAGTTTTTTATGTAGATATAATATAACAAAATAAAGCATTTGTTTTTTATTACTATCTCCTACAGCATTTATCATCTTTTTCTCAACTGTGGGAAGAGAAGAAAGCAACAACTAGAAAATAAGATGATGGGGAAACAGTAGAAATCTGTTGTTATAACAAAAACTATAAGGTGACATGAAAGATACTACAGCTTATGATGTTAAGGAGAAAAAAAATTCCATATCCGCAATCTTCCATGTATAAGTTAGATACCCTTTCACGCTATCTTTCAGCACGTTAAGGTAAAAAATCTTATCTCTCTTTTATCCGTAAGGAGCTATTTTCTGTGAATAATCTAGTTCACATGCTAAATGTATGCACTTTCACGCAATCCTTTCAACATGTTAAAGTAAATGTTCGTATTTCTCATCTTTCCATGAGGATTATATGTGAACAGTCTTGTTCACATGCAATAAAGCAAATCAATTTTGTTGTCACATTCGATCGAACTTCACGTGTCTATCACCGAATCTGTAAATTCTTTCACTTTTGTAATTTCTGTTGATTTTAAAGGTTTCAAATCCAATGAAAATCATTTATTCTCATTCTTTTATTTTTTCTTTAACGGCAGTTTTAAGAATTACTACTTTAACAAACAAGTGGATGTGTGCATTATCTTTCTACATTTATAATTGAAGATATAATAATGACATTATATATAAATTTAAAATTATCATCACTGATATTCAGGAACATCTGTCTTTAAAGCTTGATCAAAACTTTAAAACAAATTCTAAAAAACATCAATGAACACGACATTTATTATCTTATTGAGTGTACTAAGAAGATGAAAGGATATTAAACTAAACATATAATTAATAACTGCCTGTACATTGAATCAATTTAAAGTACTTTTTCTTATTTGACATTATTCTGATAGAATATATATTATGCTCGTATTTATATGTTTACAGTATAATAGTTATCAGCAATTACATATCGAGTTATTTGTTCTGATTTTGTAAGATTTTTGAAAGCATAAATCTAACATTTCTCATTTAATATATTCCGATTGTGTTAACAAAATATATTAAAATAGTCATTTTCTTTTAGAATTAAATTGTAAAATCCTTTTAGATTAAAAAAAATGAAGAATTAAATTGTTAAATCTAGAGACTTTAATCTTATCTCCAGACTTCGCAATTTATTGCGAAATCTGAAGAATTAAAATTCTTTAACAATTGGAATTCTTTTAAATTTTCAACACAATCAGTACAGATTAGCATCGCTTATAGAAACTATATAAGTGTTGTCAAAGGAAATTTTTTCAATAACAAAACGAAATTTCAGCATTTTCTAATCTTTTTCGGGGAAAGAATATTTAACTCTATAAACTATAAGATTAACAAAAATACATTTTCGCGAATATTTTTATTGAAAATTAAATATTTTTTAATATTTATTGCAATATATTAAACAGAAATATTTAAATACTTTTCTGATCATAGATTTAATATATTGAAAACTACATTTAATAAATTTTCTTATTTAACCAGTTTAAAGAATAAATACTTTGATGAAAGCTCCACCTGCCGTAAATAATGAAATACTCACAATTTCAAACGATTTTATATCATACTCGGTAAATTATTTATTTATTTCACATATTTTTTAATTACTTTCGATAAATTCGTATAAAAAATTTCATAATATAATTCTGTCTTTGCCGTGGACTTAGGTATTTTAATTTGAACTGAAAACTTATTTAAATCTCTTAAAAGTGAATCTATTATCAAATTTCAAAATGTTCTTAATAGGAATGAAACTTAGCTAAAATAAAATAGAACGATTTTAATAAAATGCCATTGTTCATGAAATGTGATAAATTAAAAAGAAAAAGTAAACAAAAAGGAGAAAAGCGCATCCTGATTTTTCTGACAAGCTGCGTTAATGTTTGCTTCTTGATTTAACGAAGTAAACCATGAGATTCGTGAAAAATGAGAAGTTCTTAAATTTCCTCTCTGGTTATATGAAATTCAGTGCAGCCAATCATTTCTCCGTCTTTAACTTCCTTTCCGTTTCATTTTATAACATAACTAATAATGTTCCAATCTAAATTATTCAGAAGAATTGGAAGCACGCAATTCTCAACCATTATAATCTTTCCCTTGAAATAAAATATTCAAATTATATACTCATTTACTAAGCAAGTAGTAATACTAATGAGGACTTTATCTTAAAAATCCGTAGAATAAGCATAGTAATTGACTATTTTCAGCTCACTAAGAGATAATTGAACAAATTAATGCATGCTAAGAAAAATGTATATATGAAGAACATTATTACACACTAGTTAGTTTTAAATTGTTTTATGTTCAAATATTGTGAAATTTTGGACAATGTAAAACACAATATCATTTTAGCTATCCTCATAGATCAAATGTTTGTGCAATGCATTAATACAAAAATTATATGAAAATGTTATTTAGGAGAGAAAAGAAATAACGATTATTAATATATTACTCCAATATTATTATTAATAAATGAACTAAAATTCTGAAAATTATATCTTTTCAATATATATAAGAAAACAATAACTAAATTAGTTTTTTTTTATAATTCTCTAAGAAATTTACCTATAACAGATTTTTATTGTTGATACATTGATCTTCAAGAGCATTTTCAATATGTATTAGTATTTATTGAAGTGAACCCTTTTTATTAGAGTCTAAGTAAAATGTCACAAAATTACTTTACCATATTCATGATTTATTTTAAAATTTTTTAAGTCCGTAAAGTGAATGTAAGTATAAAGAAAGATTTCAGTATGACGACAATTACTATTCATTGTAACATAATCTGTCGTATATTCTCTGTTATTCAAGTTTTATTATATACTGACATTTTTATTATACCTTTTAAATGATTAACATTTTCTGTACAACGATTTGCCCCGAAACCATATTTGCGATACATTTTTGACACGCAATAAAGCAATACAGTCACGTTTTACTTATTAATTTTATATTTTTCTTTTAAAACAAGATATAGTTCTCGAAACATATCTAAAAAGATTAAAATAATTTCTAGCTATCTAAAACTAAAGGATTATATCTTTACTATCCATTTTCACTTTGAAAATGATATCAAATTTATTATATTTAAGAGAATTATTTTGTTATTTCATTTATTTACGATTTCCTTATGTAGTTTTTCTATCATTAAATTGAGCAACTCATTTAATAATTTCAACTTTGACATATTTAATTTTGTGTTAGAAAAACCTTTCAATTAAAAATAAGCAAAAAGAATGCTTTATCAAAAGACATAATTTCGGAAAACTCGTATAAAAGTATAAGCACCGTTCAATTAATTCACTAAATCTACTAAAAAATATTTTGATATGGAAAAAAATTTAAAAATGTAATACATAGTAAAATATTTATAATAAGACCAAAAAAGCCTCAATATCGTTAAAAATCAATAAATAAATATGAAAGGTAAAATTTCGGAAAATGATCTGTTACTAAAACAATATTGAGTTTATGTTGTGCTTTATATTATAAATAAAATTAATTAACCTTTTCAATAAATGAGACTGAGGATAAAAAATTCTGAAGCATGACAAAAACTTTTACGGAGCTTCAGATTACTCGAGTAAATTAAAACACGTTATCATTGTAAATGCTTGTTTTCGGAGGCGTAACCACCTGTTCCATCCTGTGGGAGACAAGTAGAGTAACCGCTCCTACTCCCACTTCTGGATTAATTCCTTACAGTCTAGGCTCGAATGAGGAGCCGCCTAAACAAACAATCAATATGTTTAATTCATAAGGAAAATGTATTGATCCACGAAACTAAAGTACTCATTTTGAACATTAATTTAAGTTTTGGAAGTTTTGTTGCATAATTTTGTCTGCATTTAATTAAAATTACGATTGTTAATGAAAAATTTAATCGATTGATCAGTTCACGAAATATCGACATTCTAAACATAATGAAGATTAACAAGGATGCACTATTTGTTAGTTTTGTAATCAGACCAGAAATCAAACCACTCAAAAATATTAATATAAAAAAAATTAAAAACTAAAATATAACTTTTAAATTCAAATTATGTTAGTATAAAAATCAATCGATTGTTCATCTTCTTCTTCAATGGCCAGACTGACCAGGATGGGCCCTTGCCTACCTCAGAATAGAATTCCAAGCTTTTCGATGCTGCTATGGCCACATGGACATCCAGATAGTTATTTTTAAAATTCTGAGGTCTTATTCCTAACTTTCGAGTCGCCTAAGTTTAGTTCTCCCTCTTTTTCGGCTCCCCAATAGTTTGACTGTGAAGATCTTTCCGTTTACACGATTTTCATCCATTTTCTGCACACGTATCTTTCACATTTAATTATCTGAATCCTAATATATTTTACTATATTTAGTTCTTTGAAAGATTTATAGAGTTCAATTTTATTTCTTCTTCTTCTCCAAATATTGTTACATTTAATGCCATCAAAAATACTTCTCAAAATTTTCTTTCAAAAACAGAAATTAGACTTTTAACTTTTTTTGTCACTGCCCTGTGACGTACACCTCGTGCATCTGCAGAGTACGTAAGAATGGATCTGATTAAGTTTTTGTATATTAGAATCTTCGTTTTTCTGCTCATGAAGTTAGAATTGAAGTATTCTTTTGAAATCGAAAAAACTTCGGTTAGCATCTGTGATTCTACTGCGGATCTCTGGTATTAAATAATTAAGAATATTAATTTCTGTACCTAAATATTTAAATTTGCTAGCAGTTTCCAATTTTGTAATTCCTAATTTCCAAATATGGTCTGCTGTTATTGAATAATCGACTACTCTACACACCAAATATTTCGAGAATTATAAAGATTTATAAGAATATAATATTTTATATCTTTGCAATTAACTAGAAAATAAATTACATGGTAATAACATAATAACATAAAAAATATTTAAATTGTTGTAGTTATTGTTATAATCTTACATCACAGAAGATGTAATCTGTAAGTAGATTTTATTTAAATAAGTTAACAAGTAACCCATTGAAAATATTATGGACATTTTATGAATAATTGAATATATATATGCATATATATATATGCATATATATATATATATATATATATATATATATATATATATATATATATATATATATATATATATATATATATATATATATATATATATATATATATATATATATATATATATATATAAACAACTTACTGTATGTGTATAGAAATAATTTTAGCAATTAAACTATTTTTTCATAAAAATTTTAGGAACTAATTCTGCTCCTTTCTATATAAAATTAATATACAATGATTAATGATCTAATATATATTAAGCATAACTGTGTTATACTTTAGAATAGTATGTATAAAGTAAGAACATGATAACGAAAGTAAACATGATAACATTCACTAATTCAGTGGTATATTTTAAATAATCTTAAGAAACTTTTGATGTCAAAGTTCAATAATGCCATCAATCTGAAGCTATAACAATACTTCATAAGTGACATAAATGGCGCTGATCAACCACTTATTCTAAGGTACATTTTTTCTTTTAAAAATACTTGATGAACGTATGACACTTTGAAAAGCACTTATTTTATCTTTTTCACTTTTAAGCTCTCTTTAGCTTCTTTTCTTAAGGAAAAAGACAAATGGCATCTCTTTTATTATCACAATTTCTCAAGAGTGTAATCTTTATTACTTATAAAAGAGTAGAATCTCACTCATATTGTGAAAACTATCATTAGTTATTGAGGAATATTTTATGGAAATTTTTTCCATAAATCCTTAGGCTATAAATAATTTTTTTTAATAAATAAAAGTTTCTCAGAATTTTTAACTTTAGGTAAAATTATCAATTGAATAAAATTAATTCATAAATGTTTAAAATATTTAATAGCATTCAAATTATTAACAGCTTAGTAATTATTACGAAAGAAATACAAAGTTAAGTTATTTTTTTATAGCAGTTTATCATTATATCTCAGTGAATTATGCTTTTACAAATAACATAAATATTTTAAGAATGTGAATTGTATCCAGAACTAGGTATATGCAGATAAAATAGTTTTGGCAACATTGTGGCACTTAAAAAGTTATCAAAGTTGTTATTCAGGAAATTACAGAAGAAAGATTCTTGCGATTAATGCGCACACTGTTCAGGAACAAAGCACAGGTGACGTGAGCTGCACTAAAGATGTGCGATTAGCACTTGCAGCTCAAGATCATATTAAAAGAGAGAACACAGGTACAGTTAAAGATAAATGATCAAAAAGCTGGAGGAGTGGAGTGTTACAAGTGTAACTGAAGAGTTAGGAATCAACAAAAGTTCCGTTTTGCGGGCATATAATGACTTACAAACCGTACAGCTGTCAAAAAACTTGTTGATTGCTGACCTAAGAAAAGAATTGCAACGGATGACTGATAAATCTTCCTGCAAGTGGAAGAATCCGAAACGAGTCAGCAAGCACCATTGCTCCATACTGTGTACAAAAACGGGGCGAAAAGTATCACTAATAGCTTAGCCCATGCACCATTATAAAGATGGTATATTCACCCGCCGTCCTATGCTGCACCACTTTGAAAGTTGGCCACCACTATCACCGTTTAGAATAGTTGAAAGAACAAAAAAAATCGGGCACCTCATCAGTGGAGTCATATTCTTTTTAAGGATGAGAAGAGTTTAGAGATTCTCAATACTAGTTGATTTTGAAAGGGGTAAAGATACGGTTTTATTCCAGTAATATAACTGGGAGACAGTTAAAGTGGTACTGGAGTTACCATTTTAGGAGGCCTTATGCTTAATGGATGCACTAATCTCCATGTTTTCAACAGAGATTCTGTAACTGGAGATCGCTATCCTAAGCAGGTGATCTTTCTCTGGAAGCAAGTTACGAGGTACCATTGGAGCAGATTTCGTTTTTATGAATAATAATGCACGCCAGCATCAGAATGCTCAGTTGAGCAATGACTGCAAAGGGAAGATAGCTTTCAAATGAAATGGCAATTGATTCCTCTGGTTTAAATCCCATAGAACATGTGTTGAATGTTTTGGGGAGATTCCTGGCAGCTCGTTTACAGCATCTGGAGAACACACAACAATTGAAACAAAAGCTGATTGACAAATGGACGTTTATCTCAGAGTATGTTAAGATGGTGTGAAGCAATCATCACAGTTGTGGGAGGGCGTATCACATAGTAATTAATGTCTACTTGTCATATTTTTTCATGCACATACAATCATGTGTAAGGATACTGTGAGTTCAATAAAACCTTTTTGATTCAATACTATATGCATTATATTCATTTTTTGTATAAATATGGTTTCGTTATTCATCGCTTAGGTATAAAAATATGTCTCTCATAAAAGTGCTTATCCTGAAGCTATTTTATTTTTCTTATAAAGTTACAAGGAAAAAAAAAATTCGCTGCTGTAGTTTCGTACACAAATGTAGCTCTTTTGATTACTACCATTCATACAAACTAGAGAAAGATTCCTTTAAAAATGTTAAAATTCAATTTCAGTTTTATTGGAGTTCTTTAAATTTTTTGCCTTAAATTTTTCATCAAGATATTAGCAAAATCTTCATCATGATTACAAATAAATATCCTAAATTATGCAATCTTTTGTTTTAAAATATAATTACTATTGAGCTAAATAATTGATATACGAGTATTATATTTTCGTTTTCAGAGAATAAAATAGCTTCTCCAATGTAATCGTTTTAAGTATTTTCGGTAAAATCAATATTTTTACTTATTATTCATTATTAGTATGACATATTCAAAGAATTAATATTTTCTCAAACATTTTTTTCAACAGTTGTACATTTTTACAGTAATGATGCAAAATTTTCCTAAGATAATACAAAAGTACTCATATCACATAGAATAATCGATTCATTTTAAAATGAATATCAGAAAATAAGCTTCAGTTGCTACATTTTTTCATCCGTTGAATGTATTGAAGAAATATACTTTAGCAAATTTTATAATCATTTTAATAAATGGGTTCTTGTTTTTAACCTAACAGATGGTATTAAAGAAGTATTTGGAGAAAAAATGTATTTCATTTCATAATTTTCAATTGATTAATTGTCAATTTAAACAAATTACTTTCTTTATCAAACATGTTCTTATTTTATTTTTACTCATGAAAATGGTTGCATTTGTTACGCACACAAAGCTCTTCACTCAGATTTTGCAGCATACAGGTGTTTAGGTGATTTTTAACATTAGTTTTCAAGTTCATTTTTTATGTTTCAGAAAGGCATGAATGCCAATCATTCTTCTAATGCTTTGCAAAACTGTGACTCGTTTCTCCTATTTTAAATCCATCGTTTTTGTCTTATAATATTATATATTTTACTTATGAAAATTTAATATTCTGTACATTCCCTATAGTATTTCTATAATTACTCTCTTCTTACCTTTATGAATTTTCAACAGCAAAATTAATGAACACAAATTACTTATTTAATAGTTTTTAGCAATACATTTGGGGGGGGGTTAGAGTTTAAAAAAATGACATATACATTTAAATAATTAGTAGTTTTAAAATTTGACAAGAAAGTGGGAAATACAGGGAATAATTTTTTGAACAACATATATACATATTGTATACCTGATAGATATATTCAGATATTGTGAGTATAATTATGAAAAATACGTGATACAAATTATTTTACTAGTTATTAATGTAATAAAAATTTTTATAATTTTTTCCAATTATAAAAATTATATCATTGTAAGTACTGAATATCAATACTGAATATCTACTGAAAGGACTAAATTTTATGTAATAATAGTGAGAAGGAAAGAAATCCAATTGTAGATGAGATAATATAAATTCATAATTTCTTTATCTCAATCAATAAAAATAAAGTATTTCAAAAATAAAATTTTTAATAACACCTAATTGTAGAAAATATTAGTTTAAATCCAAATATACAAAAAGAATAGTAAGAAAAACATATTTTTCTATAAATTCCATCAATATAACTTAAAATATTTTGGAATTAATTTTCAAATAATACATTTTTATTTGAAAAATGTATAAAATGCTTTGATTTATATCTGTAATTATTTAATAATTATTCAGGTTTTTTTGATAGAATCTCCTTTTAAAATCCCTGCATACATAGTTTTGAAATTTTTTTATAACCATAAATTACTTTAGCTTTTATTTTAGAACTAGGAGCTACAAATTACTACAAATAGAAAATGAAATGAAAACGAAAGAAGGAAATGAAAAATTTTCTGGCAATTTGTTCTAAACATGTTTAGAATTGACACTAGATGGCGTCACTATAGCAGTAAAAAATTTATACCAGTAATTCTTTTAATGACTTAATCTAAACCGCGCTTCTATACTGATATTTATTCTCCAAAAATATTAATAATTAAGAATGACGATTGAAAATTTTATTAAAGACATGCAAACAAATTTAATTTAACAGGCAAATATTATGCACTATAATTTAATTAAGCAAATATTAAAAATAATAATAATTAATGTGAATTTTTAAATGTAAATGAAATTATTCGTAAGGAAAAATATTAAAATTAAATAAAATTCTACATACATTTTACGGAATATTAAAATATTTAAATAATACAATACTTTGATGCAATACACGTGAAAGAAAACAAAAATAACCCAAAAATTCATATAATAACAAATATTATTCTTTCCTTTTTTCAATCTGAATTATGATAATAATAATAATAATAATAAAACTATTTTGGTAATAGAAATTATAAAATTGCAAAATGTTATAAATACTTGTAACAAAAAGCTAAATAACTTTATAAAATGTAAAATTAAATACCATGCAATAAAAAAGAACATTTAAAACTTATTACAATATGTTAATCAAAAATGATGAATTTTAATGAAAATTAAAATTTGCCCTGTGTTGCAATAAAAAATGAATACTAACTTTAATATTATATACATGTAAAAGATATTAATATAAATCTAATTCATAAAATATATTATTATGTTATGTTATACCTTGTGGTAAATAAAGCACTAAATGGCAGTAAAAAGATCCATATGAAACATTTATACATTTATCTTCTTAAATTTTTATCTTAAATTCCAGACATATATACATACACACACACACACACACACACACACACACACACACACACACACACACACACACACACACACACACACACATATATATATATATATATGTTAATTACTTACTTCAGTTGCTCTTGCTAAATGTCGCTCTAACTGTAACCTTTCTTTAGATGATTGTCTTATAATGTTTTGCAACTCACTTACGTTACGATAGAGATTTCCCTGTGAAAGTAGTTTACATAAGTTAATTAAGTCTACTTTCAAATGGTGTGAGCATAATTAATAAAGTTTTAAGAATTTATGTGAAAAGATTAAAATCCTTTTTATATGAATCGTTGTTCTACTTCCTTTTGCCTTAACTACTCTTGAACTAATTTAATAAAAATTGACACATTGGTATGCTGAAACAAAACTGAAAGTGTTGCTAAATGTATTAGAAAGACATTTATTTAAAATACTTGAGTTATAATAAAAATATTGTTAGTAAAAAGATCTGCATATAAAGTAACTAAAAGTATCTATCAAAATATCATAACAATTATTATGGACCAATAAGTGTTTCACAAGAAAGTAAATAATTTTTGCAAACAATATTTCTATTTTTTCCAGTCAATTGCCATAGGTAAAGTAAACATGAAATTCCCATATATTCTCATATTGAAAGGAAACAATTTTTTTCAGACATACTCTATTAGTTTATCTATTAAAGTTATACAATAATGGAGTAAAAGAAGTATATCAAATAAATAAATAAATAAATAAAAATAAAAAAAAAATAAAAAAAGATTATTCAAATATATGAATTTTATGAGGAATTTATAGAATTAATATAACGGATATTATATTAATGAGATAAATATTGTATCTTTATTTACTTATTGAAATGCAGTATAGTGATGTATAAATTCTTAATATATTCATTATAAAGTATTATTAACTGACGAAATTGTATTAATTGTAAGTGTATCTTTAGTTAATGTTCCATTGCATTATTATTGTTATAATTAATCATATAAGGCCAATATTATTCTTTTCCAATGTAATATTATTATAAACTTTTATGAAATAAATTATTTAATATGTTTTAAATAAACTAGCACACTAAAATTTCTTTGATATATAAAAAAATGATTTCCTTCAAAATTAAAGTTATTTTTTAAGTTAAATACATATTTTACTTTATTTTTTATGCACATTAATTTTGAGATGAAATTTAAATTTCATACGCAAATGTTAAATTTAAATAAAGATTCCCAAAGTATAATTTTAATACTTGATTGAATATTTTTAAGAATATTTTCATCATTATCATAAAGAGAAAATATGTTACAGAACTCAAGTAGTATCTCGGATTTTACGCAAAAGTTTTTTTTTTTTTTTTTTTTTTTTTTAAGTGTTTAGGAATCAAAATACATGATTAAATTTTTCTTTGCATATTTTTATCACATTTTTAATTTACGAAATAACAAGTAAAATATATTATTATTGAAAGTTTGAAAAAAGTCTCTAAAATCACGTTAATATAAAGATTCAAATGAAAAATATCTAATGTTTTAAAATGCAAATCAAAAATATTTACAGTTTGGAAGAATGTCTTCACTAAAGTGCATCACTATAAAAAGCTTCAATGGCAAAATTTGTAACTAAGAAACAATATAAATTGGTTTATCTTAGAAAATTGTAGTGTAATTTTGTGTAAAGTGTAAAATGTCCCAAAACAACAGCATAAACTTTGTACAGCAAGATTCGTCGTTAGGAGTACATGAATACTGCCATAAGAAGCGTTACTGTACGATCCATAGTATACGAGAAAAATACGAAAAACAAAGTATGACGTCACTCAAACAAAGTATGAAACACTTTGTTGGACATATCAACAACAATATTTGCATATCTTTCCAGACGATAATATTTAAAACGTTCGTCGTGCATGCGCGCGCCATGGAATGACGTTAAGCGGTCGTTAAATTGGTGTTTAAAAGGGTGCATCTTGCAGCTACCGGTAGTCTTCGTATGGTGGCCAGGTATTCCGTTCGTGTCTACTGCAACATGTACTTGATGTAAGGCCGATGTAATGGAAATGGCTTTTGTTCCAGCATGATAGGGCTCCGGCGCATTTCTGTGCTCCTGTACGTGGTTGGTTGGATATGGAATACCCCGACCTCTGGATCAGACGTAAGGGTCAGGCTCTATGTTTACCAAATCTTACACCGTTGGATTTGTTTGGGCACCGTTAGTCAGAGTTTATGCGGTCTTTTTGGGACACCCTGTATATCTCTAATTTTCTTGCATTAAAGACATTTAAAATACGTTTACTTTTTGAACTATGCCTATATACTTTTAATAGAGTTAAATAAAACATAACTTTAAATATTTTAGCTCTAGTTAATTCTTAAAAATAATTTTAAAGTAAGAAATTCTATAATAAGACAACATATTAATCTATATTCTGCAGTCATAAAAATAAGTTTCCATCAGGTATGCGAATATTGTGATGTACCAGCGAAGTCCTAAAAATAACTGAAGCAAAAAGATAGCACTTCAAGATAATGAAATATCTATCTCTCCTACCTATTTTTTTATTCCGTAAAAATATTGTTGTTAAGGGCATTTTATATTTATCAAAACATTTTAAGCCTACTAGTTTTCTGTAAGTATTAAAAATATGTTAATATAACATTTGTGAGGAATAACATGGATGGAAATTTATTATTTTAAATAGTGGATTGTTACAAAGAATGAAATGAAGAAAATTCACAAAAAATAATTCCTTAGAATATACATTAGGAAAACAAAAAACTCTCGGAGATAAAGATGAATTATTCCTATAGCCATTTTTAAAAATATGTTCATTATTATTTCATTACAAGGCTATTACTATTTAATGCTGACGAAATTTAATATATACCATAGGTTTTTCTTTACTATATTTAGATTTTTCTTGCAATCTATTTTTCTTCAGAACTTGAGTTTTCTGGGTGTGAAGTTTTTCGGTCTTAGTAACTGTGACATGACGCAGTTGTTTTTGAGTTTTTTCGGGTGTTGTCTTGTGCTTTTCCCTGGAATATTCTCTAGAGACCTAGTTAAAAGATGGAAACATGTAAATAATATATCTCTAATGAATTATTGAAAGCACTTCAAGCTTTTGATTATTTTATTCATATGTAAATTTAGTTGAATTTTTAACAATAATTTCTCAAGTTATATTTAATTAAATTATTGATATTATCTGTAAAAAATGTTAGCTAAATAATTGAAACATAATATCCTATGAAGGTACGAATTCTATTTAAAAAGGAAATGCCTTATTTTATTCAAAAAAATAAATGATTTCTTATTTTTTACTTATACATAAAATATATATATCTTAACAACACACATTTCTTAAAAATGGTAAGCATTCTAAAATAAATTAAGATTTACTTAATCAGAAAAAGGACAACGTGAATACAGGGAGTTGAAATTAACACAGATTTGTATTAATTAATATTTAATTAAATTAACACCAGGACTTGACTTAGCCTAAATGGATTCAAAGCAGGGCTCCCCTCTTTGACAACGAACTTCACAACAATGAACTTTCTATTCATTTTAGCTAACGATTCTGTTCAATTGACAACCTGAAATAAACTTTATATTTAATTTGGGAGACCCTCTAGTATGTGGCAGGTCCGGGGCAATGGCTCAATATGCCCTTGCATTAATCAGGATCTGGATAACACAGTGAACAATGCTTCTCAAATGCTAATCCCAGATACATACTTTCAGTAGGACAATGTTTCAAATTATATACTTTATCCGAGAAAATTTTAAATTTAAATCATAATTTCATAATAAATTCAAAATGTAAATATTTATTTAGATTTTATATCCATTTCTTGATACTTGGAAAAATGCAATTTATATGTTTACATTTAATATTAAAAATATGCCGACCAATGGCTGAGTGGTTAGGGCTCCTGACTCCTAAGCAGAGCCGCGGGTTCAAATCCCGGTTCGGACATGGATGTTACTTTGTTTCTCTGTTCTTTCTGTTTCTCTGTCCTTTCTTCTATGATGATACATGAATATGGCCGACCCTTAAGCGGGTTTGTGGTGATATGGCGCGGGCAACGCTACTGGCCTCTATGACTTGGTTCACAGATGTCCTTTGGGTAACGACAAATGAGTAGCAGTTTCTGGCCTTGTTGTGGCATAGGGTTCATGCCCGCCATTGGAAAAAATTTAAATTCTTCGATTCATATAAGATTGCAAGTTTCTTCATAAATGTATTGAAAACACAAAAACTGAGTCGGTTTCATTGGAGAATAAATTGAAAAATAAGACTGCAAAAACGGTAGACATTAAAAATGGATAGATGCACAACTGGTTCCTTATGTTACATGAAAAAGAATTTTGTAGTAATTCCTATTTCTATATAAACCTTTTTACCACCGTAAGATCATATTTAATACTAACACTATAATAGATCACCACAAAAATAAGTTCTTCTTTTCTTAAAACTTTTGATTAGTCTGTTTATGTCTTATATGTTATCATGAAAATATTACAGGATATTAGCGAACTTCCCTTTCAGGGAAATATGTTTTATGAAATGCATACACAACACACACATATACATACACATACATACATACATACATACATATATATATATATATATATATATATATATATATATATATGTATGTATGTATGTATGTATGTATGTGTATGTATGTATGTATATGATATGATACATAATGTATACATAACATATATATATATATATATATATATATATAAATATGTTATGTATACATTATGTATATATATATATATATATATACATATATTATATATATATAATGTCATAATGTCTGTGTCAGAGAGAGAGAGAGAGATAATGTTTTATTCATTTGGAACTAAAATAATTTTCATATTGTTTTCACCTTGTAAAAATAGCAAAATAAAATTTTTTGGAAATAACTAAAATAGTTATTTTAGTATTTTATATTCCAGTAATAATCTCATGATTTAAACAAACAGATTTAATTATTACTCTTGTCTTTTCCCTTTGCCAAGTAGTACTGCATCTCTTGTCTTTTTGAATTTCCTTTGTCTTGATGATAGTTCGCTGACGAACTAACTCAACTTCCATTGTCTTCATTATTGTTCTTAAAGAAAAAGAAAAATAGTTTCATTCCAAATTAAATATATAAAGGTATTTCTAAAACAGTGGAGCTCAGAAAATTTGAAAAATATTCAGAGATATATATATACATTTTATTAACCTAAAACAAACGAAAATATTTCTCGACTTATTAAGACTTTTAATATGAAATTAAGATATTTTAATATTTGTTTGAAATGTTTTTGATCAATTAATTCAAAACAATTTTCGTATTTCATGGGAAAAAAAAAGTAAAATGTGTTTTATTTCAAAAGTTTTTAATATATTTTAAATCTATAAAAAATGCTACATTAACTTTGGCTTTTAAAGTGAATCAATAATGTTTAATTAGTTAAACTTAATGCTCTTTAGCAATCGAAGATGCTTTATAAGTAAATAAAAGATAATTTAAATTTTGCTATTAAAGTATGCCGTATAAAATTTTAAATTTAATAATTTTCAATAAAAGAAATTCTCATGTATTTGTTAACTCTTCCCAATAAATACAATTTAAATAAGTATGAGATTAGATTCTTCTTTAGAAACAATTTACGCTAACTAATATTTATTTTAGAAAATTGATTCTAAACTTATAAAATTTAATTGTATCATTTCATATTAAATATAGCACAGAATTGTCAGACTAGAATATAAAAATTTATATACTTTAATTATAAATGAAATTTAACATTTAATAAAATATGGTAAGTTGTAGTTTTGTAATTAATATAAGGTAAGTTAAAAATATATATTTCTAATCACTTCACTGCGATATCATTCATATAATATTGGAGATATTTCATATAGTATAGATATGATATAGACTATAAAATATTCATCACAATAAGAGCACTTCTTAGAATATTGCTTTATTTAATTCCTTAATTAAATTAACTCATTGCATTGGAACGACATAGTAAAGATATCAATCTTAATAATGAATCAATGATCATAATAATGATGAAAAGTAAACAAGACTAATAACAATTCATCATTGAAAGTTTGAGTTCATCATTTCAAAGTTTCATCATTGAAATTAAATAACTTATCTAATGTGAATGTGATTTATGATGTGACTGTGCTGTAAGGTTTATTCATGCAAAACTATATCTAACAATATGAGTGACTCCATTAATGATGAAAAGTTAGTTTTTCAATAGGCGATGGGTTAACTTGAATTACGGACAAATCAAACAACGAACATTTTTGTGTTTGGATAACTAACAGATATTTGGGTAACGACTGGATTGAATTCAAACGAACACTTCTTGCTTTCGGAGCATAATGTACAGGACTACCAAATAAAACGGACCAAAAATCGTCTTTCATATCTCATGAATTACGTTGCTTGCCTATTAAACTTTTCAAAAATCTATATTGGAAAAAAAATTGTTTTCTCCTATAGAATAATTTTAACCAAAAACAGATCATCAATTGTGGTTTTGATTTTATTCAAAACAGAAACTAATTTCGCTTTGACCGCCACTCCGTTCCCCTCGTCCACTCGCCTTCTTATAGTTTTGAATGACGAATTTTAGACAGTCAAACAGAAAAGCAATCACACGCACACACACAATATTGGATATGTTGATTCTAACGCTTCATAAGAAGTAATGTAAATGACTGATTTATATACAAGACTATATGCATATATTTTTTTAAAACAAACCAACTGAAAACTATACATTTTTTTTAAATTAAAATTTTAAGGTCTCGAGGACAAATTAATCGATGTCACAAAAAGTGGTAAATCGATGAACAGTTAACAAACAATTCTGATACCTAACATACTCTTGTAACAGATTAGTTCGTTAATCGATCCCCAATTGTAGTTCGTTTCTTCAAGCTATTTTTGTCATAAATAGAAAATTAAGTGTATTGTTTAATTTACTTGAAAGAAAAATTCTAAGTGTTTGATTAGTTGTTTGCGCTAAGTAATACAGTCGTAAGTGTTAATAGTTCCTTAAATGTATATTCCAATCCCTCTCTAGTGTTTTTTTATTCCATTCTTCTTTCTTTGATTAAGAATAGTTAATTTTCAATATTTTCATCCTCATGTATAACAGAGTAATGCTTTCTTATTTTTAATTAGCATTTCTTTCTTACGAGCTACTAAAATGTTGAGGGCATGAAAAACTTTAAACTTTTCTTAATTTAAATAGCATTTAGTCACATAAAATTCAAACACATCTGTGGGCGTCATTTTAATTAAAATAGATTATTTATTTACAACAAAAATAATGCTCTTTTCTTAACATAAAATTATAAAGGGAAAGTTTTAATAATTTTTTGTTTTGCTATTCTACATAATATGCTACATAAATGCTATTCTATGATATTTCTACATAATAGAAAAATACCATTTAAAAATAAACAATAGTACTTTTTTAAAAAAAAAATATTGTGATTTATTACTATTTATTTGTGAATGTAAAAGATATATTCATTTCTAATATGTGAAGACTAAATTTCAGGGATGATATAAAAATAAATTTCATAATAATAAAATAAAATTCATCAATGAATATATTGTTAATTTTATCCACTTTTAAGATTAAAGGAAATTTCTAAGATTTCAAAAAATTATAAGGAAAACCTGAAGTTTTATTTTTCCTTATTATTTTATATCACTATATTATATTTCTAAACCTGGAAAATAAGTTCTATCAACACAACTGATTCATCTGTATTATTATTCTACTAATATTAAAAATGTTTCTTTTATCATCCTGACTTCGTGACACATTTACTTCCCAAGATAATATAAGACTTCAAGTTAAAACACAAATGTCGTTTTATCTACCCAAAACAAAAAATTAATCCTTTTTAAGAATTTTTTGTTGAGATCTATTTTAAAAACACATCACATATAACGAAAAAAACTTTTTAATTTTATTTACCATCGAATTTTTAAATCAAATCTTGTTCAAACAAGTTGGGGCACTCATAAATATTTAGAATGTGATTTCTATCAAACAAAGGCATTATTTTATTGTATCGCGAACCGGAACATCCAGTGACGCGTATCGAGCATGCGTATATAAACTCTCTCTCAAGAAGCCCTTCGTTGTATCTCTAAGGAGAATGGGAACAACAGGGAAGGGAACTGGAGCAACTCACTAATGTATAATTTTACTAGTGTTATACATTAGTGAAATTCAAACAGAAATGTTTTTGGCAAAACTGTGTGAGACAGGTTATTTTTTATTTCTTTATTTATTTCAGTTATATACTGAACTAAAACTATTTATTTGAGTGATCAATTAATATATAACGACTTATAAAAGTTGCAAATTACTCGAACAGTGAAAAAAATATGCAAAATGTTCACACACTGATAAACAGGCACACACATATACAGGTTCAAGCACACTCATCCTTATAAAATGTAAATCTATATAAAAAAATATTGGTAAAAGGTTACAATCGGGCAACTCTTGATTTTTTGAAGCCAAAATAGGAATTACACAAGATGGTTGTTGCCTCTACACAAAAGCTTAACTACAATATGGTAAACAGAAATTAAATTTTATCGCCAAATCAAGGAGTTACCAGTCCTACACTAAATTGAAAATATTTACTAATTTAATAAGAAAGTTCTGTGAACAAATAAGCTGTTTGTAAAAATATAACCAATACCATTAGAAATATTTGTATAAGAAGTAATCAATAATATGACAAATATACATATTCAGTCCATGCAAAATAGGCTAAGATACGAATCTTTAACTTCAGAAGAAAGCCCAAGCGTATAAAAGGAACTTATTTACGTTAAATTATCAATTATCTCTCGAACTCTATTCTACCTAATCCTCAACGAGATCCCTGTTCGTTATGAAGTATAAAGAGTTAGTTTATCTCTCCGGTTTATGGATGAAAATAATATACAAAGGAGTGATTTTAACTTGTGCAAAAGGAAAATGTAAACAATCATTACACCCATTCTGATACTCTATTCCAAATCTATTCAAACAGTTCTAATAACAAATTAGTCTGTCTTTATATGGGTTATTAGCATTTATAATTTATATTTACGCTAAGAATCAGTGCTCTAAAATCATGGTTTCCAACTACTTGGAAAATATATTTTATTTAAAAAATTAATATATTTTAAAAATTAAGAAAATTTTCCTTTTAACTAATTTTTATTTAATAATTTTTATTATTTTTTTATTTAATAATTATTTTGATTTTTATTTAATAACTATTTTATAATGATAATTTTTTAATAATTATTTTAAAATGATTATAATCTCTACAGACTACTGAAAAAATGCATTTCAATAAAAATATTAAAAATAATTTATAAAAAATATATTTGTAACAATACATAAGAAATAAAACATTTTTCACATAAAATTTAAGAAAAGTATTATTAAATTAATGAAAAACAAAGTAAAGAGAAACCTGATTAAAATTTGGAAAAGGAGAATTTAATCATAATTTTTTTGCAAAATAATCAATGCACTATGCAACTTTCCATGACAGAAGTGGATACCATTTTAACTACATTATCATTAAATATAATATTATAGATTGAATAATATAATATAATAAATGTAATATATTTCCAAATTTTGTTTTTGCTAATCTCGTAAATATTTTTATCAGAACCTCTAAAGCATTATAAGAAATTTAAATTTTTAGGAAAAGAATCCATAAAAAAGTACTGAAATTAATGACAGTAATCGCACGTAATGTACAAAAAGTAATTAATTTAATTTTTCATTCTTTTGCTTCCTCAGCACGACTGTCCGGGACGGGTCAAGGCTTTCCTCAGAACATTCCTCCATATTGTTCTGTGGGAGGCGACAGTTTTACAATTTATCACTTTCAACATTTTAAAACCCTCCTCTACACAATCAGTCCATCTAAACTTGGGCCGACCCCTAGATCTGTTTGCAATGGGTTTATAATTAAAAATTCTTGAAGTCAAAGACGAGGGGTCCATTCGACAGATATGGCCCGCAAATCTCAAGCGACATATTTTAATATAATTGACGATGTCAGCTTCTTTAAAAAGTCTGAAGAGCTCAAAACTGACAATAATCACATGTAATGTTCAAAAAATCTATTTAATAATTCACTAGTAAATTATAAATTATAAGTAAATAATAGTTGACAGTTTCAGCGGTTTGGAACCGGAAATTTAAAAAAAAAAATTACCTTACACAAAAAAAGACAAAAAATTTCTAACAAAGCAATAACTTTTGAATTTGAAAATATTTAAAACTAACTGTGGATAATGGGGGGAAAAGTTACTACCTTATAATAGAAAATCTGTTTTAATTATGCGTAAAATAGAATATATCAATACTGAAACTTTGAGAATTATTTAAAAAAATATTACTTTTAGTGAGAATAAGAATAACGTTAATAACGAATAAAAATTTCATATTTGGTCTACCATGTAGACCAAATATGATATTTTGCCATTCAAATAAAAACTTGACATGATAAATTGTATCAAAACCATAAAAGAATAAAACAGACAGGTCTAGTAAAAAATGAATGAAAATAAAAATTTAAAAAAGGAGGATGGTGAAACCAACTCGTTATAAACAAAGTCTGGTCGAAACTTTGACGATTTAATTATCCGGAGAAGGACACTCACATTTTAAAAACAAAATATGAGAGACACAACAACCAAAAAAAAGACTGACCTAGAAAAACATCTCGAGCAGGAGAAGCCTGACACATGCCCGTTAAGTCATTGAAGGAAAAAAAAAACTGGGTGTAGTATGAAAACTCATAATAGAAATTACAATTATTAACATCTGTCTTAGAAGGCAGCATAAAATTACAAGTGATCTATGCATATGTTTCCTTTTTGATAGCACAGAAAAAAAAGATAAATATTCATCCATGAAAATAATTGGTCTTTCAAACAAATCTTGAACTTTTAAAGTTCTCTTTTTATTAAAATATAATTTTTGATGTTTGATTAATATAGTTACACATATAGATGCTTCATATAGATAGTTACACATATAGATCACATATAGATGCTATTTGATTCAAAGTTTAATATAGACTGCATATACCATAAGATATTTAATGATTCAAATGTTAAGGTACACATTAAATTACATTGAAAAATTATTACACATAAATTGCGATACAATATTATGCCTAAATTGTAAAATTTGCACACTTGATTGAATAAAAAAATTTATTTAGAGCAGGAAAATCATGATTATATTCTAATTTACATTACATGATTTAAAACTCCTCTACAAGGACACATGATGCCTTATGCAAAAATCTTAAATGTTGTCATGGTTACGCATTCTAGTACTATTTAAAGACAATAAATTTGGGGGAATTTCATTATTACACCAAAAAAGTTTATACACTACTGGCCATTTAAATTGCTACACCAAGAAGGCGACATGCTACAGACGTGAAATTTATACGAAAGGAAGAAGGTGCTGTGATATGCAAATGATTAGCTTTTCAGCGCATTCAGACAAAGCAGGCGCCAGTAGCGACATCTACATTGTGTTTAAATGAGGAAATTGTTCAGCCGGTTCCTCATACACAAATTGCATTTGAACGTTGTTGCCTGGTGAAAAGTTGTTGTGATGCCTCGTGTAAGAAGGAGAAATGCGTACCAGCACGTTTCTGACTTTGATAAAGGTCGAATTGTAGAGTATTTTACGGACCTTCCTTGATACGGAACATGTTCGGCTGTTGCCCTGGCCAGTACGTTCTCCAGATCTTTCACCAATAGAAAACGTCTGGTCAATGGTTGCCGAGCGACTGGCTTGTCATCAAACGCCAGTCACTACGGTTGATGAACTGTGGCATCGTGTTGAAGCTGCATGGGCATCTGTACCTGTACATGCAATCCAATCTCTGTTTGATTCAATGCCCAGGCGTATAACTGCTGTTATTACTGCCAGAGGTGGTTGTTTTGGGTACTGATTTCTCAGGATCTATCCGGCCAAATTTTTTGAAAATTTAATCACTTCTTATTTCTAGTATATTTGTCCAATAAATATCATTTTTTATTATCTGCATTTCTTCTTGGTGTAGCAATTTTAATGGCCAGTAGTGTAATTATTATAATGTTAAAAAGTTGCAAAAATATAGGAAAAACAATACTGAAATATTCATATAAGCAGTGTTCATTTATGAATAATTTAAATCGGCAATAGATTATCAGACCTTTCTTTTATATTTGAATGATACATTGAAAAGCTCTCTGAAATGATTATTTGTGAGAATTAACAAACTTTAAATGAAAAATATTAGTTAAATATCAATGCAGGAATTGTACAATTTCCGAAAATACATAAAAGAATCACACAATTCAAAATATATGAAATATGAGGAAAATAAATAATTTCAGAGATTATATTTAAATAATATTAAAGGAGAGGATAATTGCTTTTTCTTAGGGATTAGGGCTAGTTATTTCAGATTAGAGTTGTCAGTGTTAACAATCAAATAGCAATTATCAGTAAAGTTGAGGATACATGTAAAACGTGTTCATGCGGACGCTGTATGAAAAATGGCAGGAATAGGTGACATCGAAGTAGAAAACTGATTCGTGAGCATCAACTAATAACACACCATCGATTGGCATGTTTTTGCTATGTTTGTTAAGACATTTGTCTAGCTCTAAAAAACTGTAAAAGCCTTATTCTGTCAAATTCATTACTATTAAATATGAGGAAATTGATGGAGATTTTTAAATATGACAGTCTCTACGAGGCCATAAAACTAAATAATTAATGACAGGGCTTAGTGCAAAATGGTGAAAACTCCTTGACGACAAGGAAAATTTTTTATAAAATATGAATTACTTTAAGTTGGATAAATGATCATATTAAAATACTTGCAGTCATCAATGAACTTTATACACTTAAAACAAGTAATGATTATATTCAACTATTTGAAATTATTTACCATCATTAAAGAACTTCATTGATTCAAAATGTTGGAAGACATCGTGCCATTTTATCGTTGTTTTTTATTGCTTAGTTCCAATGAATGTTTGGCTTTCAAGATCAACAGGCATGAGTTTTCCAAACACACATGAAACAGGATTGATGGAAAAGTTCATACTAAAATACTGCATCGATAGAAAAATGGAAACAGTGAACAAACTCACAGCGTCACACTTGAGTTAAATTTTCATGAGATTTCCATTGATTTGATGGTTATTTCCATCCTCGAGTTTATGTACCACATCAGGTGAAAGGCAATTTTACAGGACATTAGGTGTTATGTCTGAACCTTTTGCATATATCTCACTGTCATGAGTATTGCTCTTATTTTTTTGTTTTTTGGTTTATTGTAACCAACTCTTAAGAGTTCATTTCTGAATTTTTGAATATCCTCACTCACTCACTCACTCATTCACTCACTCACTCACACACACACACACACACACACACACACACACACACACACACAAACACACACACACACACACACAAACACACACACACACACATATTTTAAAAACTTTTTTTTGTACTAATAATTAATACTAAACTATTAAATTACACAGAAAAAAATTTCAATCACATGTTATGCCTCGAATACTAAAATAAATAAATGAAATATCAAATTGTTTAAAAATTTCTCATAATTAAGTGTATATATATATATATATATATATATATATATATATATATATATATATATATATATATATATATATATATATATATATATAGACACACACAGAGAATGGAGAGAAAAAGTTATTTGTTGTTTGATTATAATTTTTGATTGAGTTTGTCTTATTTGCAAAAAATCAATACTTAAATTTGAAGTTTTGGACTTTGTTTTTTATTTCTGCAAATCAATTTACTAAAAAATGGATCTATTTTTTAATTTTCGCAAGGTTTTTTAATTACGAACAAATCTTAAAATAAAAATATCAATTTTGCAGTCAATTTATATAAATAAAAATCTTCCTACCGATAAATTGGAAATTTTTGCACTCCAATCAGTAAAAAATTTGCAATCGGAGATTATTTGTTAGAAAAAAAATTAAAAAAAATCTTATTGGCTTTTACAAAATTAATTTTTTTTAAAAAATCTTAGTCTTAATAGGAAAATATTCCTGTTTTATAAATTATTATAGAGTTTAAAGCTACACTTGGACATACAGGGAATTGTTTTATCATGACGAAAGCCATTATTGACGAAAAAAGAACAATGTAGATGCATCGGTTGTGTGTGTACAGTTTTTATAATGATACAATGGTCTTCTGTTTAAACTATTGATGTGTGATATTTTCTGTAATATCGGTTAACGGAATAATAGCAACATGTTGAAAAGTCAAACAGCACGAACGCAAAAAAAGTGGAGTTCGGTAATGTGACCCCATCACCCGTTAAAAGTTCTTCCTGGTTCGGCCCCTCAATGAGTCTTCGGTTACAGTCAACTTCCTCCTTTTTTCTTCATGAAAAGCGGGGAGGGCGATATAGCAATTATTCTTAAATCATAAGGCACAATTATAATGACGTGTCTGATCCATTCACTTGATGTATCATTGTGCTGCCACTCCTTTGGAGGGAAATAATCTAACTTCTATTTTTCTTATTGTACGAAAAATTGTTTCAGAAAAATTATTTCAAAGGCAATGTGCCAAGACACGAAAGAAAATAGTTTTCCGAATATTGAGGGCGAAATGCACTATACAGGGAATTTTTATTTTACAAATACCGTGCTAAATTTCGATTTGAATGAAAAAAGTGCTTTAAATAGTAACTTTCTGAAACGTTTTCTTACGCATTCACATCTCATATCTTTTAAACATTTCTAAACGTGACAAGGCTGATAAAAAGGGGAAAATGTAATATTGTTGAATGAAAGATAGTATCCTAATATTGTAAAAAAGGAGTATTAATGAATTATTTATGTTTTCGTATTTTGAGAAATAGAAATATATTTAATTTACACCATTTTTGCATTTTTTTTCTTTTGTAATCTGTATCTGTGGAATGCTTTATAACCATACAAAAAATTAATTGATGAAACATTATTTAAAATAACTTCTCAAAATAAAGATTACTAAATAGCGCATAAAATTTTAATTAACTTAACAGTTGAGTGCTAAGAAAAATTATTTTGCACAATTTAGGAAAGATGGCTTTTAAACTAAGTCATAATGTTTTGAATACTATTAAAAGAATCAAGAAATTTTTCAGAAAAATGTAACATTTAACAATAAACTTCTAAATAATAAATTTCCCTTGTGTTATACTATAACATACATTTGCGTTGGTATGTTAAATATAAATATATATTAATTAATGTAAATAACAAAAATAAAAATATAAATTTTAAAAAAATCAGAAAATGACTTTTTATATCCTATAAATTACATACCTTGTCATTTAAGCACGAAAAAATTACAATTATATAATATAATTGTGTATAAACGAAAGTATATTGTTTACAAAAGTAATAATAGAGTTGCTATAGTTACATAGTTAGGTATAATATAGTTATAGAAAAGAGAAATGGACTTTGACAGAGTAAGTGTTTAGTTTTAAAACACTTTATTCTCCCTTACAAAACTTAAAGAACATTTAAGAAAATTTAATGAACAAAATCTATCTCATCTGTTTTTAAGTAAAAAACCGGGAAAAAGCATCACCCACGCAATTAAAGAAGAGAAAAATTAATTTGTTGTATTGAATTCCTACCACATTTCAATTTTATGTTGATAAGTTAAATTAGCAATTAATATTTATGTGTTTCGACAGAGAGAAATGAGGCAATTTAACGATATTTTAGATGCAAATTTAATAAATTAGAAACTAAAATATTAACATTTAACTACCAAAGTTCAAGTTTCATTTTTTTAAGTAGCAAATAACTTTTGTAATTTTCTTTAGTTCATTCTGCTTGTCTTTGATAGTAAATAAATGAATAAATAAACTTAGTATTACAAAATTAAGGGAATAATTCAAATTCCAGGAATCGTTCTTAGAAGAATAATTTTCGGAATTGCTACCATTATTCTCGACTGAGTATCTCACAAAAAAACTTTGGAAAGAAAATTAAATTCTATCTAATTTTTTTTTAAGATGCAATAAATTACAAATCACTGGATAATGTTGTTGTTACTAATGACACTTGGACAAGCCAAGCTCACTATGCCATGGTTATGTGAATTTAAGTCAATTGGGAGCGTCTTTCGTTTATTCAGAACACCATGAAAGTGAAAGTACGAATCAAATCCTCCGATAGATGGCAGCACCAGAGGATCTACTCCCTTAATTTTGGCATTGATCTGACGGGGGAGGAAATTTCTCCAGACCATTGCACCCATGGTAACTGCTCAACGACCGACCACAGGACTTTCGATTCCACAGATTTAATGAGCACGTATATCGCATGTACTCATGGGTCTTTGGCGGTGTTGGGAATCGAACCCTAACCTTCCGGATGGAAGGCCGACACCCTGACCACTAGGCTACCACGGCCCTCTGGATAATGTAAATTGTTTTATAAAGAGGTTGTTCATGATTTATTGCGATAAAGCATTTCTAAATTTCAAAAAAGTATATTTTCTGAATTTGTGCAGTTATCTTTACCTTTTTTTTTAAATAAACGAATTTATTAATAATATTAATTTCCAAGAAAGCGCAATATTTGATGATTGCTACAAAAGGGACGAATTTTTATGTAACACATATGCAGACACAAATGTCAGAAAAATTTGATATTGATGTGCATATGCAAATAATATAGACTATCAATCAATTAATCAATCAATCAAACAATGCATAAGGACCACAGAAAGCAACAAATATCGAGCTGTTAGGTCAGTTACTTAAACTGCAATGGTAGATTATCACGGTTTAAGGGATTTTTAATGTCTCATAACTGTCTCTGCACAAGAAGGGAACATAGCATATTTGAAATAGTAATGAAATTTTAACTATCTCGAATAAGATTCTTAAACTATTTTACTTAAAATATCAACTTCCCAATAAAATATCAAATTTAGAGAGCTGTGTTTCAAAAAAGGTCTTGGGAGAACTAAACAAAATAGATATGCAGTACTTTTCAAATTGATGGAAACTGCACAGCTGAAAATGTTGTTGTTGCTGCACCAACATGCTTACCTGTACCTACCCTTGAGTTGAACATTACCAGCTAGAAGCAGCCAAGTGGAGTCCTCGTGATTTTGAAGCAGGGACCAAGCAGAACATCCCTAATACTTGGTGACGAACACCAGAGGTATAATTTCGCTTGAAGGACATTTCGACCACGCACAATTTTAACGTGCCCCAGCCGCATTGTTTTTTTATTTTCGTATATATATTAAAAAGCAATTCAAATTTAGCAAAAAATTCGTTTTTAATAATTTTTATAAAGAAATTTATACACGTTCAGATCATTTGTTTTAAAACACATATCGATTGAGGTAAAAGTTTACTAACGGGTACCCTTTGATTTTTTGGCGAATTTTTTTAACGCCAAGTTAAGAGCAAAAATGTGACTAACAAAATGGCAACCCTAAAATTTGGTTAATTAAACCAAAAATACTAGGGTTACCAGAATATTTTTACAATATACCGTCATTAAGTTTCATCGCCAATATTAACCTTTAAAATTTTCGCCAAACCCGTATTTATATAGAATTTATCGGTTGACAATATCCATATTTTTATTTTTGAATAAAACACATTATTCAGTAAGTTATTAATTAGTTAATTTATGTGGTCCTCTTATCGCTCGCAACCTTATTCTCTGACATTGTGTGGACAAAGATGTAGGTTAATCATCATATACTTAGGAAATTAGTTCCTTTGTCAGAAAAACATCTGCAATTTCTTTGAGCTACCACAAATATTTTACCTTGTCTTTGTACGCTTGACCTCTGTCATGGCCGGTCCTCATATCCTGTCTATTTTCTCATGCATATGTTCTCGCATCGGTGAGTCAGCCGTCTCGCAATCTTTCGATTCTATTAAAGCTCACTGATTTCACTTTTGTTCCAGTCCACCATAACTAAGAGCATTCACAGAAAGTTTCTGCACGGACTTCTTACCACACATTTAGTACTGTTCTTCATGAGTAAAAGCACTTAAGATTGAGTTTTAGACGGAGATAAATTTAATTAATAACTAAGCGGATTACACATGGTTTAACAAATGAGACTAAAAAAAAAGACAAAACTCACACTGTTTGGTAGAAGAGATCATTATTCTTTTTTGCTTACTTTGCTTTGTTTATTAATGATTCATATTTTCATTATTGGAGATTTAATGACCACAAATACAAAAACTGTTTTGTCGTTTTGGACAATAGATAATTGATGAAATAAATACTTTCATATTTCTTATTAAATAAGTAGACGAAAATTATCCTGCAAATAATTGAAGATATCAGAGCCTATTAATTAGATAAACCTCAGAGGGACGCATTGTTAATCCAGCCATCTTAAAATAATAATGTAATCTGTTAATTAATAATTATATCATGGAACTCAGGCACTGGTTTAATTGAAAAATTGAATTTATTTCAAATTATATTACATAAATATGAATACTTTTGATATGGAACTTTTAAGGGAATAGTACACTGAGACTAAAGCTATAGCATAATCTTCATATTTTAATTTCATTGGTATAATATTCATTAAATTTATTAAAATATTTGCTTAGAAAAATGGAAATCATGTTTAAAAAAAACTTTTATAGTAAGTCAACTTTTCATTGAACAAAATATAAAATAAAAATTGTATCTCTCTTCTTCAAATTTTTCTTGCAATTTATTAAAATAATATTATTTAGATGAGTTTCAAAATGGTCGAAATGAGTTATAGACTTGATAATTTTTTTTCTTTTTTGGAACATTTTTTAAAATTTATACTTAAAAATAAGAATTTCAAAAAGGCATTAAGTTTTTATTAAAAGTAGTATAAATATTTACTAAAAATATCTACCTAAAACAATAGAAATGCTAAAAACTAATATTGCGTGTACACAACACACACTCACATATATATATATATATAATTCCACTGTTTATGGACGAACACTTTCGACAATTTTTCTTTTTTCCTTCAAAGATATATCTTATTTTGCTACAACAGAATTAGTATCCTCATCCTTCAATATCGTGACAAGATCAATGAGACAAATTCTATTTATAAAATAAATAGATACTTACTTGCTGATAAAAATACGGCAATAAATACTTCCCTGGAAATATACACGCAAACTGTGAATTAAATCAGTGCCTTTACCTATTTTAAACTGAATCTTGAATCTTATACACATATTTCTTTCCTTAATAAGTTTAACAAGTTGTTACTCTGATATTTATATATATAAATAGATATATATATATATATATAGATATATACCTATATATATATATATACTTTTAATTTATTTACCTATTTGCCAGGTAATTTGAGAATTTGATTCATAAGCATTACTTAAATGCTGAATTTTTTCTTATAAATACAATAAGCAATACTTTATATTTAAATTAATTACTCAGTTTTTGATAATAAGATTGTAAATTCTTAATATTTATTCTGAATATTAAGAATTTACAATCTTATTGTTTTATTATCATCTTGTTTTGCTACGCAATATTAGTTTTATGTTTAAATTTCTTGGCAGCAAAATGAAAGTTCAATCAAAAATCATAATATCAAACAATTATAAACTCACTCATACACACACACACACATATAAAAGTTAAATGATGCCACACATTTTAAGGCATACAAAACAGCGTCTGAAACCCCAGACAGACAGAATGTGTCTTGAAAGTTAATAATCTCTCAACGGGTCATCTTGAACCCGCACTTCCGAAAGAGTCTGATATCCCTGACCCGATGTGGGAAGGGTTGTAGACCTCTGACCCAGATGAAATGTGCGATGGCTCTTTATTCCAATTCCAGCATATCTTCCGCACTGAACAACAATACATTAAACATAGAATGCTGGGCCAAGCACGCTTCATCATTTTACAGCACAGTTATTGTCCTATTTTTATACACAGCGCATCGTTTTTAGCAAGAAAGGAAAAAGCACTTCTGCTATGTTCTCTTTTCTTTCAAATATATGACAATGAATATGATTTATATATTTCATCAGAGAATACTAAAGTATTTTGTTGACTCTTGTTATGGGGACAAAAAGCTGGGCGTAATTATGCTGAGATGAAAATAAACTATTTTATTCTTGTTTTCTAAAAATCAATTTTGATACATGAAATGAAGATAAAAAGATACTAAAGTTATGGAGAAAAAAAAAACCTAATGATGCATTTTTAAAAAATGAAAAACTTATATTATCTTTACTAATTATACATTTTAAAGAAGATATTGAAAATAACGAATGAAAATTTTGTAAATAATTACTTACAGATACATTGTAGTATAATATAAATTATTAATTCCAATTATTTTTATCATTATTAAGTACTATAGAATAAGATTTAAAAATTTAATAAAACCAGTACAGAAAATAATTGTTTTTCTCAAATACTTACAAAAGAAGTCAATGGAATATTAGTTTTACTGAGACACAGTTTAAAAAAAAATGAAATCTAGTTTCATTTATCACAATTAAAGGGAATTAGTAATTACACTATATAAGTTTTTTTATAAAATTAATCATTTATAAGCATAATTTAAATATTTTTAACTACATTTCAAATGCACGCCTTACTGGATTCATCGCATTTTAATTTAGTAATTCAATAAAAACTCAGATATGAAATACGATAGATAAATATTTTAAGAATAATTATTAAATTTTTTAAAAACTTTTTTCTTTAAGAAAAAATATTTTTGCTTATTTTATTAAATGTAGAGCCCATTCATCAATCTTATAATATTATTTAATCACAGAATACTAACTTTTGTAAGGTGTTTAAAATTTTAGTTAGCATCTGCAACTGCAAACAAATTGTACCGTCTAAACTACTTTCAAAACCAAATTTTTTGAAAAATAAATTTAAAAAAAAAAATAAAATAAAAAAAAAATAAAAAATAAAAAATTTGGAAACCAAGCACGTATTGCAATAATTTGATGTATGCAAGTAGAATTTATAATTATCAATTTTAAATAGCATTCACTGTTTGGAAATTTAGCATGAAGGAATAGGTCACGATTTAACTAAAAATTTTAGGAGTATTTTTTGTTGCGTTAAAATTTAATGTGTATAACTATGGGATGTTTATGCAGTTTGAATCCTTTCTAAGTTAAAATACATCTATAGTGTTTTATTAAGTGTTTATAATTTCTATAATAAATAAAGCACGCACATTTGTTATCTTATTTTTTTAATAAAAGGTAATAAATTGGTGAATTTGATATAGGATTTATATTAGAAGAAAACATCATTAAAACTCGTATTCCTATTTTTTAAACTTACTTTTATCAGGAAATTCATAAAAATAAAAAATATCCATTTATAAGGTCACTTAGGCTTAAACTAACATTTCTTTTAATGGAATGTTGCGAATAAAATTAATTAAAAAATTTGAGTTAATGATAGTCACTTGAAAAAGAAAAAAAGTAAATAAGATTTTGCATCGTTTTTTTTTATTTTATTAAAAAGGAGCAATAAACGTTTTTCAAAAGAACATGTTTACGGAAATATTCTTTCATTTTAATGGGGTATTTTATGTTAGAATGAAAAAATACAGTGCACGTTGTTCTATAAATAAAAGTAAAAATAATCACAAACCTAAATAATAATAATAATAATAATCATTTCCATGAAAGATTAATATTTAATCGGTCTTTTTTTATTCTACTTTACTACTATTTTAGATTTTAATAATACGTATTTACGATTAAATAAAATTCCAAAAATATAATACCATTTAAATTCTGAATATTTTTGGGAGGAATTTATTTTAATAAACAAATTATTATATGATTAACATTTGAATACTAATATTATTTTCAAAACGTATTTACAAAAAATTAAGTTGTATGTCGAAGTTCTCTGATGTTTATATTTAAAAGAAGTAAGTTTTGAAAAGAAAAAATACTGTACGAAAAATTTTAACTATTATTAATGACCAGCCCTTTAGTATATAAAATTAAAATGAAAACGCTAATTGAAGGTTAATAAATACTTCTATTGAGACTATAATTCTTATATTGTATAACCTAAGATCATTGCATATTAAATATTTTTAGAATGATTTTCAAAGATTAAACACATATCCTAATTTTTAACTCTCATGGTTTTTATTAATTTTTATAATAATTTTTACATATTTTATTTTATTATATTTAATAAATTATATAAAATATAAAAATATTACATAGCAAATTTTTATCTCTGATTCAATTAAATTAAGTTTATTATATGACTGACCATTATTACTAATTTAAAATTATATTCAATTACTTTTAAAAATGATTTTTATACTTATTATTTATTGTATTTCAATTTATTAACAAGTATTGAATACAGAAATTTGTCAAATCTAATATTTTTATTTATTAATTTTATTGCAAGAGTAATTGGATTTTATTCATTCGTGCCATACTAGAGTTATGCAATGTAATAAAGAGTGTTAAATTTCGTAGAAAATCTGAGAAAATAATTTAGTTTGATGTAAAATGCAACAATGATGAATATTTCTTAATTAAAAAATAAATCTAGTTTTTCATTGGAAGAGAAAAATTATATTCTGGCAATTATCAGTGACTTTATCATTATTTGAATAATTACAACATTTTTTAAAAAATTTTACAACTAAAAAATTTCTAAGAAACACAATTTAACAACTGGACAACATAAATAAGAAAAATCCAATAAGTTCGCATCCACATCACAGCTAACCACAACAAACCCAAAATGAGATGGTTCCAAGAAGCGTGTAAGAGCAAAAGATAACAAATACACATTTTCGAGAAATTAAACAGAAAGAAAAATATCTTTCTGGAATCATTACGAAGTCAACAGACCGTGTACAAAAGTTCCACAACTACTCCTTAAGTGCTGGCGTAAAATTGTTCTTCGATGTTCTAAAAGGTGTTCCTTTGATGGCCGACCTGGCATGAAACAATAGCAGGATGTTTTGCTGAGTAAAAAAATCTAAGATCGAACATTCTGAAGTTAGTTTCATCATTATTATTTTTCGACTAATCCAGAATAACCCATGTAAAAGTAGAAGGAATTATTTTTAAGCGTCTCTTTTTGACTGGAGGTTGCTAATCACAGCTAATGACTTAATTTAAAAAAGGTCTTTCCAGGTCTTCTAAATGTGTTCACTAAAATACATCATTTCTAACTGATATTGTGGAAAAGAATAAATCATTATCTATTTAAGTATCCTAATTCATAAATAAAAGGACAAAATATTAGAATGTGATTTTATTGGCTAATTATTTATAGATATTTTGAAGTTATTTTATTAATAGAAAGTCAGCGAGAGAACTAACTTTCTTTTCTGAAATCTTTTCTAACTACATGTTTTTTTTTATATATAATACATTTAATACCATGTGCAAGAATTAAAAATCAATTCAATTTTTAAATTCTGACGTTTCTTTTATGTGTAGCGTACCGAGGTGGCAAGGCAATTGATGACAATTTCAATTAAATTAAATTTAATTTATTGATGAGGATAAATTTTAAGTATATACATGATTTTTACTATTTACAAATATTTTAAAACAATTTTCCACTTAATGATCATGACAATGTCATTGGCGGACACTGCCACAAGCGCACTTCCAGTGCGTTGTCTCTTTGAGAATACAAGTTTCTAACTAAAGTAAACAATAAAAAATATAATCGGAAAGGAGGAGGGCGACAGAATCTGGCGCGCATGCTCTGTACTGATCCTCGCCTTTTTAGCACGTTACAACTCCTTTCCCCTCCGGAAGGACTTTTACATGAGTAAAAGTCTTACAATTACTCAAATAACTAATAACAAAACATAATAACTTTAACCACATAACTATAAAATAACATATATCAAAATATTTACATAGCAATTCACTTAAGATTCGAATCTGTTCTTTACTTAATCTCTCTTCTAAATTATTTTTTGAATTAATTCAGAACAATTAAAAATATTTGGGTTGTTTTTAATAAATGGGAATTCAATTTCTAAATCTGGAAGATCTTTCATTTAATCTAACTCAACAAGATTTATAACGTTGGATCTACTGTAATAGGGCTTTAATAAATTCACATGATAAATTTGTGATTTCTCTTTCTTATTAGGAAAAGAGACAATGTAGTTAGTATCAGAGATTTTAGATTCAATTGTTCCTGGGCCATGCCATTGAACAGCTAATTTATTTTCAGGATAATGTGCCAAAACAAGAACTTGGCTTCCTTCTTTAAATTCTCGTTTAACACTGTTTCTATCATAATAAGTATTTCGTTTTTCTTGACATTCTTCCATTTTTTCCACAGCTAGATTTGGACATCGTTTTAGTCGATTGATAAGATTTAAAACATATACAACAACAGAATTTTGCTCTTCTTCAGGCTATAACCAGTTTTCATAGAGTAATGTTATTGGTGTTAAATTTTTTCCATAAACTAATTCTGCAGGGGTGAATCCGGTTGACTCGTGAGTTATAGTTCTTAAAGCAAAGAAAGCTGCATGAATATGCGGCTCCCAATCTGGGGAAGATTCTAAACACAATACTCTAAGAATTCGTTTGATAGTTCTGTGGAATCTTTCTACAGGATTACTTTGTGGATGATATACTGAACTATGTATTATTTTTATTCCAAACTTCTCAAGAAATTCTGTAGTTAAAGCACTCATAAACGAGGTTCCTTGATCATGTTGGATCTCTTTAGGAAAGCCCATTCGGCTAAACATTTGAAGCAATGCATCAACAACTGATGTGGATGATATATCTTCTAAGGCAACAGCATCTGGATATTTGGATGCAAGACACATAGCCGTAAGAATATATTTTTTTCCTGAAGCTGTGACAGGCAAAGGACCTACAGCATCTATATTTATCTTTCTAAAAACTTCAGATATTATTGGTACTACTTTCATAGGAGCTTTCTTTTTCTCTCCAACTTTTCCGGCTCTTTGATAAGGATCACAGGATCTTACAAATTCTTCTAATTCTTTGCAACAATTGGGCCAGTAAAAATTTCGAGCTAGTCTGTCTTTTGATTTAGTAACTCCAAGATGAGCAGAAAGTACCTTCATGACAAGCGATTTTTAGTTTTTCTCTGAACTCCATAGGAACAACTAATAAACAGTTTCCATATCCTAATTTATCTACTTTTCTTTTAAGTAACAGTTCCTTTTTTATTACATAATTTGTTTTATTGACTTCTCCAGACTCGATATTCTCAGCCTGTTTAAACAATGGTTTGAGATCCTCACTTGTTCTTTGGCATTTTTAGAATTTTTCTTTATCAATTTTAAGTAAGGAAACTAAAGATCATCCATCTGAGCTTCTGGTAAAACTGTTAATTCTTCCTTATCCACAACCTCTTCATTGGAATTTGTATTCAAACCTTCTTTTTTTTTGTTTGAGTTCATCTTCAACTCCTCTTCTATATGTTTCTGACTTCTAGTATGTACATTATTTATCTCATCTGCCAAATTCTTATTTTCCTTCTTTTCTTCTATAAATGAGGCTGTTCGGTTTCCTAATAGGTATCTACCACGATCCAATTCATTTGCAATAATAGCAGCCTTTGTAATAACAGTTCCTAAATCACACTCCAACACAATTCGTGCAATTGGTAAACATGTGGGATTCAAATCTAAGGGTTGCTGTACCCAAACATGTTCACCAGTCATATCATTAGGCAACACATACTTCCTACTAACAATATCTATTGTGGCTCCAGTATCTCTCAAAATTTCACATTCAATTCCATTCACTTTCCCAATAATTGTACATGGTTTGAATAATTCCTTAACCATTTCTTCTCCTACGTTATTTATAGAATAAGGGACGTGTCTTTTAATTAAAGGGCATTGTGGTCTCAAATGATCAGTAGAATTACATTCAAAACATTTCAATAGTCTTCTTTCTTCAAAACTTTTATCTTTAAATCCTTCCTTAAGATCTTTCTTCTGTCTTAAAATTTTCATTCCTATGATTATCACGTTTCATAAACCTGTGAGGAGGGCTATATGATCTTTGATTTTGAATAGTTTTCTTCTTCATCACATTAATTGGTTTGATAGTTTTTTTAATGTCCACAAATTCTTCTAATTTCTCTGCCAAATGAAGTGGATTGTTTATACTACCCCATTCATCTAAATAGAATTCTTTAAATTCTTGTGGAGCTCTCTTTTTAATCTGATCCGTTAGGATTAAATCACTTAACTTTTCAAAAGTATCAACTTTAAGTCCATTGATCCACCAATAAAAATAATTATAAAGTTCATGATAATAATCTATCGAAGTAACATCATTTTCCTTTTGATGTTTTACAAACAATTGTCTAAACTTCTCTAGGGTCAATTTAAATCTTTTAAATAAAACTTCTTTAACATAATCATAATTCTGTGCTTCTTCTTCTGGCTCACATGCAATTATTTGAGTGATTTCACACGGCAGTAAGCCTAACAAATATTAAACCCACGATTCTTTAGGTATTTGGGCACGACGTGCCTGGCGTTCAAAGAGAATTAAATATAGACTAATATCTTCTTTTACATCATATCCATGGATCATTCCTTGAAGATCTTTACGAAAATGTTGCGTATCTTCGCTGGGGGATCCATTTGTAAGTTTCAATTGAGATTCTAATCTCAGCTTCTCTAATTCATGTTCCCTTTCTGCTTCTCTTCTCCGTTCTTCAGCTTCTATTTCAGCTTTTCTAAGTTCTCTCTCTTTCTCAATTTGTTCTTGTTTTTTTCTTTCATCGATTATAGAAAGGAATAATTCTTTCACAAAGTCCTCTTCATAGTTAGGTTAATAATAGCTTGTTTAATAGATATACTAAATAAGTTTGAGTCAACATCTACCTCGAGCTCCGAAGCTAAAACTAATAAGTCCTGCTTTTTACCTTTTCCCAAGAAAGACATAGTTAATGGTTAATCTAAGCCTAATTTAACACGTTTCAAACAAAACCCAAATACTTAACTAACAGTATTGATTGTTTCAAATTCACATGAATTTATAATAATTAATAAATTAATTTTTGTTTTCAGTTGGAAGACAAAAATAACCTACCATTATTAAGCACACAAAATATATCAACATTACTAAAACAATATCTAACTTAAAATATTTCTTTTATATTATGTTCAAATCTAGGATGAAATTTCAATACTTAATATAATAATTTCGTTTCACTTTTGGAAACAGAATTGGCTTAAAAACATATCATCATATACCTTAAAAATCAATTTTTTTCTCTTAGCAGAAATTAATTCTATTAAAATTCGTACAAACCTGTACTGTCGTCTACGATACACTTAGAACATGACCTAGACTAAAAAATTTGCATACAAGAATAATAACAATTTAAATATACAAATTTTAAGAAATAAACAAATTCGGTATCAAAATTTAACAGTAATAGCATGCATATATATGATATATATACCAACTATTATATTTACTCAAACTTATCTGCCAATAAAACGAAAATACTTTTAAGAGAGATTTTCATTTATAACATCACAAATCAAAACTAAACAGGATAGGGTACCCAATAAGAAAATAATTCTAATCAAATATTTCTGCAAATGTGCAAGAAATTTTAACTAACAATATATAAAATTAATGAAATTATATATCATATACACAATTTTATTATACAAAACACTAATGTAAATATAAGAATGTTTTCACTAATCATTCAAAACGAAACTTCTTAACTGAATTTAGAAAATAACAAACACAATTTATCGGTGTTTTTAAACCCAAAAATAATTCCTATCGAATTACATCAACATTTCAAGTGAAATAATTATATTTAAATATATATTTTTTCACTTATTTTCGATTTTGAATTCGATTTCGAATTCTCACTTTCACACGAAATTTCACTTTCTTTTTTCACTTTTTTCGAGATTTCACCGAAAAAAACACACGCACACAACACTTCTTGATTATCACACTTTTTTTGATTCCAGGAACAGGAATTTTCAATACACAATTCCGAAACTGTATACTTGGCCAGGATGGATTCGAAAATCAGAAGTAGCGCAAAATTTCTTAGATTCTCATCACAAAATTTCGGATGGAATTAAATCACAAACAGAAAGCTATTTTCTTTTTGTTCCAAGGGCTGGAATCAAAACAGCATATTTCTATTCCACTGGATGGAATTAAGCATAACAGGAAACACATCGAAATAGCAGGGTGCTATTGATTGAATTAATACTTCAAGCTGGAGGCTTCTTTTTCCAAGGGTTGGAACTAACCGTTTCTCTTCTATTCCACGGGCGGGAATTTAACTGGAAATCCTTTTTTCTTTCCACTCCAAAATAGCGGGATGCTAAATCTTCTGATTCCAAGGGTCGGAATCGAAACCACGAAATCAAACTCAACAAATATCAATAGCAGGTTGCTATCAATTTATCTTCTGCTGTCGGGATGACAACACTTCTCAGAAATATCTTTTACTTAGAATCACTCATTAATTCTTCAGAATTATTCGAAACAGTTCTATCCGCACCGATGGCACCATTTAAAGCTGTAGCGTACCGAGGTGGCAAGGCAATTGATGACAATTTCAATTAAATTAAATTTAATTTATTGATGAGGATAAATTTTAAGTATATACCTGATTTTTACTATTTACAAATATTTTAAAACAATTTTCCACTTAATGATCATGATAATGTCATTGGCGGACACCGCCACAAGCGCACCTCCAGTGCGTTGTCTCTTTGAGAATACAAATTTTTAACTAAAGTAAACAATAAAAAATATAATCGGAAAGGAGGAGGACGACAGAATCTGGCGCGCATGCTCTGTACTGATCCTCGCCTTTTTAGTACGTTACATATGAAATATGACTTTAATGTTCTGGACTCAATTAAGTACATTATCGAATAATATCTATATATATAAAAAAGTTAAATTATTTTAAATTTAATCAAAATAAAAAAATTACTATAATGTTTTTAATGAAAAATATGAAATGTATATATATCAGATTAGATGCTTCCAACAAGTGCAAGCATTTTTAAAATGATATTTAAGCCGCACGAAAAACATACATAATATAAAGTTTTCCATTAGCCAAATATATATATATATATATATATATATATATATATATATATATATATATATATATATATATATATATATATATATATTGTTGTCCAGTAGCTCACTATGATGAGACGTTCTTAAGATCTTGGTACCTATGTTAAGAAATAGTATAATGGAATATGTGAGCATAAAGTACCATAAAATCTCTGATCATTTAATTTAAAAAAAAAAAACTAGAAAACGATATATTTTTATGTTTTTGATATGAAAAATGAAAATTATACCCTGTAAGTTGTTGGTTATTATTAAACGGTATTTTTAAATACATTCGGTTACCTATATTCGGTATATGAGTCTGAAAAAGAACATCTATAAAAGATTTGCTGGATTAGTCGTTCCATAATCCTCATACTTAAGCTCGCTTAGTTTGAATCTATTCTTGAACTATTTTGTAAAACTAATTTACTTTGACCTACATTGATTATTTTACTCTTCCATCTCAACAAAAATCCATAGTACATAGGGTATTAATGAGATACTGTAAAGCATGTTTTATTTACAAGAATATCCAAGAAAAATATCCCGATCAGTAAAAATTTTATTCTGACAATGGATGATTGCGACACATCAATAGTAATTTGTTGAAGCTAAATCCTTCAGCTGTGGTGAAAAAAATATGTGGCATTTTTTTCGCCAAAAATTAACTGTTTGTAAAGCTGTTAGATTTATCGCATAATTATATGTCCCAGATAAAATGTGATTGTATTTGAATTTGTGTGTATGTATCGTATATGCGCGGTACCAGTAGTGTTTCAACAGTTTGTGGTTAAAATCTTCTATAATTCAGTAATTACTGAGGGTAGGAATCACAGTTTTCTAACATTTATTTTCCAAATTATGCTTAAGGAAAAATATGTAATATTTTTACTAACTCGCTCTTCTGTAAAATGCTTAAGGAATAGTTTTTCATGGGCTTACTATTGGACCATTTGAAACTTAACACCAAATTTGGCAGCCTATTACATAAGTTAAAGAAAAATTATAAATGGCATTTTTTAACGACTGACAAATATTAATGATGTTTATATTCACTTACACTAGATGTCAACAGCTTAAAAATTATTATAGCAGAATATATTATAATATCTATAAAAATTATTATAGCAGAATATTGTTTCTTCATATTTTTTATTATGATTTTTATATAAATAAAAGAAAGGCAAATTTACAGTTTTTTTATTTGTATATCTGTTTTAAAAAAATTCTTTTTCTATGCATAAAACATTTAAATTTAAGAAGCTAAATAATTAACATAAAGTATAACTACATACACATACATACATACATGCATTCTATTTGTAGATTTTATTAAAATGTAACTTATATCATTATTTAATTAAATTTTTTATTTGTTGTTATAATTATAGTTCATATAAAAACAATTTAAGAGGGTAACAAAATATTTTTATATAGTTTACAGATTGTTGTATGCTTAATGATCACGAGTTTGTGTCCATGCAAAGAAAAGATGGATTTGAATATAAAGTTATGTGCGCAAGAGTATAATTTTTGAAGAATAACCATTCTGTGTTAAAAATCTAAAATTATAAACTTCTGGAATGATGAAAAATTCTTTTTTATAATGAATGATAATTGTTTAATGATTTTCAATATCCATTTTAATCACGTTTCTCATTTGGTGATGAATATTCTGATAATAATCGTTCAATTTAAAAAGGATATTTTTTAAAAATGTTAATAGACATTTAAACACACGTAAAATAATCATTAATTATAAACCCACAATGTTTTCTGTTTTTTGTATTCGGGTTATAGTTCCTGAATATATTAACTGAGTGAAAAAGATTTGATTCCAATTAAAATCTATTTAAGATAATATTTTTAAGAATTAATTTAACTTTTGTAAAATTAGTTGAAATTTTAGAATCCAAAACAACGAAAATTCATTTCTTTATACTTGAATTCCACTCGATATTCTTACGAGTGCACTTAAGAAAGTTAAGGATATATATTTGAATATATTATTATTATTACATATTTACAATTATGCAGGGGGATTTTAATTCTTTTTTTACAAGTTAAGAGATTGCATAAGAACATGGGGTCGCATTCCACTCTGAGAGGTAGTAAAGAGGAAAGTAGAAATGTATCAAGAATTTATCATGAACTTACAGCATGCAACTACAGAGCAGAAGTAGCATTTTCTATTTATTGATTAACGGAGAAAGTCAATCTGAGTAGACGTTGTCCTTTAAAAATGACGCAACATCATCACTTCGGTATTATCTGGATAACATCGTTTGAAAATTTTCCTGAGTGCTACGACGGCCTACACGTACAAACAGTTAGCTGATATGCACCTTATACATAGTGAAGCAAAAGAAATGGACGCGAAGCTCGAAGATTGTAAGTAAAACAGTTTTACAACTCTTCGTATTCCATGTCATCCTACCTTTTCCAGAATGAATCGACGACTGTGAGAAAGCGGTTCGTTTGCCATCTCAAACAGCGATGCTGAACACTTACGAAATTCACCAACGTCATGATCCGAAGACTGAATTTTGACTAGATTTGAAGTGCCTCCTTCCACAAGTACGAAATGGGTATTTATCAAACAACAGGGTGGTGTATTTTATACGAGAAATACATGCACTCCTATCACGTGTAATAATTGAAATCTTTGTAGACAGATGATTATCTCTGTCGGACAGACTGTGCAGTGGATGGTGGGAATGAAGAATAACAAAACACGATTTTTTGCATTAGTATTATTTAAGAATACGGCAACATATAGCAGAGAAGGCATTTTGAATACGCGCAACCAACGCGTTTGGTTAGACAACCATCCCCATTGTACAACCTCTCGTACACAACTGCAAAAATTTTCTGCCAACATCTGGGTAGGTATCTTCGGGGAATACCTAGTAGGCCCTTATATCATGCCTGATCGTTTGACCGGTGCAACGTACGAGTGCTTCCTAGTTTATTGCAGGCTGTTTTACTCCCTATCCGGAGAGATAGGTAACTGTCCAACGACACACGTGGTCAACATTTTGAGGATTTGCTGTGAGATTTTCGTTAAATAATAAATTTGATTGTCAAACTTCTAGTGTTATTCATCCGCTTACCCAAAGCTGTTGTTAGTTCAGATGGGAATTTTTTCTGCCTTTCAGACTGGAATGAGATTCTATGTTCCTATGCAATTATTGCTTGTATGGATGGGTACTATAACCCCTCTTAATTTGTAAAAACAATTTATAACTACCCGGTACATTTTAGTATATTCTGAAGCGACGATACTATTTTGTCTTACAGTAATTTTCTTAAGCCGATTGAGGTGCATAATTTTTTGACCCCATTGAAGAAATAATTTTCATTGAAAAAGAAATTATTTAGATTTATGTGAATTTAATACTAATTAAAATACAGGGATTATGTTTGAAAGGTGCCTGTTCTAGATTCTAAGTTTCCATTTCACATAACCATTTACAATAAAATGCTAAGCATTAATGTTTATGACGAATAGTAATCTAAGTATTTATTATATTCTATATTTTACATTTATTCCACTTTAGTGTTCTATATTAATAATCCATTGAAATAAGTAATTAAGATACATCAATGTTTAAAATCTATTTCAATATATTTTCTGAAAACTTCCTCCAAGGTCAAGAACAAGAATATTTTAAGGTTTTTAATGATACACAGAAATAGGTAATATTCAATTATTAGTACAATTTTAAAATATTATTTTAATTAATATAAAATATCAATTAGTGTAAAATAATTTAATTAATTAATTAATTATTATTACACAAAATTAATAAAAATTAATTATTAATTAATTAATATAAATTAATCTTAATAATTAATAAAAATTAATATAAAGTGTTAATTAATATGAAATATTAAAATTTATTGTAAATATATAAAGACATTTATCACAAATTATCCATAAAATATTTTTTTATTTTTCATAAAATATCTGCAGTAGTACAGATTGCAATTCAATAGGAGTGTGGTAGGAAATTATTTTTATCACACTCAAAAAATATCAAAGAAACATTTCAACTCTCTGTATTACAAAGAATAATTTTAATATAATGGTTTTCTTACTATTTTGATTTATGTTTTACAATAATGCTCATAAAATTCATTACGTGTTTTCCGTTCTAATTTTTTTAAAAAAAATTTTGTTTTAATACTTTGAAATAAAACACACACATTGATTGAATTCTGATTTCATTTTTACACAGTCACAAATATGTTTAATTAAAATTACTGAAATGATAAATTTTATTATTATAGCGCTTAAAATAACCAAATTCAATTTATTATTATTTTCTATTACACGTGAATATTTTAATTGCAATTATTAATTGCCATTTATTTTAAAATATAGTTGTTTCAAATCATGTAACACTACACACTTCCCTAAAACTAAAGTGATGTTAATTAAATATTAAATAATGCTTACATGTTACGATATAAAATTACACTGCACTTGATATAATTTATCAGCGCCAATAATTATTCATAAAAATATTTTCTTATATTAATAAAATCTTTAAGCAAAACATTCTTCAGATTTCATTGTTAAATCTATGAAAGTAATTTTAAATTACAAGATGAAACGTCGAATTTTATACTTTGAAAGACATTTATTAATTTTATTCTTCTTCTGTGAAAATTTCATTCTTTAACTGAAAAATATCAGCTAAAATATATAAAATAAGAACAAAATTTACAGTTTATAAACAATCATTTTCAATTGGAAATAAAAAGAGAAAGAAGAAAAAACCTTTGACTCAAAAATTTTTGAATAAATTGTGTTACTCTTAATAATAATATTATTTCTATTTAAAAAGAAATTAAGTAACATATTAGTTTACTGCAAATGGAAAATAATTTTCTTCTTAATATGAACTCATCAATAACTTTGAATCAACGATGTCAATTTATTATCAATATGAACTAATCAATAATAAAACAATTCCTTATTAGTTTAGCAACACATAATTTTCAAACATATACATTTATTTGATGTGAATACTTTAATCAATTTTCGAAGCGCAAAACGATAATTTATTTCTAAAAATTAATTATTTTTATTTTATTGATGTTACTATTTACTAGATATTTTTTGGTTCCCAATTTTTTGATTTATAAATATTATAAATGCATTTTAAGTATTCATTAAACCAAGAACCGGATTTTTATTTCTTAAAATTTGTGGTTCTGCAGTAGCCTTAGTAGCATGGTGCAGAGTTATCATTCATACACGTGGTAAAAAGGAAGCGGATTCGATACTTGCCTTTTTCGAATTCTGTCATACTTATATACATTACAATTTTTAAGAATTCCTTGGCCCATGCATCCGTTTGTAATATTATTCATTATGGTGAGGAGGATAATCATTTGGCCTTCGACCTCGTCATTTAACAAAGGTTGAAATTTAAAATGAGATTTTTTATTTTATTTTTAACAAGGTTTATTTTTTAAAATATTTAAAATTTCTGGTTAGTAACAAATAGTGCAATAATATTTAATCTATCTTTATATTATATTAATTATTTATTTAAAATTTAGAAAGTTTTTTTCTTAAGCAAATTTGTAAGACTGTGATTTATTGGTGGAGTTGGCAATTTTTATAGAATCAGTTTCCAGTTTTTATTAAAAAAAATAGTTATTTTGCTAAAAATAAAAGTAGAAAAAAAACTCAGAGAAAATAGATATGAATAATTAATCAACGAATTCAAATTGTGAATATAGATAAGTGAAACTCGTAAGTAATAAATATTTGAAATTTTACCTCTCAAATTAGAGGGGGGAAAAAAAAAGAAACTGAAGAAAATCTGCTTAAGGTTTTTTCACCATTCAATAAAGAAAAATGAAATCAAATTCTGAACGAATCACAGTTTTATTTTATTTCTCATAAATTTGTCATTCATTTTGAATATATCAATTAGTTTTAAGAAGATCTACTCCACTCTTTAAATATCCATATACATTATTTAATATTTCTCTTCTTCCACATTATTTCTTAAATAAATTTTTATGGGAAAATAAGAAATAATATTTCTTCTTAAGCATGAATGAATGTGGTAAAATCTTTTAATAATGTGTCAACGTTAAGAAAAGAGAAAATATTTCATTGGCAATTTTAAGGATGCAGTGTGAGCTTATTTTCCTTTTTTTTATACAAAAATCGCAAGATACTTTTTTGTGGGAAAAATTCAAAAAATACTTGCGAAATCCCTAAAAACAGCTTTATGCTTTTATATTCTCTGATGCAGCCTATTTTTAATGTTATATCATGTAACATAAAATGAACTGGGCTATGAAACTTTTTTATTATCAATTGATTTCAGATTTTTTTATTAAATATGTTTTCTTTTGTTCTCTGAGAGTTCGCCTATTTTCCTGAAGAATTGCTTGATAAATCAACTGCTTCTTTTCTTTTAAATTTTTCATATCTGCAGAAAATATATTTATATAAAATAAAATATTAATTATTATATTGTAGCAATTTTACATGTGCTTATTTTAATTTTATATTAATCATCAACAATATAGCATACTTTTCCTATTTTTGAGTTGACAAATATCAGTTAAATTCTACTACATACGACAGAAACTATATTTTATTTCTAATATAGCGTGTAATCTATATAATTACCTAGTTTTTAAAATTATTTACATTGAAGCAGAACGATTGCTCATTTCTATAATAATTGCCGGGTAATCAAACACGTGATCAACGTAAGGTAAAAAAATGAATTGTAGACAAAAATATAAAGTACATAACTACAATTTTCATTGGAATGCATGTTTGTTTGAAAATTATTTCGCTGACATGAAAAAGTTTTGAAATAGAATTAATATATTCATAATATTTTAGACTTATTAGTTCGTCTTATATATTGTGAAAATAAGTTAACATTCCTTTACGTTTGTTGGCACATTTAGATAAATTGAATTTTAAGATTTTCTGATCTTCGTTTGCTTTTTTTAGCTATTGGAACTATCAGCTTTATCTGGACAGATATAAATTCTGATTTTAAAAGATTGAATTGCTTCATTGTTTATATATTCCTATTGACAAATCTTTTCAGTAACATTTTTATCCTTTTTATCTACCTTTATGCAACATTTCTATGAATTTTGATAATTTTGAATATGTAAATTCATTTGATTAGCATGTACTAATTTATATAATTTCATGATCCAGCGACATACTATTAATTGATTCTTTTATTGTATTTTACATTTCTGATGTGTGATTGCACTACTACAGACTTTCTGCTTTTATTCACTATATCTATTTTAAAGTAATCTACATTATGTAAAATATATTCAATGCTTATGTCAGTTTATGTTATGAGCTATTTTAATGTTGTTTCATGCTTTTGTTAATTCTGTTTTATTTATTTCTTACTTTATGAGCTCTAACTTTACTATTTGGGTTTTTTAAATTGGATTTATAAACTTGTTGATTCTTCACGTCTATTTTTCAGAAGGTTAAAATATCGAATATTCGGAGTAATTCCCGTAAAATGCTGATGATAAATTTTTCTCAAAATTATCTAAAATAGAATATTTAAAATTTTTCTTGGCTTGCAACAGAATCAGTTTTTTCTTTTAAACCTAATACCATTTATGAGTGGGAAATCAATTTAAAAAATAAATGGTATTAGAAGAGAAAATAATGCACTAAAAATAAATAGGCCACATTCAAATAAAGATATCAAATTAATATCTTTTCTATTTAAAATAACTTTATATTTTCAGAAATTGGAAAATTTTTTAAATAAAGGCTTAAAAATTACACATTTGAAAGATTTGGCATTGTTTAAGCAAACATTATGAAGCAGCAGTAAATGTATTATAAATTAAATTTGTATAAGTCAACATGAGAGAAAACTTAAAAACAGGTGGTCACTTGTAAGCCGGTATAATTAAATAGGCTTGTTTTTTTAATTGAAACATTCTACAATGAAATAAAGGAATATTGATGAATACAGATTTACTTTAGTACTTATTATTGTGTTTATCGTAATTCCAATAATAAAAGCTGTAAATATATTTTTAAAAATATATTTAATAAAAAAGTAACAGACAGTGCCCATTAAAGCATATGTTATCACCCATAAATTTAGAGCACTTATACCTAGGGTTATAAAAATGAAAGCTGACAAGAGAATATACAAATCATTTTGTATCAATCTTATATTACAACTCATCAGATATAGAAAAAGACTATATCTGCAAAACAAGTTGAGTTGTAAGTTTCCTAACATAGGAATTTGAAGTTATTGGTAGCATCTTGAAAGAATTTGGAGTTTCATTTACAAGATTGTAGAGCAATGGTGATTAAATGCTAAGCAATATTCTGTGCCCAGATGTACGAAGAAAAGATTTGTTTGACACATATTTGTTTGTCTTAATTCTCTAAAGCTAACTGAACATTTAGTTTCAAAATGTGCAGAGTGAAGTTCCATGCAGAATTCAGAAAGGTATTGAAGTTTAAGAAAAGCAAATAGAGGTAAATAGTAAATTGTATCCATGTCACACCACTTTTCTTATTACTCTTTTCATATCTTTTCTTTGTATACGAAGAAATTAATATTTTACTTCTCGATATCATCCTTAATGTCTAAGAATTACCACATAGAAAAATGCGTGTTATATGCATACTTAATGCCTATTTCTGTGCCTAAGATGTCAGACAATATAAAAAATAAATTATTGTTAAGCAATCTTTGTGAGTCTGGAATATTAAATATTTATATTGCAAGTAATATGTTCAAGCCAGAAACTCCAACCTAAAATGATCTAATTAGACTATAATGAGCAATACCGAAATTTTTAGTTTTGCATCAAACATTCTACATAGCTACAAAAAAAAAAATTAATGGAATATGATATATAAATGTCTCTCTCTTTCGACTATAATATATTATAATATTTATTAATTATTACAGAGAATAATGAGTTCAGTAATAGCTGTTAATAGCAAAGAAAGTGAAGTATTTAAAAGTGTTATGTCTTAAAGTTATGCTTTCTTAAATGTTTCTTTCGATGTGTTACAAACACTAAGTAAATGTCAAGTTTTTCTCTAAAAACAGGCTTTTCATGTGGCAGGAAACCATATTTACTAGTCACAAAAAATCATCGAATTCAATAAATGATGACGAGAAATATGAAACAGAAATATGCATCCAAAGTTATACGAAAAATCGTATTCCAAATTTGATTTACGTCACATTGTTAAGGGATTATATTTATAGTTTCTAATGCAACTATATCAACCTAAAGGACAATGTAGTATATTTGTTATACATATAAGAAAAAGATATATTTGGAAAAAATAAAGTACACTAAAGCTGTCTGAGAGAAATTTATATTATTAAAGATGGAAAGAGAGGATACTCATCCTCGATTTGCGCAGCACCAAGTATGAGGCTAAATAAAACGTGAGGAAAGAATGAAATATTCGCTCTTTTCGACACCACATAAAACAGACACAGCAGATTAAACAGTGTCGACACAAATAGCGTTTTTTTTAGTATTTAGGTCTAGATATTAAAACTGCTATGTACCTCAATTATTAGATTAAAAATAACTAAATGAAAAAATATAGAATAGTTTTAATATTCGCATTATTTTGCGATATGGTTATTAATGCAAATTATTTATGTTAAAGGATAATAAAACATCATACCCTTAAGGAATAAGAGGATAATTATTGCGATAGTATGGGAATTTGAAATTATTATTTAACCATCATTAATATAAAATAATTTTTTTTTTACAAAATAAACATGAAATTTAAATGACTGGCAATAATAATGTATTCATTTGCGTATAATTTCAAATACAAAATTACCAATTAACAATAGTTTTGACAAAAATTCTGAATAACCACCCAGCAACAATATTTTCAACATTAGAAATATGTGCTGTATGAAGTGAAAGTGTGATTGTCATGGATAACATATCTATAATGACAAATAATGAAACATAAAGAGTGTGTTTTTTTTAATAATGCATTTTGAAAGAGTATTTATTAAATTTGTTCTGAATGGTGAATTCTCATATCTTCAATTTTAAAATCCCCGTAGGAAGTGGAAGATTTTGGATAACAGGACCTTGTTAAATTATACTTTTTTCTGGTATGTAAAAGCAATCCAAAAAACAAATCAAATTAGAAATCGTGTTTTTTGTCTTCATGCATTTTATAGTGTACTATTCATAAAATAAGATCCCTATTAAATTCATCTTTGTACGCAAAATTTATTCAAAAAGCAAGAAATTAAACTAGAAATTGTATTTTTTATGTCTCTTTGTATTTTAAAATATATTAGTTTTAATATTAGGAACTTGTCAAATTAATGTTTGCATACAAAACTCTTAGAAAAAGTAACAAATCCAATCAGAACATCTATATTTGACGTTTTTCGGAAATTAACAATAAAATAAGAGATATATAATTTATTTAGTTTATTTTAACTTAAATATATATTAAACACACTTAATTTTATAAATTTGGTAAAGAAACTCTTGTTTTTGTCAAATAATATTTTTTATGACTTAGAAAAAGTAAACTTTTAAACTATGACTAAAACAAACCTACCGTTCTAAACTGAAGTCCATAAAAAGTGACAGTCATAAACAAGTGGCTTGATTTTAACATAGTTCTCAAATAAAAACTTTAAGTCATTTTATTAATTAATTTTTCAAATTTGATGGTAGTAAAATTAGTATCTCATTTATAAATTTAATTGAATATTATTAAAGTTTGATTTTTTTTTAAATCTAACATTTTTTGTATTTCGCACATATAATATGTTACCTGGGATTTTATTTTTATTAAATACAAATTTACAAAATGTTAACTGATTTCGGAATTTTTAAAATTTTCTTATGAGTTTTATTAATTTGTAAATAAATAAAGTAACTTTTTTATTTATAGAAATGGTTATATAAATGATCAAACAAAATTTCAAATCATTCTACACACTAAAGCAGCTTTTACACTTTGACTAGTTCAATATGTTAAAGTAAAATTAATTGATGTTCCATCTGACGAAGAATATCTTATTGACCATAGTTTATAATAATTTTTAAATCATGTGATTGAAAACAGATCTTATTGAATAAAGTTCCTTTTGAAAATTTAATTATTGCTAGACAAAATCAACATGCAAAAAGATAAATATACGCATTGTGATTTACCTATTCAAAATATTTTAGTAAGGTAAAAGCTCTGTACTATTACTGTATTGTAATTTATAACTAATATATGTTAATTTATGCAACTAATTATGTGTCAGTTGAATAAAAATTCAATCATTAACTAAGAACATAACATGTTACTAAACAGGTGTATATTACCGTAAATTTTAATTTATTATTTAATGGTAGATCTTAACGAACAAATTTACTTTTAATAACATTATTGAATGTGAAATGAGCAAATAAAAAATTTATTTGAATTACGATTTATTAATTAAATACATTTTGAAAACTAAAGATTTGCATTAAATTTTATTATGATTCTTATCTAAGCAATACATAATATTAATTAAATATTTGAAAACATGAAAATGAAGAGAAAAATGAAGGTGATCACAAATAATATGTATAATATTACACAAACGATTGAATAGATTAGTTTTTATCCTACCTTATCTTCTATTCAATTAGTAACTGCATACAGTAATCCGTAAATAACTTCCATTAGTTCAGCACACATAAGCATATCCAGAGATACCAGCACTTTCTTATCAAGAAGGAGAAAATATAATTTGAGACTATCTGTTTGTTGACACTTTTCACCTCATGTGTGCACACCGCGGGCAGTTCAAGGAATCCTTTCACATTCTTGGGACAACCCACTTCACTACCGAACTTGTTTCTCTGATGGAATGATTACTTTTCAAAACATGCCTCCTCTACTACCTCTACTCACCCATGAAACCCGGTCTCTCTACCCATTGGACGATTAGCAACATCACTGAAAGTTACTAGATGGCGCTATTAGACTCTTGAAAACTCATTCATTCACTGCTTATGGAGTTCTAATTAAAAACTCCCGAATATAACCACGAACTCTTCTTATTCATAAGTTTAAATTTCCGGTAGTTCTCTAGTCATCAGATGCAATGTATATTTTACGTTAAAACAGCTGCAAAATGTATTCAACAATTTAATTGTTATTTTAAGACAATTCTACTAAAGTTTAATGCATTTTATAAATGCTATTAAAAATAATAAATGATTTTGGAAGTGGTCAAACTAAATAATATAATGGATAAGATATTACACATTAGGGGTTTTACATTGATTATAAACATTGTAACGAATTACTTTTAAATCGAAACATTTGTTCAAAAAAAAATTATTATTTTTGTTGTAAGGTGTTCGAAAATTGCATTTTAAGATTGTTAAATAATTTAAAAATTGGAAAATATATTAACGAATAGTTTTATTATTTTAAAAACAAATTTTATTTAAAGTGTGAATTAATATATACCTTCAGAATTTCCCTCTAACATATATTTGGAAGAGCAGGAAAATTTGAGAAATTCTCAGAAGAAATGTATGTAGGTTGGCTCATTAATATATATCCTATTATATTAATGACCGCTTTATCAAAGGATCAGTAAAATGATCCTTTAATAAATCGTCGCGCAAGTATCAATAATAAAAACCTGTTTTACTTGTGAATGCACATTCATAAAAACCAGTAACCATTCTGCTATTTTAATCTCTTCTTAAATTTGGGATTAATTCACATAGCGAAATGTGTATTCCAAAATTCGTAAGAATCTATTATTCAAAAACTGACTATATATATATAATTAACTAGGAAAATCTGAATTTAATTTTTGAGTTTTCTTAATATATATTAGTTTTGTTCAATGAATAAAATATTTCTGGAAGCGACGAGAATATGATAAATTTTATATAGTTTTGTTAAGTAAACATGTAAACTATTTTGTCAAAACAGCGTGAAAATAATGTATTTAATACAGATAATCACTCCTTGATAGAAAATTTACATTTATTTAGCATTTTGTTAAGTAAAATTTAGTTATAAAAATTTCGAAATATGAATACTTATCTTCTTTAAAAATTTATTTACTATAGTTACTGTATATGCTAAAATCAATATTTTATTTCAAAATCCATCGTTTGATTTGTGTTTCATATTTATATGTGGATCAAATATTGATCAAGTTGAATTGCCAATAATTTTTTCAGAAAAGTTTGTTTATTACTGTCAAATAGCTTTTTAAGATCCTAGTATTCTTTTGCTTTGCTTGTGGAAGCTTGGGAATCTCTTCACAAGAAGTTCCCCAAATGCTTTTTCTGACTTTTCTCTCTAAGAACTGCGAAATCTGTAGTCCAAGAAAGGTAAAATATTATACAGAACTTTAATGTGAGGAACTGAAGGAATAGCTTAAAATATAATGTTGCTATGCATGTATAGATAAATATCTTAGCAGGTTATACGTTATTATTCAAAAGGTATCGCTTCTGCTGAGAAATTTTATTTAAAATGTGCGTCTTGTTAACTTGTCGCAAAAAAAAAAAAAAAGGAATCCAGGAAATATTTATTTCCTATTGTTCAACAAGACCTATAACAAAAGTTAATTTTTGAAAGTTCTGTTTTTTTTATCACTAAATATCGGTGAATCTTTATTATGCCAAATTCGTAGTTTGAACAAACGAATATCTAGCTGGAAACGAAATTCTTCTCAGAAAATAAAAATATTTGCATATTTTTTAAATTACAATGCTTCTTGAAGTAAAATTCACAGTCTCATTGTCTGTGGATAGATAATGGATTGAAACTAGTTCACTACGATTATTTTGAACTGAATTGAAAATCATACTACTATTCAGAAAATGGATGACACAAAGAAACCTAATCTACTTATAATTTTATGACATTGTTCTGGTCTAAAAAACTAAATAAATACGAGCGTGAAATACATGAAACTGTTGACTGTAATCACTAATGATATGGAAAATATTTTAATACAGATAATTTGAATAGTAGTTAAGATAACAAAAACGGTGCTATTCAGAAAAAAGTTTAGAAAACATTATAGTTAAATTGAAAACTGTATAAAATAGAAAAATATATATGCATCACAAATTAGAATTTTTTTGTTTGATTATTGCTGCTTTAAAATTTTGATTTCGTGTTGTAACTATTAAAGATTTTTCAAAATATATTCATAATTTTTAAAAATTTATTTTTGTGTGTTGTTTGTAACTTTAAATTGTGCTTCATGATAAAAAAAAATTATTCCATCCATACATATGAATTTGTCGATAAATAAAACTGGTTAAACATTTTAAATAACGTAATATGCAAAGTGTATCCCAAAAGCCTGAGTACAGGCGTTTGATTTCAAAGGGATAGCACTATAAATTCAAGTGAAGAGAGTTGGTGGAACAAACGTATTATCCATAATATTGTAAACTGATTGAAAGAAATTGCACTTAACCAACGCTCTAATTCAGATCATTTTGAATTCATATATGCTAGAGAAGATCAATTAAGCAAAAAACGAATAAAGTTAAAATGATCAAGTAAACAAAAACGCTTGAATCTATCCGATCTTATCTAGTAGTTGAAAATATCCAGTGATAACAAGATACATTATCCAAACACAAATTGGTGATTCTTGGCTTCGGTCATCTCGAACAAGCTAGATAATCTTTCATTAAAGCAATGCGATTTTAAGCTACAAATTCGTTTTTCTCGCAACGCTGATATTCACTTTTGTTTACAGACTTGGTAGATGACTAGTCAGCAGTCTCATTCAGCTTATATTGAGAATATGTCACATTGAGTGATATACTTATATAGTTCTTAGTGTTAAAGTCCAAGAAATGAATTGCTGAGAAAGATAGACATTAGCAGTCATACATGATATCTTTTAACAACAAATAAAGTATATTGATTTCATCTTGTGTCTATTAATAATGCCCAGAATTTGATTTGGCCTAATTAGGGCCAGGGGCATAAACTTCTTTCGGGGTCCCTCTAACTTCACAACAACAGTCTTTCGATTCAATTTGGCAAACGATTCTATTTGATTGACTAGATAAAATATACTTTATTTAATTTAGGGCCCCTTTTGAAGTCGGGGCCTGTGATAACTGTCTCGTCAGGCTTTGATATTGCTTTATATTGTCAAATTATCCAAGTGTTTTCAAAGTGTAAGACAAGACATGACAATATAAAATGTATTTAGAATAATACAATTTCTTCCCATTATCTGCCAGTGATCCGATAATGAAAGAATACATGAAGTACGTTTTGAGCAAAATTTCAGCCGTTACGATGCGTTCAATGATCAGTTGCTACCTGTATGATAGAATCTATAGAACAGAGTATTGATAATTCTTGTTTTTCAATGCAAACATTATGCACAATACTTATGGCCTTGACAATGTTTTCTTCTGGATACTCTATATTTATTTACAACAAAATGCTTATCTTTTGATTAAAATTTTAATAAATGTAAGTCATTAATAAAATTTGAAGATTAATAAAGATTTTATTTAAAAGAAAGGAACAAATATGTAACATCAAAATTTCGTACAGCTCTGAAATTTCCTTTAATACATTACTGGCTATTAAAATTGCTACACCAAGAAGGCGATATGCAACAGACGTGAAATTTATACGAAAGGAAGAAGGTGCTGTGATATGTAAATGATTAGCTTTTCAGCGCATTTAGACAAAACAGGCGCCAGTAGTGACACCTACATGGTGTTTAAATGAGGAAATTGTTCAGCCGGTTCCTCATACACAAATTGCATTTGAATGTTGTTGCCTGGTGAAAAGTTGTTGTGATGCCTCGTGTAAAAAGGAGAAATGCTTACCAGCACGTTTCTGACTTTGATAAAGGTCACATTGTAGCGTAATAGGATTGCGGTTTATCTTATCGCAGTATTGCTGCTCGCGTCGGTCGAGATCCAATGGAATAGATGGGTACAGAACGGTAATACGCAATGCCATGCGGGATCTCAACGGCCACCTATCACTAGCAGCCGAGAAGACAGGCATATTATCCGCATGTCCGTAATGGATCGTGCAACCAAGTCACGAGCCGTTAGGCAAGAAACGGGGTCGTTTGGAAGACAACAAGTGTCTGCACGAGCAGTTCGACGACGTTTGCAGCATCATGGACTCTCAGCTCGGAGACCATGGCTGCGGCTTCCCTTGACGCTGCGTCATAGACAAGAGCGCCTTCAATGGTGTGATCAACGATAAACCTAGGCACACTAATGGCAAGACGTCATCTTTTCAGATGAATCCAGGTTCTGTTTACAGCATCATGATGGTCGCATCCGTGTTTGGCGGCATCGTGGTGAACGCACACTGGCAGCGTGCATTCGTCATCGTCATACTGGCCCATCACCTGGCGTGATGGTATGGGGAGCCATTGGATATACGTCTCGATCACCTCTTGTTCCTATTGATGGTGCTTTGAACAGTGCACGTTACAGTTCTAGTGTGTTACGACTCGTGGCTCTACCCTTTATTCGAGCCCTGCGAAACCCTACGTTTCAGCAGGATAATACCCGACCGTATGTTGCCGGTATTGTACGGACCTTCCTTGATACGGAACATGTTCGGCTATTGCCCTGGCCAGCGCGTTCTCCAGATCTTTCACCAATAGAAAACGTCTGGTCAATGGTTGCCGAGCGACTGGCTCGTCACCAAACGCCAGTCACTACGGTTGATGAACTGTGGCATCGTGTTGAAGCTGCATGGGCATCTGTACCTATACATGCAATCCTATCTCTGATTGACTCAATGCCCAGGCGTATAACTGCTGTTATTACTGCCAGAGGTGGTTGTTCTGGGTACTGATTTCTCAGGATCTATCCAGCCAACTTTTTTGATAATTTAATCCCTTGTTATTTCTAGTATAATATATTTGTCCAATAAATATCATTTTGCTATCTGTATTTCTTCCTGGTGTAGCAATTTTAATGGCCAGTAGTGTATAATAATTTTAAAATATTTTTGCTACATTTTTTAGTTATAATAATAATATGCGAAAATTCTGAAAACTACAGCGGCTAAAAATTCTCTCTCTTTGTTCCGAAAACTTGAATTTAGAAGCTACTTCTGAATCCTTAGTGAAGCAAAAATGCATCTTAAGAATGATTAACTGAACACTTACATAGTTGTCATCACAAAATTGCTTATCGAATTTATGAGTACCAGAAAGTAATCTGTTTGGAAATAGCCTGGTTTATATATTAATTTCTTATACTTCACATATTCTAGAATCGGATATTTAGAGATGTTCGAGATCATCAGATGTGCATCTTACGGAAACAAATACTTAATAAATTTGAACTCTTTCAAAATGGAAAGGTTTAAGAAGATATAACATATATGCCTGTTCAAATTTCTGTCCTACATCAGTAAATATTCATGAAGTTATATATGATTATCGACATTATATGACCAAATAACTGGCTTATATTACCGAAATTAATTTTGAATTAATTAGGATTAAACCTAATATTGCTTATCTTAAGATAATATCTTTATCTATCGAGGTATCATGAATTCATCCTCTATAATTCATGAGCGGCAGATAGATTAAGAAGAGATAAGTAACTATGTGTAGCATCCCATAAGTATGGCGCAATGGGCCAGAATGTAAAATTAGTTTATATTCATTGGAACAATCAACTATATTACTCAGGGTGGGGAATTTCTGTGAACAATATGCGTATCAATGTTTTAGTCATCGTGTGATAATAAAGTAAAACATTGCACTATAGATAACAATCATGGGTAACACTATAACTAAAAGCATTTCTTAAAATAATTAAATTAAGTTTACTCGATGATACGTATTGAGTTGAAGAAATAAATTTTCTTATAATTTTTAGACATAGTTAAAAAAAATAATAGATTTTAATCAAATTTGAAATCAAATACAATTTTAAATCTTAATTTAAAAAAAATAAATGATATAGCATACATAGCTTTTTCAAAAAATATTTTGAATACAACCGAGAAAATTTTCAGAGTAAATAGAGAGAGAGTGACTTTAATAAACATATATGACATAATAAAATTATATATTAAGTATCAACAACAATTTAATTAAAGTCATGAAACCGTATGAGGAATTTGAGTAGATTTAATAGTTTATATACAAAAAATAACAATAGAAACAAAAGCTTTTAACATCAATTGTTTGATAAATAGAAATTATTTACGAATGGACCATTAATTAATTAATCTATTTTTTTTTACTAAAAGCAAGACGTAAATTTTATTTATAAATATGAATAAATGTAAAGTAATAATAGTAAATTATTTTAATTAAAAATGAATTCAGGAATTAATCAAAATATTATTGCTCAACTGAAAAAGATACTTAATTTGAATTTTATACTTTACGAATGTGTTGAATGCATTTTATATTTGACTATTGCAGGTGATGTAGAATTGCTAATAACAATGAAAAATATACAAATATTTTGCACTTTATTCTCATTGGTGCTTAGGTACTTCATATTTAAAAAAAAACATTCTTCTCAATTTTATAAATAAAATATTTTGCCTTCTTAAAAATAGAGGGCCCTACTTAAGATCATTGTGATGTGGTTTTTTTACAAGAATCTTACAAACAGACTTTATGAAAGGGGAAAAAAAACCCCTACTTGTTCTTCGATTTTCAAAAGTTATCTAAGTTTAAACTTTTCCTATTTAAAAATAGAAATTCCCGCAATATGTAGAAGCATATTTGTCGCAAAGTATTATGCGCAAGAAAAAAATGCAGATCTGCATTTTAAACTTCCATCAGTAAAGACAAATGTAACTGATTATGCCCAGCTGTGCAGTTGGTAAATTTATACAATTTTTATCATTTCTTTTTTTGCGTTTCCTGTTCCTGTCTGGTTTCTGTCACATTGTATTAGATTATTTGATTGTTCCAATTCTACTGATTTCTGTTTCAGTGAATTGATCTTCTCAGTTTGCTATCGCATTTTAAAGCTTAAAAAAACTATAAGATTTAAAACTTATTTAATTTCATTTAATTTTTAAAAAATTCTTCATTTATATCTTGTTTTATACAAAAATGTTGTATACTTTTGATTTCATTAAGTGAGGTTTTCGATTATTTTGAATAATAAAATAGTAATAGATATTTTGATTTTTTCATTGAAAACAAATTAAAAATAATTTATAAATATACATATAATAATTAATTGGAATGATAAATGAGATGTAGGGAAATTATATGGGTTTCTATGATATTCCAATTATATTTGATTTACATATGAATGATTTGGTATGCTGAAAAGTATAAAATAATTTCTCTTTGTTTCTGCTGTTTTCATCAGTACTGTTGTTTCAGTATTATAAACATGACTTGAAGAGACATTATTTAAAATTTCTCCACCAAAATTAAACACATTAAAAGAAATTATGAAATTAATTTTAATATTTCTCTATGTACGTTACAATACTTGTAATAATCTTTCAAAAACTGACAAATATTAAGAAGTAACAAAAATAAAAATTTCTAGGTAAAGTATTTTCTTTAAGAGAAATTTTGTTGTTAAGGTTTTTAAATTATATCATAAATTATTTATATATTTTCTCTTTAATTCTTCAAAGTATATTTCATTTATCCTGTACATTTATTTATGCAATATATTATAATATTTAAAAAACTCCTTTCAAAGCATCTATAACATTTATTATTGGCGAAAACGGTGGCAAAAACGTTACCTACACCCAACCGAAATCAAAAATTTCTAAATACCCCATTTTAAAATAACTTAATTATGTAAAACAAAATTATGTTAAGTAAAATTATGTTGGTAAAATTATTCGAAATTTAGAGGTTTGTAAATCCTATTGCCATATAAAAATTTCTAAATTTGTAAATTGTATATATGTAGCACGAAATTTAAAACGAAGAATAAATTCTTTGGTTATGAAAAAAATTATCTACTAAGGAAAACGGTAAAAATAACAAGCATTAATATTTTAATCAAGTGTATGTTTTCTCATATAAATGATATTTTACATTTATTTTTCCTTAAAATTATGTTTTATTATTTTTCCTACATGAAATAGAAGTTTCTCTCTTATTAAAGTACATTTATCTTCTAATTAACTTTTAACTAGCCACAAGAATATCAAAATATAAAAACATTTACATTCATTAGATTAAGATCTAGCTAGATTGTTCTTCAAAGTTCTGATACTAAACTCTAGTCAAATTCCAAAAGTGACTCATATCTATGGCTAACAATTGATAAAACAAGAACCGATCGAGAAAATTCAGATGCAAAAATGATTATTGCCATACCACATACTTGTGATCTTAATTTCATATTATTCTAGAATATTACATCACGATAATTATTTTTTTTTGAGTAAACATTTCATGAATATTTTGAATAAAATGTTTAATATATTATATGTATAGATAAAAATGCTTAACTAAAATGTATTTTTTCTTAATTTTAATATGTAAAAAATAAATTGATTCACCAAATAATAAGAAACAGAATTGAAATATAAACCTTACGAATTTTTCATAATACTCTTGATAAAGATATTTTTAATAAAGAAAATCACTGTCATTTATTTTGATTACTGATTTTACTACTTATTATTATATTAAGATAAGAGGTATGTTGGTAATTAAAGAAGTTCAGTACATACGCGTTTATTCGCCAATAATCATTATTATAGTAAATCATTATTATAGTAAAATGGTGCTTCGAGCCGTTTTTGTGGTTTCGTTGAGTCAAGCATTTTTTTCGCCTTGAACTCTTAATTTCTCAACTTATTTTGTTTTACTTAGACTTATTTTAATTTCAATAATGTTGAGCGTGTTCAATTTATGGAGGGAAACTATACTTTTCTTCCAAGGTACTTTGCCTTGCATTCAAACTTGTGTAAATAGATACGAATAAAATTCTATTTAAACAAATATATAGCTTTTAAAGGTTAAAAAATGTAAGTTTGAAACAAGCATTCGGTTTGATAATTTGTTCGGTATTTCCATTTGTAACAGCGCTACAATTTAATCATTGTTGGGGCTAAAGAACTCATTTCAATGAAGTGATACGGAGAGCAAATGAATATTAGTGATAAAAGAACAAATAATTGGAAAGGATAAATGCGAGAAACTTGTACTTTGCATTTAAATCGGTCGCCTAAAAGATGAATTGGAAATTTTCGAAAAATAATCAAAATCAGTGAAAGCCTACCGTCCGAAAAATAAACACCGCTGGGAGGATTCTTGCCTTGCATGGATTTTAAATGTCTTGAAACTGGTGAATGTTTCTTAATTGAGGTATAAGACAGAGAACAAAAGTATAGTCATGGCAAAGACAGTCAAATATGTAACAAGAAGATACACAATATATATTCGGATTGTTGGCATGTTTTTAAAATTGTAGATCTCGAAACAACAGGGTATCATATGACTGTAAATCACATGATACCCTGTGGTGTGGATCCGCAAAATGTCACTTTGTGGATCCACATCATTCTATATTTTGCGTGTATCACGAGAGTATACATTCAAACTGCAGAGACTTTGAGAATTTACAAAGTGGAGGAACAAAAGTCAAGATCGTCATATGCTTATCCGAAAATATATTTGGCGAAAAATTAAGGGACAACAAAATTTATTCGAGATTATATTAAAAACAATCGCCAAAATATGGCTATACTGAATGTAAATTTTTTTTTAAATTTGTTTTTGCGATGAATTTGGAGCAGGGAGTTGCAAACTTACGTATACCTAAAAGCTTAGCGACGTACTAAATTGTGTTAAGTGGTTAAATAAGATATGCTAAGTGATATATGCTAGTGATATAAATTATAGCATTTGATGTTTTTTTTTTTTGATAAAAATTGAAAGAATTGTGAATGAATGCAATCATCAAAAATAAATTTATAGGCGTTTATTTTCTAAAGATTATTTCGAGGCATCACGATAAAATTTCAACTATGTAATAGATCATAATTCTCCTTCAGGAAATAATGCATAAAAATCACTCTTTTTAAGAATACCAATAAAACTAGAAATAAACTAAGTGTCTGTATTTGTTGTACTTCTTACTTAGGAAATAATTTTATTCTATAACGATACTAAACAAAAATTGAAACAATGATTTGATGAGCTAAATAATTTTAAATATGAGGGATATTCATAAAAAAAAATTAAAAGAGAAAAAAATCATTTAACACCCACTGGTTACTTATAATTAATGATCTAACTTAAAATAGATAAGAAAAGAAAACATTTACTGTGGTAGAAATATAATGAAATTATATAGAAGCATACAAGAAATCGTAAAACCATTATTTCCTCATAAAATTAAAAAAAAATAAATAAATAAATAAAATCACCACACATCAAAGCAATCCCGCACTTCTTAAGAGAGAGAGAGAGAGATTAATAAACAGCAATAAAGACAAGAAGAGATCGATTTAAAATTGAGATATAATTAATTAAAATTGAGATATAATTAATAGTGAATTTTCTCTTTCTCTCTCTATTTTTTACTATTTATTTACAGTATAAATAATTTGGAAGAATATTGAAAGGTACAATATGCTGATAAATACGTAACGATCCTTCTGATACTGATATTGTTAAGAAAAAAAGAGTGCACATTAACCTTGAATGGGACTGCATTCGATATGCTGTACACAGAGCATTTTCAGTAACTATCAAAAACACTTTTACTCTCATCTTTATGTCATATATCGTTACTTGTTTATTTTCCCGTCTTTCATAGTTGAAAAGCTGCCAAGATCACTCCTTTCCGTAAACTCATATTTAAAAAATCTTATTGACTGCATTCAGTATGGATTTATCATAATTATGATTTCTTTCATTCAAGTTTTAATGGAATGACACTCTATCATTAATGTAACACCAATAATAACAACTTAAAGCAGACCGAAGCAGGCAGTTAAACTCTATGTCAGCTCTCCGATTTCCATCAGTAATTTCAGCCGATGATGATTTGAACTATTTCAAGATCAAACTGAATCTTTAGACTCTCTCAGAAAAAGTGTCCGTACTTTAACTATTAAAACTCCTAGTAGACCTGAAGGTTGGAGTTGTTTTTTTGAATCTTTAGAAAGGGCCTTTATTTCAAAAAATGCCCTGATTTGCATCGCGATTAACGACGCGCTGGGAATATTATTTACAACTGAGGAAGGCAACAGATTTTGAAACTATCAATGATTTAATTGTGTCGGATAAAACATGCCAGACCTTAGATAGAGAAACTGCGTGTCATATTAATAAGAGACAGGCAGACACATGGTTTAAACCCTCTGAATTAGGGAAATAAATTGATTTATATTTTACTTCCCGAGGTAAGACTTTGGTGAAAAACTCAAAATTTAATAAATTGTCCGAGTCAAAATACACGTCGAAAGTTTTTCTTTCGGAAGTTGAAAATAAGTGTGTTTCATCATGTATTGAGAATCACCCCATATATAAATGCCCTAATTATGAAAATATGTCAGTAAATGAGCGTATTGAGCTTGTAAAATCAAATCACTTCTGTTTTAATTGCTTGGGAAGTAATCATAGGGTAACGACTTGTAAATCAAAACATTCGTGAATATCTGCAAACGGCGTCATCATGCCACACTTCATTTTCAGTCAGAGCAAAAACGAGAACGTTTATCGGCGCCTAATGAGAATGTAAATACTCTCAATGCGAAAGTGAGTTCCGTCCCCTCCCCCACAGTTTTAGAATTCATTCCTACTAGCAATAAACAAGAGCCACATGGTCTGAATCAAAATTGCTTGGTGGCTACTAGTTATACTTCGGCAACAAATTCGAAGTCTGTACTACTTAGCTCTTTTATTTGTTTTTAAACCGATGACTCGGGAAATGTTTTACGCGTTCGTGCTTTATTAGACGTAGGAGCCAGTGCTAATTTTTTGAGTAAGAGTTGCGTTGACAAGCTTAATTTAAGAAAGGAAAAAAATAAATATTGGCGTTCCATGTTTTAATGGAATGTCTCTGACAATTAAATCTAAAGTTAATGCTACGATTGTTAATGATTTAAGAAATTTCAAATTATATTTAGAATTTTTGGTTGTTCGCAGTGTTACAAATTTGACCCCTTTAAGACCAATTGATATTTGCGTTCCGGAATTAAAAAACATTAAGTTAGCGGATTCAGGATTTAATGTTCCAGATCCAATCGATTTAATTCTAGGAGCAGAGAATTTTTATGGACTATTAAAACCTGAGAGAATTTACCCTACTAATACTAAATTAATTTTACAAAACACAGTATTCGGATCTGTAGTGAGTGGTAGTGTAGCAATAGTAACTGAGACTAATGTACACTGTGGGCTTATAAACGAGGGTGCCGACTTAAACAAAATTATGCCGAATTTTTGGGAAATAGAACAAATTGGAGAAACGCAGAAATCTGAAACTGCTGAGAGAATTGAAGCTAATAATCATTTTATAAAAACTCATGAAAAGGATAAATCAGGAAAATTTGTGGTACAGATGCCATTTAAAAAAGATCCGAAATTACTGGCAGAGTCTAGAGAGATTGCAGTCAAAAGATTAAATTCCCTGTGGAATAAGTTAGAAAAGAAACCAGAACTTCTAACATTATATCTTCAATTATGAGTGAATATGAGTGCTTGAATCATATGCAAGAAGTTTCTATGATGCAAGAACCTGAAGTGGTCTACTATTTACCTCATCATGCAGTTTATAGACCACAGAAAACGAGTACGAAATGTAGAGTTGTGTTCAACGCTTCACAAATTACTTCAACTGGTGAGTCATTAAATTCCATACAGCTAAATGATGGTGTAATTCAAGATGATTTATTTGCTATAATATTAAAGTTCAGAAAACATATTTTTGCTTTTACTACCGACATTCAAAAATGTATCGAATGATCTGGATTGATTCTGCACAAAGAGACTTGTAAAGAATTGTATGGAAAGATAGTAAGGAAGCAAATATTAAAACGTATCAATTATGCACAATGACATATGGAACCACTAGTGCTCCATATTTGGCTCAGAGATGTCTTCAACAGTTAGGTACTGATGAACAACTAATATTTCCATTGGTTTCTCAAGTAGTACAGAAGGATACATACATGGATGACATAGTGAGTGGATGGTCCAATTTAGAAAGTGTAAAGTGTCTAAAGCAAGAATTAACTCAAATATTTAAAATTTGTGGTATGGAACTACATAAATGGAAAAGTAACTGTCCAGAGTTAAGAGAATTTTCTGAAGATTCAAATGACTATAGCTTTGATCAAACAAAAACATTAGGGTAGCTATGGAAGGACAAAAGTGATGAGCTTTCCTACAATATGCCCAAAAAGGATACTTCTATGGTTACAAACAGAGAAATTTTGTCCATAGTTGACCTTATTTGACCCACTTTGTTTGAAAGGACCTGTGCTTACAAAGGCTAAGGTTTATATGCAGCGTCTGTGGAGGTTATCAATAGACTGGTATGAAAGACTGTCATTAGATGTCATACAAGAATGGTTAGAGATTTTGATGGGTTGTGTGACATTAACTATATTAAAATAAATCGATGTATGCTACCAGAAAATGTTGTAAAAATTGAACTCTTTGGATTCTCGGATGCATCAGAGGGATATTACGGTGCAGCAGTCTATCTAAGATGCGAATCAGCCAGTGGTGAAGTAACTTCACATCTAGTTACATTAGCAAGGGAAGAGTTGCACCAATCAAAACACTTTCGATTCCATGACTTGAACTGTGTGCAGGTGTATTGCTCTCTAAATTGATGAAAAAGTTAGCACTTCCCTAGAACTTAAGATAGATAAAAATTGGTATTTTTCGGACAGCAAAATTGTTTTGTCCTGGATTCAGAAGTCTCCAGCAGAATTGAAACCTTTGTCGCTACCAGAGTGGCTAAAATACAAGTTCTGACAGATGTCTTACAATGGAGGCATATATCATCGGAGCGAAATCCTGCAGACATTGTTTCTCGTGGCGGCAATCCAGCACAACTGAGAAATAATTCAATGTGGTGGCATAGACCACTACTTATTATGGAGAAAGTAGAGATGCTTAACAACTGTGAAAAGCTAATTAACGAGTACTTAGAACATTTTAATACAGAACTGGTTAAGATTGAACGAAGTTTCAAGAGACCTGTTTTCCTAGTGACTTTTAATTCTTTAACTGAGGAGTTACTTAGTATTATACTAACAAATATACTAAACTTCTACGTGTTTCAGCTTTTCTTTATAGATTCCTAAATATTTGCAAATCACAGCAAAAGGTAACTGCCCCCCTACAATGTAAGGAAATTAAAGATGCTGAATTTGTCTTAGTAAAATTAGTTCAACAAAAATGTTTTAAAAGGGAAATTACAGACCTTCAGAAGAATGGTAATCTGCCTGTAGTAAGTTAAAAAATCTTTTCCCATTTTTAGATGAAAGAGGTGTCGTAAGAGCTGGTGGAAGACTAGCCAACAGTAAGTTTAATTTTGATAAAAGTTTCCTGTAATTTTACCTACCAATCATAAATTGACTGTGATGATTGTTTAAATGCTTCATAAGAACTATTTACAAATTGTCCCACAAGGGTTACTGTTTTTATTAGACGAAGGTTTTGGCCTTTAAATGGACGTAACCTTTGTAGAAAACTAGTGCACGATTGTGTTGTTTGCTTTAAAGCAAAACCAGTACCTTGTCAACAGCTTATGGGACATTTACTTGAAGAGAGTAACTCCAAACTTTCCATTCAATTGTGTAGGGATAGATTTTTTGGTCCTTTTTATATAAAATATCCCAATGGACCTCTCTAGTGATGCTTTTGTAGCTACACTTAAGAGATTTTTTAGCAGAAGAGGGAAAAGTGCTCACATATTTTCTAATAACACTATTAATTTTGTTGGCAGTAACTCCGAATTAAAGAAATTGAGTAAATTAGTTAGCAGTCCAGATGAAAACTTGGGTAATTATTTGTCCAAAGAAAAGTTTGAGTGGACTTTCATTCCCCTAGATCCCCGAATCATGGTGGACTTTGGGAGGCAGGTGTCAAATCCGCGAAATACCATCTTAAACGTGTAGTATGCAATTTAAAACTAACCTTTGAGGAATTCTTAACTGTAATTGATCATATTGAGGCAATTCCCAATTCCTGCCCATTGCATCCCCTATCATCTGACTTAAATGATTATGATGTCTTGACACCTGGTCATTTTTTGATAGGCAGACCTATCACAGCAATTGCTAAACCCAACATCCTAAATTTACATGACAATAAATTAAAACAATGGCAAAAATTAACTAAGATCGTGCAGACATTTTGGAAGCATTGGTCTAACAATTATTTAAGTGCAATACAGGAAAGAATCAAAGTGGTGATTCACCAAAGAGAATGTGCAAGTTGGCAATATGGTGATTTTAAAATTAGATAATGTTCAGGTTTGTAACTGGACATTGGGCTGATTAATGCAAACATTCCCAGGAAAGGATAAGAAAGTGAGAGTAGTTTTAGTTAAAACGAAGAATGGAGTATTTAAAAGGAGCATTAATAAAATTTACATTTTGCCATTGCCTAATTAAGGAGGGAGAACTCTATCAAATATATCTGTATATCATTATGTATTTATTGTAGTTTATTATTAATAATGTTCATCATTGTACTCATATATTATAGAGTGTGCTAATATTTTTCTTGAGATTTCAAATTGTTGAATATACCATGTCAACGCCGGGCGGAATGAGAGGGGGCCTGCGAGCGCAGCGCCCTCCTTGAGTCATAAAAAAGAAACCGGCAGTAGTGCTGTGAGAGTCGGAGAAAAATAGCGTGTGTTTTATACAGTCCTTGAGTGAGTATTAATTGAGTTAAAAACTGAGCTATTTTACAACTACCTTTATTGATTTTGACAGTAACTTCAATGCCCTATTTGACTGGTGATGATTTTTTAAAAATATTTTTGTGACGAAAGTATAATTTCTTCAACTATTTCAAACTGCTCTAATAACATTTAGTACTGTAGTCTTCACTTTACGGTTGGCTCATAGTAGATTTTTTAATTTCAACATTTTTTCATTATAAAGACTGATTTTATATTCGTCTTTGTTCATATTGGAAAATACTGTGTATTTAAGGTAATTATTAGCGAGTTATATATATGTACGGATAAAAAAAGTATTTGGAAAGATGTTTTCTCTATTATTTTCCTGAAGTTGCACAGCATAAAATTTGAATTTGAATTTAACAAAAATTTTCAACTATAATTTATAATCACTTTGTACGACAAAAAAATAACGATGTTAGCTTTAACAAACGCGCGGGAAATTCCACCGAACCATGAATCCTCAGTATTCACGAGTTCCGGTCAAATATGAAACGTCCGTAATAATCAAGAGTTACTGTCTTCGTTGAGGGACACGCACCCTTCCTGTAATTGCTTTCAGTCTGGTTTTTTTTTTTTTCTCACTGTTTCTGCTGAAGTATTCCTCTGAGTCAGAAACATATGCAATAACCTCTTTATATGAAAAGTTAACTGCTAAGCTGAAATTGATTTCCATTTATAAACTTGGCAAATATGATTAGTCATGAAAATCTGAAAATATTATATTAGCTTAAACAGAGAAATATTACAAAATTATGACATTTTTACTCATATTAGAAATTACTTATTATTGATATTACGCGCATGCTGCGAATTTTCTAACTAATTTGGGTTTATTGTTAGCTTTTAATTAAAAAAGTTACTAATTAATTTTCGTATATGTATGTAAGCAATATTCATCAAAATAAATTAATTTTAGTATTTATTTTGAGAAATATTGCTTACATAAATATTTTTATAAGGTTTTGTACTGTTGTGTATTATATCATGATAATTTTAAAGTTTTCAACGATGATAAATGGAAAATCTAATTCATAATTTCATTTATTTATATTTTACACAAGATATGTATATCTATATCTATATCTATCTATCTATCTATCTATCTATCTATATATATATATATATATATATATATATATATATATATATATATATATATAAATTTAATAAATGGAAAATCTTTCTAGCAAAAATTAAAATTTTTGTATTTTTCGTTATCTAGGAAAGTTATATTTTTATAAATTATTTCAATAATGTTTGTGTTAGATATTGAATGTGATATATTTCACCTGCAACGATGAGTTATATACTACAATATGAGTTACTTATCCTACAATACTTACAAGGTTAAGTTTTCATATTTTATTTTATGCCATAATTTGTCATATAGTTAAGGTAAAAAACATTTTTCAATACTTTGTCACAGGTAAAATTTAAAATGCAGAAGAGAAATTTCTTAAAAAATAAAGGCTGCATTTTAAACTCTTTTGTGAATGACATCAGTGCATATTTTATCTTATAGTTTCATTCAGTTAGTCAAAAAATTAAATTCATTTTATTGACGCCAACAGTTAAAATTGCAGTTAATTTGTATATAGGTTTTTAAAATTGAAGTTACATTGTCATTAAATTCTGCTATGAATGTATGTGTAAACAATCGTTTGGTTTTGTAGATTTGAAGCAAATTATGCAAGATCAAAATTTTCTTAAGAATTTTATGTATTATTCAATAAAAAATAATTAGTATTGTTTGACTTAAAAAGAATATATTTTTATAAATTATTTCAATAATTCTTGTGTTAAATAATGAATGTGATGTATTTCACCTGCAATGATGAGTTATACATATTAGAATGAATCATATTGGAATGAAAAAATTTGGCTCAGATAATTAGCAACTTTTTTTCCAGTGAGAATCGCATCTCATAATATTGTTATAACAACGAAACCCAGAGATATAAGAAAGAATCCATATTGACTACTAGTTTAGGTTGGATGAAGTGGCATTCTTCTATGGAAAGTATTAGCATAGATTAAAATGAGGCCCTGATATGTGCAATATAGTTTCTTACATGCAAAATATAAAGATATATCTTTGAAGACCACTTGGTCCCATATCGATATTTCACTGTAGATATTGACTTTCAAATAGATAGTATTAGTATGAAGACAATATAGAGTTTTAATAGAAAGTTTTATTTATAAAGAAGTGATCATTCTGTCAAAATATTCTCTAAGATTTTATGGGAAATGTATCGAATATTATTTGAAAAGAGATTAAAAAAAAGGGGAGATAAAATTCCTTTAAACATATATTTATCTTCAATGTTATAAAAGTCTTTTTACGAAGTTTCCAGTATGATTAATATTATAATTTATTGAAGCAGGCTTATCATAATTAACGATAAGACTAATTATCTTCGGGGAAGAAAGTCTCTGCTTAGAGTCCATCCACTTTTGGAAAAAGATGGATGGATGATGTTGCGTTAATTACACGTTTGTTGAAGTGGGTCGTAATAATCTGGGTTTCTTTACATGTCATATATGAATATGGCCTTTTTGTTAAAGTTAAACAGAAGTTAAATGCAAAGCAGATGGGGGAAAAAAAAGAAAAACTTGTGTTATCGGAAAAAAGAGAGAAAATGAAGCTGAAAATATTTTAAAATATAATTTTATGCTTCTAATTGATTTGTCTTTGAATACGAAATTGTGTTTCAGAAGTTAAATTTTGTAAATAGTTAATAAATAATTAATAAAGTTTCTTACGAGTTAGTTACTTGGATAATGATAATAATAAGCTCATTACTAAATATTGTTTATCGCTTAATCTTAAAAGTGAAAAAATTGTACTTAAAAAATTATTGTTTGGAATTCAAGAAAATAAATTCTTTTTTCAAAAATAGTTATAAATTAAGTTATTATTTTTATTTTAGCTTAAATATGAAAGAAAAATGTAGTGCTGCCATCTATAAAACACTGAAGTAACTAAAATGCATTGAGAAACCCTAAATTTTCACAAATACTTTTGTTTTTGATACATAAAAAATTGAGAGAGAATAGAATGAAAATTTTATTTGCAATAAATAAAAAATTAAAAATAACAATGAAAAGAGGTTACATTATTTTTCTAGAGTATTCTTATTTAATATTTTTATAATTATTTTGCTTACTTGTGTTGCTTAAGAATATGATTTAATTTCATGAATAATACACTATTTTTGTACAAGTATCTCAGTATCAGCACATTTTCCATGATACATTGCTTTGTTTATCGCAGCATTTACTTTTCTCATTGCTAAAAATCATAACAAATTCTGTAATGTAACATTCATTATTATAATTAGCAATACTTGCTTGCAAATCCTTAGTAAATATACATTTGAGAATGCTTTCGTTTCCAATATTAATATTTATATACAGTCCTAAACAGGAATAGATTAGCAAGACAATGTACATAAGTCATCTTTAGTTTTAAGTAACGTAGTTAGTTATAAATGAAACTTCTAACAACTAATTTGGGAAATAGTATTTTTTCCTTATACATTTTAGTTAAATATAAACGATGAAAATCCTTCAAAATCTTTCTTGTTAGAGGAAGGAATTTACTGCTGCCCTCTATGTAACATTGAGATAAGTAAAAATATATTAATAAATTATAAGTTTTTCGAATTGATAATTTTGCAAAATCTTATTAGCAAAAATTTAAAATATTATTACTGTGAACAGAATGTAGCAGAGACTTTTTAATGTAGCAGTAACGTTTAAAAGTGATTTTTTTCTATGTTAAAGAAAAGATTCATTTTCCATTTTTTTATTTATTTAAATATTTAGCAATTTATTATAAATAAAATATTCACGAGAGAAAAAAAAACATGCACATATTAAAGTACTTAAATTTTAATTTAAAATTAAAAGGAAAAGATAATTCATTCTTCCTTTAAACACTCCAATTTTTTTGATTCTTTAAAGTTACAGCTCCACATTTCCTTCAAATTTATTTCTATATTTATAGTTATTTTTTTCCCAAAATGTTTTATATCATATTCGATATTACATTCTCTGATCAATTATATTAAAAAAAAGACAGTTATCATAAGTTCACAAGCAATCTTTTTACATTTAAAATCTGAATTCGTTTAGTAAGAATTTTTTTATTTCCTTAAACTAATGATTTGAATATCATCTTTTAAAGTTTGGTTTTTCAAAATTTCTTAAATTCCAAGATTTATTTTCTGGATAATTTTAAAAAGTAACAACAAGATACATAAACAAGATTTTTATCATTATTTCATGCTTCGACCATTAAAAGCTACAACAAAATCAAGACGATGGTGTAGATGAAAAAGGAGGGAAAAAAAAAAGGGAGAAATAGCATTTAAATATATTAACTAATCATATTTTACTATTCTGGAGTGCCAAAGTCAAATTAGGTGTTTGAAAACATTGTTATAAGTAATAACATATATTCTAGTAAGTAGACTAGAAACGATAAACCCTCTTAAATGGCAAAATAAAAATGAATCCTTTCAATTTAACATAGTTGTTCAAAACCTATTTATGCAATCGTCAATGCATAGTTACCATTTTCACTTTTGATACATCTTGGTATATTTCAAGGATTTAAAGATGAAATCTGTTAATTTCTTTTCTTAAAAAAAAAAAAAAAAATACAAATAACAAAAATAGTATGAATGTAATACCTTAAAATATACATTTTTTAAAAAAAAATCTATAGATCTTTTTTATGTAAGTTTTTATTGTATACATTTCTTTACATACATGTTAGGTTATTTGAAAGCGTTTGTATGTTAAAAGTTTCTGTTGATTAAGAGTCACATACAAAAAATTGAGTATGTAATACGCTACAACTAATGGGGAACATTATTAGTGTTCGTTGCATTCCTTATGCACATGTGTTCCCAGAGTGGTGCTAAATGAGTAGCAATTTGACAGTTGTTGTAGCTGCCTTTTACTTCATTGACTGCAATATATGCCTCATATCTACAAAATTTAGATATTGAATAGACTTGCCTTTCCCTTCTGCGTCAGTGGTTTGGCGATGAATATTCATCAATTTCCATCATGTTCTGCCCTTACAAAGAATTGCATCGATTTCCGAAACGTAGAATAAAGAGACTCTTTGCATAATTTATCTTCTTAATTTTTCTGTGTTCCTTTAGTGCTTTATTTCCTATTCAGTTTCTATGTTTGCCTTATATTTTGTGTATGTATTTTGCATTAGACATAAACCTTTTTCTTTATATTTTGATGTCTGAAAGGCTTAAGAATAATATTTGTAAATTAACTTCTGCATTGGAAATAAAAAAATTCTAACTAAACCAAATTCTGTGGCACGACAGTCCATGTGGGCTAAGGCCTACTATATATATGTATATATATATATACACACACACATTTGCTAGCAAACCCAAATTGAACACCTAGAAAGACACGAGATATCACAACAAAATGTGTTTTGTAGATAACATGCTGAGACCATGTATCAAATGATTAAATTTATAGACTTCTGTGAAGTGTGATTCCTGCCAAAATCAGTAGCCAGAATAACTGCCATTGATGGAGATCACTGCTGGTACACGTCTCGGCTTTGGTGTTTTGATTTCAAAGAGACTTTGAATGTGTTCATGGGGCACAGCAGTCCAAGCAGCTTCCACATGTTGCGAATATTGATCTGGTTTGGCAGCTGGGAATATAATCTGGGTCAATTGTTTAGCAACTGTTCTAGCATTGAAAAATCCGGAGAGCGAGCCGGCCAGGGAATCAATTTAATCTGGCGTTTGACGTAAAACCCTTGGACAATATGACAGTAGGCAAGACTCGTAGGGCAAAGAAGGACAACTGGCTCCAACAGTGAAAACAACTGGCATGACAGTGGGCAAGACTCGTAGGGCAAAGAAGGACAACTGGCTCCAACAGTGAAAACAACTGGCATGACAGTGGACAAGACTCGTAGGGCAAAGAAGGACAACTGGCTCCAACAGTGAAAACAACTGGCATGACAGTGGGCAAGACTCGTAGGGCAAAGAAGGACAACTGGCTCCAACACTTCGCAGATGTTGCGCTGGCTCACATTTCCTAATTATATAAAATAATATTTACTGCATAGCTTACATTGCTAAATTAGCTTCTGGAGTGAGATTACTTTAAAGCTAGGGTCATTTGCAAATTTTTTTAAGAATTTAAAAAGATGGATGACGAATTTAAGAATTATTATTCATAAAAAATATATATCTATAAAATATAATATGTATAAGCAGTTTAGACTCCAAGCTACCATATATTTTGTATTATACAAATGCTTGAAAAAACCTATCAAAATTAAAGATGTTAAAAATATATATAAGCATTGATGCAACATGTAAGATAAAAAATTGTTTTTATTAAATTATGAGATGAAATAAGTTAACTTTTCATTCGTTCAATTCGCCTTGAAACGAAAACGCAATAAAGTTTGATAGGAAATATCTAATGATTCAGAGAATTTCTGATTTGTTTTATATTTTTCCATAAAATTTTCTTAATTTGATTATAAATTTGACATAAATTTAAGCATTTGAACTATAATTTTTACTTAAAAAAATTAATTCTGGTTATTTAGCACAATATTCCATATTAACTTAATTTGGTGAAATAAAATGCCTTTTAAGATCCTTCAATTATTTGGTTAACATAAAAAATAAAAAAAATATTAGTTTTTGTCACAAGATAAAAAAAAAAGGAATTTTAATTCACATCTAATCTTTTTTAAATCATATTTTCAAAAATTATGAAAAATTCTAACTTTCTTTTATATTTTATTAAGATAATAAAACATTAAAAATAAAACATAAAGTTTAAAGTAAAGCTAATTGCAAAAATTATTTTCAATTTAATTTGATACAAATTTTTACAGACTTCTGTAGCTCATTGAAATTTTTCGTTTTAGAATATTTTTAAGCATTCATAATTCTTCACATTGGAACTTTGGTATTCTTTATAGGAAAAATAACACTGATATAAAGACGGAATTCGTTATAACATAATCAAATTTTATAGCTGATAAAAATTTTATCAAATACACACACACACACATTTTTACTTTAATTTATGCCGAATAAGTGGAAAATATAGTTAAAAAAATTACATTCTAAAATTCTTTAATTTTATTTCTCTTTAAATTGCAGTTGTGAAAATTCTTAACTGTATTTAGGATTTTGGAAAACTTTATAATTTCATTTTTAATTTAAACAGAAATAATATGAATTTAATGTGATAAGGGGTTACTCAATGTGAGAAAAACACATGATATTAAAAACTGTTGATTATATAGTACTGTAAATTATACACTACTAAATTTTGTATTATTGAAAGACAAAATAACGAAAAATTAACATACTTTCTAGAAAGGAGGCAATATTAAAGTGTAGAACGAATAAAAATTTGTTTTTGAATAATTTATCTATAGTTTTTTAAAAAAATAATTTAATAAAATAGAAATATTCATATAAAATTACAATTAATTCAAAAATTCAAAAGTAAATTCCGATGAATTTCCTTTAATTTCATTATTTGATTCATGGTTGGAATTAAATACTTTACATCAGTCTTATATTTTTAACTCTTTCAAAAGCACAATAAGATTGAATTATTGCAATTATATCTATCTATCTATCTATCTATCTATATATATATATATACATAAGAGAATATATGTGAATAATTTTTTTTTATATTTCGAATTTTTGTGATAAATAGTATGATGTTGAGAAGAGAAGTGCACTACATGAATATTGAAACAAAAATTGACAAATATATTCTTACTTACATCACAGTTTTGCGAAAACACATTTTTCTAAGCAACTTATATTAAAAACATTTAAATACATTAGAATAGAAATGTCCTTTTTATCACAGAATTAACAAATATCAAATACAAAAAGTATCACGATAGTTTTTTCATCATTATATTTTGTGAACAATATATTTGTGAAAAATATAATAAGTAAATAACAGTTACATATGGAATCAGACATTTTTCTTGTTTATGATACGAGTATATATTATAACCAGTACAATACAGATTAAAGTAAAATAAATCATATATATTTCTAACGATGTTAGAAATATATATAAGCTTTAGTTTATAGAAAGTCTTTTTATTTATTATTTAATTTTTTTATATATCATTTAAATTATTTAGGAAAATCAAAATGTATTTTAATATAAAAGTAAGCTGAGTACAAACAAATATTTCAATGGGAGAAATTAATCTTTTCTTATTATTATTTACACCAATAATAAAAATTATGTTTCTCAAGAAACTTCATACAAATTGATCTAAATTAAAAATATTGAATTGTCAGATGTTATCATTATAATATGCTTCTGCCCAACTCTGATTTTTAAAGTATTTTCATATGGAGAGAACCAGAGACGCTCTCCAATTTCACGTTAATGGTTCTACCATAATGGGAGACTGCTTAGTGATGCAAGTAATGATATTATTGGATGGCAACATTCTCCTTATTCAAATAAATGCAATTACAGGTGTAAGGCAAAGGATAAGATTTGGTATCCTATTTCAATTCGTTATCTAAGCTATTGGCCTTGTTGAAAAAAGACAAATCTGTGTGGTCTTTTGGTGATCAAGTGGATTACGATTTTCAGAAAAGTTTAGATGTTTGCTTTATGGAATAGCCTTTTAGTATTAAAGACCTCAGTTTTCTAAATATTGTGAGATATTTTTTGAGCATTCTAAATCAATATCATAATAATTCTCTTTGAGAATCGTCGAGAGATTAAAAAATTTTTTTTTTCTTTAATACATTGAATCATTTGTTTTAAGAACTCAGCCACAAACTAAATATCTTGTTTTCAGTGAGAAACCATTGTGTGAGAATAGCATTGCTGCATTTCTCTTTATTCGATTCTGTAACAATCATTTCATAGTCAACTGCATATATGTGAATTTGGCAATTACGTATATTGGTCATATGTTTGTATTATAATTAGATTATACCCGCGTATATGATACATTATTGCGTGGTAATTTTTGTATTAAGTCAACAAAAATTCAGTCAAGTTTCACTAAATTTTAAAAAATTACAGTTACGGAAGAGTGTTTTTATAAAATATTATACCTGGTTTTATGGTTTAATAAAATCATCTTACGAGTATTAAAATGAAATTTTATTTTATTTACGTGAACATTTTATTGCTGATTTAAAGACAAGGGTACTCCGAATTGTGGAAGATGAATGTGCTGGACTTTTGAATTTCAATTTATATTGGAATCATATTTTAGGCACCTGTCTCATATAACTGACATGCAGGAGAAATCGAGGTGTAAAAAACGTTCAATTTATCTATTTATTCAGACATTTATATTTTTGTTCGCATTATTTCTTTAACGATAAAATATAGTATTAATAAATACACTTTTTTTTTTTTTTTTTTTTTTTTTTTTTTTTAAAAAATTAATGTATTTTTAAATTTAATATCTAAATTTGCATTTTCAGTACATTCTGGAGGAATTTTTTCTTATGGAATGCAACCATTAATTTATTATTTCGAAACACTTTTCAAGTTTTATAAAGTACATGAATTAGTTTTATTTAATTTTTTGTTAACTTTCTGCTACATTTTTCGTAAGTTAAATACATGTATCTGTTTTGAAATAATCAATTCATAAAAATTTTATATGAGATAAATACATTTTTTTACCATATGCCATTTCATGTAAATTAAAGGAAAATGTTTTTTCTTCAAATAATCTAATTTATAAAAGCAAATGATATTCATTTTAATAATTTAAAAATGTTAGAAGATAAGAGTATGTTATACGCTTTTATAAGATACTTCGATACTCGAGAGTTTTGTATCTTACATATAATTTAGTTAAAGGAATTATTACAATATAATTTAGTTAAAAAGAAATAATGTTAAAAATTTACTTCTTTATGAACAAAACTTTAGATTTAAGCCTACATAGTTAAATAGAACATTGGATGATAACCATACACCATCTTCTTTATTTCAAAGTAAAACAGTTATTTCAAATTGATTTCATTGAATAAATGTTTCTCATACATCATGTTGAATTTTGAATTGTAATTATTATTTTAATATTTACTGTTATATTTGAATTTAAATTACAATATTGTAATCATGATTTTTAAATAATTCTAGCATAAAAAACATGTAATTTTATTTTCACATAGAAATTAATAAAGCAACTTTTATTAGCACTGATTGGAAAATTTCACGATGTATTGCATTAGTACGAATTTTAGAAAGATCACTTCTTGAAAATCATATAATTTAAAAATAAATAAATTTTAATAAGGACTTCCATTGAAAATTTAATCGCAGAAATAAAGATTCAATTTCAAGAGATATTTTATAAAATCTAGATAAAATGATACTCTGTCTTACGCTAGTTTTTAGCCACTTCACCAATAAATTGATTTAAAAATAATGAGACCAATTTCAAAGAATCATAAATTTTTATTAAAATAAGTTATAAAGGAATATTTCAATGTTGCTTCTTTTAGCATATTACAGTTTACCTAAAAGTTTAGGTCAAGTCAAAAGAGTTTTTTTTTGACCATCTTGGGAGAGTATTTTTCTAACTTCCTTTTGGTTTGCTTTTTGAAGTCCATTTTTATATCCAAAGATTTATTTTCCTAACTTTTCTCTTAAAAATAATATCAAGCGCTGCAGTTAAGGAATGATGGTACCTATTTCTTAGGAGGAAGAAAAGTTATTTTTTTTTACCATTCAGCCATTTTTTTTAAAAGGATTTTCCATTATGACTTGTTGTGGAATCATGATAACTAAACAAAGTTTCCTAGAAGTTGAAGATATTTATTTTCTTTGAATATGTAGTTCAAAACTTCATTTTGATAATATTTTGGATTATTCGTATCCTTTGGTTCTTAATAAATAGTTTTATTAAACCTTGATAGGGCATACCCAGTCATATCATGAAACCAAACGGCCAACTTGCTATTAGCAAATTAGCTGCAAATTTTCTGATGAAATTTCTATGTTTGCTTCTTCTTTTTGCCAGTTATTGATGACTGAAAGAACAAGTGTTTCATTAGATATAATCTATATTCTATGCCTACTTTTGTATAACATTAGACACAAAAACGTTTTTTGGTTTTTCTAGTCTTTACAAATATTTGATGACAAATTGGTTTGTTTACTTTTTTAACAGCCAAGTTTCGTTATTTGATGACATTTTTACGATGGTGATAACAGTTACTTTTTGCTACAGTTTTTGCACCTGAGGATTTTCTATAGTGATCTGTTTTTTTTAGGTTCTTTTTATCAACAAGACTTCATTTCGTTCACAAATTTTTCTTAGAGTTTTTGATCAAAGAAACTGAGAAAGAATTATTAAAAGTCAAATTTTATTTCTTTTCTAAGTTTTGATAGTAATGCATAAAAAACATCTTAAATTGCCGGTCAAAAGAAAAAAAAATTATAACAGAATACAAGCAACCCTTCTTCAGAAGTGCTAAAATTTATTTCCGGGTTGAAGAGTCACACAATTTTGGAATCATAATTAACTTATAAAAATAAATAATTAAATTTGTAATGTATACGTTCTGTTTTTAAACGTTCATGCTTAAACTTTTCTTTTTTAGACGTATTTCTGGTAGTGAAGCAATTAAAATTTACTGTAAATAGATGCTTACATTTAAAATTGATCACAATATTTAGTGAAGGTGATAATTTCAACAGTAAGTTTATTTTTTAAATAATAAAGATATTGAGACTTTGTTATTATAAATTATTTCATTTTACAAAATTATAAATTATTTCATTAGTAAATATTGTTGCTAATTTCAGGAAAATTAACATAAATCATAGAATCTGTAATTGATACTACATTTTATGAGAAACTGGAGTTTCCTTCTCATTATTTTTAAAAAAAAAAAAAAAAAAAAAAAAAAACGTGCTTTTTTCCTCACAATTATTTATTACTTAAATCACTTAAGTAAAACTTTAATTATATTTATCACTTAAAATTTATATAATAGAATATTGCATCAAACTGTTAAAAATTTTTTATTTTATGACTGTACTTCGTATATTTGTGAGAATTTCTGACTGAAATTCTTGCAGAACTGGTTGCTCAAATTAAATATGAAGTTCTACATCCACTTCTGAATTTCTTTTTTGCTTTATAACTTATTGATAACATTTTTATTCAATGTAAACTGCTTGGTATATAAAATGCAACACCAAGAAGGAATGGCCACAAAATTAGGCAAATTTCACGGTAGGTGCACCTTACCGAGTTATGCAAATGATGTGAAGTGCACAGCTCTCCATCGCACGTAGAATAATATATAAGATGAGGAACCGGCAGAGTGAGCAATATCCATTACGTTATTGCTGCTTTTAAAATAATTGTTGAAAGTTTATTGTTTTTAAAAAGGACACCAGTAAGTGCGAAGAATGCCAGGCCATCGTCTATAGAGTCAGTATCAGGAGACAGAGGAGTTTTCGAGGGACATGGTGATTGGACTGAGAAGGGATGGATGGTCTCTATTGCAAATCGCAGAGCTGACAGACACCTGATCGCGTCCACAGTGCATCGGCTGTGGCGAAGATGGTAGACACAAAGAACTGTGGAACGTTTGCTGGGTGTCGGTGCAGGCAGAATGGCGTCAGCTTGGGTGAATGAACACATCCGACTGGAGACGGCGGTAGCAAATCATGTCTATCGAAATACTTCATCATATGCAAGACAACCTGGATGCTCTCATATCGAGCAGAACTAATTGCTTTCGATTAGTTGCTAGTAGTCTGCACTCATGGTGTCCGTTAAGAAGACTGCCATTGACTCCACAACATAGATGCCAAAGTCTGAAATGGTGCCGAATTAGAGTGATGTGGACGAAGGAGAGTCAAAGAATCATCTTCTCAAATGAGTCGCGCTTCAGTTTCTTCAGTAATAGTCACCACATACGAGTATAGCGTCGACGTGGATACCGATCCATCCTGCAGCAATTATATAACACTCCACGGCGAAACAGTGTGACATCATGATTCTGGACACCATTGCATTTGATTTCAGGTCATCTCTAGTTCGTATTCAAGGCACTATGATAGTCCAACGTTACGTGGATGATGTACTGCGGCCGGTGACACTTCTTTACCTTCAGTAGATACCCAATGCGTTTTATCATCAGGATAAGGCTCAAACGTACATTGCTCCCATTAGTCAACATGCTTTGCAAAATGTAAAACTGATTCCCTGGCCACTATGCTTGCTAGATCTCACACCAATCGAACACATTTGGCATATGATAGGATGCCATTTGTAGACCCTACTACTATCTCTTTCAGAAGACATACTTCGGCGAAAGGGAATGGAGAGTCATTTATTAGGACGCCCTCCGTACTCCCATTGACTCTGTGCTTAGATGTGTTGCTTCGTGTATTGCTGTCCATGGTGAATACTTCGCAAGATTTGGCAAATCCAGTTCAAACATCTGCAAATGTGGTGATTTAGGAACTTCCCTTCACTACACAGTGAAATGTTCATCTACCAAGGCCTTGCTCATAAAAAGGCACAATAGTCAAACAGACCCTCAATTTGTGTAATTTTGTCTAAAGGATGTCTTTAGAAGGAAAAAATAATTCAAATACTCAAATTCATAACAGTACAAAGACTCAAACTATGCTCTTACCCTGTAAAATCTTCAACAATGGTAGACGATGAACTTTATTCATCCTTAGATTCCTCAGATGTGAACAATAATACTTTTGTTTCTTTTAATATTTGTATACATATCCTATGGTGTTCATAATAGTGTAATTATTTTAACAGTTAAAACTAATGTTTTGTTGTGATCTATTTTATATCAATCCGCCGCTGAGGCAGAGAATGAGTGAAGTAGTCTGACTTTCCTCTCACATACGTAAAAAGAACTCATTTCCAGATTGGTTATGTAACGCCTAACATTGAAATTGTATTAGCTCTCCTTTTTATATTTTAATTATTTAGATTTAATAAATTGTTTAAATTTCTTAATCATTCAAGCTTCTTAATGTTCTGATGATATATTCATCATCCAACTTCTAAAGTTTCAAGTAATATGTAAAATTAATGTCTTGTCAATTCATCTAAAAATCTTAAAGAAAATGATAAACACGATTACTTTACATCAATTATAACTTTAGTGCTCCATAGCATATGAATTAATCTGTTGTTTAAGTCAAATGTTTCAAGTAAATTTCTTAAAAAAAATAGATTTTTTAAAATCATGTATATAATTGTCATTTAAGCTTGCATAATAATTCTTTTTTACTTTTCTTAGTATTTTACTCATATATCATTCAAGCTTCTTAATGATCTGATGAATGATCTTAATGATTCTTAATATCATTCACGCTTCTTAATGATCTGATGATATATTCATCATCCAACTTCTAAAGTTTCAAGTAATATGTAAAATTAATGTCTTGTCAATTCATGCAAAATCTTAAAGAAAATAATAAACACGATTACTTTATATCAATTATAACTTTAGTGCTCCATAACATATGAATTAATCTGTTATTTAAGTTAAATGTTTCAAGTAAATTTCTTAAAAAAAAATAGATTTTTTAAAATCATGTATATAATTGTCATTTAAGCTTGCATAATAATTCTTTTTTTATTTTTCTTAGTATTTTACTCTGTCTGTTTATAATTATACTTTCATTTAATTATGTATATATAATATATGGTATTCATAATAGTATAATTATTTTCTTAGTTAAATTTAACGTTTCAAGTAAAATGATGCATTAATGTTTTGTAAATTCATGTAAATTGTTATCTTCAGGCCCCACCAATGTGAATATAATTATAAATAAACTCCAGGTAGGATAGTAAGTGGCCTCTGTAAATGTTACGGGTGGTTTTTGGAGATGGTGGTGCATAATCTGCTAACCAGTTGGTAAAGGCCGGGGGCCTGGCACCTCGCGCCGATAACCCACTGATCCAAATCTGTTCTCTTTCTGTATTATGAATGTCATTTCAAAATACAGATCACTTATTGTTCTTTTTCTTTTTGCCGAGTTTCGTCACTTTCTGCCAACTCCTTCTTGGCATTGCATTTACAATGTCTGGTAGTGTTGTTGTTGCATGCCCCCGAAGTCAGCAGTGCTAACCAGGTCCGTGAGCGCATACAGCTTTAAAAAGTCCAGTACCATAAGTGGATTCTCCATCAGATCCCGCCCGGAAAGATCAAGGCATGTTCAGGAGAGGCCTGTTCATTTAAGCACTTGGAGCAAATTTCAAATATTTCGTACTCTAGACGAATTTCAAGTTACTAAGATGGCCACTTCAGAAATGGGCAATAGCCGTTTGTTCCTATTAAAAGAGTAGCCAAGGAAGCAGTTAGGCGCACTCAGTGGTACCCATGATGCTCAGGAGGGACAATCCAAGTGGTTTCATTCTCGTTTTTAATCTTTGAATAAATCTCCTGCAATGTGAGAGGTGCCGACTACACATGGTCTTCTGAGACACCAGATTTTTCCAAAGTGTCCACAATCTCATTCCCCTCAAGATCCGCGAGGGAATGAATCCATTGTAGGTGAATATAATGTGATACGGACATCTGTTTTAACATTTCAAGTATTGAAACTCCAGTCCTGTCTCTCACTTGTTGCCATCTGACCAAATGCTGTATTGCAATTTTACTATTAGCCAAAACCCAAATCTCAGCTCCACGTGGAAGTGAATTCAGGGAGTTCAAGGTTAACTCTAAGGAAACAAGCTCACAACGGAACACCGAGCAAAAATCGGGATTTATCTTTTTCAGTCTTAAGACACTATATAGCTGTTTGATGTAAATTCCGCTGCCAGTACACTTGAATTCTTCTTTACTGCCATCCGTATAAACCTGTATGGCATCGCTCGGTATTTCTCCAATTCTCTCAAGGGCCACCTGCCCCAAATAGTCGGGAATATCGGATAGCTTATTTACATGAACCGGCAAATCCGGATGGAAAATGACACCATTTGGATCATCCGATGGGTTAAGACATTGTTTCAGGTGATGTGGTTCCACGGCATCTTTAGATATGTTCAGATTAGCTATTTGACTGAAGAAACTATTTCTCTTGAGTCTCTGATTATAATGCCAACCCCTAAAATAGGTTGAGGTGTGATTATGAGAGCCCAGAGCACAAAGTTTATTGTAATATTTGGTTAGATATGCTCGTCTTCTAAGGCTAAGCGGCTAAAGACCTGCTTCAAAAAGTAATGTTTCTCTGGGACAGAAATTTCTTAAACCGGTGATGATCCGAGTTGTGCTGAGCTGAATCTTTCCTAGTTTCTGGAGATTAGTATCGGAGGTACAACAATAAATTGGAATGGCGTATTCCAGAGATGGCCTAATTAATTAGACATAGGTGTTTAAGACATAGGTGTTAATTAGACAAAATATCAGCGCCTGAGCCACAGTTTCGACTAGAGATGTACCTCAAGATGTTAATCCATTTGTTTGCCCTTAGCACGAGGTGATCAATATGTTTGTTGCTCAAAATTTCCGGGTCCAACAAAAATCACAAGTACTTAGTCTGTTTATCTATTATTTTTCAAGTGTAGCTCCTACTATTATTATTCAAAATTTTCTAACACTTGAATATTTTGATACTATTAATTGCAGATGGTTTCAAATTTATAGTTGTGTAAAATTTTCATATGTTTTCCTTTGTTGAAAAAAAAATGAAACTTTTTCTAAAATGTTTCTAAATTTTCAAAAATGTGAGACTTAGAATTAAACTTTATATAAGTTGGAATTTGATAATAAATTTGTGAAATTTACTTTTTAAAAAATAAGTACATATGAATAGGTATATTTTTTTTTTAAAAAAAATAAGTATATATTTTTATTCATGCGCCTTAAAAGTTAACATTAATTATACAAATATATTTACTGATTTACTACTGAGAAAATTACTATGAAAAATGTATTTCGTTTTAATATTTAATTGAAAATATCATATTTTAAGAATATTTTAATTATTTTCAAAAAGAGATTGATCAATAAAAATTTATATCATATGATATATTTACAAGTATGGGTATTTTTGAAAGGTATTATAATTTCTAAAGTATTTGGAAAAATATAATTAAATTTAAATTTTGATTATTAGATTTGTATTTCAATTATTGTATATGTCTAGCCTATTAAGATTTTAAACACTTTGTTCATCATCAATAAATTTTACACAAAGTTTATAAATTTTTACTCATTCTACCACTAAATTTTTCTTATAAATCTGGCAATGCAGCTGCTTGTTTTCTCATTTTTGAATATTTTTTATTATATTTTGTACAGTCTATTTAGAAATTTCAGTTTCATACACACATGTATAGATGTATTAAAGTGTAACAACCATTAATATTTAATAAAACGTAAATTAAATAATATAAAATGTGGCTTCACATAAAATATTGAAAACGATTTTACGTTACATATAATATAATAATTTGAATATTTATTATTATGTATATAATCTAAAATAAGATGAAAATATAAACATTGTTTAAAGAATAACGTTAAAATACATTAAATTGTGTGAGAAAAGAAATAAATTATGAATTTAATATTTAGGTTCCAGAATAATATTAGGAAAATGTTGATTCAGTATACAACGTCTATTTTAGGTGTTTGGTTTATATGGCTAAGTGTAAATAAAAAAGCTTGCAATGTAATGAAAATTAAGTCTATAAGGAAATTTCAATTAAAATAAAAGTTTATTACGTTAATAAAAACGAGTTTCATAGACAATTTTTATTTTCACATTTTCTGATATTGACAAATGCAGCTGTGATTCATGAATATTGTTTTTTAATCTTATTATTCATACGTAATATATGCTGCTCTTTTACTTATCGTAATAATAAATTTCTAACAAATAAGGAAGTTTTTCTCTTATTTGTTAATACTAAACACAAAAAAGCTCCCAGAGTTCTGCTGTTAACGATAACAGATATTTAAAATCAATAACAGGAACAATCGATTATCAAAAATACTTGTTTGTTGCAGCGAATACGTCAGTAAAATAATACTGAAAATTATAACTATATATTTACTATAGAATAATTTATTTGTATTTTCATTTAATCACTCTAGACTTGCGTGTAATATAGCTTATATATTCAATTTTTTTTATTCATTTTTAAAATAGTGCGTTTGCATATGTATATATATAACAAATTTAAATATCATTATTCCAAATTTATGAAATTAGTTTTATATTTTTAAATATAATACGTATATTTTATAAGTAATAATTACAAGGAAATGAAGAAATAAATTTGTGGTGATAGTTTCAGAGTTATATCTTAAAATATAATAATAAATGTAATCATTTATTGAATGACTTTTATTCCGATGTTGATTATTACCACATAATTGCTCACGCACCACATTATTTAGCTGTTTCAGTTGTGTGTAATATATATATATATATATATATATATATATATATATATATTTCCGTAACTATTTTCAGCCTTTGCGTGAAAAGAGTGCTGATTGGTTAAGCTGTTGTTATTCACTTTTTGTCTACTGAAAAAAATCCAGGTTCTTACTAATTTATAAGATTCCTATTGAAATCAATCGAATATTAAGCCTTGTTTATTACATAAGAAAGTCAATGTTCTGTGTCTGATCACGTGAAGATTTCTTTTTTAATAAATGACAAAAAAGAATATCTGTAGAATAAAAATAATTGTGAAATATGTGTTTAGTTGTTTATGAAAGCATTTAAAAGGTTGTCATAATGTTAACAGTCATAAAAAAAGAAATTATCTTGCATTTAAAGAACGGCGAAAATTATTTAGATATTATAATTCCAACAATTTTTCTCTTAATAAAAAAGAATTGGCTATACCTTCACTTTTCTTTAGTTAACATGCCATAAAATCTTTTGGATGTTTAACGACGCAGCCTTTTAACGATTCGATACATCAATTTTATAACGCGAAATATCATATATTTTTTAATTCTAAAAGTGAAATTTTTGCCCATTTTGATGGATTTCTGAAGATTTTTGGACATTCTGATTCAAAAATTCTGATATTAAGGAACACTTTTATTTTTGAATTTTCCTCCAACATATTTCCAAATGTTTATATTTATTTAAATTCAAATGACCAACTTAACTATTCCGGATTATTAGTTTTCTTGTCTGTAAGCCAATGTTTTACCATTTTGGTTGCTGCTTAGAATTTATTGCAGCTAAAATATTTCTCCATTTTTTATGAGACTAAATACGCATGCGACGTTTTAAGATATTTTTACAAGCAATCTGACTATTTATCATACCGATGTGTACGAGAAGTAGGTTGCTATCATGGTAGAAAATTTTTAATACCAGACTTGTAAAGTTCCACACTTCATTGTTAGACATATGTGCAGGTAGTTGTCGTGTGCTTTCTGGAATGCTAATATGAAGTCTGCTGCGAGTTCTACGCAAATCAAAACTTGATTCCAAACTTGAAAATGCATTCCTTTGGTCTAAATTGTCCACTTTTCGAGTTCATTAATAAATTTCAACTTTTGCCAGCATAAGAAAATTTCTTTACCAGTAACCTGTTCTGTAACATATATGGTATGCCCAATGGTGTTTTTGCACAACGTTAGTTCATATATATATATATATATATATATATATATATATATATATATATATATATATATATGTGTATATATATATATATATATATATATATATATTTGTGTGTGTGTGTGTACAAAACTTCTGCTATATCTAGTAGTCCTCAGGTCAACCATCTGAACCAAAGTTCCATACGTATTTATTTGAAGAAATGCATTATGGAAATTTTTATAATTTTAATCAGCTTGAAGGTTATAGTTACGGTTACAATAACATAGTTATAAAATTTTTGAAAGAGCACATTTATTAGTTCCTTTAGCAAATTGAGCAAAATACTTAATATTAATTCCATATAAATTATAGACAACAATGTAATGTAACAGGAAAGATTTAGGTAACTGATTTTTTAATAACAACTTTCAATTCTGATGCACATCGTTAATTACAGGTAACAACCTTTGATTTAATCTATGTTAAAAAAAAAAAAAAAAAAAAAAAAAAAAAGATGTAAGATCAAAAGTCACACGAAACTGTAAAGTTGAGACCTGTATTTCCAAAGTGTTTTGTGTGCTGTGGTAAACTTTTTTTAAACTAGTTCAGACATGGATCTACCAATAAGAAGAAATTAAGGATATTAGAGCTTATATTTCAGAAACAGGGACCAAGCAGAAGATCCACAATATTTGATATACCACCCCTAGATGTATCATTTCACTTAAAGAACGTTGCGTTAGTGAACACAAAGAATTTTTTGATGAGTTTTATTCGAACTCACAACCTTCCGATAACTAAGTGTTGCTACAAAGCTGGTCGACCGTATTAGGGGACTTTAGGAAGAGTCTTATCTTTCTTCTATGCAAGTTCTTTAATCTCTTTTCATTTCGGCTGTTTAAAAGTAACATCATTTTGCCACTTGATTTAGCGGTGAACATTAAATGTCTTACTACATAAACCCGTTGAGATGTCCACCACGTGGATGAAAAGCATTGATTTATACTATGCATTTTTTAAGAGCAGAATTTCACTCTGAAAGCAATGAATAATAATGGTTTAGAATATTCCAATACCATTTATTTTTTTGCAACATATTGATCGATTTGGGCAAAGAAAAAATTTGAAGCTCCTTTACTATGGCAGAAGCTTTGAGTTCTTCATTATATTAAATCAACACACTAAATTAGCATGCTTAAAATTTTGTTTCAATTGGAGCAGAAAGGTCATTAGAGTTTCGTATCCAGCTAAAGATTTTTGGTAATATTTTATATAGATCTATTTACCCATTTATCTTTCACGACGAAATTATAATTTAAAAATCGAGAAATTCATTCAAATTATTTCATGTTTTTTTGAATGATATTATTATGCCTTAGTTATAAATTATTGTTCTTATTATGATATCGCATATATTTAAGACAAGTATCATTGAATTTTTTTAAAGTGTCTAAAAGTTCCAGTTGTCAAAGTTTCAAATTCATGTTTAACATTTTAAAAATTAATAGTTTTTACACGCATCACATTTGTTACACCACAAGTAAAATTACTAAAGTTACAAATAAATCATTAACATTATCAAGAATTTTTTTACAGAAAATGTTTTGACAGAAAATCGTATAGTCTTTCAACAGTTTTAAGCTATTCTGTATATTTTCTGATATATATATCTACATACTCTTTCATTTTATTAAATTGTAATATGCATAAATACTTCACTTATACAGGAGGATCATTATTAAACGAACTCATTGTAAAATTTCAAAAAAGATAAAACTATAGCAAACTAATTAAATTTTGTGCAGAACATATTAAAAGGAAACGAATTTGTTTGGCCTATCAGGAAATAATTCGAAATTTCACCACCAGAACGCTTTTATAATATATTGTTAATTTAATATATAATTCATAATAATTTAAAAATTTTATAAATACAAAACATATATAACGTGACATATAGCTCCCACCAGGAATCGAATCATGTTCCAAATTTAATCACCATATATTCTGTGAAGTGATAAAAAATTTAATGAATGCTATTTTTAGGATCTAGAATATAAGGAAGTTATTAAATAAACCCAAATACAAAAAATGTATCCAAATCCCATGGATTGAGGTTTGGAGATCGGTCAGGCCACACACCACGAAAGCGATGCCTAATGATGCTTTTTTTTTTCTAAATTGATTTTTAAGAACGTCTTGACACAATGATTAATTTGTGGAGAAATTCCATCTTACATAGAAGTTTAGCATGATTTTCTTGCGAAAAAGGGACAATTTTTTCCTGCTTGTAATGAAAAAGCATAATACTGGTGTATATCACTGATAGGTGATTAAGCATGATATTGCATTTTTTACACTTAAGCTGTCTATGAATAAATGGTGCAGTAGAAATACATCACGCCATTATTTTTGTTGAATGCAATGGAACAAGTCAGACAGATTAAAAACGTATTTTCTATTTTCCGAATTCGTTACCAGTTAGTATTCTTAGAATTACTAAAAGAAAGCGATGTTTATCTGTTCAGTAGATATCTAAACACATTCTCAATCTTAAGACGATTAGGAAACTGAAGTGAGAACCGATATCGATTCTAGGAAATATAATATGAAAACTTTATATACAATTAGAAGAATAATAGCCGAAAATAATCCAAATAACTTTCTAGCCAAATGAAGGAGTACAACAATTTCTACTAAGATATGAAAATTACTCCTACTAGCATGAGTGTATGTTGAAAAACTTATTGAACGAATCAACTTCTTCAAATTTGACTACTCTCAATTGAAAATTTTTTAATCAGTCGTCTTTTTTTTGTTTCGAAAGATTTCTTCGAAATAGCAGCTGTTGTTGAAGACATAATTAAACTATATAATTAATTACAGAGAGTATAATAAATTAAATTTTATGGTTTCTTTTAGGATTTTTTAATTTAGTTATTATATTTGAGCAATTTATGAATAAAATTAGTAATAGTGAATTCTAAATAAAGAACCAGTCACTTAATTCGTTAAGCTTATCTCTGACGGTGAAATCTTGAATTAAAAATTTGTCCTACACTGAATTTCCTATCCCTTCATAATATTGTACAGAAAAATTTCTATTACTTTCTGACCTATAATTTTGTTTCAAGAGAACTTTAAGTTATGTTTATTTAATTATTGTCCTATTGCAGCTTTCAATCATTTTGACTAAAGCGAATTAAAATAGCTATGGAAGAAAATTAAAATGAAATCTGTGAGGCAAAAGTTTTAAAAATCAAGGCATGAATTAAATAAAATAATTTTTCTCACTGTTTTTCATAATTAGTAATAAGCAAATTTTGACGTATTTTTTTTTACATCAAAGTAAATTAATCTCGTATTAGTTTAAAAGAATATAATTACTTTCATTAAAAAATCATTTTTCTGTTTTTTAAATTTTACTTATGAAAATTTATGCTAAAATTATAATCTTCATTTCCTATTTAAATTTTTCATGCTTTAAAGCAATATAATGTAGCATACGATCTACATATTATTGAATGTTTTAAAATAAATAACATGTCTCTTTAATTAGCTTACAATCTTCGAAGAAAATGATAAGAGATCTTTTAAACTATATTATATACGTTATACATAATGATGTCAAATATTAGTAAGTTTTCATAATAGTAAATGTGATCAAAATTGGTGGTAGTCTGATTTTTAAACATATATTGTTGATAGATATTTCAAAGAAATGATTTAATTTTAGGTATTTATTCTTTGTTCTACTTCAAATTATTTCGTAAAAATATATTCAAACTCAAATGATATTTTGTATTATGATTATTTATTTATATTATAGGGCAAAATAAATATATTTAACAAAAAGATAGTATGAGAAATATAATTATTTCCTTTTTCGCTATTAATCATAAAATTATTATTCACAAACATCAATAAAATCGAGAAATATTAAAGTTATTAAATAATGAAAAATAGTTAAGAATATATGCATAAAATATACTATATGTAGTGTGTTTAATTTATATTTACCAATTTTTTACTATGACAAAATCCAAGGATTTAATTTTTATTCCATAAAATTCAAAACTCAATTGAATTATTGTTGGTAATAACTTTAATAGCACCAATATTCATCTTCTTTCTCATGTAAATTCATTGCAATAGAAAAGTTACGCAGAGTGACTCAACAGCAAAACTAATTTTTTGATTCAGTCAAATTTTTTGATTTATATATGACATAACTATTAAATGTTAGAATGATGTAATGCTTTTTACATATCAACTTTGACATAATAATTGAACTAAACTATAAATTTCACTGACTAATATTAGTTTTACTGAAAAATCAAACATAATAATATTTGCGCATCACCATCTGCCAATAAAATGTATCAGATGATAAAAGTATAAAAGGCAACATTGACCTCACTCTGCACAATAGAACACTGCTATCTGTTGAAAATGGCACACCACCGTAGTTATAGTCTTTCAGTCTTGATACTTGTATTAAGTTTACTGAATGGAAGTAAGTCTGAACCTTTAGAAATATTTTAAGATACGAGTTTAGTAATTCTAATATAGCTTGATTTGAAAAATATTTTAATATCTATTATTTTTGGTCGCGTCCTTAAACAGGGAAATTAGTATTCATTATTTCTTTATCTATAGGTTTTGAAATTTACATCGAAAATATTTCTTACATTTTTTTAAAATTCTTTTAGTATGAAGCAGATAATTTTTACCAATTAAATATTATAAAAAGTTAAATTTTACTACAGGATTTTAATAAATATATTTGCGTGGTTGTTGTAACTATGTCCTATTAAGTTTAAGTAAAAATTTACAATTTATAAAGTGTATAATAATTTCAGACAAACAGTTTGAGGTGTATTTTAAAAGCGGAACATTATCCTGTTTTCTGTATTTCTGTTTAGCTGTATTTCGTATTGATATCCGTTTTATATCCTATTGAAATAATTATTAAAATTAAATGTTGAAAATAAATTGTTTTACTTATCCGTCATAACGACTTACAGCTATAATAATGACAATTCTGTATTGCTTTTAAAAATATTATATTTTAATAATTTGTATGTCAAAATATATCATAATGGTAGTAAGATTTTACTAATGTGGGAAATAATATTTTAAATTTACCACTGGTTTTAAGCTTTATAGTTTTAGCGTGTAATAATAATTTTAAGGTAATTATATAATTTCACAGAGATGAGACTTCATAATTACTTTAAACTTATTGTAACAAATTAAAAACGTATTATTTTCCTAAATTTGCATTTAATTTGAGAAAAAAATTTGTATAAATAAGTTATTTATGAATTTTGAAATAACAAATTCAAAAGTTTATAGCAATATGTGATTTACTCTATTATTTTCTATAATTCATATTTATTTACTATAAAATATTTCATAATGTTTTAAAGTTAAAAATGAAAACTTTTTAAATATACAAATATTTCTTGTTAATTACGCTCAATTTGTCGAATGTACTTAGAATTCGCAACAAATCTCTTAATACAGTATTCTCTTTTGTTTGGTGTGAACTCTTTCTAGGCCTTGTCACTTTAAGCAGATAAACTAAAGAAAACGTTTAATTAGTATTTTGAAAAACTGTATAAGATTACTGGGAATATAAACCATTTTTTTTAACTATGCCGGCGCTTGGGTAATAAAATTTTTACCATAATGAGGCCGGAAAAAGCTACTCATTTGCGTTATCCTGCCGGCACATATGAAGGAAGTCACGGAGGTGAGTAGCGTTGCCCGCGCCATACCACCACAAACCCGTTTAGAGGGTGGGCCAATTCATACATCATAACATAAGAAATAACAGAGAAACACACAGAGAAGGTAACATCCATTCTCGAACCGAGATTCGAACTTGGAACTCACAGCTCAGGAGTCAGGAACGCTAACTCAATCATCAGTAGGCCGAAATTTAAAACATCGAAAACATGAATTAAAGGCACGAGAAATAAATATTTTGATAAATATTATATAAAAGGGGTTTTTATATTAAAATATTATTAAAGTTATCATATTATAATTAACGTATTTTCATTTCTTTCTTTATAGGAAATTATATTTTAAATTTTAACAAATAACGTTTCATACATTTATGTAAGCATTTGCATAAAATGTTTAAAGAAACTGTTAATGAGTTTTGTACTTCATTTCTAATGTAAAAACGATACTTATAAGAAACAAAAAAAATTTATCGTACTCTGAATTCTTTTTATTTGGTATAGTTAAATATTACATTCAATATATAATATAGCTTTCTATAATTATTAGTTTTAATTAGTTTTTTTTAACACGAAATGCACTAATTATCTGTTCTGATCAACTTCAAATATTTTTAACAATAGGTTGATAAAAGTAATAAATTTAAAGGACGACTTATATAAATATCTTTTATGAATATATTAAGCACTTGAAAGAAATTCTAATAATTATATTTAAAGAAAAATATTTTTAAATTATCATAAAGAGAGTTCTATTATGGTCTGTTACATTAATTTTTATTCCTAACTGTACTGCATAGTTTACATGTATTAAAGTAGAAAGCAATAAGCTAAATTAATGCAAGGAAATGCTATTTTCACTTTAAGCGACTCTCTGCCATTCATTTGTTTTATTTTTAAAGAACATGCTTAAATATTTTTGTTGGTCGAGGACAGCCTTGAAAGAAATAAAGAGTGCCTGAGAGAAATTTACTTTTATGAAATTTTGTTTCCTGAAATTAGCGTATGTGTAAAATAATTTTTAAATTTTAATAAATAAATAAAAAAAATGTAAACAATTTTTATTTTTATTTCATGGGAAGCAATATTTAGGATAGTAATTGTATACAATATATAAAAAAAACCATTGTCTAAGTTGGTTTCTAGAAAATGATTTTCTGCTCTATACTTCCATTTTCTTTAATTTATTTGAGTCAATCTTTATTTTATGCTTACTTTCAAATAATTTTGCGCACAAATTAATTTTATTAAAAATCAAGTTGTTTTTAAGTTAAAAGAAATATTAATAAACTCGTATTTTTCTTTCTTTTCAGTTCAATCTCGACCTGAACGTAAGTGGAAACTATAATGTAGTGTTTGTATTTTTTATATAAATATATAATTCACTTATATATATAAAGTGTTTAATCTAACTTGTAATGCATTAGTTATACATACAAATAAAATACTACGTCTTATTTGTAGCTGGTGGTAAGTAGATAATTATTTTTTATTAAGTTTTCTAGCAATTATAATGTGTGTTTTCATATGTTAAATTGTAAAATCATATTAAATTTTGCACAGAAAATGTTTACAAATATCTACATCGATTTTCCCCCAGAATCATGAAAACAATTTTAAGTAGTTAAAAACACTATATCCTATCCTGACTTCTGTTGCATTTTTCTTTTTATTAATTTTGTGAGTTCACTAAATTAAATGTTTTGATAAAAATTGCTTAGTGATAAATGTTAAATTTAACATAATTTGAAAACTTTAACTGTAATTTAAATCTGAATTTTTTAATATGAAGGCACCTAAAACAAACCTCTAATTAATGTACTAATAATGATATCTAAGCTTTTTTATATCTTAAAATATGTATTTAACAATTGTTTTTTTATTTCAACTTCAATAGAAAAAATAGGAATGCCTTAAAACTGATAGTTCATTTAAAATAATCTAAAATGATTTTATCTAAAATCTGCTAGATTAAAAAGATGATAATTAATTACCATTATTGTTATTGAATAGTATAATATTTCAAATATATATACATACATACATACATACATACATACATATATATATATATATATATATATATATATATATATATATATATATATATATATATATATATATATATATATATATATATATATATATATATATATATATATATATATTTTTCGATAATTTTATTTGTCGTTGTTTATTTCATCATAAACAATTTAACGATACAAAATTATAAAATGATAAATAAATTATGATAAGTTTTGTATTTTATTAGAATTCATATTTAATTAGGGATCTGAAAACGCATGTAGATAAATATTTTTGTAATAAAGCTTAAAATGACATTTTGTATATGCATTACTAAGAAACCACTTTAGTGATATGAGTGTTCCTGAAACTTTTATGTACAACCAATATATATATTTACAAAAATGTTATTTAATTTTACATATTTTATGACTCATATTTATTGTCTTGTGTATTCGAGAACAATTACTTGAGAAATTTGAAAGATAATTAATATATATAAACACAATATTTATTTTTTTAAAAGAACATTTATATTAATACACGTAAAATTTAATTAGAACTCAATTAATTAATCTTTTTAATAAAACATTTATGTTTCATAAAAAATTAATTTCATTTTGGTTTAATACGTACAGATTATAAGTTAATAGATAAATATAAGTTGAGAGTAAATATAATTTAGGAGGAAATAAAAGGGGGTTATATAAATTAGGAGAACTTAAATACATGCAGATTATAAATTAGGAGAACTTAAATACATGCAGATTATAAATTAGGAGAACTTAAATGCATGCAGATTATAAATTAGGAGAACTTAAATACATGCAGATTATAAATTAGAGAACTTAAATACATGCAGATTATAAATTAAGAGAACTTAAATACATGCAGATTATAAATTAGGAGAACTTAAATACATGCAGATTATAAATTAGGAGAACTTAAATACATGCAGATTATAAATTAGGAGAACTTAAATACATGCAGATTATAAATTAGGAGAACTTAAATACATGCAGATTATAAATTAGGAGAACTTAAATACATGCAGATTACAAATTAGGAGAACTTAAATACATGCAGATTATAAATTAGGAGAACTTAAATACATGCAGATTATAAGTTAGGAGACAAGTGCAAAAAGTTTTCTTTTTTGTAATAATATGCAATATTTGGGATAATGTAATTTAATATTTGTGTTGTGTAATGTAATATTTTTTTTACTTTTTAGTCCATCATATCAGTAAGTTTATTAAATATTTATTTAAACTATTGCTTTCTTTCTATTTATTAAAAAGTTTATTTTCTGTGTCATACAATTTATAATTATTATAGAGGTCAAATTAAATTTAAAGTTTAAAAATACTGAAGAAATTTAAAAAAGTAATTGGGTATTCTGGTAATTGGGGATATTCGTGAAAAGTTATATGTGAATATTTTCATAAATATATGAATATTTCATAAGCAATTCTTTCGTAAATTTATTGTTAAAATTAACTCTTGTCATTAATTAAGATACTTAAAAAAATATAAAAAATACTTAATTTGATGTCAATGTATACAAGTATAAATTTTAAATATTGCGAAGATTGATTTCAATACTATTTTTTCTCTCTGAACTTTGCAAAATTAATTTGATCTTAAAGCACATTTCTACAAATAAGACTGACTAAATAATGATATACTTAACGTGTGTTAATTTTTTGTAGGGTATAATTTACCACCGTCACCTGATACAAATACAGACTTTGGTAAGGAAATAAATACTATTATTACTTGATTTTTTCATTGTTTTTTTTATTGATTCTGAATAAGAATATAATCTATTTTCAAATAACATAATCTTATTTTCTAGATGTTTTTTGTTTTACCAATTAAAATTTGAGAAACAAAAAAAACTTATATTGCAGCATTTTAGTAACTGCCCTCTTCTTATCTGAAGACAATTTGTTTTAACAAAATTATAATCAGACATTTATTATAAGCATGTTGTAATTTAACATTAAAATTAAGGAAATTCTTATTAGATGAAAGCAGTTGAAAACTTCAAAAGTTAAAATTATACATATCAGAAGACAATCATTTTCCTAATCAGAAGATAGAATTTTAAAAGCGCTAAAAGAGAAACTTTATTTCATTCCTTGCTAGCAAAATTAAGGCTCAAAATACTCAAAAATAATGTTCAAATATTAAGGCTCAAAAATAATGTTCGGTTACTTAAATTTCATACATTTAATGTGCTAATAAATTCATAAATACAATTGTTTGTTAATTTTGAATAGACTCAGCTGTTCTATATAACATTCTCAAAATTTATAAAATTTAAAATAAGTTCTAGTATTGAAACACATTTTTTGACATCACAAAGTGTTATTTTTGATTTCAAGCAAAATACATTCAAATTTTTTTTAGTAAAAATACGGAGTTCTGAAAAAGGGGTTGTTTTAATGGAAAAAGGGAATATTTTGTTTTGGTTTTATTTGAAGTGATATAATGTAGCTAATTTCTAAACTTTGTGTTTATTACTATACTAAGCATAAATAATGTTATATCCTGATAATGTTATCTTCTTATTCTAAGAATAAATAGATAACATTATTAGGATAAATTAATTTGCATAATTTAATTTTAGTGTTATTCTTGTGTTTATCTTAATTTGTTTTCCATAGAGTTATTTATCAAAATTTATCGAAATATTTATATTTGCTTAAATGTTTTATGTACAAATATTAGCAAAAACTTTATTTTGTCAAGTTGCATGATATCATAAACTAGAGGATAATATATTTCTAGTTTTTTACTGCTAAAATTTTAATAATAAAATAATTGGAAAAAATATATTTTTATTGAAGTTTATTAAAATAATTCTTTTTTTCTCGACCATTTCATCTCTAAAAACACAACAGTTGGAAGATGATATGTGTTTATGTTAAAGGGAGGAAAATATAAAAATATTTTGCTCATATGAATCAATAAGACACATCGATACATCATATAAATTAACTTCTCTTTTATTTAGGTTCGGGTAAGTTGACTTTATAACTTATATTTCTAATTGATTCTGTAAACTAATATATTATATAAATATTTTCTACATAAAATAATTAAAATATTCTAGTTTTAATAATAAATATTACATTAAAACCATTTATTCATTATAAATACACTTTAAAGAATTGAATTTTAAAGGAAACATTTTGTAATTTGAAAATATTCTGATAATTATGAAAATATTTTGATTTTGATCAAAATTCTCATTGAGGGTAATTATGTTAATATTTTTCTTTATTTTGCGCAGTTTATAAAAAAATGTTTAATTTAATATAATAGTGAAAAAAGATTTTATAAATAATAACTGAATAATTTATCACTATTGATATATATATACACATATATATACATATTTACATATATAAGATGTCAAACATGAAAAATATGAAATTGATATCTATCTATCTATCTATCTATATATATAAATTTCATGACTAGAAAATTGTTTCATAAGTTTATGCCAATTTGAAAACTGGCTTGAGATGTTAACTCAAGTGTTTAATTGAAAACATAGTTTCAAAATATGCTCTCAGATCCATTAGAGCTGTACTAGTGTAAATGATTTTTATAATAATCGGAAATTATATAATTATTTGTGAAATATATCAATCAAGAAGGAACTGAAAATATTGCGACTAAAATCATACACTTAGACACGAAACTTGGATAACACGGAGAAATGTGACTTTCATTAAAAATTGATGAATTTATTCATGAAAAAACACAATTTTTACATATATTTTACTTATAAAGACGTCATGATATATACAAAAGACAAAAATATATTTACAACAAAAGACAAATTATCATATCAAACCTAGATAATTCGTTTAAATTTTTATTAACTCAGACTCCACAATAAGTCATATTTGTAAAAAATTTTTTTTTATTCTTTTTAATTTACTATTTTACCTATATAATGTTTTGACGCCATGCATTCGTAAAAATGTTTTTACTGTCATGAAGTCATAACCTAAGAAATCTTGCACTGACAAGGAAAAAAGAGGTTCATTATTTTCAAATATTACGCATTTGTGGTACTTAATATGAAAACTTCATCTTCGAGAATGTGCTGTATGTGATAATATTTCACACAATGTAACCTAGTGTAAAGTTTCTGCACAGAGTAAAATTTTTTAAGCCATTTTGCAATCATATATATATGAGAATTATAAGTATTCAATAGACATATCAGAAGTATATATATATACAAATGCATATAAATGTATATTTATTATATATCCCGAAATGTCGCAAAAGATAATAATAAAAGACGATAATCATAAATATTCGCACACACAGAAAATGTTTGTAAGCTATAATTACTTAAAAATAAAAACCATTTTAAATTTTATAGATTACACAGTAACTGTAAACAGTAAGGGTGAAACTGGTGAGTGCATTGTTCTTATTTCTACTTAAATAAAAGCGTTTTTGATGTTTGAAATGTACTTTCTATAAAAAATAAAGAATATCATAATATAAAGTTTATATCTGACTTTTGTGTATTTCTTAAAAACTCCTAGAAAATGATATAGTTCATTCTGGATTTTATCTAATTGTGTATAGATACTATCAAAGTTTTTATCTAATTTATTCCTGAAATAAATTTAAATAATTAAAAATTGCATTTTCAATTTTTATATTTAAATTTTTCTTATAAATTTTTATTTTTTAAAAATAAAAATATAATATTTTAAAGATTAGTGATTAAATAACATACACGAACGGTTTGTTTTCTTTCCTGCATAACTGAGATATGAAATGCAAAAAAAATATTTAAATTTAAAAAATAGATCAACAATTTTATAGTTTTTGTTTTCATCATGCAGTAAAATATCACTTTCAAATAAAATCGATCAAAAAAAAAATTGAAATCATTGCATAAGATATAAGACATGATTAATTTCATGTAATATAAAAGTGATATGTCAATAGAAAATTTTAGAAATTGTATTTTTGTTTGTTTTTGGCATTTTTTGTCAATATTTCATATAGGAATTACTACTTAGTTGTAATTATGTAACTTGAATATTTTGTGATGCACACATGTATTGTTTATGTGATAATATCAAACATATGTAGCAGGGATACAGTGAATTTCCAGATTTATTTTCATTTTTATAAAAAAAAATTCTTGAATTTATTTACAGTATAAAGAACAATTAAAGCAATATTAGGACTTAAGAAATGTTTGTTTTTACGAATTATCTGTAATAAATTAGCTTAAAGATATAGTTTTTTTCAGTTTGTTAAGTTAAAGTGTATTAATAAATATATTTTCATTTTATTTATCCAGTATACACATACAAAACCGAATACACAGGAGGAGCTGGAGGTAATAGTATTTCCCATGTTATATCCATTAATATTATATGACAAAATTTCATAATATCTCATAATAAATTTTGCAAAAAATCATTAATTGTTTTATCTTGGAAGCTAAATTCCAATATTCAAAACATGATTCTATTATTGCTAAATTTGAAACACGATTATATATATATTTGAGTATATTTTTATAAATATTATTTTCAAAATTTATGTCAATTTCAGTGTTAAAATTCATTATTATATCTTTTCCCTGAGCATGAAAACTCTCATATAAATAAAAATAAAAATCAATCTAAGTAAAAAAAGATGTAAATAAGTTTTCTTAGATGCAATAAAAGTATTGTTGAAATGTAAAAAACAGATAAATTAAAGCTTTCCTTTCAATTTAAGGATATTGTTTTAGTTTTTGCTATTGCTTTTCAATTTTAAGCTTTTTAAATTCTTTATAATTATTTTTGAAAATATACTTTAAACAAAAATAAATTATGAAATTCAGTTCATTCTCATAGAAAAAATGAATTGGGATTTATTCAATTGAATTTTTTTAAATTTTATAGTTAATTTGATAATCTATAATAAGTTAAAATACATTCACACAAAAAACAGAAAAACGTATGCTGAACTATTTGTTCGAAATAAAAAACTACTAATTTAACAAAAATTTATTGAATAAAAACATTACAAGGAATTTACTTGCAGAACTGAATTTCAAAATTATTCAGAGAATTCAATTAACTTGTTTGGATTTTTTATAATTAAAATTTGTTTAACCAAAGATATTTTTGAATATAAATAGGAATATAATTATAAAAACCACGAAATAATAAAAATCAGTGTAGTGCATAAATCTTTTTTCAATTATATCTAAATTTGAATGCACTTTAATTAATAATTCTCTATGTTGATTAAAATCCCTGAATCATTTTTAAATTTTTATAGGATCTGGTGGAGGAGGTAAATAGATTTTATATATTTATTAATATTTTTATTTCTATTTAATTCAATTTCAATGCAAAAGTGTCAAATTTTACTTTAACTAAGGTTATAAATTAATATATCTTTCTTTAACTAGGATAAACAACGAAATGTGAATTCAAATTTGTCATCATGATTATACGGAATTATGAAAATATTAAATACTTAAATTTATAATTACATAAATTTTTTTACGTATTTAATATTAAAACTTACACTGAACATTACGTTATAAAAAGGTATATCAAAGAAACTCTTAATAGGCTTTCTGCAAATAGAAATCTTATTTTTATATTTTAAAAAACCCTTAATACCTTTCAATTATAAAGCTACTAAAAATAGACGAAGGGGATGAGTTAACATCAAAAAGCCAAGATTGGTATTCTTCTGCATAGTCTGTGTGATTACTAGGATTTATCCTCTTTCAAAGTAACCATGGTACACCCACTTGTTGTAACTTTAAATAACGTTATTATCATTCGTTCTATTCCTGGCAGTGTCTGAAAGAGGAAAATTTCGTATTGTGGCCTGTTTTTGTAAGGAAAATGAAACATCAAAAATAATAAGTTTTCAGTTAAATAGCTGGCACTCTTAGTATACTTATCACACTTTGTATTCAAAATACTTGTTAGAATACAGCATCTTTCCATTATTTGTCTTTTTTAAAAAAGAGTTGTGAGCATAGGCAGCCGGAAGAGTATTAAAAATGTTTACCAGAATATAAAGCGACTGGGGAGGGAGGGATTGTTATAATGCACAGAATTTTTCTCTCTCCATTTCCATTTCATATTTTATTGCAGAAGGTTAAACATGAAAATTTAGCAAATATAAGAAAGTTCAAGGGTTCACTTGTTAACAAGGAAGAATTAATCAAAGAAATTCTGTGCTGTGTTTCATTAAAATATTTTCAAATATTATTCCTTAAAATTATAAAGAATTGTTTTGTAATTGGAAACAATGAGAAACTGAAAGCAATCGCTTATCGAGGAAAGCATGAATAATTAATATGCTTTGTAAAAGGTAATCCATGTTAGAAATAAAATTTGCTTATACAAAGGAATCTTCAAATCGGAAGAGAGAGCTGAAGATCTTTAAAAGGGAAAAATGTCCCCATAACCGATGAGTAGTTTAATCACAGGAGAAAAAGGGAAAACCTTGTGTTCAAATGTCTCCTTGGAGGAAAAATTCTGATTTTTTAGTGTAAACAAAACGTTGAAACTAATGAAATCAGATTATATTTTTGTGGTTTATTAGAATAGATATACTTGTTGAAAACAAGAACCCTAAAGGGTATAAAGCTTTAGAGGAATATATACTTTTTCTCCACTGCCTCTATTAGAAAAAAATCTTTCTGTTACGAGAAAAAAAATTCGAGTATTTTAAGGATATTAAAAAATTTCATATTAATTATGCTGTCTATGAAAAGGAGTACAGCAATTAGTCTGTTCAGAAAATATTTTCTAAATTTGGCAAAAAAGTGGATTCCATTTACTATTATCATCTTACTCAATGTTAACATCACCAGATATGATGTAAATATAGCATAGTATATCCATAAAAAGCTTTTTTTCTATTACCACAATTACCATAATGCAAAATATTATCAGATAAGTTTGAATGACTTTTTCAAAGACAGATTTCAACAATTCACATAAAATGCAGTTTGAATGAATCACTGACTTGTATATTTGTTGTGGATGTAACTTTTTAATTTTTTTCTGATAATTTTCTATTAAAATCTGTTACTTTAAATTCTGTTATGAATCGATTACCTCTGTCACACAAACATAAATATCACTTCAAAAAAGTGTAAATAAGGAACCATTTCTGCTAAATATTTTCATTGATGAAAATTTTGCATAATAAAATATTTTCCTTTATAGGTTACAATATAAATGTGAATGGAGGAGGTAAATGGAAATATAAATGATACATTTAATTTTGTAATATGAGTAAATGAGGGAAATAGTTATATATTCTGTTTTTTTTAGTAGGACATGGAGGACAAAATGGTGGAGGAGGCAGTATGTAGATAACTTTCTATTGAATATATTTTTGTCTAATGAAAAGTTTACTACACAAAATTGAAAAATTACCATGATTTATATTATAATTGATTATTTATTTAATTAATTAATTAGTCTTTTAATTGTTTGATCTCAAACGCATAGGGAAATATATTTAGTATAAATATGATTCGTAAAATCACCTTACATTAAAAATAATTTGAGGAAAGAGTATTTTGAGAGACGCTAATTTTGACGCTCAGTTTTATTCATTTTTTAATATTAATTCTCATACACAATTATTTTCTTTTAAAGCAAATATCCCATTTTAATGTTAGATTTGTACGAAATAAAATTTTAAGTGAAATAATTTTGTTAAGAATTTTGTTTCGCTTGAATTTAAGCATGAATTATTAGGAATGTTATTCACGTATTCTCGTTCAACACACGCATTGAAATGTAGTTGCTAGATGTTTTTCAAAAATACAAAACCAGTTTATCCGGAATAGAAAATTTTTTGATATTTTGCCAAACAATACAATTTTACTTTTTTCCGGATGAGTTTTTGTCTAACAAGTATTTTCTCATTTGTTGTTAACTTTAATATTCTAGTTAAATCTAAATTATTTTTTAATCCACATAAGCAACTTTTAAGACTCACCAAAGAGAATACAAATATACTAAACTATTAAAATAATAATAAATTTTTTGCATGCGCAATAATAATACTTTGTTCAAAATGAGTAGATTTACTTAATATATTTTAATGAGATTACTTACTTTTTACAGATTACAATGTAAATCTTAATGGAGGAGGTAAATATAAATTACTGCAAATATTTGTATAAAATTTATTCATGAGTAAATATGGAAAATAATGTTATGTACGTTGTTTCTTGCAGGACACGGAGGACATCCGGGAGTTGGAGGAAGTAAGTGAATATACTATTTAAAAGATATTTCTTCAAGTTAAAAAGCACATTCATGCTAAAAATTATTTAAAATAAGTAAAAAAATCTATTAATATAATAATCCATTCATTTGTCCTAATTTATAAATCTAATTTGATACCAAAATATTTGTGTATTAAAAATCATTCATTCCTGTCTATCAGTTAGAATTATTATAAAAATAATTCTTTTAATATTTATTTTTAATTTCAATAAACATTTATATTTAATTTTATTTGCAATGCTTATTAATTTTTTTGGTACATTTTTGTCAAATTTAATTATTAAATTTTTTAATTTTACATTATAATAATTATAAGATATTTAAATTGGCTAAAATATTAATACTTCCGTCATAATTTTTGCTTCGCCAATACATTTAATATTTGCTTAATTCATTATTTTAAAATATTTTTATAACTAATGCTGTACTATAAAAGAAGTATGTTACATTTTCCTTCAAGAAATTTTGACAGATGTTTCAAATGTTTTTTTTTCAAAGTTTAAAGTTTAACCACAACAATAAAATGAATATGAATTTTTTTGCTGAATAACTTTCTTTACAACAAATTAATAATTTCATATTAACCGATAAAAATTTTTTATTTTTATGTTCAAGAATTTAATTCATAGTATTTAATATTTATTCAAATCATACTTATACGATAAATCCATTATATTTCAAAGAAATGAGTACTATATGAATTGAATTATATATAAAATATTGATCAATTACTATTATTTTTTGTAGTTGTGTACCATAAAATTAACTTTGTTTACTCGTCTCGAAATTACTTTTATTTCAAATTTTAACCCTCTAAACTACATTATGAATTAAAAAAAATAATTTAAAGGCTTATTATATCAGTTTAAAATATATTCTTAACATATTTATAATTATATGATAAATTTTACTACAATGTTAATTTAGATTTTAAGGAAACAAATTTCTCATAGCTGATATCAATCTGCAACTTAAGTCAAGAAATTTCTTAATGTGTATCATTCTTTTAAATCTTTAGTTAAACCCTTTTTTAAGGATATTTTTTGCTAGTTTTTTATTTTAATTGCTGTATTGTATTCTTAAAATTCTTAAAAAGAGACTTCTTTTTAAAAATCATCAAAGCTAATTTTACTACCTTGGAATTTTGATTAAACATGTTTCTTGATTCTTGATCAATCTGGATTGTCTGATTCTAATTTTTCAATATTTTACCTGAGAGAAGAAGTATTTAAAATACAGAAAAATAAAACAAAATATTAATTTAAATAAAAATAATTTGCAGACATAAAAGATGAATATATAGTTTTAGTAATATTATTTACTTTTTATTTATAGGTTTAAATGTGAACATGAATGGAGGAGGTAAATAAAAATTAAAAATATGCCGTTAAATTTATAAATAATTAACTTTAACTAATTGTTCCAAATAATTTTATACATTTCGTTTATTTCAGGGCAACCTAATCTTGGAGGCAGTAAGTTAATAACATATTACATAACCTTTTATTGGACAAATTTATATATTTCATAGCTAATAGTGCAATTGTGGTAAATTTTTAAGTGTTTTACTTTATTTTTAAAATGTTAAATTAAAATTTATTTTTAAAATTATAATTAAAGAAAAGAATCTACATCATTAGAATTGAATTGACTTCTATAATATACACTTATATTCTGTTTTTAATGATAATCGTAGTTCATTTTTATTAGCTTGAAAGCAAAATGCAAGAATTCCAAATCATTTCAATTATATATATATATCGTAAAAATTGATTTTATTAAATGTTTAAAATGCCGGATAAAAATTTGCTTGTTTTAAATGAATTTTATTTCAGGTTTTTATCTTTAATAAAATTTACTATGACTTCTTGAAAGATTTTTGATATATTTTTAAATTAGACTTTTTTTTATCTAATAATCTAAATCTCTTAAAAAAGACTAAATCTCTTGAAAAAGATTAATCTCTTAAAAGAGACCAGATAGTTTATTAAAATTAATCTTTATTGAAATTCTTGAAATATATGAAATATATATGCGAACGTTTTTTTTCTGCTACATTTGCTTAACTGTACATTCTTTCCCCAAATATAATTATGTTAAGTATTAAACGAAATGCTTATTTTTTTATTTTGATATATATTAAAGTGTGACAATTTAAAATATATTTTACAATAATTTATTTTGCCCTAATTGACGGACAACTTTAATGAAACTTTTTATTTTTATTATCCGAAATTAAACGCTAATGGGTCATCTAGTTTTCATAAAAATATACATAAAACATTTATGAATCCAAAGTATAAGTCAAAAGTATCAAAATTGTAAAATAAGTAATATTTGCACTCATAATAGATGAATATAAATTTTCAATTACACTATTTGTTTTTTATTTATAGGTTACAATATAGACCTAAATGGAGGAGGTAAATGAAAATTAAAGTAATACATATAAATTTATAGGTAGATAAATACTGAAAAAATATCACGTATATTGTTCCTTACAGGACACGGTCAACCGGGAGGTGGTATGTAGACATGCTATTTGACAAAATCTCTCGTCTAAAAGTTATAATTATTATAGTATTTTAAAGTTCTATTATGAATTAGAATATTATTTAAGTACTTGTTTTTCTCTATCAATGTAAAATATGCTTTCATCATATAATAAATTTAAATTATAATTTTTTTTTCTCATTTTGAGAGGCCTAGTGAATGATATAGATCTATAATGGAAATCAAGAAATTTATTAATGCTTTTCATTTCTTTTATTAAAAACTTTTCTTAAAGGTAACTTTCCCGTGAAATTGAATCGCCACGTTTGTATTTTTAAAATTAACAATTGCTACCTTTATTAATATAATTTTAACTGATTTAAATGTTATGCACGAATAAGGAATTTTGACTAAATATGCTCGTTTCCTTATATTTACACCCAAATTTTAATGTTCGATGTCAATACTATAATTAATATTTACACCCGAATAAAGAAATGTTTAAAATAAAAGAAAGTAAAAGAATATTTTTTAAAGCATAAATTTTTCGTAGATATGAGAAATAACTATTTTTCCATATCTTTAAAAATGTTGTTTATTTCTTTTTTTATAGGTTTAAATGTAAATATGAATGGAGGAGGTAAATAAAAATGGAAAATATGCATTTAGACTTATAGATAACTAATTGTAATTAGTTGTTTAAAATAATGTTATATATTTCGTTTATTTCAGGACATCCTAATCTTGGAGGCAGTAAGTTAATAATATATTATATAACCTTTTTAGGGAGAATTTTATAAAAAATTTATATGACATAATTGAAAATAAATATTTGATTCATAAAAGTATTAAACTTTTCACTAATGTGTCAAAAGTATAATTATATATGTATTTTAACGTCGGAAGTAATCATCATATCCAATATTTAATTATTTTTAGGACCATTTTGCATTGATTTACAGGAGCATTATGATGTTTATATTTTAGAGAAATTAATTGCTTATATTTGTTGTGATATATTATTTTATTTATAAATATGCATTATATTTTATGTGGAAGTTTTTATGATATATTTGAAAATTAATTCTTGATTTATGAAACTATTCAATGTTCCATTGATTTGTCAAAAGTATGTAAATGTATGTATTTAGATTTTAAGAAGTAGCTTAAGATTATGAATCAATTGCTCCTTATTTTTAAATGCATTAATTTTATATTGATTTAGAGAAATATTATTATGTTTCTATACTTTTGAGATATTAACTGTTTTATTAGGATTAGTATGTTGATCCATTTTTAAGTATGAATGACATTTTACAAGTATGAATTAAGATATTATATTTTAAGAGTAAGAATTCAAAAATTCATTTAAATCTTTTTTCATGATGTTTTATTAAAAATGTTAAAGTTTTGAGAAAAAGACGCAGTCCATTTGATAAATTAAACTAAAATTTTTTAATTATCAGAAATGTATCATTTATATCAATTTAATTTTAATTTTACGTTTAAAAATGAATGAATTTCAAACTATTTAAATTATTTTATGAGTTAAATCGTGATTGGACTGTGTTATTTGTTTTCAAAAAGTAGTATTGTCTTATAGTAAGTTGCGTATAAAATTTCTATGATGCAGAAAAAATTGTTTGTTTTAAAATAATTTTTGGTCAGATTTTTTAATTTTATTGAAATTTATTATAAAGTAAATATCGCTTGAAAAATGTATAATACTTTGAATTTCAAAATACATTTCGAACAGCTTCTTTACCTTTGGTTTCTTAAGAAATGGAAAGGATACTTTATAAAAATCAATACTTATTGAAATCTATGGAAAATAGAAAATATATTTGTGAGCATATCTTTTTTCTACTAAGCACTTGCTCAAGCAATTGCATTGTTTTCCCAAGTGTAATTGAGTTTTGCAATAAGTATTTATTTTTATTCTAATGCATATTATGTAGAGAGAGTTTTAAATTGCTTTTAAAATAACCTTCATGAAGTAAAATTTAATGGTTTATCCTAGTATTCAATAAGTTTTTATATTCATATAAATATTTAAAGAAACAAAAGAGAAGACAAATGTATGCTATTTTCAAATAATTTTCTTTTGTTGTATTATTTGCATTCATATGAATTGGTGATTTTAATTACGGTATTTTATTTTTCACATAACAGATTTAAATCTAAATGGTAAGTAAAACTGGAAATAATACATTTAAATTTATAGCGAAATAAATACTGAAAATAATATTACACACTTTTATCTTTATAATAGGTGGACTTCCAGGTGGTGTTGGGGGTGGTAAGTGGAAACGCTGTTTAGACAATTTTTAAAAATAATGATATTATTTTAAGAGTGTATCTATATTATATCTTAATAATATGTTTTAGGTCTAAATGTTGATCTAAATGGAGGAGGTAAATGAATTATAAGTTACTTTAATTTTGCATTTAAGTTTGCATGTAAGTAATAGTTGAAAATAATGTATTTTGACCTTTGCAGGACACGGAGGAAGTGGAGGTAATGATAAGCTGATTATAAATTATTTAAGAAAGATTTCAAATATTATTTTTGTAAAATCGTATATACTGTAATTGAAAGAAAACTTCAATTAATACACTTATTCATAACTTCGATTATTTGTTTCAAATTCATTATTATGCATGACCTTAATTTTGTAAAGACAGAAACGATTTAAGATAATAATTAACACACATATTATTATGGATCAACAAGAAATATTTTTGAGAGTAACTTTTTTGTAGTTTACTACAATTATATTAATTTAAGTCATTTTCAGAATATTTAATTTATTAATATTTGTGGTTCAAATTTAGTTTTTAAATACACAGCAAATTCAACATTGCAACTATATGTATTTGAAGAAGTTTGTTATTGACTAAAAGGGGCTTGGATTAAACATTTTACATAGTTTTTTGATTCATAAGAACGAATATAACTTTAGCGTAGTTCATTATTTTTAAAATTTCTTGTAATTTATAAATTATCATATAGGACACGTTAGAAATGAAATTTTAAAAAAATGCTTTAGCGAAATTTTCCTTTTTTGAAAAATGTAAACACAACAATTAAATGAATTTAATATTGATAATATTTTCTTAAATGTGAGCTATATATTGTAAATAATAAATAACGTTTCTTTTTCTTGAAATTAAGAAAGCAATAATGCACAATATTTAATTTTGAATCAGCCTCCTTCTACTATGCCATGATATTCATTACACGTCAAAATTTTATTATTATTCCATTATGATTGAAAAGTTAAAATGTTCATGATAAAGGCCCAAAAAATGTTATGTTTTGAAATGATAGTTTATTTGGATATCATATCATAAACTTACAATTGAAATTTAAAGGTAATCCTTCTTAGTCTTGTAGGTTTACAGTTCAAGTAAATGAAATATTCTTAAAAATGATGAAATATTCCAAAGCTCAAAATTTTATTAAAACTATTCAATTATTGGAGAAATTTATTGTTTCTGATTATTTATTAAGTATAGTGATAAATGTTGTCAGCATATATAGTTAATGTAGGGATTTATTCTAGTGTTCGAATAATAATTTGGTGAACTATTTCCAATTTTCCTCAACAGAAAATTATGAAAATCATTTTCTTTTAATCAGCTATTTCATTATAAATTAATGAATTTTAGAAAAAAATTATGATTTTCTTCATATTCAATAAATCATTTTTGAATTAGAATTGCTCCTACAAACCATTTTCTAAGTTTAACCATTATTGAAAAATATATGAGTTATAAAGTTCTTGTTTGCAAATAAATTTAGAGTGAAAATCATACTAAAGAAAACAAGCTAAACACTATTCAACTTTAAGTACCTAGAATAAGAAAATTTTTTTTCTCAAAAAGTTTTTAATCTTGTGAAAATTTGTTAATAATTAAAACTCGATTGTAGGATTTATTTACGTTGATGCATCAAAATACACTTTCAATATATTTAAAATTAATAAATACATTTAAAATGTTAATGTTCACCTTTGAAGCACCAAAATGCTATGTGAGTAAATATAATCTATTTTGGAAACCGAGAATTTGATATTTTTTAAGCCATTCGCTTGTTTAAGAGTATTTTCCACAGAAATTTAATAGCTAAATTTGAATTCGAAAGTTTAGAGCTTAGAAGTATTTGTTAATATCATTATAATTTATGAAACGTTTTACGTATAATCTGTGAAGGTTGAAAAATAAATGTTCGTTTTATAACTTGCTGACTAGAATATTAACGATTGATGTAAATATTAATCATGATTTTTAACCATAATAAAATATTTAAACCTAAATTAAAATGAAACATAAGTAATAAATTGCTTAAAATGTGAATTATTTGAAAAAATATGTGAAAATATATTAATCTATTTTAAATTATGTTATTATTTATAGGTTTAAATGTAAATCTAAACGGTAAGTAAAAATGGAAGATATGCACATTTAAATATTGGATAATTATTTATAATAATATAGTGATAATAATGTTGTATTTGTTACTTTTTGCAGGAAATGTTGGTATTCCTAGTCCTGTAGGAAGTAAGTACACAATATCATATATTAATCTAATTTTTCAAATATAATTACTCCAAAAATACATGATATAATTGTGCAAATAAAGTTTTGATTTATGTAAGTACTTATTTTTCAAATAACTACCCGCGATGCATATTTGACGTCAAAAATGATTTAAGAAAAATTCGAAAAGGATTTAAGAAAGAAATTCAAAAAGAAACTAAGAAAAAACTTTGTTCATAATTATAGAGCAATTAGAATCATTAAAAACAAGTTTTTTTAGAGCCACTTAGTTTGAAATTTTTAATTTGATGGAAAATTCTGACTTTTAATTGTAAGTTAATAGTATTTAAAGCTCATAATATTTTTAAATTTTAGAATATATATTAAATTTTGATGAAATGATACACAAATGTCTTTATTATTTCCAAACATAAAATTCAACATCTCTTAATAGCCAAAAACAGTCTAATAGTATTAATTCCTATCGATATGCAATTAAGAAAATTTGCTTATAAATGTCTTCTTTACAATAGACTCTCGTTTACACAGAAATTTCCCCAGAAAACTATTTAATAGTTTGCATTTTTCAGTTAATAATTTATTCAGAAATATTTTTAAATGTCATTACCTAATTCAATTTGCATGTAGAACCAGTTAATTTAGGATGAAAAAATTTTCATAATTGTACACTACTAAGACTTTACGATTGATATAGTTATTGATCAGATGTTGCTTCTATTTAAAAGATAAATAATATAAAATAAAAAATATATAAAAAATAGAATATTTTATTTTTAAAGCAGGAAATATATTTTTAATGCATGACGGAAAATGAATGTTCTCAAATTTTTGTTTTTATCTTATCTCTATATATTTCATTACTTTAATATTACTAAATTTTGTTTACAGATTTAAATGTTGACCTAAATGGAGGAGGTAAATATGTAAAAGAAAATTACTCATTTAAATTTATATACTTATAAATGCTGAAAATAATGTTATATATTTCAATTTTGCAGTTGGAGGGGGTAAGTAGATATCATGTAACAAATTTGTAAACTATTAATTTTTAAAACTATTAAATCACATATTTTTCGTAAAAAAAGCTTTCATTTATATAATTATTTGTCCTTCATTTAATTTGCTCCACATATATGGGCATTTGATACCAAAAACTGATTTATATACTTATAAATGCTGAAAATAATGTTATATACTTCAATTTTGCAGTTGGAGGCGGTAAGTAGATATTATGTAACAAATTTTTAAACTATTAATTTTTAAAAAAATATTAAATCACATATTGTTTAAAAAAAACTTTCATTTATATAATTATTTGTCCTTCATTTAATTTTCTCCACATATATGGATATTTGATACCAAAAACTAATTTAATTGAAAACAGCCTCTGTACCTTGGATCAGTTCCAATTATTATAAAATATTTGTACAAATTGTGTGAATATTCTAATGATTATTTTTAGAATATTGATTAATTCTTTATTATTAGTTATCTCGTATACTTTTTCGTCATATATGCATAAAGACTAATTTAAATATTATGTTTGTAAAAGATTAAAAATATATTAAATATTTTGGTGATGTTTTTATTTCCTAAAGAAATATACGACATTAGTGTGATTTATAGATTTTTTTCAAATTTTTATCACAAAATTACGATTTTTAAAGAAATATATCTTAAACTTCTCAGTGCAATTTTAAAAGGTGCTTTCTTGCTTTCCCTTATTGTGAAGCACAGCAGTTAAATGTTGTGATTAAATGAGAGTTCATGATGAAATTAAATGTGAATTTATGCTCAGCAATTAAATATATTTACAGTATTAATGTTTAATAGTTTTCTTTACATTTAGTTAATGTATTCCATTTATATTAATTGTTAATGTATCATTTTCATCAATTTAATAATAGTATTTGCATTAATTTTTATGCGATTTACTTTTGCTGTTTTATCGCTTATTTCTGTATTAAAACCTCATAAAAATGTGCACTATGTTTAATAAGTTAAATTATCTATAATTTTTAGTGCAAAAATTATTGTTTTTTAATGTTAATAGTGTCAAATTATTTAGTTAAAGTGGAACATGAAAAATTATTCTCCGTAAATTAAGGAAATAGTTAATTCAGAAAAGAAAAATATTACAAAACAATTAAATATTTCCCTCACTAAATTTCACAGCACCAATTGAACTTCTGTAGATAATAATAACTTACTATTCGATACATTATAGTTGAACTGAGTACATATAAACTGAGAAGTATTCATAAATTCAAAAGAGGGAACTGTATAAAAATGAGAGTTATATAACTACTAAACTCTGTGACATGACTGCCTATGTGGGGTTTGGCCTACAATGCTTATCTCGGTTTTCTTGAATACGACGCCATGTTGGGTAAAGCATGTGTCCTGATTAGGAGATTAGTCTATCGCAAAATCCTCAGTGCTTAGCTCACAAGCATGCTTGGTGCTCAGTTTATCGACTCACTGAAGGGATGAGAGGCTGAGTCGACCTTGCGTAGCCCGAGGATCGAAAACAGGATCTATGCCTTGGGAACGGGAATCGTTATCACTAAGGTATCAGGCTTCTAAATGAGAGTTATATCTCTGTATTTTTTCAGTGGAAATGTTATAAAAATATTATTGTACGTTAAAATCATAATTAAAGCAAAATATTAAATTTTACTTATATTTCGTAATTTCGTGGAATATATTTCGATTTAGAATTTCTTTTAATAGCAATTGGACTAGACACTTGCATTCTACTTCAATAAATTGAAAATATTTGAAAATTTATAAAAGTAGTATATTTAATTTAAATTTACTAAAGAAATTAGTTTTTAAATTTTTTTAATATCGGTATTTAAATAATTTACTAAGTTATTAAAATAAAATGAAATGATGTCATTTTTTATTTTTAAAAATTAATCTAATAACAAATCTCTAATAAAAAATCTCTTTTTTTATTTTGATGTTATTGAAAAAATATTTTAATTTGTCATCAACAGTTTTTTTAATTTTTAACAAGTGTGAGATGTGAGATGGGATGGAAAATAATAATACTTACAATTCAATATTTTGATCTTAATGCCTTATGGCATTATTCAAATTGCAAGATTATTTTGAAATTATTTTTTCTGCTATCTATTTTGCTTATTTATAATGCCTCTAAGTAAAGATAATTAAAGTGATTAAATTTAGATAGGAAATCTACATAATTTTCTAATCTTTAGGTTAATAATAGAAATGAATAACTAAAATTTGCTTAAAAATCTTGATTATAAACAAATAAATATTTCTTTTTTATATGTAAAGATACATAATCAAATATCTATTTAAATATATCTAATCACCTACCTGTCTTTTTATTTATCGATATATGTACGTATAAAGATATATAAATCGATGTATTAAATTTAGTTTGAAACGTAAATAAATAAATATGACTATTTTAAGATAAATAACCATTTATTTGTAATATTCAAAACAATCAAGTTTCACATTCTTGTAAAGAAATATTTACTAAATCAGAAAAAGAAAATATAACTTTGCATATTTACAATAGAAAATATGTGAAAACGTTGTAAATAAGTACAGTAATATATTCTTTACTTGTAGGTTTAAATGTAGATGTAAATGGAAAAGGTAAGTGATAAGTAAATTTAGACATTTAAATTTATTAATAAATAAATTTTGAAATTTATGCTATTTGTATACTGTTTTTGCAGGAAATGGAGGCACAGGTGGTAGTGGTAAGTAAAGAATGAAAATTTCGTTTCACACACATTTCGGCGTAATAAAAATTATTATTTATTTTGAATTGAAAAACCTTCATTACATACATGCAAAAAATCTTCATTTTATGGAAGTTATTGCTATTTTGATTTGCCTCAAAATCATAATAGCATTTAATTCGACTGCTGAAACTTATATAAGATAAAAATTAATACGTCATCATGAATTAATTATAGTTATTTTGTAGAAAAGTGACTGTGCTGGAATGTATTTTTTAATTTGTTAATTATTCCGATATTAGATTTATTTCTGAGCATTGATTAATATTTTTATATTTGCTATTAATATAATTATTTTATTTTTAATGCATGCTTATAACATAACATGTTTTCATATTTTGAGTCTTATATTTGTATAATACTGAAATTTAAATCATGAATATCACTAATTCAGTCTGCAGTATTTAAAGACAAAGACATTCATCACTTCAAAATATTGTTTTCCCCACGTTAACTTTCAAAATAAATCTTTGAATTTCCTTTGAAATTTATGAATTAAAATGTGAGTGAGATGTCAATCTTTTCTAAAGTGGATTCAGAATTGGATAATTTGTTGTCTAAAAATTACTGCAGTGAGGATAAGGATATAAAATATACTAATATTTCCTGATATACGCACTTTAGGTAAAAATTTAAAAATTTAAAATATTACATTTTATTCGCATGAACAACTCCCTATTTTATCATCATATGCTAAAAATAATCCTTAACTTTCTAAGAAATAGTTTCACCTGCAGTACCAACTTTACAATAAGAAGATAAAATAGGATCACACTATATATTTTACGCAATGAATTTTCAATTCAGGTTTTTCTGTGCAACAAATATTAAAATATTTCTGTTTTTATAACATTATAATTATACTACTAGAAGTCATGAAATGTAAAGCTTACAATTTCTATCAAATTTTAAAAATATAAAGTAATTTTTAGCCTATCTGAATATTTTTTGCAATATGTTCTTATTCACGGTTGTTCAGTCTAATGCTTTCAAAAGGGAATTATATGAGAAATATCTCTCATGTATTTTTTAGTATATACAATAATATACGAAACTACATATTAAAAATATTCAAAAATATTTTAACGTTTTTATCAATATTCATAGATAATCAAGTTCTAATTTTTTTTAACAATGCTTAATTATTTTCAAATTTTAGCTCACTTCATTAGAACTGAGGGAAAAGGAAATACAGGAAGAGGTAAATATGAATTTATATCTTTGCTAAAAGCTAAAAAATAACTGTCAAATATTAAAATCTAATGAAATATATTTCTTTTAAAGGAATCGTTAAATAAGAAATAAACGAAAAATACTTTACCAAAATAAATATCTTCTTTTTTTGTAAAAGGAAAATTCCCAATTTTTAAACTTTCATAAATTATACAATAATATAATTTATGAAAGATAATAATTATTATTTCAAATAATGAACGATACTTATAATATTTTTATTTTTTAAACTTTAAGTTTTAAATGTTGTTTAGAAATATTAATTACATAGAAACATAATTTGTTTTATTTGAATGTGCTTTAAGTATTAATTTGTAGAATTTAATAATTAGAGTGAAATAGTTAATTTTAATTTACTTTTTAAACTTAATGAATTCATTGGCAATCATTTGTCATATTAACTGTTAACGTAAACATAAGAAATCTTTGAACAAAATCAATTGATTATATACGAATATTAAGAACTAATAATAGGTAATTAATAATAGGTAATTAATTTAATAATAGGTAATTAATTCCTTATTTGTTCAGCTAATTCACCGTTAAAAATTTCATTATTAAATCTTCTGACCATTTGTGCTATAAAGAAATATTTGAATTTACAGTATATTTTTGAGAAATCAAATGTTTTTTTTTGATTATATATTTATATTATGAATAATACATTTGAGAAGCTTACATATATATTTGGATACTTTATGTGTAGTCAGTCAGTAAAATCCTAACACTATCATTATATTTAATTTTATATAAAAATGTTATTTTAATTCTTACAGTATATTGATATTAAATTTGTTAGAATATTTGCCCATAAAAGATTTTTCTTTCTTTTAATGCTACTTAATTTGTAAAATGGAAACATATATGTTTAAAATTCAATTCATACATGTTACAAGGAAAATAGCTGAGATTTTTGTATTTAGTTTACATAGTTGAAATTTCTACGTTTTGAAATTTTTTTTCTGTTTCCTAAAATATCAAGTCAGTAAAAATGAATTTCTGTTCTTTTACTATACAATTTACTTGCTTCGTTTTTCACTTAAATTATTTTCCTTTACTTGCAGCTGACTGCAAGAGTAAGTATAAAACACTTTTTTTCTTACTATGCATAAAAATATTTTCAACGGTATTATATTGTATTATTTTAAATGAATAATAATGAATTTTTAAATAATTCTTTACAGAGGGCTTAATAAATGGTAAGCTATACTATATCAAATTTATGTTAAATTTGTTTAACTGCTTCATTGTAATTGATTTCTATTCTTTAATTATTTTTTATAACCAGTTAACTTAAATTTTATTAAAAAAATTTCTATATTATTTATCTTATAATTACTATATTATTCATAAATTGCTTTCTTAATTTCTGCCTTATACTTATTAAAAATATTGATACAGATATATATGTAGGTATAAATGTTTATATAAATTTAATTTCATTTATTTATAAATTTTATTTTAAATTTTAGGAGCTGCAAATGCCGGTATGATCTTTAACATATTTTCATAAAAAAACATTTAATTAAATAGTCAGTTAAATAGTTTTAAAATTCAATTTATCTGAAAAATTCTGTTAAAAACATTAAATGTTTAGTTGAAAGCTACGATAATGAAATAAAAAGCTTTTAATTAATTATTAATAAAAAACTGGAGTAAATTCAAAAATGCAACTCTTTGATTCCCTTGAGTAGTAATCAGTTTTATACAAGGAAAAGTGAACTCTAATTTAGGCAGAATTTAAGTGGGAATTTAGATCTTACAGAAGAAACTTTCCTAAGTTAGCAACGAGCGCGTATTAGCTTCCAAATAGATTTTTAGGAGGATAATAAGTTTCCTTCATAAATGAAAAAATCTTATAATACTCCTCCAGTATGTCTTTACATAGAAATCATATACTAAGTAAGTATAATGTTATGTTAGTTGTTAGTTTTATGGGAAAAACCCCAGAGAGCGCTAGTGACAGCATACACAATAGTATCGAGTTAGATACTTAATTAGTCTTTATCAATGTGGGGAAGTCTTAACAATTTTCAATCATAATAAAAACTGTATATATAAATTAAAATTTACTTACATTTTATAAACTAAATAAACATGTACAGTACTTTTACTTTTTTTTTAGACAATTGTTAGAAAATGAAAATTTTTAGGTTTAATGTCCCTAAGAGCGAAAAATACAATTATTTCCTTTTAATATGTTTATTTGAAATGAAGTTATAAAAGTAATCGCAACTGAGAATCCTAGAATTATTTAATACTATTCGACGTAGTTTCATTTTACTTAAAAATTATGAAAAACTTATTAATAAAAGATTATTAATAAAACTTATTAATAAAGGATAATCAATAATTTTACTTTAAAATTTGTCTTTCAGCACACAATGTTCTTAATGGTAAGTTAATTATTTTTGGGTTTAAAATAAAAAAAAAATTCCCAAGAATCGGGAAACATAAATTTATATAAAGAGTTTTTAATATTTAACAATTCTTTTTTATATGCGATTCTGTATTTCATGTTTATTTTAAATTTTCTAAAATGCTTAAAATTTTATTAGTAATACTAATTTTATATAAATGACAATTTCATTAAAATAATTTCATAATTTTTTAATTTTTAATTTAAATAAAATTTCATAATTTTTTAATGAAATTACTTAATTAAATTAATATGAAAATATTTGAAATAGATTACAAATTTTAAAATTTTAGTATAAAAAGAATAAATACATATAAACCATTTTTTATTTCTTTTATAGGAGCTATACATGGCTGTAAGTATATTTAAAATAATATGTAAATAATGAAAATGAGAACTAAAATCACAATAAATCCCTAGAAAATTTTTGATTTTCTTGCTGCTAATTTTTCAAAACAAATATTAAAACTTTTGAGTAGAAAAGTAATAAATTTATAATTTACTTAGTTTGTTAATACAGCTTAAAAGGTATAAATAATGTACTGAGATCAATCATATGCTATTAAGATTTTGCTTAAAAATATAATTATTTAAATAAAAATTCACAAATTTGGCAAACGATTATATAGTTAATAAAATCTGTAGTGGAAATTGAAAAAGCTGATTATCAAAGCTGTTTACACATTACAAGTGTACTCCATTAAAGGGCTTTATAAAAATATGTTTATTAAAACACATGAACAAATCATTCGGATATTTAATAATATCACTTTTTAATAAGTATTTAATAAAAATTAATTACATTAGATGTCATATTTTTAAAATTTTCACAATTTTCTATTTTTTACTATAAATTAGGGTTTTATAGGTTGTTTATAATTTTTTATAATGTACATTATTTAACCTTCTTATATTTATATTTTGAGAACTGAATTTCCTGTGAAACTATATCTTAAATTTGCTATAAGATTTCACATGAACATTAATTGAAAACGTAAAGTTAACATTTTGCAGAGTGTTTTTCTTCGTTATATTAAATGGATTTTTTTTCTCTTTCTTTATTTACAGTGCAAGGCGGAATCAGCAGTAAGTAATTCTGAATGTTATTTTTCTAAAATTTTGTCACATGTTAATTTGTTTTTATATAATTTAATAATCTATTCCTGTAAATTTACATTTAATAAAACATTGATCTAAATTCTTAAAAACAAATAAAAATTAATTATAGGCATATTTAAATTTATTTGGAAATGTTAAAAATTACTATAATATTTGAATATATTTTAATGAATTAATAGGTGATAATGTTTTACGAACAAATTTTGTGTTGAGAGAAACTTATATTTACAATTCACTGTTTTTAATAATTCTTAAAAGTCTTTAATAACTGAGGTTTTGTTTTTTCAATTTTTTAATAATGTCTATAGGATTTTGCTTTAATTTTTATGCATGATCTTGTAAATTTTGTAAATGAAAATACTTTTGTAATACAAAAGCCTTATTTTATATAACATTAATGATAGGATCATATTAATTAAAATACTAAACTGTTTTATATAAATTTTATACCAACTTTTAGCTTATTTATTTTAATTAAACATGTTTTTTTAAATTTTTATAGAACTTACCAAAGGCGGACGTAAGTACTATGGCATTTAATTATGCTTATTTCATTATTATTTTATTTTCGAAGTATTTAATATATAATTTTAAATTATATGCTTGATTAAGTATATTATAATTAAAATTTATGTAATAATAATTTTAGTGTGTTAAATCACCTTTTATAAGATATTTTGTCGCATGAAAATTGTAAAATTACTAGCATATTAGTATTACTAAAATAAAAAACAGAGGTGTTTTAAAAGGGATATTATAAGATTGTGTGTTAGAAAATAATAATTATTTATATTGGCATTAATTTCTTACTCCTGACTAAATATGAATAAATATTCAGTTTTAATTATTAAAACAACTTTATATATAGATTTTATTTACCAATATTTGCTACTAAATATTCTTTTAATCAATTTGCCATTCAGTTTTTATTTGAAAAACATTTAATATACATTTTTATTTACATAATATCATATTTTATTTTAAATCCGAGTAAATAAATAAAATATTTTCCATTATATTATTTTTTTAAAAGCATATATTTCATTTTCATAAACAAAACTCTTTTTTAGATCTCTTGGGACCCATTGGTAAGAAAAATATTTCTAAATCTTACATTGGAAATGTAACCTTAGAAAAATTACACAAAAACTTCAGAATTTAGAATGCGGAATTTTTTCCTGCTTGTTTGTAAAGTTAATAATAGAAATTAAAATTAAATTTTTTTAAAAATTAGACTATATGTTAGACTATAATTTATTTTATTTCAATCAGAAATTGCAGTAAAATTACTCTAAGCTTTGCCTTCTTAATATGAAATTGCATAAATTTCTTTTAATTATGCATTGCATTCATTGCATTTTTTCATGCTGAAAACTCCAAAGATTTTCTACTGAAATAAATTAAAAAGAATTGTTATAAATTTAAATACATTCAGTTTGTTATTAATTTTTCTAAATCCTTTCACAAACACACATGCTATGCATAAAATATTTTCATTTTAAATTCAGCCACAGTTTTCTTTATTTCATCTGAATTTTAATTACACTCCCAGTTTTCTTTATTTTATCTTATAATTAACAATATCATCATCTTCATAAAATAAATTTTATAAAAAATTAAAAGTAAAGTTTGGAATTGACAATTGAGAACTTCCTTAATCTTTAAAATTTCTAAATGAAATTCTGCTTTTTAAAGAGAGTTGCTCAGATTACATTTAAAACGATTACAAGGAGCACTTTAAATAATGAATAACTGTGAAGAATAAATGTTCGACAAGAAACTAAAAAATTCTAAGTGGAAGTCGTTCAATGCCTACAATCTCACGTATGTTGTTCTCTAAACAAATACAACAATTTTAGAATAAAGCACGATTACTAAGAGGACTGAGGAGGATCGCTCAAGAATCACACTTTCGGAGATTCATAATATTATTCTGAATGTTTGGTACCATAAAGGTATGATTGTTAGGCAATTGTTTTGAAATCTCATTTTTACTTCTGGAAAACAATAATAAAACAATTCTGCTCAGAGGGTTCGTTGAGGGGCATCTTTATGCCCAAAGACCAATTGTACATAGTTCCCTTATGCAATTTTACAAAGAGCCTTTCTATCTTGGAGACGTGAGCGTTAGTCTTGGACAGATCAAAATTAATGGCTTGTCACTTTTATGACTTGTCGAGAATGAACCTACAAAGCAACTCTCGACTATTTCTTCTGGTGAAAAAAAATGGAATGGTTTAATGAAATTAATATCCCTACATTGGGAAGGATCATATTCAAGAAATTATACAAAATTAAATTATATTTATTGATAAAAGCTTTTTTTTTTAATTCAATTATTCCGAAGCAATCGTCAAATAGAATAGTCTGACTGTTACAATATGTACAATTAAAATAAAATAAGTTTTTAAATTCATTTATAACATTTTTCAGATTCAGGTTAATTGATGTTTTAATTAAAAAATAATCGTTCTCAATTTTACAACATTAAATTTCACAAAAACAGATTTTAACTTGAAATAACCAAATAGCTTTATGTTGAAAGTGTCCATTTAAAGGAAACAATATAATTAATTTGATTTCAAGACGTATATTCTGAAATAAAAGAAGTCAGTTACTTAAGAACCATTGATTGGTCATTATTTCTGTCAGGAAGCAAATGAGGGAATATATGAATAAGTGAAATTAAATTTGAATGCCATTTGCAAATAAGATTAATTTACTTTATTAATACAAATTTTTTAAATACTATAATTCTAAAAACTTTTAAAATTTATAATTTAATTATAATTTATTTTTTGTGTAAATATTGTATTTTACTGTTACTCTTTTCTTATTAATAATAAAGAAATTTAATTTATTTTAACTTATAGGAGGATTGGTGAACAGTGAGTATTCTTTGAAATATACCTTCACAGTTAACAAATCACGTCTATTGTTATAAATTAAAATTTAAACAGAAAACAAAAAACTGCCAAATATTATTTTATAATTCTATATTTGATATTTATATTGCCGAATAGCTTACAGTTATTAAGAAAACACATTCTTTTAGTATTTACATTATTAACTTGTATAATTTAATTACTGTTATTACCCTGTATTACTCTGTATTTAATTACTGTTATTACCCTTACAGTATTTAAATTATACAAGTTATACAATAAGTTTATACATTAAAATGCTTTTAAATATCAGTTATTTTAAATAAATAATAACGATAATATAACGTTATACTGAACAATAAAATTAACATTCATGTTGTTAAGCCACCTTTAGTAGTTACGAAAGTTTTAACTTTGTGAGATAAAAAATTCCTAAATTTGGCAATGTTCTTTTTAAGGTATATTTTGCATTCAACGTAAGGAATGATCGTTTAGATCCATGGTGTATTAAGACATGAATTTCCCATTCAACATGTACAAAAGTACTTATTAGAGTATGATATATTCATTTTACGGAAAAGAAGTGCATATTTTATTCTTCAAAGAGCAATTCAAGTTTAAAAGAAAATTGTCGATACAATAATTCATTATTGATAAAAGAGACCTTTGGAGATAAAATAACATCGTTTTACCTATCAGTGGTCGAACAAACGTTTTGTGATACTGGAGGTTGTTACATTACATTACTGATTACCACGGTCGCTTCAACCACGCTTTGACATCAGCTGTGTCAGAGATACATTTTAACAGAAACAAAGTAAGATTGAATCTCTCCGTCACTTCATGTATTTTCCTTTACTTTTCCTTCATTTCGTGTCTACTGCTATTTATGATGAAAGATGGAAGTGTGGAATTTATCACTAATAAGATGATTTCATATAGTGACCAAAATCTACAACAAGATAACGTGGAATATTTTGTGAATTGCCTTTATAGATGAATTCACAAGTAGAAAATCTAGTGTTAAAGAAAAAAGCTACATAATGTGACTATATATAATTAAACAGACAATATTTATGTGAATATGATTCCTTTATTAAACTTTTTGATCCTGAGATATTCATGTCTAATTTCAAATGTTAGTGTGTCTTGATTAATTTATAAATCTTTTCGACATGGCCTTCTTCTTATAATCTATCTTTGTTTTTCACTACTTAAAATTTTTCTATTGAGTTCTTCTCTATAGCAGCGTCAAGTATATGTTGAATATGTTTTTAAAGAAAAATAATCCGATTAACTAAAAAGACAGTTGTTGCCATTGAGTTAAAAGAACGGTTCTTTTGGATGTTGTCAGGTGCACAGATTAAAAGCGAATCATCTTTTGTCATTGGATTAACATACTGACTATCGAGCAGTCATTTTATAAAATTTCAAATCTTGAAGAATTACTATTCAGCAAAACGTGATTAATTTTTTAGTCCCTGTTGAACAACCAGAGATTACATTTCTGTCATTGTGCTTCCATCACTTGCATGACTTGACAAGGAAAGCAGTAAGGAAATTCCTGAGCTTTCTTCTTTAAGATATGGGAGTTACATTCTGCCATAAGTGAAAGATCTTTTCAGAAGATAATAATATACTTCGTTTCTTATGGCATGTTATTTAGGCTTTTTATCTACAATCACTGTTTAACAATAAGCAGTGCATTATAAAAAATGATTAAAATAACTTTTTGTTTATTTTACAATGCAGTATTTATTAATAAACATTGTACTAGATATATGGTAAATATTACTGTCAGTTCTTGCTCTATTTGTTTATGATTGTATTCTTGGGTTACTTAAAATGCGTCATTTGACATTATATTTTATTATTTAATTCTGATTTAATAGTAATAAACTATTCAGCTGTTTATGTCTAAAAAATATGGATACGATAGTTAAATTGTTTTATTTTGCTATAAATATTAAAATGCTGCTCCGTAAATATAAAGTTAGTGATACCTTTACTTAATTTTTTAAAGTGAACAAACAAAAAATAATCCAGAATTAATTTTGAATATAAATAATGAATAAGTAAGTGAAGAATTTTGTTATGATAAATGTTTTTGTTGTTCTTAAGTAGAAAAGTTTTAAAATATACTTTATCGTTTTGTAATTATTGATTTTAATGGTTTGTTCTTTTCTTCTTTCTAGCTGTTGGAAAAGCAGGTAAGATATCTTTTTAATGTACTTTAGATTATTTATGTGATATATTACATATTGTAAAATATTAAATAATGTTTTATTACTAAGGATTCAGTTTGCTAAAAAAAACTGATTTTGCAAAATGTACTTATATTTTTTGAATTTTTGCAGATAAAATTAAAAGCATTTTAAAGCAAAGACTCTGAAGTTTATTATATCCATATATCATAACATTATAATTTATTATATTCCATTTAAAATGTTTACTAAAAGGTTTTGTAAATATCAAACTCAAAAATATGCTAGTATGGAATTATCTTTACAAATGGTTGTTTCTTCTTTAACTTATATTATTAACACATTTCAAATATATATATATATTTTCTTATAATGTATATACCAAGTTTTTAGACTATTTAAGGAACATTTGCAAGAGTCTAATTTGATTCACCTTAATTAATAACAATTTTATGAATAGTTGTTTCTTTTTATGAAACAAAATCTTTGATTTAAACTATTTTCTATTTTATCACTATTTTTTTTTAGCTTTCATTGTTATACAAGTTTCTAAAATTTAAAATGAGCATATGTTTTAATGTAATTCATAGAATCAAAATATTTGATTGAATTTTGATATTTCTTTAATGTTTTATTTTGCATGTCCTATAAGTAAGCTTTAATCTTTAATGCGTAAATGCACTCATAAGTCACTCAGATTTAAGAATACGATTCTTGATATTAATAAAGATCTCTTAAAAAATATATGAACTAATAATAAATAGCATGTATTAATGAACATATATATATATATATATGTAAGATTTTTAATCATGGTTTTTTTTTTTAAATTTCTTTAGCGGATGACATATTGACAAGTAAGTAATAAAATTTCTCTTAAGAAATATTTTTAAAATCTTTTGGATCAATTTCATTTATGCTAATAATAACATTAATGCAGACAAATGTTTATTAATTTAATTTTTTTTAATAATCTAAAATACAGCATTTAAATATTGCATGTTGCATGAAATTTTGCTTTTGATCTTATTGAAAAAATTATTAATTTGTTAAATTTTATCATAGACTTGCTTACATATATTTTCTCAAAAATAGTAATGCTTCAGTATAATTAAAGTTTCTTGTCAAACAATATAAATTAGTTTTGACATGAAATATATAACTGTGCATGCAGAATCTTAATTAATGTTATATTTGCAGATAAAATCAGTGGACGTAAGTTGCATTTTTTATAAATTGTCTTTAAATTCCAACTTAAGGCCCAATTACATTTTTGTTTACATTTTTATTATTAATTAATATCTTTAATCTTACATTTTACAAAAAAATTGTTAATTTTTGAAATTTCTGGTTTAAATTCTATCATTAATTTGAAAATTAGATTTGATATTTCAAAAATTAGATTGTTCTAATATTATATGATAACTTTAAAATAGTGTGTATTAATCATTTATGTTGCTTTTCTACATAATTGAAAATGTTAGTAAAGTAATTATTAAAATGAAAAGACTTTCTAAATAGAATATTTCATCTTAGAACAAAACAATATTTATAAGGAGATAAATTATCTTAAAACTTAAGTGCCAAAAATAATTTCACAAATACAGTTTAATTTATGCCTAATATATTAATCTAACTTTCAATGTGTTAAATATAAATATTACTTAAAAATATTAAAATACTTAAATAAATAGGGAAATAATACGATGAATAATATTATTTTATTGATTTGTAATATTTAATAACAAAATGACAAACTTAATATATATATTATATATTTTCAATAAATTAAAAAAATATTATGTTAATTGATGCAAAAAGCAAGCTATCTATTTCAGCAAAAAATCTAGTTTGATATGTATTCATTTTTAATAAAAGATTTATAAGTAAAATGTTTTCACACAAGAATAATGTTGATTTACTGATTTTAATCTGTAATTTTTTTTTACAGTCAACAACGTAATAAATGGTAAGGACATTTTTAAAATGTATACTTTCATTTATCTAAACAAAACAATATAATGTGTATTTATTGTGAAGAAACTTATTCTTTAATTTCCATTATAAAAATTATTAAAAACGAAGCCTTTTTCAATATTTGATATTAATTTAAATTTACAAATATTAAACATATTTTATAAATTTCATTAATAATTTGTCACAAAAACTAAACCTTAAACTAAGGATTTTTAATAATTAAAGTATACGAACCTTTTATTTGTCAAACATAATTTTATTTCAGTAATAAAAATTCTTTGTAACATTAAAAATAAAGTGTATTAAATTCAAAATTAGCACTTCCAATCAAAAATGAATGGTGATATTATATAATTTTAATAAAAAAATAAAATGAAATTTAAACAAAGTTCATATATTAAATATAAAATATTTGGTATAAAATATTAAATTAGTAAGTGATAATAATACGAATAATAATTATCACTTACTAAGTATAATATGTTAACAAAAACTAAAATAAATTTTAATTTATAAGGTTTTATTCAATTTGAATACATGAAAATACATATTATTTACTATATCCGTATCCCAAAAATTAATCTTTATTTTATAATTTTTGTTCAATTTTAGTAGGAATTTATTCTTAACATTCATTTAAAAGTAATATTAATACATATATATATATATAAATTTGCAGATGCTGCTTGTGGTCGTAAGTATTCTCCAAATTATTTAACGTTTTATATAATTATGTATTTTTCTTATGAAAGCTTAAAAAACTTTAAGCAAATTTTATTTTTTAAAAAAATGCATATTTTTTTTTTCTTATACTCGATATTTAATAACGGTAAAACTGCTTAAATTTAGAATAATGTTACTTAAAAAAGAAGAAGAATTATTCGTTAAATAAAAATTTAATTGATACCTGTAAAACTAAAAAATAATTTATATATATAGAAAAAATTATTAAATATTTTTGCTTACATATCTTTTATGTATTTAAGATTATACAATCTGCCCTAAATTTCATCTAACGTAACTATTTTAAGTTTTTTTTATTAAGCCAATTATATCAACATATGTATCTTTAATTAAATTGTATGCATATAATTAAGTTTTGTATTTTTTTTTCATTTTCAATAAATGAATAGTCAATCGTCAATTCAGTACTTCAAATGGGTTTAATTTCGCATAATTTCATATGTGACCCATAATAAATATTAATAAGCTGCAAAATGTCTGCACAAAATTCATATAGAAAAATTTAAAGCATAAGATAACAAACATTTAAAAAATATTTTTTGCATATTCTTTTTAAATATATTTAGAGTAACTAATAAAAATATACAATGCCACTGTTAAATAAAAACTTTTTATTTTTCCCTAATTTGTCTAATTATTTTTAACTTTGAAATTTTTTCTTCATTGCAGTTGGTGATATGGCAAATGGTAAGTAATATTTACCGTTTATTTAATATACTGTTTAATTAAAATGCTTGAAGTTTTCGTCTATAACCTCAAAAATATGTGGTAAATGCAATAATATACTAATATACACATTTGTTTATACCCATGTCTAATTTTTAAAATAAATTCTTTTTTCTATACACATTAAATTAGAGTACAATAATTTCACTTCTTATAAAATTCTTCGTGATCTGTAAAAATATGCATATTATATTAATACATATTATTATATTAAATATATATAAATATACTCGCTGATTGTTTTTACCACGAATGCCAAATTTTATTAAAATATTTTTTGTATAGTAATTTAAATAATCGAAGTATTTTAAGTATTCATTAAAAGAGCAATTGAACTTTTTAGCATCGGTTAACTCTTATGTTTTTGCATTCAAATATCAATTTCTAAATCATATAAAATGATCTAATATCCGTGTAATACAGATTCTTGATAAAATGTGAGATGAACTTGATACACTCCTTATGGATTTTGTTTACAAAGAAATAAAAGAAAAATATAATTTTCTCATTACTTTTAATCTTTAAGATAGACGTCTACTTTTTTTCTATATAATTAAAATAATAAGAATCAGTTAAGGAGCATACTATTAAATGATCTTTTTCAAATTAGAAAAAAACACCATATATAATTGTTGAAGCTATTATTTATAAACTCTTTCAATTACAATTTATAAATGAAACTGAATATAAATAACTTATAACTTCAATCATTATCGTAATTTAAAATGTAATAAAACATTTTCTTAAGATTTACAATTTCTTATCTATATATATTTAAGAATGAACAAATATAACTTTGGAAAAATTAAAGTTTATGGATATTATTTGCAGTTTTATGAAAAATAATTTAATATTTAAAAATTTCTTTGTCTTTGAAAGAATTCCTCAAAAAGTCATTTAAATAACATTTTTTAACCCAAATAATCTGTTCACCTCATACTGACTTAATTTTAAATTTACTTTCCTTATAGATGCTGCTGAAGGCTGTAAGTTATTTTCTATAATCATAAATTACTTTTTGTTATTATCTTTTAATGCATTTATGGATATTTTTTATTAAATTCAAATTCAATAATTTAAATTCTAATTTTTAAAAAATTAAAAAATTTGATGTTTTTTAAATATCTATCTTAATGAACACAGACATTATTATTATTAGTTTAAAAACAGATTAGCTCAAAGTTTTTTTTATTCATTATTGACATCTATTTTTGGAAAAATAATTAATCTTTATTGCAAGAAAATCTATTTTTCTATAACTAAAAATACTTGTAAATAAAAAAATTTTATAATATTAATTTGCATATTACATATTATTATTAAACCTTAATTTTGTTGCAGAAAAATATTTATTGAATGGAATATTTTTCTACTTAAAATGTAATATATTGTAATCTAATCTGATGTATTTCTTCTTTCAGTGGATACAGGTAAAGTTTCCTTCATTTCTGAAAACAATTTCTTAATTTAGAGTTATACATAGTAAACAAGGAAATCATTACAGTAAAAATCTCTGAATGATTTAAAATGAAAATATATACAGAGAATTGCAATTTAAATGTCATCATAAACATCATTAATAGCCAGAACACATGCGAGACTGATACAGAGAGAAAAAAAAAACTTATTAATAGATTATTAGATAGAAAAATCTTCAAAATAGTTTTGTAACTTAAATAAATTGAATCAAAACATTTATTATGAAATGAGTTTGAATTCCAACTATTATAATATAAAAAATGCGTTTATAAAAAATGTAAAAACATTTAAAATTTAAAAACATTTAAATTTCTGAATAATTATACTTGTGGCTGTATCATCATATTGTAAATTGATTAAAGCTCTTAATGTTTTAAATGGATTGACATGCAACGTAGTTTTTCATAAAAATTGTACTGAAGTTCTTTTTTTCAAATTAATTAAATTTCTATAGTGCAAAAATAATTTTCACTATGGAAAAATTGTCTTTACTATTAAAAATAATTAACATCCTTTACATTTACGAAATTACAGAATACACATAAAATACTTATAAAATATCATGGCTATCTTTTAAATAATTAACAGTTGCAACATTTATTCAATTAGTATCAAAATCAAGCATAGTAAGATAAGTAGTTTGTAATATTTACCTTTTAAACTAATTTTATTAATTACCAAAAATAATTGTATTTTTTTATTTTTATTCTATCAGGGAGTAAGTTATCATTTCTGTTTTTATCTTATTACTTATTATAGTGTTTTTTATTATGAAGCAAATGTTTTTAAAGTACGATAAATTTCTTTCTGAAATGATTGTGAATATTTTTTTATAAGTACTTAAATGCATTGATTTGTCAACTACTTTCTTTTTAACATCAAACGCAACAATAATAGGAAATATTTGAATAAAAATATGATAAAGATATTTACTCAGAAATTAATAAAAGTAAATCAGCTTGTATGTCTCATCATGAATATTAAGTAATTGTGTAATCAAATATATCTTAAAGATCATAGAATGCATACACTTGCAACAAATTTAACCAAAATACCATTTTATAAGCAATATTATATGGATAAATCATTTTCTTAAGAGTATAAAATTCTAATTAATATTTTTAAAAATTTTGACCTATGGAAAGAAAAAGAAAACATTAATTGCAGCAAATACGAAAAGAAAAGAGCAGATTGAATAGTTTGATGTGAAAAATTATTTTTAAAGTAAAATAATTAAATCAGATGAAAAAATTCTGAGTGCATTTCTAAACATATTAAAAAGAGAAACATATAGTTTTTCCTAGCCAAAATTATTAAATATTTACACATTTTTTTAAGAAATTGTGTTCTAAAGTTTTGTTTTTGAGATCAAATTATTTAACCGCAAGGGTAATTTCTAATAGCAAAAAGAGTTGAAAAATTATAAGAAAATTTTTTTATGGTAATCACATTTTCTATATAAATTTATGATTATTAATAAGGGATAATGAAATTTTCATTTCACTCTTAAAGAATTTAAATTATTAAATGATAAGCTTATCAATGAATATCTTAATTGATTTTTAAGACTATCAGGGAAAAATATGACATTACAAATTTTTAATTTTATTTAAATGTACTTTTATTAACTACATTTGGAGTAATAACGTCTGATGAAATAATTAATCAATATCCCATTATTTGATCTAAATAAGATTTTATTGAATTTTTATCAAAGTCTCATGAATTGCCAGCTCCAAAATAAATAGGCCAATATTATCAAAATTAACTTTAAATCTTATATAATTTATATATTTATTTACATTAGAACTGAAAAATAATTGTTAAAATGTTAAAATTGAAAAAAAAATGTTTCTGGTGGTAAATATATATATATATATATATATATATATATATATATATATATATATATATATATATATATATATATATATATATATATATATATATATATATATTATTATATTTTACATATTATGTGGATATATATACTTTGCTTATTGTCTTACCATTTTCTCTTACAGATATAATAGGAGGAGGTGAGTATATTCAGTTCTAAATAATTTTAATATGGTTATTTTACTGCGATTTTATTATTTTTAATTTAAGAATTTGTATTTTAAATATATAATAGTTAAAATAAATATACAAACCTCGTTGAATTAAAAATATCATAAAAATATTTTTCCCAAAAATTCTTTGTATGAAAATGTAAAATTTTAATATTGTTATTTAAATTAACATGCGTAATAAATTTTAATATCAAGTTACATTCTAGTTTTATCATAAAATTTGGTATTGAAATATTTATTCGAATAATACTAATATTTTATTTATTCTCTTTTTGCTTGCTTGCAGTCGGAAACATGGGAAGACGTATGTAGTCTCTTTTACTAAACTATGATTCTTTTGCATTAACGTAATATGTGTAAATTTTATTTTGATATGTTTGTATTATATTGAAAAAAATAATGTTAATGTAAAATAGAAAGTAAAATAATTAAGCATGATTTTATACTTCTATTAGCTTTATACTTATATAAAATATAAATAAACACTAAACTAATATTTAAAAAATTAGTATTTTAATAATAATGTTCATAAATTTTTAATAATTATGTTACATTTAAAATTCGAACTTTATTGATTCTTCTTACAATGTTTTTAGATTTCGTCGGTGGAAGTAAGTATAATATGTTTCAAAATTGTAATTAAGTTATCAACTCATTAAAAATATTTAATTTATTTTAAAATTATATTATATATAGGATTATAAATTTCTATTTTTCACTCACATAATTAATAAAATGTAATTTAGAAATACAAGGAACAACACTTAATTTTTAAAAATATTATTTATTTTCTGTTGTATTAAATTATGAATTGTATTTCTAAAACAAAAACGAAATTTTTAACCAAAGAAATTTGACATTAAGCGCTTAAACTATTAATACCTAGCTATTAATCAGATATTTATAAGCAATATATGTCTAAGATATTTTAAATCTATATGATATATAATTATTAATATGTCATTTAAAATGTTTATATGAAGTTCTTTATTAGTAACCATTTAAGTTGACTATTAATCAATGCAATGTTCTCATTGAAATATGTCTATTTTTACTACAAATTTGATAGAATTAAATATTTTATTAAATGAACTAATGTAACAATAAACCTTTTTCAGTTGGAAATATGGCAAAAGGTAAATAAAAATATCTTTTTATCTTGAATTATATAAAATATCTGACTTATATATTATCAGCTTTCTCTAAAGAGTATCACATGTGAAACAGCATACAACTCGATTGTTAATGTATTCATTGATATTTATATTGTTTTAAAGAAAGAATGCAAAAAAAGATTTAAGCATATTTTAGATTTTAGATTTTTTCTAATATTTTAACTTTCTTCTTTAAATTTAGATGCTGTTAGTGGAGGTATGGAATTTTATATTATTATTTTATTAATTTAATTATAAAATTTTTTAGTGTCAAAATAATTTATTCGTGAATTTGTAAATGTAAAAGTGGTTAATTTGTTAAAATTTTAGTTGATATTTATTGTGTAATTAATTTGAAAAAAATTTCAGAGGCATGCTAATTTCTCTTAAATTGTTCTTTCATTAAATTCAAGTGAATCGAACAAAATACATAAATAATAAAATACTTCATTTTTTAAAATATTAATTACAGTAATCTGAATTACCTTCACCAAAACATTTTAAGTTTATATATTTTTACCTTTTACTAACAAAATATTTTTAGCATACTTTCGAGTATGCATTTGAAAACTAAAAGTATGATATGATATTTATGATAATATCATATTTAACTCGATTCTTTTTTTATTAAAATTTTATTTTACTTATAGGTTATAAGAATAATTTGTTTAAATATTTTACTATACATATTGAATTGAAGTTGTTTAATGAAATATATTATAAATAATATAATGCTAGAAGAAAAAACGGGAATATCGATCAAAAATGCTTCACAATTTGTTTAATGACAAAATTTTGCTCCAAAAAATGTCGTAATTATCTACTGCAGAAGTAACAGCAAAAGCAAGTGAAACATTTAAGATTTTATCATCAGATTTGTGCAAGAAATTGCTGTTCCTATTCGAGAATTCCTACCTAAATAATTTTTTATAAAAGAAAAAGAATCATGTTCATTACAAATTAATTTGTTGGAATCTCCGTGACCAAATTAAACTGCTTTGATTGTTCAAACATTTAAAAATTATATTTTTGGCTTTGAAACCAACATAAAATTGGTTAAAATGTATTTTGTGATTTCTATGATGAACTGTGGATGAATTTTGAAGTTGTGTGTATCACATAAAGGACTTTTGATGATGATAATTACATGAAAACAACATATTTTACCTTTTTACATAGAATATAACTCCCTAGATGAAGCTCGCAATAATCTTTTGCCTGAACAAGTTTTTTAAAGTGGAAAGGAGTGGATGTATCGTAGCTATTGCCAGCGACGTGGCAGTGTAAACGCCATAAAAGGACTCAGAAAGTAGATACATTTTGCTGCTATAAATTGAATTGTAATGTACTCGGCATAGTACTCTAAGTTTAAAGGAATGAAAATGCATAAAAATATTATCTATGCAATAAATAATTTCCAATGAACAAAAAAAAAATAACATCGATGCAATTATGTCAAATGTATATTAGTAACAAGTTCCTTAAAAGCTTTGATTTTCTGTACAGAAACTTTCTGTAATTTCTGTACTTTCTGAAATTTATGGCGACTGAAATACTCCAGAAATATTTCACTGGGTTTTGGTCCCAATACGACTTTCCAAATGGATACCTCCAAAAGTATTGGAGTCGCCATCAATTGTATGAAAGAAAGCTAGCTAGAATCATTTGTTTTAACACAAACTATCTTCTATTCGTAAGCGTCAATATGTTTGTTCTTTAGTTCAGGTGATTTATTGGGCTCGGATATGTGATTTGAAAAAATGTAATATTGAGTTTAAAATTATTTTATCACATTAATGCTAAATTGTTCAGTTTTCAATTGACAACATATCTACTTATTTAATTAATCTATGATACCATTTTATTAATTGTATTTATAATATTTAATTAATATAATGTAGTTAATTTTTCAAAATAATTATTTTGTATGTGGTTTTATTTTACATTTTCTTTTTCCACATACAACCAATTTGAACAAGAACCACCTATCAAGTGGAATAATTTAGAGAATTTCTTTAAATTTAAACTCAGTCTATTGTCTTTATATTTAATAATATTGTGTTAGTATTGCTCGTAAATTTTATGAATTTTTATGTTTCAAATTTATATTTGTGTACATTTTTTTAATAAAAGGTAACAATTTAAAAAAAATTTAAATCTGAAATATTTAAATAATGTTTCATAAAAATATTGTTTTTTAGTTGGACATGAACTTGGTGGTAAGTAATAAAATCATATTCTAAGTATATTCATACATATTTTTAACGGATTTATTATATATATTTATCTAATATTGTATATTATTTGCAAAAAATTATAATTTCATTAATCAATTCTGAAGTTATTTAAGGGAAATATTTAAATATGATAAGTGTTAATTCAGTTCAAAAATGCATTTTAAAATAACATAGAAAATGTAATAAGAAAATTTATTAAGGTATTTATAATAAAAAAAATTTAGCAAAAGAAAATAATTTCTTATACGGCAATAAATTCTTTTCTGAATATTTTGTATGTTGCTTCGAAATTATTTAAATAGTTACCAAAATCTTAAATGAAATACTTGTGCAAGTATCAGTTGAGTTAAAAGTATTTTTCTTTGTAAATGTGTTTTTATATAAAAGTATACACATTGCAAATTTAACTAAAAGAGGAGAACAAAAGCAAATATTAAATAAAATTTACAAGTGTTACATAAAATGATAAATAAACAATAATTTTAAATAAAATTTATACAAATATACACTTTAATATTTTCTGTTGACTACAAACTGATTTATAAATTTTGAATAAATTTTCAATTGTTTATTTGCTATAGATACAGCAACTGATGGTAAGAAAATTTTTCACTCTAAATTTTGAATATTTTTTTTAAAAACTTATCGAAATAAAAGTTAAGATAAAAATGTTTCTGAAGAAAATAATAATTATCAGAAAAATTGATTTATATATATATACATAAGTTTCTAAATTTTAAATATGAAATACTGCTATGGAAGTATATAATTATATAAAGTATAATAGAGTTGTGTTTAGATTTTTGAAATAATAAATTATATTTTAATAACTCAATATGAGATATTTTTGGGGAAGTGAAGTTAACTTATTTACACATAAATTAAATCCTTATATGGATCAAATTAATTTTTCATTTATTAAGTTGGTATATTCTTTATTAGATTATGTGGAAGAGTTATTATACAACTTTCACTAAATAATTGTAAATTTAATAAATTTATAAATAAATCTTTCATTTTTGTTTTTGCTATTTAAAAGAAATACTGTTATTTCTTAAATTTCAAATTAAATAAATTTTCAAACCTAGATAGATTTATCATGAAGGCTTATTTTAAGTTCAACATTTTACAAGTATTTGTATGAGCGTTTTAATATTTAACATTCATTAAAAGTAATAAAAACCATTATCTTATTCCCATGTAAATAAATAATTTACATTTATGAGGCTTGTGCATTTAATTTTTTTATTAATTCACTTTACAGTTAAAGGTTTCTTCAAAGGTTAAGATCTGTGAGGTGAGAAAATCTGTTTATATGGTAATATATATATATATATATATATATATATATATATATATATATATATATATATATATATATATATATATATATATATATATATATATAATTTTAATATATTGAAAATAATAAAACATAGAAATATAATATTGAAGAACGAAAGTAAAAATTAAATTTTAAAAATATGTATTAATTAAATTAATACATTCTAATTTCATTTTGATTGAGATGATTTAAGCATTTTAAATTTCAATGCATGCTAAGAATATCATGATTTACTTTTTACTTTCAAAGTGCAAAATATTGATAAAATTGTTAAAATTAAAATTTTTAAAAAAGAAAATTATATAAATTACACTTTTTGCAATTATTTAATATATTTATTACAAGATTTCATTTTTCAAAGTTATTTCTACCCTCTATTAGGAGATAGAATATTTATTTATTTTATTAAACATTTAAAATATTAAGTAATTTAATTTTTTACGTGATCAAATTTATCCAAAAACAAATAATCTTAAGAACATTTTATGATTTTAATTTAAATGGAATATAATTTTATAATTAATTGAAATGGTATATCTTCTGTTAGTGCACTAGTTAGTGCTTAAGAATGTCTAAAAGTTATCTCCTTTATTTATATTTGTGAAAGGTTTTATCATGGGATAAATCTATTTTGAAACAGTCTTCTATAACAAAGATTTTAATAAAAAAATTATTAGCAGAAAATATATCATTTTAAAAATTTCGGACGGCTTTTTTAGATTATTACACGCATCTTCTAGTAGAACAATAATATTGTTCATTTACGATCTCAATTAATTTGTTTCATAAGCTGTTATATGTTATATAGTGGAATTAAAAAGTATTTTTATACGATATATAATATTATCTTTCTTTTCCTAATCTTTAGGTGAAATAAAGATTTGATACGGAATTACGACTACACTGGCAGTGTTAATTTAAAAATTTAATGTTTTATATGATTTTTAATACTGTATCAGCATAGATTGAAAAATAAAATTTATTGAATAAATTCTGTTATTGTCTTTACATTCTGATTATAAATATTAAAAAATTCATATAAAACAACAGTAATATAACTAATAAAGAAAAATGCGAAATGCAACAAACACAATTACATTTAAAAATTAAATAAGATCTTACTTAGTGTTATTATTATCTAAAATGAAATATAATAAATTCTTCCCTATTGTCAGTAACATCCTTAACACAACAAAGTATGTACAATCTCATAAATTAGTATGGTAATACCTTTTAATTCCTTAACCAACTCTTCCGAGTTAATTTGGTCAAAGTTTTTTATGCGATAACTTACTATTCCGGGAAGAAGAGACATTTGGCTGTACGATAATGCTTTCAGTTCATCTCTCGAATTGGAATTAAATAATTGGAGTAAAAATGGGGCTCGGGAATTCATTTTCTGAACGTTCATGGATGATATAACTAATGTGAGTTTTTTGTCGAAAATTTGGTGAGAACCCTGATTCTTCCCAAGAATGCTTCTAATTAAGTGACAATTTTCTATTATTATTCCTTTTTGAATATTCATGGTTCTAAATATTCTAATTATTGCCCTTAGAAAGTGATGCATATTTTCATTCATATATATGTGTGTGTGTGTTACTATAAAACTGAACTGATTAATCAGTAATTATTCGTAATCACTTCTAAACTAGATAAATGTGATAAATCCTTGAATATTTACCACTTGTACCTTTAAATATATACGAGTATAATCTTTAATTTGTTGTGGGGAATGTAATAAATTCCGATTATTTTGTTGAGAAATGATATTTGAATTTGAAAAATAGATATTTTCAAGCAGTATTAAGCATTTCGTACTTAAGAATTTAAAGAATATCATGATGTGTTAGAATAAAATTTACGCAATAATATTTTAATTTACACAAGAAAGCCCTTTGTATGTTTATTTCAGTAAATAGTTTAAGACAGTATTAAATAATAAGATAAGGTACTGAAAAAGATAAAATGATCAAAATTAATAATAATAATATATAGCTTAGCTTGTTATTTTAGTAAATGCTTCATTGGTATATAGATTTTAAAAAAATAGAGCCTTAAATTGAATTTTAACTAGTACTTACAGATAATGTTTTTGTTTGTTAACTATAAAAGTTCTGGATAAAGTATAAAATTTATATTATTAGAATTTATAAAAAACAATTCCATGTTAAACAAAACCTACATTCTTAAAAAATACTTGTATTTACTTTCTAATTTACCAATTTAGTTACACTAGTTTGATATGACATTTTGGATTACCATATTTGCTGTATTTTTTACACTTACACTCTGTTTCAATTGTCATTCTTCTTACAAACATAACGTTCCTATCACTGATTTTCAGAAAGACGATTTACTAACCTAAACTCTCTCTTTAAGCTAGAAAATATTTGTCCTCAAATTGTGAATTGACTTCTAGTGTACTACTATGAAATTTTATTTGTTTTGTTCCTAAAATATCTCAGTTTTTAGTGTCTCATAAAATCGCTAATAACTTTCGTGGATCATATCTTGCTTTATCTACACTAGCAGTTGCGAGTTCACAGTCACCAATATTACCGGAATATAATTAAAGCTTTGAAACTTTCAACGTCTATTTTGCCTGTAATTCTAAACGGTTCTTAGAACGTTTAATATATTTTCTTACGTCTTCTTGCTTAGTTAAAGTATATCAGGTTAAAGTGGATCACTTCCTCATTCTCATTCCAAAACACTATATTGGCAGTTAAACAGTCATTTAGCAATGCATCATTATTTTTTATATTTGAATCATTCTATACACTACTTTTGATTGCATAAGAAACGTTACTAAACTATTTCTGTAAAAGCCCATTTAAAATATGTGTGAATTTTACATTCAGTGACTTTTGAACTAGGTTTAGAATTTGATTCAGAATAAAAATTCAAGAAACTCTCTACTTTAAGAATGATAAATGAAATAAAAACTACTTTCATTGCACACACACACACAGACATACACGCACGCACGCACACACACACGCACGCACACACGCACGCACACACGCACGCACGCACACACGCACGCACGCACACACGCACGCACGCACACACGCACGCACGCACACACGCACGCACGCATACACACGCACGCACGCATACACACGCACGCACGCACGCACGCATACACACCCACGCACGCATACACACGCACGCACGCATACACACGCACGCACGCATACACACGCACGCACACACACGCGCGCGCGCACACACACACGCGCGCACACGCATACGCACACATGCAAAAAAAACCAAACTTTTCCTGTGTACCTTAATAAGTTAACCTCAGTAAGGGATTTAAATTTGACTCATGCTTAAAATGCATTGACTTAAGGTTAACTTAAAGTCAAACCAGACTTCATTGCTTATTTGGCCAGAAATTAATTTTTTACATTAATATAAAATAAATATAATATTTTTAAAAATAATTTAGTAATATAAATACAATACGTATTTGGGAAAAGGATTTATGCTTGACTTATGAGTAATAATATAGCAAACGGCAAGCTGGAGGCGGACCAGACTTGATGATGATTTTCTCCAGAAATTTATTCGTTGTATTAAAATAAATGCCTGGAGTTACTCTGGGATTGGATTCATAAAATTGTCACCATTTTTTATCCGTTATTTATGGTCATGTTTTAAATCATTAATTAAAAGACATTGTTCTGTATTTGAATCATTCGTAAAATAAATAGACATGGGCCTTGCACATGTCAAAAAATAATTGTTTGCTCCTTTCTCCAGAAATTTATTTTTTATATCAAAATTAATAACTAAAACTCACACATTTAAAAGTAGATTCATTAGTAAATTAACAGAATATTATAAATAAATTTGAACTTGTTTTGAGTAAAAGAATAACTTTTATAGTTAATAATAACAGAAAGTTTACACATCGAGCGCTCCACTATGTATAAAAGTACAAAAATTCAGCAGTATTTCTGTATTTTTGGCCCATGAAAATTTTTTCAGGAAACAAAATGTGTACATATATATGTATATATATATATATATATATATACACTACTGGCTACACTAAGAAGGCGACATGCTGCAGATGTGAAATTTATACGAAAGGAAGAAGGTGCTATGATATGTAAATGATTAACTTTCCAGCGCATTCAGACAAAGCAGGCGCGACACCTACAGTGTGTTTAAATGAGGAAATTGTTCAGCCGGTTCCTCATACACAAATTGCATTTCAACGTTGTTGCCTGGTGAAAAGTTGCTGTGATGCCTCGTGTAAGAAGGAGAAAGGCGTACAAGCACGTTTCTGACTTTGATAAAGGTCGATTTGTAGCGTATCGGGATTGCGGTTTATCTTATCGCAGTATTGCTGCTTGCGTCGGTCGAGATCCAATGACTGTTAGCAGAATATGGAATCGATGGGTTCATGACGGTAATACGGAACGCCATGCGGGATCTCAATGGCCACCTACCACTAGCAGTCGAGAAGACAGGCATATTATCCGCATAGCCGTAATGGATCGTGCAACCAAGTCACGAGCCGTGAGTCAACAAGGGGTCGTTTGGAAGACAACATGAGTCTGCACGAATAGGTCGACGACGTTTGCAGCAGCATGGACTCTCAGCTCGGTGATCATAGCTGCGGCTTCCCTTGACGCTGCGTCATAGACAAGAGCGCCTTCAATGGTGTGATCAACGACGAACCTGGACGCAAGAATGGCGACACTTCATCTTTTCAGATGAACCCAGGTTCTGTGTACAGCATCATGATGGACGCATCTGTGTATGGCGGCATTGTGGTGAACGCACACTGTCAGCGTGCATTCATCATCGTCATACTGGCCCATCACCTGGCGTGATGGTATGGGGTGCGACCCATACCATGGTGCGTGGCGTGATATATATGCCGTGTATGCAATGAAAGCATACATGTCTCGGTCACCTCTTGTTCGCATTGACGGTGCTTTGAACAGTGCACGTTACATTTCTGGTGTGTTACGACCCGTGGCTGTACCCTTTATTCGAGCCCTGCGAAACCCTACGTTTCAGCAGGATAATGCCCGACCGCATGTTGCCGGTATTGTACGAACCTTCCTTGATACCGAACATTTTCGGCTGTTGCCCTGGCCAGCACGTTCTCCAGATCTTTCACCAATAGAAAACGTATGGTTGATGGTTGCCGAGCGACTAGCTCGTCACCAAACGCCAGTCACTACGGTTGATGAACTGTGGCATCGTGTTGAAGCTGCATGGGCATCTGTACCTGTACATGCAATCCAATCTCTGTTTGACTCAATGCCCAGGCATATAACTACTGTTATTACTGCCACAGAGGTGGTTGTTCTGGGTACTGATTTCTCAGGATCTATCCAGCCAAATTTTTTGAAAATTTAATCACTTGTTATTTCTAGTATAATAGATTTGTCCAATAAATATCATTTTTTATCTGCATTTCTTCCTGGTGTAGCAATTTTAATGGCCAGTAGTATATATATATATATATATATATATATATATATATATATATAATATTCATTTTAAACATGTACTTTAATAAGTTTATCTGGGTATTTGTATATGACTCATGTGTTCTTATAAAAAGGCATAGATCTTACATTAATCGAACCAGATATGATTCAGCTTTTCTCCAGAAATTTACTAGGAAAATTTTTTAAAATGAATTTAATAAAATAAATTTGGATATGTTTTGCTTAAACCCATATTTTCATATTAACAGAAATTATTGATTTTCCGTACATTTGTGTGCATAAAGGGGATAGATTTTGTTATTTTCCCCTAGTTTTGTTCATAGGACTTGTTTTATTTGTAAAAGGTTTCCTTAATTATATCATTTAAGCAACATACCGATTTTTTCTCTGTGCTTGAGTTATCCCTGTAGAAGAGATTTATATTTGAATCATGCGTAAAGTAAAGCTGGCATAAGTCGATCAATACTTGGTTTCCTCCAAAAAATTGTATTTTAATATAAATAAACATAAAACTTTTCAGATGTGGGTACATGATTTTGGATGTGTTTTTAGCAAAAACTAAATATTCGAATTTAATATTAGGGAAAAATTTTCAAATCACATGTCTGTTGTATAGTTGAGGAAGAATCTCAAATATTACCATGGGATTTTTTTTATTTGTTGTAAATGATATAAATAATAAAAAAGAAACACAGTCACTTTCCATCAATAAAAATGTAGTCTTCTAAGACGATTGCAAATTTTACACTAATTGTTTTCTACTTGCTGATTGATGGTTGTGTTCAAACCGTCCAAAACCTATATATATATATATATATATATATATATATATATATATATATATATATATATATATATATATATATATATATATATATATATATATATATATATATATATATATATATATATATATATATATATATATATATATATATATATATATATATATATATATATATATATATATATATATATATATATATATATATATATATATATATATATATATATATATATATATATATAATATATATATATATATACATAATATATATATATATATATATATATATATATATATATATATATATATATATATATATATATATATATATATATATATATACTATAAAAGAAAGAATTATCAAGAATGTCATCCTATTTGATGCAGAAGTTCCCATTGTTAATAGTAATACCTATCTTGACGTTGTAATTTATTTATAATAAACTCACTTGGAAAGATCATATTACTAAAGCATTTTCTAAACCTAATGCAGCTTTCAACAAGCTTTACAGCCTTCTTGGAAGATATTCAAAACTTAGCATAAAATTAAAAAAAGTAATTTACAATTCCTAACATTAGCAATTATGAAACGAAAAGAATTTTTGCCTGCCAAAATAAACATCTATGTATTTTAACAATCTCAAGTTGTTTTATGCGAAATAACTCCATTTACAGAAACTTCAAAATGAAACCTTTAAATAAATATATAGCAATTTTGAACAGAAACTTCTACAATAAAGCAAGAAATGTAAAACTAAGAGCTTCAATGACTTCCTAAATAATGAAATGCCTACTGAAAATAGGAAAATAAGACCTATGGCAGCCTAATTCACATTGGATGCTATCTTAACTTAAAAGATGCAGATTTGTACTGCATTCGCTGGATCAATGTATGACTCTTCTTTATACACTTATTCTTGTTCACCATTAAAGGATTTTCCACTTGAAGCATTCCAAACAATCAATGATGAATGAGGAAAATCCATTCTTTAGCTGGCTCTCGAATTTCCTCAGTATGTGCATTATCTCTTTTTTTGTAAATTGTTCCATTAAATATTCTTTTAACGATGCATGGACACTTGTTTGTTTAACGAATTTCAACAGCAGAACGTGGTTCTCAATATAATAAATTAAAAGCACAGTTTTTAGTTTTAATTTATTGCTTAATAGAATAAATTCATCGATAAGAATTGGCACCACAGGATTTATATGGAGTAACTCCGTTTCATGGAAGGAATTTTCCAATCTGGCGACGAAGAGTTGATTATCTGCCAAAGAACTTGAAGCATACTTAGTTAAGGAACCCAATGCGAATAAGGAAGCAGAAGTCGTTAAAGGAAAGAAAACATACACATTATTCATGTCACTTTTAAATGATCAAGTGCTCGTGTCAATGAACGGAGTAAATACGGAGAAGGAATTATGGGTGAAACTTCATTCTCTTTATGAAAGCAAAAAAGCGGTTAATCAAAATTAATGAGAAAACGTCTTGCTATACTTAAGAAAAAAGGTGTTCCAATGCGCCAACATATAGATCGGGTATCAAAACTTGTCGCGGATTAGCGAATGTCTGGAGCAGAGGTGGGTGATTCAGATACTATCGTTTATATTTTGATGTCTCTCCCTCCAGAATTCAAACATGTTAAGGTTGCATTAGAGAATCAACCGCATGAGAATTCATCGTTAGATGTTGTAATTCAGCGTTTGATAGACTCTGTAGCTCTTTTGAATGATTTGATTTGTAGTACATTTTACCATCATCATTTAAAACATTCATAGGTTTAGCTGTATTTCAAGAATATTTTATAGTTCATATATTAATAGTATGTTTTTATAGTTCATGGATAATATTTAAAACATTTTTCACTTTTTTCTAGAAAATTAAGTTTTTGATATCAACTTTTTTCCTTCCCTTTTTCAATAAATTAGCAAAACAATTTTAAAAATTTCAATTATAAAGTGACGTTAATTAATTATAATTTAGATAACAATAGTTTTTAAGATTATAATCCTTAAATACAAAAATGAAGAAAGTAAATATTAAAATCAGTATAAATAAATCTATCACAGTTTTAATAATTTTTTTTTATTTATTTTTATCTTAATTTTTTATGATTTTATCATTTAGAAAAAATTATAAAACAATTAAGTTTTTATGTTGCGATTATTGTTTCCACATTAATTTAATTGCAATTTTTTTGTTATATCTACCACCATAAAACTTGAAAAAAAATTATCAATATTGTCATATACTTCAAAGATTCCTCTGTTTTGAGATAATCATATTTATGTATGCATCATAAGAATTTATACATTTATATTACATACTCAACTTAATATATACCATTCTTTCACAAAATTACTATCTAGTCTACGAAAAGAATTTTCTATAAATGATTTCCAAACAGATGAAGGACGCGTAAAGTATTAATATAGATAAAATAAATTTTATTGTACTCGTTTAAAAATAAAAATATATGTGAAACTAAATTATGGAACACATTATTTTGGGTATTATGTAAGTACTAATGTGGATTTTTTACACATAGCATTTATATGGACATTCATTGTCAAAAAAAATTTTGTTTATAATTTCCAAAAATATACTTTTTAACTATTTGCATATTATTGTCAATAAATCAAATCCATTTTTGCTTATCTGAAGATTTACATTATGCACTGTTAGCTTTTTTTTATCTTGCTTCCTTTAAAAAGAAGTGATGTGTTCTTCCTTTGATGAAAAATATTTTGTTTATTTTAAATAATGTATTTATTAATTATTTGAAACTTAAATAATAATGTCAGTAATCAATTAATATGTTTTAATGTTTGAAGTTTAAATTGTTTATATTCTTACTTTAATAATTTTGCAAGTTTTAGGGTACGAATCATTTATTAAAGTACCATATAGACGTAATTATCCACAAATTTCTACATTCTGAGTAATTATCTGATCATGAAATAATTATTTTGAAAAGAATAGCTTTATTGTGAATAGTTATAGCGCAAGATATTTGTAAATGCAACATCAGATACTCGAATTTTTTCCATGTTGATAAATGGAAATGTTTCAATGTCATAATGTTTCGGAAATGTTGTCTTCGGAAATGTTTCAATGTCATAATTTGTTTTCATTATTTAAAGATATTAAACAAAATTTGACTATTCATGTGAAACACTTATTGAACTTGAATTCTAAGTGAAAGATATAGATTATCATGCGCATTAAAAATTAATATTAATTATCTTTCGAGAAATTTAATAAGCATAACATAGTATTTTAATACAATAATGAACACTCAAGTACATGATACTATAATCACCAAATAATAATGATATTTTGTGAAAAAAAAAATTTTTTTTCGTTAAATTATTTTTTTCATAATTTTTTTTATAAAATATTATTATTTTATGACATATTTTTATTGACATTTCAAGATTCTTGTTTGCCAATTTTCTTAAAAGTGAAGGAAATATGAGACAGTTATATTATTTAATATGACCAAGGCAATGATTTTCTAGTCATAGAAGCATAATTTAAGCATTTTATTTATCAAACTTTAACTATGACTTGAATCATTAACTATGGGAAGCTTACATGTACGGTCTACTTACTTTATTTGTTATAAGATAATGAAGTTGCACCAGAAACTGAATGAAATGAAAAGCATACAATTTAGAAAATATGTGATTTTAATATCTTTTTATAAGTAATAAATAGTTTTCGATTTAAAATGAAACGGAAATGTTTGGATTCAATAATCTTTGAACCTATATGAGAGGAAATATTTTATTATTCCACTTTTAAAAGAGCAATTTATAAAATATGTTGTAAAATACTATGAGTTCTTTGTAAGTATGTTTAAATCTATAATAGGGGATTTCTTTCCTCATATGCATGTATGAATATTTTTAATATCATCCATTCCTCATTTCTAATACTAAGAAAATATGGTTTTTCTAATTGAATGCCTACATTATTTGGTTAAATCAGACTAATATCAATAAAAATCTTTATAAATATCTCAGAAAAAAATTAATACTCAAGTAAACTTTAATAAAAAGAAGATATACTCTATTCGCAATCCACATAATATTATACTGTATATGTTTTATGATTCATAAAAGTGTTTAATGCTAATAGTTTTTGTACTTTAAGTAAATATTCCCATACACTTGTGTAAGCTTCTGTTATTTTGATTTCATTTTAATATCATGTTCTTGGGCTACGCACTAACATATCATTATTCTATATTTATGAAATCAGGTTTGAAAGTAGAAAATGTGTTTTATCATCATAAATAGAAACTTTTTACATGGTTTAATGACTTGTGTTTCTGATACTCATCAAGATGGAAGACAAAACTGAAGTTGAAAGTTAAATTTTATGTTGATATATAATTTATATTTTAAAGTAATATAATTAAGTCTGCGACATTTCACTCTCTCTGTCTCTTCCTTTCCGAGAGTGCCCCTGGTGGGGAGAAGGAAAGTCAGTTAGTTAGGCATTTGATTTCGAACTCTTTGGATGTGTTTTAAACATCCTTTTAATTTAGTGTTTCTGTTTGTTATTGTGTGTAACTTAACTTTGAATAATTAAATTATTGTTAAATTAAAGACTGTTTTGATTAAACCCACAACCACTGGACTGATTATTAAAGCGGTTGTGGGTTCTGCTTAACAACCAAAGTTTTTCATAGCGATGATGATTTTTATTTCTATGACGATTGTCATAACTGCATAATTTATTAATTTCTCGTAATGTTTTCAGAGTCGTATTATATGGGGGCAAAAGTACTTCCTTTGATCTATTTTTAATATATTCCTCTTGGATAATTAAAGCTTATAGAAAATGTAATTACATTTTCTCTTTTCAAAGAAAAATTAACTGTTTTTATAAATTCCCTAATAAAAGTCAACAGGATCCGAGTTTTATGTGATTAATCAGGAATCAATTCAATGTGTTTATCAAGTAAAAATTTTTTACTCAACTGTATCTCAAGAAAAAAATTAACAAACTAAAAAATTGTAAAACAAATTAATGGGTTCATCAAATGCATTAACAGATTATTGTAATATTCGAATTTATGTATAAAAAATAAAATATTATATATAAGATAAAGTAAAGTTATTTAAATATTAAATGGTTTCTTATGAATTTTGGTTAATAAACACTAAATTTTGCTATTCGTTTCTAATTAGAAAGAATTTATTAAAATGTTTCAAAAGAGGCAACAAAGTGCTTTACTAAGCAAATTCTAAATATTACATAAAGAAAATGAAATGTTGAGATATTTCATAGAATTAGATATAAAATTATATGACGTAAATCATTATTATTATGATGTTAAATATATTTACAAGTTTAATCACACAAATATATATTTTCATTCCAAATATGAAATTTTTAATATTTGTAAAGTTTTATATATTAAGAGTTCTAAGAATAGAAAATGAAAATACTTGATAATTTAAATCTAGAAATCATAAATAATTTCATTTACTAGTGTAAAAAACATTGCAAGTAGTATAACCAGAATCAATGTGCTTTATAAAATTAATTGTTTTGTGATGCTAAAAGACATTTTTGAGGTTGTAGCTAACAAGCGTTCTAATTATGATAAAGAAAAATTAACATTTTATATTAATACACACTTGTTTTATTATAAGAAATCTAATATTACGATTTTGTAATTAAAATTATAAACTATTTGAAGCAGTATTTACAAGTAGGTAAGATCATGATTAATTATTTACAAACGCACTGACAATAACTAAAATAAAAATGATTTTTGTAATTAGAAAGGAATTCAAGGAATTCTTAAAAGCACACAGTGGTGTCAGGTAGAATGAAATCAATTAGACACTGGAAGAAAACAGTTCATTTGAAGAATAAAAGTTCTTAGAAGTCTTTACAAAAATATAAATGTTTTTATCAAAATAATTTGAGTGTGTTAATACTTTTTCTAAGCAATCAATGGTGAAATATTAATGTTTCTATAAATATTTTTGGGTTAACAAAATAAAACAAAAATGTATTTTAAGAATTAAGAAGAGAACTCGACTATATTTCCTTTATTTTATGTGCAATTTAATTCTGTAAATTTGCGAGATAAATGTCTCATTATGTAAAATTTTGGAAAACCTTTCGAAACTTTTATGAGGTTCTTCAGATAATCATTGAAAATATTGTAAAATATGAAAATTTTCTTACAAATTATGATTAAAAATTTATTAAAGTTTTTCATTATATAGATCATGATTTGAGTTTGAATTTTAAAACTAAATTTACAGTTTTTTATTGAAAAGTAAAAATTACGTTATAATATCAATAAGTAATTTAAAATGATTCTTTAACAGAAGAAATCAATTTTATAAATTGATCTCAGCACTAGTGCCTAAAAAGGAAAATTTCAATTGTTGAGGAATTATATTCAAAACAAATTCTTTTGTGTTTCTACTAGAATTTTATTGAATTAATATTGCGATTCCCAATTAAAGCTCAATATCTTACACTCATTAATAATTAAATAAAGTAATTTTACATCGAATAAAAAATTTCTTAAAAATAATTATTATTTATTGTTATTTCAAGAATAATAGCTGTTTCAATTCATTTTATATAAATAATAATTACTTAAAGAACTTATACATAAGTAACAGGAAATTTTATTGAATATCACAATTGATAAAAATTTAATGAAAGATTAATAAATAATTGTAATTTAAGTTGTGTCTGCATGAAATTACTTTTAAACGAAAATCATTTTGAATTGTTTTTAATAAAATCACAAATAATGTTAATTTAGCAAATTTTTCTCCAATGGATAAAATATTTACAAAGAAATAATTCTAACTGATAAAGGTAATTTTACAATGATTAATTTTACTGAAAAGTACTTATAATTTCTTTTGTTTTTGCATCAAAATGTAATATAATGATATATATCTGAGACAGTAGTGAAAAACCTTAATTTTATACCAATTACAAATTTTAAAATCTATTTTATTTCAAAACAAACAATTTAAAGAGATTATATCAAGCACTTATTTATTTAAATTAAAGTTAAACTTGTGTCTTACAAATGGGATAAACAAATGAATATAAGTTGAAATTATTCGTATTTTTAAATGAAAATATAGAAAACATCTATATTTAAGAAGCAGGTTCTAATATTTTGATGGTTTATATATAAAGGAAAAATTTAGGTCTTGATATTGATAACGGGATATAATTTCCATTGGAAAGAAATCAAAGCGATAGAAATCTTGTTCATATTAATCCTCACTCATTTACTTTATTTTTTTTGTAATTTTAAAGATGTAATTTTCTCATTTCATTAAATTAAAATTAAACGAAAAATTATAAAAATAAACATTCAGATTATAATAAATTAAAGAAAATAAGACTCCAAATTTTTTTTTCTTTGACAAAAAATTATTTTTAAATCATAGTGTGTTGCCAAAATAATGCAAATCAATATGCTGTTTTTAGTAGTCGGTATCTATTGATTCTATTTTCGCTGAAAATTCAACTCATGGAGTTTCATTTTACCAGCATTTGCATTTCTTACTGAGATTTATGCTATTTGTATAATTTTAAATTGTTAATATGTGCACCTAAAAACTTAATTTCTGTATTAAACAATGTCTGCTCTTTGAGGCAAAATGAGGTATTCAGTTGTCAATTTTATGACCTAGAATGACATAGTGGATATGAAAGCAGAAGGTCTTAAATTTTAACGGTGAAAGTACATAATATTTTTATCCTGATCGAAAAAATCATATTTCATTTCTTGCATTGCTGGGAAAATCTTATTTTTTCCCTTGCGTTCCAAAAATAATCAATTCTTGTTACTTTTATAAAATACATATAAGTTCCTTACATGGTTTTTGATAAACTATTGTAATTACATATTTTTTGAAGATATTTACTTTCTCTTGTATGTATGGGTAAGCAGAAGGCATAGGTAAATTTTCGTAAATTTACTACAAAAGCTTATGTATAGTAATCAGGAAACCTAAATGACCTAATAAAAAATAATCTAACTAAATAGCAGTTGACGTTTACTAAATTTAAGAAATAATGCAAAATAAATTTTAGAATAAAATTTTTATCAGTAGCAGAAATTAATGTCACAAATATATCTTTCTATTTCTTTAATTCAACATTAGGATAACTGAGGAAGAAAAAACATGTTCTCTGTAATATAATATATTTAATACTTATATTTAAGAAAATTAAATTTTCTTAGTTTGCAACTGTAAAATTTTAACTGCCTTCGTAGATACAGAGACGCTTTGCGTCTTAAAATTGTTTTTAAATGTCAAATTAATCGGTTTTGGGCATAAAGTATTAAATATGCAAAATCATACAGAAATACTATTTTTTTATTGAAAAAAAACTCTATTGCGCAATGTTTATTACAGTGTAGATCACTGAGATTTTATTTAAGTGTAGAAATCGTTCGTTGGAATATTTAGATCTAGTGAGATAATTATATAATTCAGCTCAAAAATAATTATGATAATAATTAGGATTAAAAATAATCATAAATAATTTTTAATAGGTAGAACTCCATTGAAAATATTAAAACTTTAGATATGAAATGGAAGATATATACAAATTATCAAATTTTGAAAATACAAGAAAATTTCAAATATTTCAGTAATAGATTACTTAACTAATTCTCTTTTATAATAAACTCGTCATATACAGAGTATTATCAAATTAATGGAAACACCTGTGATTATAATATTATAATTGCTATTAATAAATGACAGAAATTTACTAAATTCTGGTAAATTAAAGAATTACAAAATAAAAATCATCGTACTTTAATAATTTTCCATTGAAACTTTACTTGATTAAGTGCTGAAAGTATTTTCTTCTTAGTAGTAAGGTAATAGCCTACACTAAAATCATCGTTTTTGTCTCAATGGGTATTTCATCAAAAATATTGTATAAAGTATATTAAAAGATATTTTTAAATAGTTTTATTAACATCAATTAGAAGATGATAAACCATTAATTAAAATAAATCAATGTGTACATTAAAAGTTATACAGAAATTCAATTTTAAAACGGAAATTTATTAAACTTCACACATCAGCTTACTTTTTGTATCTATACTTTATTTACGGCAGAGCAGAAATTTCTAAGTCACTTGAAACAGATATCAATGTCAAAAGATGTCTACAAAGGTGTCATATACACAAAGCCTGCTCGATTGATAAATGGAAGATAGTATATAGATTGATACTTTTCAGTAGGCTTGCAAAAGAATATGTTTGAAGGATACATGCACAAGTGAATGATCTTGATTGTCTTCTTCAACTATCAAGCAGGGAAGTTGATCTGTCATGATACGGGCATGTCGTGGTTTTCTTCTGAACCAATCGTAATTATGAAAGAAAGAATTACTGACAACAAGTATACATACATACATGGCAGTGCAGGTGAGCCCTTGACTGTACCCTTAGGTTAATGGTTTGGATTACTCACCCATAAGTAAGCTAGTCTAAATTTTGAGTAACAATCAGGTGACGAAGTCACACCTATGCTGGAACTCTTCACATCCACACCATGGAAGAATTGTGGACGTCACGTATTAATGTGAACACGTCCCCAATCGACGGAGCTCCAGAAACCCACTGAGAGAGTTAAGTGGTCACCTTCCTAATTATTGCCCGCTGCAAATTATGCTTCATTTTGCTTATCTTAACGGGAAGCGGAGTGAAGCTATTGAGCCACTGGTGTTCTGGTAAGAAGTATAAAGAAACTTTAACTGACCTGTCTGTTTTATAAGGAAAATTTGTTTTCTACAAGAAATGAAATTTTCTACTATGGTAATGCATATATAAATGCAACGGGGCATGTCCAATTATGATTTCATAAACATAGGGATTAAGTTAAAAATCCACCAAAATCCAAAAAAATTCCCCCAACTTTAATATAATGTAACAGTTATGACTTTTTATAGAACAGTTAACACAGTATTGATATTCTCCACCAGCATTCCCATTCTTCCCGAAGATACCCGAACAATAACTCCTTCACGAATTTGTGTTATATACTCTATTCTTCTAAACTCTATTCAAATACTTTTAATAATAGATTCCTAGGCACATCAAATCTGTATAACATGCCAAAGACGGGGCTATGCTCTAGTAATCAAGGTTTATTTAGAAATCATCTTTATTTCCATGTTAGAAACAATAATAAAATGAGTAAATTTTACTAGCTGACTTTAATATATTCTTTCAAAATTTAATAATTGTATAGTTTTCTATAAAAATAGTAGTGTACCAAAGATATATTAATTATAAGACAATTGTAATCTTCTGATTGACATATATTAAGTAAAATATCTGAAAATAAATTTAGAATATATTTAAGTGTGACAATTATTTATACTTCATATATATATATATATATATATATATATATATATATATATATATATATATATATATATATATATATATATATATATATATATATATATATATATATATATATATATATATATATATATATATTTTATTGCAATTACAGAAGTATCTCATCTTTAAGTTTCAAAATCCCAACTTAAATATTTGGTGATATTTTTTTCTTCTAATCATTAAAATAATATTCAAAATCATTGCGTTAGTAGTTCAATCAATCATAACGTGCTTACTATAATCAATATTCCAGAAAAACATTTTTGTATTTGTGTTTGGTATATTTTTATTCGCAAGAATATATAGCATATAATTTCTGTTTAGATATTCAGTAATGAGAAAAGTAATTGAAACAAGAAAACCATGTCATGTGAACTTGTTTATTTCGCATAATTTTTGTAATTTACTATTGCATATTTTTAAGCACAATATTAAAATTTACTTAGAATCATGAACCATACATACTATGATACATAACAGATTGAATACAAATTATAAAACATGTGTAATTTCATCTTAATACTTTTGATGGATTCCTTATCAATCTCGGGATTTTGTCTAAAATAAACGAAAACTGTTTAAGAAAAAAAATCGTAAATTTTACATGAGTAGCAGTTTTGAAATACTTATATAAAGAAATGAAATATATCTACTTTTATATCAGTAAGTTGAAATTGCTTGAAATGGGTAAAATTATTGGAATTATATAATTGATCAACAAAATATTCATTTGAGTTTTTCTTATGAATATCAGTTCAAGCGTAAAACAGTAATTTAAAAAATTTTGGAGTAAAAACTTGCTTTATTTTTTCTGACTAATAACAATCGGAAATAAGTTATATTTATCTCAAATATGATAAAAATATTTCAAAATTATCACAAATCATTTTGGGTTTCAAAGTTCATTGTTTTAAATTATTTTCGATCTTAAATCAAATATAATGAAATGAAGATTTTAATAATAATTTATTAAAGATATTTTTGCTCATTTTTGATACACACAAAAGTAGAATTTAAATAAATGTATTTGTCTTAGTAAAAGTGCTTAAAAAGTTTTGATATTGTTGCTATATTCCGCTGTAAAAAAGTATTTTTAACACTTTAAGTATCCTCGGTATATTTATATATTGCGCACATTGGACTTAAATTAATTATTTTTTAAAGGATAGAAAAAAATCAATGATTAAATTTGTAGTGTATAGAAATTATTGAAAAAAATATTTTGTAGTATTAATATCTGTATAATTTTTTGAAGAAATAAAAATAATTTTAGAAATTTCAGATCTGCTTGTACAAAAAATTTAAAAAGATATTTCATAAATACATTAAGTTTGTAAGCGTAAATTTTTGTATAATTCTCAATTTTAAAAATAAAGAAAAATACTATAGTTTTAAATATTAATGTAAAATCAAGGTATTTCTTTTTACTTTATATGAAAAAATATTTAATGAATATTTTAAATTTTGGAAAAATTTCAAGTATTTTTCAAATAAATTAAGATTTTTTGCACTTAAAATTTATTTCGAACAAATACAAGTATGGAAATTACTCATGAAATAAAAAGTTTAAAAATATTTTTATATTTTTACAATTTCTATGCTACATTTCCTTATTAATTTTTCTATATTATATTTCATTATTAATTATTGTATGTTATAATTCAGATTTAATTAATTAAAAAATTGTTCTTCGCAAATTTTTATTTTACAATTTCTATTTTATATATCAGATATAAGACTGACTTTATCACATATATAAGGCTGACTTACAAATATATGTAATAAATAAATTTCATTTAAAATTTCTATTTTCTAAAGAGATACGTTAAAAATTTATAATGAATATAAAATTGGTCTTCGACAGAAAATTAGCAATTACTACACATATTAACAATATTACAGCTACCTTTTACTTTGTATTTTAAAAAATTAATGTAATAATCTATCATAACTATTTTTGAAAACAAATACCGTTAAAAGAAAACTAAAATATTTTTGTATTTATAGAAAATTATTTTTTGAAGTAAAATAAATTGCTTGTAAGCTTTTGCTATCATTCTTATATTTTATTTAGAAGGTAATTTTTGTAATGATTTTGAATGATAAAAAAATGATTTTGAATTAATTATTGTTTAAAATGCCACAAATTTGTTGGTAAAATTTTCAATGTCTAAGCCGATTAAACGAGTATAAAATTTTACAGAATACAAGTTAGCACTTATGCAATCTATTTTTTTGAACTATTACAAGTAAAGGTAAGAAAAAAATATATATTTCAATTTACTTGTTAATTTATTTTCAAAAAAAAAAAAAAAAAAAAAAAAAAAAAAAAAAAAAAAAAAAAAACTTTGCGTGTCGATCGTATTAGTAAGGAAACAAATAATATAGGAATATATTTTTAAATTTGCTTTTTTTTTCTCAAACATTTTTTTTTAAAAAACTAATTATGAAACAATATATTGATGTAACAAAAAGAATTCCATCCAACTTGAAAAATTTTTGCAGCTTAAAATTTTGTTTCTTGACAGAAAATGTTTTTACTAGAAAACATATAGTACTGTGGTACAAAATATTGTGGTACAATCAAACCAATTGTTAGGATAATTAATTTTTTAATAATAACCAATTAAATATTATCTTAATTATTTATATGATTAATAAAAATAATTAATTTTAAATAATAACTGATACATTTTGCTTCTTTTAAGTATATTTCTCCGCAACTTGAGTTTTCCATTTTAGCCTTGAGAATATTCAACGAATTGCAAATGTTATCGTTAGCCATTGCAATTATTAATTAATATAAATGTTAAACTAATAATTTATTTAAAACCAACTTTCATTTTATGTAAATTAGTTTTGAAAAATTCAAAATTTTTGACTACATTTATTACATTTAAAAAATGTGAAAAAAATTATGAAGTAAGGATAAATTTAAATGAGAAACTTTGTTTATAATGTATTATAATAATAAATAGTATCATTTAAAATATTATTATAAATTTATTTTTTATGGAAATGCATTATTTGCTTGAGAATAAGCAATTTTACTTACTGTTTGAGAAATTAACCCAGAAGACCAAAAATGCCTGCAATTATAATATAAAAGTGAAATAAATTTTTTCATAAATTTGTTGGAAGAAAATTCTTAAAATATTTCACTAAAATAAACAAAAAGAGCTTTATGAATCTCCAAAAGGTTATTCATGCTAAATTAGAAATCTAATTTCATAATAAAGCTACTCACAAATAAAGTTTTATAATTTGTTTTAAGAAACATCATATTGTATTTTATTTTGTCTTTTACATTTTTGTTTCCAGATAGATGTCATCATGATAAATTGAATTTAGTTAAAGTAATGAATGAATTTAATACTTGAGTTTTTTAGAAAAATGTATAGTTTAAAAACGCAAATTCTTAATTTTTATCATTAACTTATATATTATTTTTTTTATCATGAAAGTTTTTATAGAAAAATTATTACGAAATAAAATTCTTGTAATTTTGCGTCCATAATAATATTGTACATCATTTAAAATATTCTTGTATATTTTGGTTTAAATTAGTTATTAGCAAATTCTATTCATAGTAAAAACTTTTTAAAAGAAAGAATAGTATTCTCTTTAAAGTATTTGCGGATAATTAATTAAATCCGGAAAAAAGAATACTATCATTCGAAGTTCAATACTTCGAACATTCATAAACTTTGAATGAATTCGAAGTTCATTTTTCAAAAATAGTTTTATGAAAAAATGTTAGCTTTTACTAATTTTTTCAAAATATTAAATTTAAACCAATTTTTAACAATTTTTTTTTTACAAAAAATATTTGTGCACACTTTTATTAAAGCATAAACATATCAGATCTTTTAATATTTTTAAAGTAAAATGTTCTTGTTCTTAACTTTTTCTCAAAATATTAATTTATTTACCAATTTTTTATAAAAATAGTAACTCATTTTTTAAAACATTTTACTAGAAATTTTTTTATGTGAATTTAACTAATTTGATCAAATAATTTTTTTTGTAATTATTATTGTGGTAAAAACATATTATTCAAATAAGTCTATTATTAAAAATAGTAAAAATTGTTATTTTCAATGATAGACTATTAGGATATTCACTTGAGCGTGGTATTGGTGGCATCTTGACTTTTATCACTTGAACGTGGTAATGGTGGCATCTTGACTTTTATCACTTGAACGTGGTAATGGTGGCATCTTGACTTTTATCACTTGAACGTGGTAATGGTGGCATCTTGACTTTTATCACTTGAACGTGGTAATGGTGGCATCTTGACTTTTATCACTTGAACGTGGTAATGGTGGCATCTTTATACAGTGAGACATGCAGATAGAATGCAATCGTGACACCGAAAGCGGGTGGTCCTTCACAATTTCGAAGCAAAGAACAAGCAAAAGACCCCCAGACATGGCCTGCCACCCCCATATGAATAATTCCACATACAGGATATTGTAACCCCGATATATTTCAGGTGTTCCAAACGTCATTAGTGAGTAATATGAATTTACGATTAGGCTGGAATTCGAAATCACTACCTCCCGATAAAGAGAAAGGTATGCTATCGGCCCAGACTCCAGCGGAAATTGTAAATAGTAAAAGCAGACAGCAAACATTTGGAAATGATCGCAGATATTTGGCTTATTTTTCAAATTTCATTTAGAGATAACAATCCCAAAACTGCTAAAACATGTGGGGTGCTTTTTCTTTTCAGAAAGTTAATAAATTTTTTTTGGCGGGAGAACTTGCACTTATGAAAACAGGTACCTCAACAATGGATGTAAAAGGATTTTCAATGTTTCTTTTTTCTGACAACAGCAGATTCTACATCTATTCGTACATACTATATAGTTCTTTTTTATTTGTTAGATGTAGATATTTTCGAAAAATCATTATCATTGTCATTTAAAGTTAAATAAAATATGTATTACTTACCATGTTGCATCACATCTAAAATTTAATAAGAAATTAAGAAATTTTAAAAAATAATTCTACTATTACAATGCACATATTATACACAATATAACTATAAAATATCTATACAACATAATGGCAAAGTAAAATTTTTCAAAATTGTTTAAAAAAATCGTACAATATATTAAAATCTTTTTATCACACACACATTGTGAGAAATGATATTTATTTTATAAAAAAAAAAGTTGTAACACTTATATGTCTGAGCATTGTGACAAATAAAAATTGATATCAGTTTTTACAGAAATAAAGGCATTTTCAGAAATACATAGTAGTCTATGCACCTTGTTGACGAGCCAATCACCTACACCATTGGCGAGATAATTTCTATTTATAAGAGAATATGAGGGCCCACTAAAAGTGTCCCATATTAAAAAACGTAAAAATCATACTGACAAAAAGATGTCAGTGTAGAATTTGAATAATTCTAAATAGATCAACTATTTGTCATAATTAATCATCTCATTTCTTTCCTTATATCTCAACAAGTTAAATAATTTGACTATAAATACACAAACATGGGAAACATTCGAATTAAGAGTTATGGTAAAATTATTTTTTATAAATGCTTTTAGCAACTCAAATAGTTAGTCTTGATTTGTAATTAGGAGCTATGACTGAACAAGCAATTGAAGATATGGCTTTTCTATTTTTTGAGTCCCTTAATATCTCTTCCATAGGAAATTTCCAATGTGAGCTTAATTATTTTGCCAATAGATGTTTCACATTATTCAATTATTATTTATATGAGTATTAATTAGTTTTATGAGAGTATTAATTAGTGTTGGTATTATTAAACAAACAACCAAGGAACTTATTTTGACTTAGGAAAACTATACCACATAACAGCAAACATAAGCAGAAAATACATCTTTTATAGCCTTCCACCAATTTTTTGAGTTGACATCATAGTTAATTAATAATAAAATTGTGTTCTACAAATATTATTATAAACTAATTAATTCGGCTAAAATTGTTTGTTACTGTCGAACAATAAACAGTATTAAGAACCTTTTCCTGCTTTTCCCATTTATGTTGAGAAATCTTAACGTCGAGCAGATTTTGACTGATTTATACACCTGCTTTTAAACATATAGTGGATGACCCAGAAAATTTGAGTAAATAGGATTGTTTATTTGATATTACATTTAAAATTTTTTTTCCATATTATGTAATAGTAAATTAAGAACAATCCTTAAACTTCCTGCTCGTTCATTAATCTGTAGTAAGACCACAACAACGGAGTAATTTATTAATTAACGTAAGTAAAACCTGATGGTATATTTTCATCAAAAAATAACAATGTAAGAAGGTTTAACAGGTAATGAAACAGAATGACTAAAATGGTTGATATGAATTGCATTTATTTTAATTTCTGTAAAGAAAAATGTGAAGTCTTATTGTTTTCTGCGAGTGAAGGCAGATAGCAGACCATTATTAGAAATTATAGGTATTGAGAGTCAAGGCTCTAGATATATAATACTAAAGCCAAAATATATAAGAAACATTTATGTATTGACTGATTTTTAAATTGAATATAAATGAAATAAATTTTTTGTAATTTTACTTAAAACTTATACTTACTGTCAATAGTTTTACCAACTGAAAAATAATTATTTATGTTAATTTATTGAGACAGTGTTTATATGTTTATGCATATGTAACAAATTTAAGCAGAATTCAATTATTTTCATATATTGAATTTAAAAAGTAATTTCAAATAAAAATGTTTATTTCAATATATTTTTCATATTACTACTTATACATTTTTATTTTATTTATTATGTTTATTGATCCATAAAATGAAATTTTGATTTTAATTTAATGGTATGAAAGTTTTAATAAAAGTTGCAAAATATATTATCATCAATTTTAAATATCAATTTACTGAAGAATGTTAAGTATTATTAAAAAATATAATATCTATTGTATATCTTGTCTTTGTTAATTCAATAATTTATTTTATTAAACGGCAATATGTATACATGTATTGCAATATGTATACATGTATACAATATTAAAGCTGTTTTTCAATTTCGCAAATGGAGTTTCGTGTCATCTTGCAATCAAACTGAGGCAAACAAGCTGGAAGTAATAATCTCAAAATATAAATAATTTAATGACTTTGTGATATTTATTGTAAATCGACTGCCAAATATAAAGTTTCTTTTATGGAACTTCCAACTAAGACTACAAAATTGATTTTTAAATAAAATATTTCTCATTATGAATTACAAAATCATTTTAAAAATTAAATTTCAAGCAATAAACTTTGATGTAAGGAAATTAAACAACATTTTCAAAGCCAATTATCAATAATTAGATTTATAATGAAAAAAATAAATTTATTCTTGAAAGATTAAAATTTAAAAAAAAAATTGTAAGAAGAGGGCATTAAGTTTTTCATAAGCAATCAGACAAGCGAACTTTGAAGGAACAAACAAATATTCTTTGTTTGTTCCTTCAAAGGAACAAACAAATAAATATTTTAAAGCTATAAAGTGTTGTGTTAGATTCCATTGATCTTAATGTTAATTTTGAAACGAAATACTTTAAAATCAAACGTAGATTATGATAAAGAGTTTTCCTGTATTTATAAAATCAAGAAGTATGCATATTATTGGATAATACTGGTCTTAAATGTTATAGATATGTGCCTTTTATTGGGATGTATAAATTAAATGCATTGTACAGTAAATTTTAAAAACATTTACTTACCAGCTTGAGCTGCAGCTAAAATATAAGGTATTGTATATTTTTTTATTTATTTATTACATTATGAATAACAACAATGTAGACAATTATTTTTTGTGTATTCTGTGCATAATTTTCTATGTAACTTGTACTGGTAAAAATTTAGAGATTTTTAGAAATCTATTGAATTTTATTTTTTCCAAAACAAATTAGAAATGAATTTTCTAAAAAAATACATTTTTGAGAGCGTTTAAAATAAAAACATTCTTTTCGGGCCCGCGTGCGCTCATTCCTTTAATTTCTTTAAATGAAACTAAAAATATAAGACATAAAAATATTAAAATATCCCAAAAGCAAAATGGAACTTAATAAATTCTAAATTTATGTACTTTAACATTAAAACCAATTTAGTTTATGTGTGAATGGATTATTTTAAACATTAAATTTTATTTATGTGTGTAGAAACTTTCTTAAGCAATCTTATAACCTTTTGCAATCAATTTGTGAATTGGGAAAAAATATAATAAAACGTATGAAAAATCTCCAACCTAAGGTTGAATTAATACAATATTTTAGTGATAAGGTTATATGAAATACGTTTTTAAGTAATTTTACTTATTGATTATTTTATTATATTATTTTTAAGTAATTATTATTTTATTTTTAAGTAATTTTACTTTAAAATAATCTTCCTAAATTCCGAGTTTGTTTGTGAACAATATCGAATATTAAAATATTCAGTATTTATGTTTCATGGTAAATAAATTTGTATAGCTCATATTTCTCTTTCTCACTTTCAAAAGCATTAATAATAAATTTTTAGGATTAATTTATTATTATACTATAAAAGATGAGTAAAATAAAAAATAGAAACATGTTACAATTTTAGCTAATCTATTTTAAATTTATTGTAACTATATTCTAAAATGAAACTTAAACACAATATTAAGCATCAGTTTCATTTTTCGTGTCTATTGAGATCCTTATTCTTATAATATATATTTTCCCAACATTTTAAAAAATATTTTAGAAATTTGTATGTAAAGAATTATTCAATTAGTTATAAGTTCATGAAGTATCTTTGATGATTTAATACATAACTTTACTTAAATAACAATTTTTATACTTACCATTTCCAACATTTTCCCCTAAAATAAGTAAGAATTTTTTATAAAATATTAGTGAAAATCAACATTGATATTATAAAAAATTGAACTACAGCAAATGTTGTAATATTTTTAAGATAACATCACAGTAAATTTATCTTGACAAATATATATTGGTACTTTTTTAAAATATAAATTTTAGATAATAAAAAATATTTCAAATACAATAATGATAACTTGGAATTTCACGAGAAATCTCTGTAGACCTGAGTACAAGTTAAGTCAAAGATTCATTAACAAAAACAAATTTATTAGCATGAAATTTACTTTATTATTTAGAAATGTTTGTACAGATATTCAGATATTTTTATAGTCCAATCACCATTAAAACATTAAAAAAAATTTCTTTTACAAACTCGATTCACAGTTTTACAAAAAAAGAATCATATTGTGGTTTTTATAATTTTTATTATTTCAGTGAATTTTTTTATTTTTTACTAAGTGTAGTAAAATAATTTTAGCAAACGGGACTAAAATTCTAAAAATAACTTAATTTCAAAAAACGCATTTCTATTTACATTTCTTATTATCATTAAATGTCAATCTCTTACTAATGCAAATAATTTTTTCTAAGAAGAAATAATTGTGTATTCCTCGAAACATATTTCCTAAGAAAAATTTATTCAAGGTATATAGTTATAAAATACCACAAATCAGTAAAATATTTTTATTAAAAAAATTTTAGGCATACATTAATAAAGGCGCTAAAATTAAGTATTAATCATTAGGTATTTAAAATTATCATAGATGCTTTTGCTAAATATTAAATATAAGATTTCAAAAGGACTCAATTATTATTAGAGTGTTATACATATTACGTATATAAATCGTCAGAACCTTAATGCCTTATTAATTTAATTGCAAAAGTAAAGATTCAAGATTAAAGCCAAATATTTATTTGTACTAAATATAAAATTCCATTCTTTGAACTGGCAATGCATATAAGAAAAATTTATTTTTAATATTTTATCGAATAACTAAATGAATTTTCTTTTACAGGGATTGTGTTTATCATTTAAATTTTTAAGTTTATCAATACTATTTCGATAGCAAATTCCTTGAAAATTATTAATGCTTTTGAGGATATTATATTGAACATATTAATGATAAAAATTTCACTTCAATAGTCCTATAAGTAATAACAATCTCTGTAGAAAAAAGCAATACTTACATCCTTTATTATATTCTATGAAAGATTAGAGAAGGATAAGCATTTACAGAATACATTATTTAATATTCATAAAAAGATGATTTATGGAATGCATTTATTCACATAATATAAAATCATTTAAATGCATACAAATAGATTAAATAAATAAATATATAAGTGTATATGTGTATATATATATATATATATATATATATATATATATATATATATATATATATATATATATATATATATATATATATATATATATATATATATATATATATATATATATATATATATATATATATATATATAGTAAGACCTCGCTTAACGCTGTTTCGTTTAAACACTCTTTTATTTCAACTCGGGGATTCCCCGAAATTGTACGCCTAAGTAGAAGTCCAAATAACATATCAAAAAGAGAGTAGTTGTGATTCTTGTCTGACGCGTTGCTGTTCAGACGCATTTTATCGTTTGAAACATTTGTTGACATTATTGTAAATATAAATTTATATAATACTATAATGATTAATAGAGTGACAAGTATTATGATCTTTAGATTTTATCATGGGTGATTAAAAAAAGCAAAAAAAGAATGCAACCAGAAAAAGCATTTTACTGGAAACTAAAATGCAAGTGATAAAAAGATTAGATTCTGGTAAACGTCGATCTCAAATTAGTGCTGCATTGAATTTAGCAAATTGAACAAAAAGGACAGTTCATAAGAATAAAGAAAAAATACTGCGACTGACAACTGCAACTACGTCAAGCTCTGTAATTAGAATTACCCGTTCTCGAAATAACATTATAGAGTAAAGGCAAAAGCAACTGTCTATATGGATTCATGACAAAATTGAACACAATATGCCATTAAGTTAATCTATCATCATGGAAAAAACTAGAATTTTTAATTACATTCAGACTGAGGCAAGTGACATAAGTGAAAATTTCGTTGCTAGTTGAGGATGGTTTAATAGATTTAAACATCGAAATAATCTTAATACATAAAGATTACAGGAGTAGCAGCAAGTGGTGATACGAAAGCGCGGTGACTGAATTCCCACACAGCTACATTAAAAACAATAATTGAACAAAGAAACTATCCTCCAGAATTGGTTTTTACTGTTAATAAAAAAGGCCAGTTTTGAAAAAGAATGCCAAAATGATTATTTCTATTCAGTGAAGAAAAGCGAGCATCAATATTTAAAGTTGCAAAAGATCGCTTAACACTTCTACTGGTTGATAACGCAAGCGAAAATTTCAAATTAATATCACTACTATTTTACCACTCCAAAAACCCAAGAGCGATGAAAGGCATATCTAAATCAACTTTACCTGTAATTTGGGAGTCTAATAAAAATTCATGGATAACTAAGAAAATTTTCCAGGATTTCATTCTGTTTATATTTCTGCCCGTCTGTTAAACGACGTTGTTGCGAAACTAAAAATCTTGAACAAAGTGCGTTACTATAGCTTGATAATGCACCAAGCCACTCAAGATTCATACATTCCAGTGGAAGTGGTTTTCTTGCAGCCTAACGCAACTGCCTTAATCCAACCAATATACCAAGGCGTTATATCCAGTTTTAAGGCTTATTACTTACGATGAACATTTAAGCAAATATTTAGAAAACAGATGGAAAAAAGAAGCAATCAATAAGAGAATTTTGGAAAAACTACAATATCACGAATACTGTAGAAAACATAAACCTTTTTTGAATGACATAACAGAAAGATTTTTGAAAGTAGTATGGAAGAACATTTGGCCAAATTTAGGTAAGAGCGAAGACATTGGACACTGTCGATATAGATGAAATAGTTGAAAAATAGTGGAATTAGCAAAACAAACAAGTTTGGATGAGGTAAATGTAGAAGACGTCGAGGAAATAGTTTAAGAAACAGCAGCTAATCTTTCTAATGATGAGCTCAAGGAATGAACTGAGCAAGAAGAAAACAAAAATATTGATAGTTGTGATTTTGAAGAAGAGCAAAAAGAACTTTCGATAGCGTTTGTAAAAAGGAGTTTGACCACTATATCTGAAATTATGGACTAATTTATTAAAAATGATCTAAATTTCGACAGGAGTTCAAAAGCAAAACAGGGGGTTTTATAGGATCATTATTCACTTATCAAAACTTCTAACAGAATGCAAAAAGAAAACGCGAACTACATTAGATGCCTTCTTGACAAAAAGGCAAAAAATTGAAAACACGGAATAAACTGAATCATCTGACTAACATAGAATTTTATTTGCTTTTATAAGTTTATTCATTTACATTGTTTTTATTTTTGTAAGAAATAAAGGTTTGGTTTTATTTTTATTAAAAAAACAATATTAAATTTAATATCTAACCCCATTAATCCATCTTTCCCTAACCCCATTATTTACAAGTTAGGATAGCCTCGTTTAGCGCTGTTTCACATTACGTTCGACTTTGATAAAACGCATCCCCCGCGTTAAGCGGGGTCTTACTCTCTCTCATATATATATATATATATATATATATATATATATATATATATATATATATATATATATATATATATATATATATATATCTATGTATGTATGTATGTATGTATTGAATTTTAAATAAAAGTAGGAAAACAAGCATTTTCTCATTTTCTGTGTGAAAATTTCAATTTATATAAGAAATAATTAAGATTTTTGGGGGATAAAGTTTTAAAAATGTTTAAAAAAAACAAAATACATTATATTTTTAAGCTATTTGTTATTAATAAAACATTCTGAGGTTATTGAATTATTTTTCTTCCATTTTATTTCGTATAAATGAAATTAAAATTAATGTTTTAAGTAAATGTATTTTTCTTTAGTGTTGAGAGTTTCTTCAATATGTTTAATACCATAAAATTAATGAAATTATAAATTCAAAGAATGTTCCATTTATGATATGTACCTGAATTTAAGTCAAGAATTTTATAAAATTAAGTCAATAAGGTAAGTTAAATATATTATCATTAAAAACACTAACTTTTTTTCGTTATTTGTAAGCATATGCGATAAGCAAATGATTAATAATTTTAGAAGTTACGTTTGAATAATAAATAAAATTTTGACACACATAAACATTATATTCCATTATATTTAAATTTAATTTCATCTTAAAGAGATTCTTGAGAGAAGGTAAACTATTTCTTCTAAATTTTTTATTAAAAAATAACTTATTGATTATAATTTAAATCAATTAAAAATTTAAAGTATTATATAATGTTTAAGTTTATTTATAAGAACTCATTTTACCATTCTGTATTTTTTTTATAATTTGTTAAGAATCTGTTTCAGAATGATAATTAAGTATTATCCTACTTAGCATTTTAACTAAAAATTAATTAAAATTGTACTTACTGTCAGCCACATCTACAACTAAAAATATATAACAATTTAAATATTAATTTAAAATCGTATTAATTTAAATTTTTATTTAATTTCTGCATAAATTTTATTAATATAAATATTGTAGTGATCATTTATTTTTGTATTGTATAATTTAAACTCGCACATATTTATTCCTTCAAATTTAAAATATATATATTACATAAAATTTACTTACTTCCTCCAATTAAATCTGTAAAAAGATTATTTTTAAAACGTTATAAATACTTATAAAGATAAATAATTTAACAAATTAAAATGCATCACATCAATTTTCAGATGCAAATGGCATATTCTACAAGTTATTTAAATTGTTTTAATTTATAGTAGAGTTAATAACATTGCAATTGTAGGTTATTTTCAGCGTCAAACTTATTAAATGAATCTTATAATTGGAAAGATTATACACTAAACTATGACATTTTATAAACAAGATTTATGTTCGTTGTCTTTCTAATTCAATTGACAGTGAATTTTCAAATCAATAATCAATTTTAGAGAAAATGACGAAAATCATATTAAATGGATTGTTCTGAAATCAATAGTAAAAGTTGTTTAACATTTTCATGTTCAACCATAGTAACTGTCCATGAAATACATTATCTTTGATGATCAGCCTATTAAGGGGGGAATAATTTTTAAGATTAAAATTGGAAACAAAACCATATTTATGAGGAACAAAACATTTAATGAATATTTATATTGTCATCACTCTGACAAGAGCTATCTGCAATAAAGTTCAAAATAACTCTTAATGTTGAATCATCAATTTATTCTTATCCGCAATATTTTCATCTTAAGCTTCCATTTGAAATTATTATTTGTGTTAAGTGAAATTCTTCAATCTATACATTGACCAGATTATTTTGCGAAGAATTTCTTTGTAAAATAACATATTTGTTCTAAAAGCATCCACAACAAATAATATTTCTTGTACATGCTTTTAGAGAAAAATCTTGATTTAATTTGTATCGCAAGACGATATTTTAGTATCATGTTTTTTTGAACGAAGATTTTTTATTTTTATAATAATATTCTTTTCTCACAAGAAGATAAATGATTAAATCTCATCAATAACTTTGCCAAACATTTTAATCAAAACTCTTTATTTATTTATTTATTTTTTTCTAAACTTATGAAATATGTTCGCTTAGTATATTTTTTGCCTTTAAAATCTTTTTATATGTAGTCCTAATTTTTAAGATATTTTGTTTTTGTAAGAAACAGAGTGAACATTCAGTATCAATAGGCTTTTCATGATTAATAGAGTTTATTAATTATTATCATAATAACATTAATTAAGAAATACGCTATTTATTTCAAGCTTAAAATTATAAATTATGCATTTTACTATAGATATCAAAAACATTATTTTAAATACATTCCGAAAATATATTTTAAGATTTACATAATGTTTAATCAAATTAAAAATATACTTCTTATAATTGCTGAATATTATTTAAATTTTTATTAAGGATTTCGCAGTACATAATTACAAATTTAAATTACCTTAATTAATATTTATTGTAAGTAAAATTTAGTTAAGCATTTCATTGAATATGTCGTAATTACTCTTTGTACTTTATTACTCTATTTATTACTCTTTGTACTCTATTACTCTATTTATAACTCTTTGTACTCTATTACTTTATTTATTACTCTTTGTACTCTATTAGTCTTTGTAATATACATACGTTTCGCACAAGCGAAATGCAGTTTTTGAACTATGTGTACTACATATTTTTCTCTGCTTATTTTCACAAATAAGGATACATATTATTCACATCGACATATAGCTCATATATCATAAAATGCTACTTACCACCTGGATAAAAAACCAGCTTATAAATTATACATAATATTAATGATATAAAACCTTATTTTAAAATATATATGGAAATGAAAACATACATTTTATAAAATATTAATAATTGTAATTTAACTTTTTAAATTATTGTTGGAATAATTAATGATAGCAAATGAAATAACGATGTCAAATATAAATCAAAATTAAAAAATATATTATATTTTTTCAATTTTAATTTAAATTTGACATTATATGAAAAGGATATAAAGATAAGATATACATTAAATTGTATTACAATTTAAAATAACTTAGTAAAAGAAAATATGAATACAAAAGTCAAAAACATGATATAAAAGCTTACAGACTTTTCAAGTTTTAAAATATGTTTCTATGCTGAGATTGTTATGTAATATAAAGGTCGAAAGAATTTAACTTATTACATGAAAATTAAAATTTTTTGTTATAATGCTTGGTTATTAACACTTTTTGCCTGTTACACCGGCAAATGTGTAAGCAATGATAGCTTTT